>OY992539.1:14243041-14912623 GCA_963921195.1 Pegoplata infirma | reverse complement strand
AAAAAAAAAAACCTTGTCAAATTACAAGAAAAAGTTTCGTAATTCCATTTAACCAATATTTGACAGTTTTCCTTGTTTTTTAACAAATAATTTTCAATCGAAATTTACATTTTTTTTTGTAATTTTACAGTTTTACTTGTAATTTTACAAATTTCCAAGGTTTTTTACAAAAAAAATCTAGTAAATTTCCGAGAATTTCTTGTAAGTTTTATTTCGCCAAAACAGTTTTAAATCTACAATTTTATTGGTAAAAATCTCGTAAAATTACAAAAAAGTTCGTAATTTTTACCAGGAATTATAGTAAAATAGGAGGAAGGAAAAAAATCTAGTAAAACCGCAAAACCTCCTTGTAAGTTTTACCGCGTCAAAAAAAGTTGTAAATTTACAATTTTTTTTGGTAAAAAGCTTGTAAAATACCAAAATTATTGGTAAAAATCTTGTATAATAACAAGGTATTCTTGTCATATAAGAGGTATCAAAAAAATTTACAAACTTTTCTGGTAATTTTACAAGGTTTTTTTATGTAGCAAAAAATCTAGTAAATTTACGAAACCTCCTTGTAAGTTTTATCGCGTTAAAGAAATTTTTGTGGTAAAAAGCTTGTAAAATTACAAAATTATTGTAAAATAACAAGGAATTCTTGTCAAATAGGAGGTAGCAAAAAAAAAAGTTACAAAATATTCTTGTAATTTTACAAGGTTTCTTTTGAGTATAGGTTTTGGTGGGAATCGAACCTACGACCCTCTGTTGTATTATTAAATCATTAGGACTAATTAAGTCCATTTGTTACTATTCTCCTAAAAGTATGCTTTAAAATTCAAAAATGCTTTTGAAAAGGAATTGCTGTAACTTTTCGAAGGTATTCCAGTTTTGGCCTTCTACATTCACATATTTTTCTTCGCCTTACAAGTAATATACCTCATATCTCTGATCGTTTTCGAGATAAACTAAAAATGGGGCATTCCATGTCAAATCGGGCACTTTGACTAATTTTTTTTTTAGATTTTTCCAATTTGATGACAGTTTTTAGTACTCTTCGAAAACTCCTTCGTGGTAAATTTTTAGATTTTTTTGATGATTTTTTTAAAATTGGTAGTTTATTCCTTTACCAAACTTCTTTTATTCATAACTTCTTCAATAATGGCCCAAATTGCTAATTTGGTTTTTTTTCAAAATTTGTTTGTTTTTTTTTACGTATTTTTTTAAAAAAAATTTAGAAAAATTTAAATCTCATTTTTTAAATGTATATACTCTTTGATTTTTTGGAAATTTTTTTGTGTAAAACTTCTATCGATTCTACAAATTTTTTGCCCAGTAGGATCGTGGGATAACGATTATTACTATTTTTTAAAAAATTTTTAAAAAATTTTATTGTAATTTTCCAATCTTAAAATCATTTCTACTGCTCCAATGTTGCGTTATAGAGGGGTCATTTCTAAGACCGACCCCCATTAATTTTTGTGTCTAAACATTTCTTTGGAACAAACTAATATCCTATCTCCAATTTCTAAGTGGGCTCCCACACAAAATGACATTTTTTAAAATTTGCTTCAACCGCTCTAACTGCCCTAAGAGTGCCCTTAGAGCAATAAAATGTATGACCGACCCACAATATTTTTTTAGTCCAAACATTTTCTCTATACGCACCTACCCTCTACCTTTACCTATTAAGGCGGTCCCCATACAATTCTTTTTATTTTTTGTAAATTTGTTTTATTTAATCAGCTTCTACCGGTCCAATGGTGCATCCGATAGGGGTCATTATTGAGGCCGACCCCCATGTATTTTTACCCTTCAACATTTTTGTAAAACATAACTACGCCCTATCTCCGCTCCCTAAGCAGGCCCTCTATGACGCACCATTGGAGCAGTAAAAATGATTTTAAGAGTGGAAAATAACAATAAAATTTTTTAAGAATTTTTTTTTGGATTTTTTTTAAGTACGTAAAAAAAACAAATATTTTGAAAAAAAAAAATTTGCAATTTGGACCATTATTGAAGAAGTTATGAGTAAAAGAAGTTTGAGTAAGGGAACAAACTACCAATTTTTAAAAATTCGATATCTTTTGAACGGGTCACCAAAAAAATCTGAAAATTTACCACAATGAGTTTTCGAAGGGAACTAAAACTGTAAACAAATTGGGAAAATCTTAAACAAAAATTTTTCAAAGTGTCCGATTTGACATGGAATTCCCCAAATGTAAGTTTTGTGACAAAAATGACACTACCGAAGATTTTGATTTTCGTCGAAATGTTGTAGTGAAACACCCCAGATTTATAATAAAGAAAGACATTTACAGTGTTCACAACTTGAGGTTAAAGTTAGTTCGGCCGAGTTAGTTTGACTTTAGTTAGATTCAGTTCCTTGTTGTCTTCTGCCAGTTTTGTTTTTGAATCGATATTGTTTCCTTTCTTTCGGAAAACAGTGTTAAACATCAGAGTAGGTAAGTTTGTTATGCTAATAAATTAATATAAATTCAAATTTTTTTCTGTTAGCTTTATGTTTTTTTTTTTTTTGTTTTTCGCTGTAATGTAGTATTGTATTTCTAAGAAGTTATATTTTTTATGTTTTTTTTTGTTCCTTTTGTCATATTGACGCACCAAATGTCACCACATTTATTATACAAATGGTGTGAGGAATAGAAACAAAAAATGTAAAGGTAAAGAAGGCAGGACGGGGAAAAAATTAATAAAACTCTAACAAATTATGCATTTTGCAGCCATGAGCAAAATAAAAAAAAACTTTTACAAACAGTTTTTATACTTTTTACCCAAAAAAAAACTCTAGTTATTTTAAATGGACTTCTATTTGAATATGTATATTTTTATATAAAAAAAAATAACTTAAAATGGTCACAAGTGTTAGTGCTATTTTAAAATTTTCTAAATTTGAATATTCATAATGTTAAGAAAAATAAAATACAAAGTATGGTGATTAAACATTTTAGTCATTTACTACAGAAAAGCTTTAAAAATTTTCTATAAAATTTTATTTTTAATATCCTTTTTAAGAATTATGAATTAAAGTGAGTTTTTTTATGTTTCGCATGAAAGTCTTACATTATTTACAATTTTATAATGTTATAATCTCCTGCATTTAAGCAAGTGTAACCAACCATTAAATATATCACAGAATTTTTTTTTTTAAATGGGCTTCCAAATATATAAAAATCCTTATTTTTAGTGGTAGAGATAAAAATTATAAACACAAACTGTGCTTATAAAATCCGATTATACTAGCAACACCATAAATATTGTCTAATAAAAAAATTATATATCTCGTGCACAGAAAAAATCGTTGAATTTTAGTCCTCACGCAGGAATTGTATTTTTTTTAATTTTTTGCCAACGTTACGATTATTTTTCCACATTCAAAATTTTGAGTACAAAAAACATACCACTTCGTTCCACTTATGTACCTGTTGGGAGTACGACCGAAATTTTTTCGGTCGTAATTCATATTATGGTCATATACACTGTTTTTTGATTTAAAAGTCATTATCCCCATAAATCTGGGAATTATGCCCATTTTTTATTAGGATTATGTCCAAATTGTTTTCTGTCAAAGTCCCCACTACCATTAAGGGGATTGTAACCGAAATGAATATGGTCATAATTTTCATAACGGAAATGGGGATTATGTCCGTGAGGATTATAACATGTCACCTCGCTGCTCTGTCATTTCAATGTGCTATTAAGTCGAATTGCCGACGTTGTCGCATACTGCCTACCCAATATGCCCAATGGTATTAGGCGTAGATGGATTTCTTATGCAGCCGTTGTTGAAGTACGAAGATTATCTTCGTGATAAAGACACATTTTTTTTGTTTCTAAAGCAGGCCACCTGACAATGATTCCATACAGCTGTATAAATCCAGTAAACCACTCTAGGGTCAACGCCCCATCGTTTTCCAATGGCCCTTTTACAGGATTAAAGGGCATTCACATTGTTATACTTTGTATGTTGAAATGTATTATTCAAAAGAAAATACATTACAAATTGTTTAATTATAAAGTATTATCCGTTGCCATTTTTGTTAAAAAATTTTACAAAACACCCAAAATCATAAATTTTCTTTTTTCAATTTATTTTATTTTGTTTGAATTTTAAATAATCACAATAAAATTGAAAAGTCGAAAGCAAAATATTATTTTTTAAACAGTTTTAAAATATTTTCTGATACGTTATACTTTTCAAAAAAAAAAAATAAATTATACAAAATTCATTATACAAAGTGTGATAATGTAAAACCTGCTTTATAAAGCAATTGTTGCTTTTTTCACCTGCTCCTCAATATGTATTACGCCAGAAATTCAATTTCCTATCTAGAAATACTCCGTCCAGAGAAAAAGAATCAAAAGAAGAAATCGATATGAAATTAGATCACTGACTGCCCACTAGAGGTTGTGGCATCTCCTTGACCAGTAGGATCTTTCAGGTATATCATGTGGATATCTCAGAAACGTCATCTATGCTTCCACAGAAGTTTTGCAAAAATGTTAAATTTTAAAATTCTGTAGTTTTAAGTTCAATATTTAAAAAAAATGTGTCCCTTTAGAATCGAAATTAAAAAAAAAAAAACAAGTAGAAAAGTTAAATTCGACTTGGCCATATCTATGAATACCCTTCACAATGCCTTTTTTAAGTGATTGTACATTTTCTAACGTGAAAAAATAACAATTTTGATTAGAAATATTTTATTTCGTGTAAAAAAATTTTTGTGAAAAATTTTTGAAAAAAAAACCAGACAGTTATATGTGTCTTTTTGTGTCTTTTAGCTTTAAAAAAATCATTAAACGAATGTTGTCCAAACTAAGTATTTTATATATGAAAGGACGTCTAGAGATGTCCCGTGTTTAAATTTGCAATAACTTTTATTTTTTGATTTTTACAATAACAGTAAAAAATAACAGTTATTAAAAACTTTTTGTTCAAATAATCTAAAATAACTTTTATTTTTTATTTATTGGAGTAAATAACTGTTATAACAGTTATTTTTAAAAAAAATCAATCAAAGTTTATATCTTTAAATCAATGATTGAAGTATTAGCTATCAATAGGATTCTTCCGCATGTGTTTATTGTTGTTTTATTTTAATTATTCAATTTTTGTAGGGCTCAAAGAGTTTTTAATAACAGTTATAAAAAATAAAAGTTTTTTATTTCTGTTATTTTGAACAGATATTTGAATAGTTCATGCGAATAAGGACGAATAGACCACTTTTTCGCAAACACGTTTTTTTGCATAAATGCATTTTATTAGCAGAGCCCTACAATCCTATGCAGAAATTTTGGGGAAATTTTGACTTTTAAGGCTAAAAAAATTACTTTGAAAGTGCAATAATTCGTATATTTTTATATTTTTGTTTAAATTGGGAGTAAACTAACGCACAATTTTGATTAAATACAATACAAAAACATACAAAAATTTTACTTTCGGTAACAATGTGTTAAAAGAACATTACGCGGAACAAACCACACTTATTATATTGGCAAAAAAATTTACCGTTCTTGAGTTATAAGACTTTAAAGTGTGGAAAACAAAAAGGGCGAATATCCATCCTTAACAAAATATTATATAAAAATTATTTAGCTGCGAGTTTAAAATTGATATTAGCTAAAATTTGAAATTGTACACAAAAAAAACAATCTTAGCACATACAAACATTTAGTGTTAATACTGCATCCAATGTAAGGAATAAAAAACAAAAAATTTTTCATGTCCTTTTATGTTACGTCGTAATATGCAGTCAAGGGTTAATATTAAAATTCCTAAAAATGTATTTAGTGTCATAAAGAAATACTACTGCATCAAATGGCAGGAATATTAAAAAAAAAATTAACAAAAAAATTTTTTTTTGCATGTCCTGGCAATCCTTAAAAAGTGTATCCTTGAAGTCCTTAAAGTGTTACAAACAAATACCAACCATAGTTCGTCAAGTATTGCAAGTCTAATGAAAATGTAGTCAAAATCTGCTGCAAAATAACACATTTTTATTTAAATTTCAATACATTTTTTTGGATATCCGCCCTTTTTCCATTTAAGCAAAAAATTGAGGTTCCATTTTTGGCAAGTTCTCTTTCGAATACCTTACTAAAATTTTGTATATAGGTAGATGTGACCTAAATCTTTAAGCTAATACCAAAAAGTTGGCAAAAATATTATTTTTTAACCTTTTCCTGCGTTTTTATTGTCCCCTGTAAAATTCTACAAATGGTCTATTCGTCTTTATTCGCATGAACTATTCATTTATATAAATCAATTCAAACTGTTATTTTTAATTTTTATTTAAAAAAATATTTTTGAACAGTTTAATTTGATTTTTTTCAATAAATCACATAACTGTTAGGGTCTCTGAAAAAAACAAAAAAATAGTATTTTTTTTTTGAGTGTAAATTTTTTGTTGAGTGTAATTTTTTTTTTAATGTGTACTGTTTCTTTTTTTTTAGTGCAAAAATACGTTGTAAAATATTTTTGTGATTTACCAATGTTTTTAAAACATGATTAACGGTTTTGCTCATAACTTTTGAGAAACGGAACTGATGCTGCTGAAATTCTAAACCGATCAGAAAAGGGGAACGGAAATATATCTGCCAAGCTTCAGCAGCCTCACAATTGTCTTTCAAAACTTAGCATGTTTTATATCTTGTAAATTCGCTAAAATCTTTTGCCGAAATTCTATTGATTCTTATAACTTTTGAACCACTGGACCGATTCCGCTGAATTGCAATACCAGCCTGACTAGGTAAATGTCCAAAATATATTCCAAACTTCAGCCTCAGTAAAGTCTTTAAAAATATACCATGTTTTCAACATACAGACGGAATGACAGGCGGACGGACATCGCTAGATCGTCTTAAAATCGATCGAGGAACATGAATATACCCAAATATTTAGAGGATATTACAAACTTGTATATACCCTAAATCACTAGAGTTGTGGGCATAAAAAAATATTTTAGAATGTTTCCTGCCGTCTGATCTTACACTCAAAATAATCACTCTGTTAAATTACAGAGATACTCTGCTGAGCCAGCAGAAAATACCATAGATTTCCAACCAGCAAGATTTTTTGTTATTTTACGAAGAAAACTCTGTAAAATGATTTCGATAAAAAAAAACCTGTAAAATTACAGAATTATCTGTAAAATATTGATAAAAGCGACCAGAATTTTACTATTTTATTTACTATTTGATTTCTGATCAATTTTTCTTTCCTTAATGTGCAAGTAGTGTTGACAATTGGAAAATGCCACCGAGTAAATTTGCCCGCTTTAATGCTTCCAAATTGTAAATTTACTTTTTTTTTATTTTTGTGAAAATTACGATGTATTTTACGAGTACCTCCAATTGTAACCGACATCCTCGTAAAATTTACCAGGTTTTATTGTAATTTAAGACCCTTTTTAAGAAGCGGTTGAAATATTTGGGAGTTTTTTGAAGATTTTTTTATTTAAAAACTGCATTACAGAGCAATAAGTAAAATTACAGTTGAAATTTAGTATTTTGGTTACGACAAAATGTATAAAATCTGTATTTTAACAAAAAAACTCTGTTTATTATCTGTAAAATAGAGATTACAAAGTAAAAAGTAAAATTACAGATAAAATTTTGTTTTTCGGTTACAAGAAAATACAAAGTATATTCTTAAAATCTGTATTTCGACAGATAACTTTGTCAAATGTCTGTCGAATTGAGATTACAGTCATTTTACAGAGTTTTTAACAGAGTAATTATTTTGAGTGTAAGTAGATTTAAAATTTAAAGTTTATAAGACTATTACTTCAGAAAATCTAAAAAGTGCAAAAGTAAAATTTTTTACCATATTTTATCGCCTTATTTTTATTGGAATGAAATATTTTTATAGAAGTGAAATCAATGTATAAATAAGTCAAAGTGGACCCCCAAAAAGTGTTAAATTATTGAGTTTTTGAATTTTTACAGCGAACATCACAAAAACTGTACCTGCTAGAAAAATATGGAGTCAGGAGACCAAAATCTAAAACAATCAGTTAGATATTTTAGTGGGTGGTTTTGGTGTCGAACAGTGGAATTATATATTTCATAATTTAAAATTGTTTTTATTTTTAAGTTTTTATAGCAAAAAAATATTTTTAAAACCACCCACGTACAATTTATGTTCCTGATTTAAGCTTAGTACATAAACAACACCATGAACAAAAGCATTTACTTTTTTTATATTTTTATGATTGAAACACATCCTATACAACATTTAAACATACATATTCATTTAATATGACATTTAAGGCGAGTTAATGCGAAAATATGAAGAAAAAAAAAAAATCATCGACATCATTTTGCATTTAATGTTGCACCACCATATATGGGAACTTTTTATGTTTTTTATAGCAGGATTTCATTCTAAACGATTGTTGCTTCAAAATATATCGTAAATTTGTTTTTAATGGTTTTGTAACAGTATGCAGTATGGGGGATAAAGTATAAAATGAGAGGGGAAAAGTAACAGAACGAACTTCGGATACACTAATTAAATCAACAGAATTGAACAAAGAGTCTTATTTCATATGATTTGTAGCTTATTTGAATTATAGGAACTTTTATTGAATTCTCAGCCTTTGAAAATATTAAAAAAACTTCAGTGTCGAAATTTAAGAAAATACAAAAACGCTTATCTCGCGATTTCACTGTTAACAGTTTTGTGACATTTAATAATGTGGAAATATGTGGAAATCAAACAGCGTTTTCACCTTCCGTCGACAGTAAAGTTCAACCTAAACATCGCTGAGTCTCACCGTTTCGGGTAGAAGCTTCTTCAACCAAAGAACCGATGAACCAATTGACACCAAACTTTGGCAACATGATATTTCAATTTTGGGCGGTCTTGACGGACTATAGTTTTCTGAATTGTGTTTCTGGTGATGTAAATGTCTGCTTTAACATAGTATAACCCTCTTTAGAGTATAGGGTATTAAAAACAGATAAAAATAAAAATGAGAACATAACATAAGTTGACGATTTATTTTTAAAACAATGTGATATGAGATGGTTGCTTATTTATTTACTTTTTTTCTCGTGTCATTGTTCTTCAGCGATTACTTTTGCTATTAAATGACACATATTTTACAGTCACTGGAAAAAATAACGACTTTGTTATGACATCAAATAAACTAACAGCTTGTTTTCTTTTCTTCAATAAACTGACAGACGGACGGACATTAAATACCAACACAAACTTACAAAAAAATGTTGTAAAAATCATCTTTACATTAAATTTATCTTATTATATCTCCTTAGACAATGAACTAAAAGTTTTAATGACAATCTAAATGATTTTCTTTTTATATTTTTCTTTTTGTATCGTTTATTATCGCTGCAAAAATGTTTTTTTTTTGTGATCATAGTTTGAATCCTTAAAAGATTAAGTTGCTAAATGTATTAAAATTTAAACATTTTTTTCCTACTCATTCGCTGCTTAAACCGAAAATACGTTTTTGGAATTTGTAAAAAAGGAGAAAAAATATTTCAAATTCCTTTTAATCGTTCGTTAAATAGCAAAATATTTGCAACCATTAAAAACTCATTTTTTTCATGCTCCGCTTTAGCTAGAGTTATGGAGGGGGGAAAAACCTTAAACATTTTTACTTGTTCACATAATACATGGTTGTATGCGTACATATCCGTCCGTTCATTCATATATTCATTCAGCCATTTATCGGTTCGTGCATTTATTCAATTTTCTTTTTTGGGTTGTGTATTTTTTTTACTGCCACCCTTTTTCCATACATTCACTTAATGTTGAATATAAGTAATAACCCAGTAAGCAAAAATGTTAATAAAAACACAATTTCATCTTGGAACGGTAATATTAAAAAAAAAAAATAAATCAGCCAATTTTTTTTATTACCTTCTAAAAAAATCTTAAAAATAAAAGTTGAGAGAAGTTAAAAAAATTTAAATTTTGCGCTTCGAAAACGATTTTTTTGATAAGTCGAAGTGGAACTTTATTTTCCTCATGCCAAAAGCTATCGCAAAATCGATGGCACAGTTCGACAAATTTTTTATCCTTTCAAATCGGCACACCCTATTGTTTTAGTTCCTTTTTTAACCTGATAATGTTTTTAAGCTGGAGTCTAATTTTAAAAAAGTTGCTGGACGCCACCTCAGTTTGACTATGTAAGCTAAAAATTAACGAAAAAGAAAACAAGAATTACTATTTTCATTTTCTTAAAACCAAAAATTTTAATAACTTTGGTTTGTAAATTGGATAAGAATTTACCTCGTGGTGAATAAAACCGTTTTTCACCAGCTGGTGAATAAAAAGTAACATAATTATTTTTCACCAAAAAAAATTTTTTTTTTTTTTTCATTATTTTTTTTTCATCAATTTTTTTTCTATCAATTTTTATTTTTTCTATCAAATTTTTTTTTTTTCATAATTTTTTTTTTTTTCATCAAAGTTTTTTTTTTTCTATCATATTTGATTTTTTCTATCAATTTTTTTTTTTTATATTTTTTTTTTCATAATTTTTTTTTATCAATTTTTTTTTCATCAATTTTTTTTCATCAATTTTTTTTCATCAATTTTTTTTTCATCAAATTTTTTTTTCATCAAATTTTTTTTTCATCAATTTTTTTTTTCATCAATCTTTTTTTTTTATTTATTTTCTTTTTCAACATTTTTTTTATCAAAATTTCTTTTTCATCAATTTTTTTGTTTTTTCATAATTTTTTTTGTTTTTCATCAATTTTTTTTTCATTAATTTTTTATCTATTTTTTTTTTGTAAATTTTTTATCATATTTTTTTCAACAATTTTTTTTCATCAAATTTTTTTATCTAATTTTTTATTATCAATTTTTTTCTCACCAAAAAATTTTTTTTCATCAATTTTTTTACATCAAAAAATTTTTCTTTAGTCAAAAAAATTCATCAAAAACTTTTTTGCATCAAAATTTTTGTTCACCAAAAATTTTGGGTTCATTAAATTTTTTTTAACATAATTTTGTTTTTCGTGAAAAAAAAAATCATTTTTTTTTTACAAAAACTACTTTTTCACCAAGTCCTAACCTTTTCGCATAAAAATGTTCCATTTGTTTATCAAATGTACATAAAACAAGTGAGAGTGGTATATTCTTTGGTGCCGAATCTTTTATACTCTCCAAAATGTAAAAACACTTTTTGGCACTTATTTTTACACTCACTTACGAAATGTAGAGCTCTTTTGGTTTTTTAATGGGGTCCTCGACTGATATTTGAGTTCGTTTTGCATGGAATAGCAAAGTAATATAACATTATTTTTTCTAAAAAAACTTTGCTGTGGCAAGTACACCCAAATCTTCCGCAAAACATTATCATGATTTAATGTTTTGGGCAAGAGTACAGAATTCGCAGGCATTTTTACTTATTTTTGTTCCTTTTTTTTAATCTTTAAAATTTTTTTTGTGAATTTTCTATGATAAGTTTGTTTACTGGGTTAGTCTTTTGCAAAATAACTAGTAAAGTTAAAAAATCCCAAAGTTAAATAACGTTTAAACAACGATTTGTAAATTGTTAACGATCATTATCTAAAAATGTTTAACAAATTGTTTATTTTTATTCTACAAAAAATATTTATTTTTTATGAATTGTTTTTTGGTTCTATTTATTTTGAACCTTTGTTAACTGGCCTGAAGGGGGGATGTTTAAGCATATCTTGTATTTTAGAAATTTTGTGCTAAACACAGACTATGTAGACTCGACAGTAGGTTTTTGTGTAAAAGAACGGGGGAAAACAATACGTTTTTGGGGATAACTTGAAATAAATATGAAAACTTTCCACTTTTCGTGCACTCTAAAAAACGCATGTAAACTTACTATTATAAATTGGGTAAATTTTTGTTGAATAGCACGCATTATGTGTTAATATAAACACTAAATGCGTATAATAAATTCAAACCAATTAAACATAGCAAATTAAAAATATTATCCGTTAATTCAAATATTTTACACACAAATGCGTAAATAAAATTGTCGAACAACATACATACACACATGTTAAATAACTAAAACGCCAGATAAAAGTATAAGCTTCCGTAGCGTAGTGGTTAAGAAGTGTACTTTCAAATCAGAAGGTCGCGAGTTCGATGCTGGCTGACGCCGCATGTTTTTTTTTTATATTTATATTTTATTCACCTCTTTTTTATTTAAATTGACCACATGTGGTCAATTTGTTCAATTTACACATTCAGAGTAAAATTACCCAATTTATAGTAGGAGTCCAGTTTCCTACTATAAATTGGGTAAATTTCAACAAATTTTGATTAGAGTGTGAGTAAGTGAATACTAGATTTTAAATTTATTCTGTCTTATACAAAATTAGAAGAAATCATAAAATTTAACTTATGGTTCAAGATAACTTTTTTTTGACATCTGTTAACAGTTTCGCATCTGTTTAGTCTGCTTTTAAAGAGTGTTTTGGAAATCCTTTTGTTGGGTTAGGTTTTAATTTTTTTTAAAAAAAGGGAAAGAAATTCGCAATTCCTTTTAAATAATTTTAGGTACTTGGGTAATGTTTATTTTTAGTTTGATGAGTTTATTTGTACAAAAAAAAATTCTGACGGTAGAAAAATAAAAAATAAATTTTGTACAAATATTTAACTACACTCAAAAGAAAAACTCTGACAAAAAATCTGTAAAACGACTTTCAACTTGATTTAGCAAACTTTCAGCTGATTTTCCTGTAAAAATTGATAGTTTTTTTAAATCTCTGTCATTCAGTATTACAAAATAACAGAAATTTTACTGCGTTGCTATTGATTCTGTTTGCTGAATTTCACAATATTTTTGAACATATTTTTAGCAGATTACTACTTAGTTGTACAGAAATAGTTTGCTGTCATTCTTTTTTCAAACAAATTTTTTTTTTTTTTTAAATATTTTTAAAATTTTTTTTGAGCATATTTTTAACAGATTATTTTTTAATTTTACAGAAATGGTTTGCTGTCATCCCTTTTTCAAGAAAACTTTCTTAAGTGTTTCGAAGTGTCAATTTTTTTTTTCAAGTAAAAATTTTTTTTTAGAAAATATCTTAGCAGATTTCTCTGCTGATTTCACCTAGATAATCATGACAGATTTTCAGCAAACCGTGTCTGCTAAAATCATTAGATTTCTCATATGCCTCAAAATGGGTGCATTTTCCGCAGAACAGATTGAACAGAGAATTTATTTTGAGTGTAATGTTTAGTACATACCCAGGAAAATTTTTCAGAACCGATTCTAACAACACTTGTTCTAGAACAGGTTCTTCGGTAATCATACACTATTACACTTTAATTATTCGGAACAAGTTAAGTGAAAATTGTTGTGAAACATGTTCTCTGCAATCAAAGTTTCATTACATTTTGGTTCTCAGGAATTGAAAAAAAAATTATGTGTCAAAAAAATTAAAAAATAAAATCATTTCTTTTTTTCTTAACCAAGAAAAAACATGAAATTCTCCTAAAATATCATGATATAATCGTGAAAATTGCTAATAAAAAGGTGAGTAAGTTAAATTTTCATTCTATGGGTCGGGTCAAATACTAATAATATTATGTTTTTTATTTTAGTTTGCAGAAAATCCATGTTCTGGCATGTCATTATTGTAAGGCCCAAAATGCAATTTTGGAGGCGCAAAAGGATATATGTGTGTTAAGAACTGTGAATACTTTATGACAGATATGATTGTATTTATCTTTGTTTAATAAATTAATACAATTAAAAATATTTCTTTAATTCTCATTTCAGTTCCAAATTTTTCTTCTAGAACCGATTCCGAAGAACAAAAATATGTTCTAATTTTGCTTACAAACACCTGTTGCTTTTGGGACAATCCCCATGTAAAAAGAATCGGTGTTGCACAAGAATTAGAACAGGTTCAAGGGAAGTATAAGTTGTTCCACAATCGGTTCTTTGCAACCGAAAATTTTGCTGGGTACCCAGGAAAATTTTTCAGAACCGATTCTGATAACACTTGTTCTAGAACAGGTTCTTCGGTAATCATACACTATTACACTTTAATTATTCGGAACAAGTTAAGTGAAAATTGTTGTGAAACATGTTCTCTGCAATCAAAGTTTCATTACATTTTGGTTCTCAGGAATTGAAAAAAAAATTATGTGTCAAAAAAATTAAAAAATAAAATCATTTCTTTTTTTCTTAACCAAGATAAAACATGAAATTCTCTTAAAATATCAGGATATAATCGTGAAAATTGCTAATAAAAAGGTGAGTATGTTAAATTTTCATTATATGGGTCGGGTCAAATACTAATAATATTATGTTTTTCATTTTAGTTTGCAAAAAATCCATGTTCTTGCATGTCATTATTGTAAGGCCCAAAATGCCATTTTGGAGGCGCAAAAGGATATATGGGTGTTAAGAACTGTGAATACTTTATGTCAGATATGATTGTATTTATCTTTGTTTAATAAATTAATACAATTAAAAATATTTCTTTAATTCTCATTTCTGTTCCAAATTTTACTTCTAGAACCGATTCCGAAGAACAAAAATATGTTCTAATTTTGCTTACAAACACCTGTTGCTTTTGGGACAATCCCTTTGTAAAAAGAATCGGTGTTGCACAAGAATTAGAACAGGTTCTAGGGAAGTATAAGTTGTTCCACAATCGGTTCTTTGCAACCGAAAATTTTGCTGGGTATAAACAAAAAAATTACGGTGCACAGTAAATGTTTTCATGTTTAAAAATACAGAAACTTTTCAACCGATTTTTAACTTTTGAACTGTTTTGGATAGAAGAATTATAAGGCTTTCGATGTATGTAAATCGGTCTATGCGTATTTGAAAGAAATATAATATTTTTTCAATAATATAAAATTTTTTGATGTTTTTTGAAACTTTTTCAAATGTATTGATTTTTGCTATAGTTCATTTAACAACCTTCATATTTATACAAAATATTCATTAAGAAAATTTTAAATACGATGAGGTTTATTTATTCTAAAAAGTAGAAAAAGAACACAGAAAATAAAATCGTCAAATTTAAATTAACAAACATCAATTGTAAATCAACCAAACGTTTTTTTGGGCCGTTTTTACTAAATGTTTGATATCATTTAGTAAAAACGGCCTCCTGTTAGTCCATAATACAAAACTTCGATTTTGTTTTCAACAAACTCAGTAATAATTTTGTTTTCAACAAATTCAGTAATAATTTTGTTTTACAATTGTTTTGTCATGTCAATAAATAGTGTTTGTTAAATTTCCTTGTTGAAAAAAAAATTCATTTGTCAGATCAACAATTGTGTTTGTTGAATTACTTTGTTGAAAAAAAATTAAGATTTTTTACTTTTGTCAGATCAACAAATTGTATTTGTGTTTGTTGAAAAAAAACTCTTTTTTTTTCAACAATCAAAATTTACAAACATTTGTTGATACTACAAATTTTCGTTTAGGAGCACTCTCAGTGAAAAAAATTAATTGTATTCACAAATAAGGGGGTCAATATAACAATTCGTTTTTTCTGTGAACTGACAGAGTTGTGATAATTTTTATACAAAAAAAAAAAAAAATTAAATTTTGCTTGAAATCGATGATTGGATTACCAAAACAGTTCAAAATCGGTTGAAAAGTTTCTAAGTTACACGTGGTTAAGTGAGAAAGTCACAGAAAACGGTTTTTGAAAATAACTTTAAAATTTGAGGGTGTTTGGCAAAGTTGATAAGCATTTTTGTGATATTTTAGACGAGACGTGCAACTTACAATAGCTCATTTGAAAAGTATATTAGATTTTTTTTTTTTTTGTAGTCCAGTGTTATTTTTCCGAATCATCGATTTATTTTTGCATATTTTGGTAAATATTAGAGTTGTTAATTATTCGCCTTTCAACTTTGTTCGAATAATTCAAATAATTGTTTTTGTTCGTTCGATCAAACGATTAAATCTAAAAAATTATTCGATTAATCGATGAGAATAACGAATAAAAAAGTGGTTATTTAAAAACATTTTTATTAACAAAACGATAAACAATTCATATTACTTCTGTATGTAAAAAAAAACATAAAAAACTTATAATTTGAATAGGAAAGTTGGTGTAAGTCGTTGGGGTCATTGGGGACGTTGGAGGACACCCTTTCCCTCTTCATAAATGTTTACAAATTAATTTTTACGTTATTTACGCCTAAAAAACACTTTTATCATTATTTTGTACTATTTTCTATAACCACGCCCTTAAATGGGGCGGGCCGAAAAAATTGCATTTTCTAATTATCTTGGTCCAATTGCAGATCAGTGAACTTCATATGGCATAAACATATTTCATTTATTGAACAAATATACAAAAAAAAAAAATTAAAAAAAATGGATTTTCTGGTAGTGTTTTTAGTTTTTAAAGTGGGAACATTTTTCCGCTCGTCCGATTTTGCCACCGAACTTAACCAGCCTATAACTATAAGACATAATCGGGCCAAACTTCAGAAGCATAGCTCTTTTATTTTGGACTGAAATGTCTTAGAATCGATCACTGATCAATAATATATATACTTTACGGGGTCCTAGACCGATATTTCTATACTGTAGTTGGAGGGTAAATAAGAAATATTGTTCGATTAATTGACATAAATTAATCGATTTATTCGTTATTCGAAAATCGTAATTTTTAAATTAATCGAACAAGAGTTTGGTTTTGTTTGATCGATTAATCGAATTATTCTTAATCGGTTGACAACTCTAGTAAATATGCATATTTTTAAATTTTTATACCTTCCAACTACAGTATGGGGGTATACTCACTTTTTCATTCCGTTTGTAACGCATCGAAATATCGGTCGGGGACCCCATAAAGTATATATATTATTGATCTATGATCGATTCTAAGACTTTTCTAGAATGTCCGTATGTCCGTCCGTCCGTCTTTATAAGACACGATGCAGTCCAAACTAAAAGAGATTGAATCGTTAAGTTTGGCAGGAATGTGTATTTTGGTCCTAGGCAGTTTAAGTTCGTAAATGGGCCAAATCGGACCAGGGGGAAAAAGTTCCCCCTTGAAGAACTTAACTAGCCTCTGAAAAACACCATATTTTCATCGTTTTTTTTGTATTTTTGTTAAGCAAATAAAACAATGTCAGAAAAAGTTCAAGGCCCTGCTCTTGATTAGGGTGGTTTTTTTATTTTTTTTTTGGAATTTCGAGGAGCAAATTTTTGTGTCAAAATTGAAACAAAACAGTACATTTTCTGCCTGGGTCATATTTGACCCCCTGCCAAAATGGGTTAATGATGTTCAAAAAAATAATATAACGTAACTTAGTTATTTTTATCAAATAAATCAGTTTACAGAACAAGATTTGTAAAATTAAACCAAAATTCAGTTTAAAGTAAAATTGCATAGACAAAAAAAAATCCTTGAAATCCGCAAAACTCAAATGACTCAAAAAAAAAAAAATTGAGTCAATGGATATCCCCAATTTTTTTAATATTTAAGCCTAAGGATGTTTTTAATAATCCATTGCTATAAAATAGTAAGATTTAATTTTTTTGTTTAATAAAATTTTTAAAAAATCGAAAACACTCATTTCATATGCCCCCCCCCCCAAATGCATGGTAATTTTTGTATTTCATTTTTGAAAGTGTTACTGCCGTCATAAAAAGTTAAGATAATTTTTTCTGAGTATTATTGCAAGAAAGTTAAATAAAAAATATTTTATTTTTTTTTATTTTTACAAAATTTACATTTTTTAAGTTTTTTCAAAATTTGGCCATTTTGGCTTTTTTCTCGAAACTTTGACCTCCTTGCGCCTCGGGTTAATTTTATCCGATTTAGCTCAAATTTTTACACAATTATTTTAACATCAAATGACACAAAAATCCGCTGCGCGCTCCTCAAAATTCAAAAAAAAATAAATAAAAAAACCACCCTAATATAGATGTTTTTATTTTTTAAGAAGATCTTGCAAATCTTTTCACATAAAAACATGATTTTTATTGCACATATTTTATAATTTTAGTGGATCTTTTTACTGCATATTTTTAATTTTTAGCGCATATTCTAGCCGAATTCTCATCTGCTATTCATCACTAAAACGCCACCTGATCAGTGTAATTTAAAAAAAAATATTTATAAAATTCTTTAATATATTTTTATACAAAAAATAAAAGTGAAATTATAATGTCAATTATTGTCAAATTGACACGTGTAATTTTAAATAATTGCAATAGTGTATTGAAATACGAATATTGAGGACACGCGTCACATTAACCGTGCAACCACGTTGTATGCATATAAACGCCCTTTTAATGTTATTGTTGATGCATCCACACACACTCTATAACTTTTATGATCTCTTTTTAAATGAATAAATGGTTGAATGACTGGCTGGATGGATGGTTGAATGGATGTTTGAATAAATGGATATACAGTGGCTCCCAGCGTACTTCGTGGGGTAGATATTTTTTGAACCACATTATTATCAAACGAGTATGATTTTAAAAATGCTGTTTAGATAACTTATCAAGTTTTAATTTAAGCTTGATAGCGTTCAGATTGAGTAAATATTAAATCTGCTACGAGGGTGGAACTGGAAATTGAAATTATTAAAAGACAATTTTAGTAAGTTTTTGCAATTATTTTCAAGTCGATTTTTTGTTCAAAACTCGTTCAGATTTTAAGTGGGCCATTCTTTGTGGGCCATTTTTTTTTTAAGCAAGAATGAAAAAAAAAAAAAATGGTGGTGGAACAAATGAAAGTTACAAAAATATGGGTTTCTTCATCATTATGTATTGATTTTTAGTTCTTTTGTGTGGTTGAAAATTTTTTTGATGACTGAATGTGAATTATTAGAGCTTTGGTAAAAAAACAAAATTACGAATTTAAAAAAAAAAATTACCTGAAAATAATTTAAAAAAAAAAAATCTTAAAAAAATGTCTTTCAATAATTTCAATTTCCAGTGACTCAATCTGGACATCATTAAGCTTAAATTAGAGATTAATAAATAAACTATACATAATTGTTTACAATAGTACCCGTTTAATTATTACACTGTGCAACAAGAAAAATGAGCCTCAATGGCTTAAACGCCATATGAAAGTAGACCATCAAATGGACAAAATCACCAAAGGGTTTTGCAAAGTCAGTTCGGATTTCTTTTTTATAGCCCACTGAAATTTTTATTTTTTTATCAAAGGCATTTGGAAAACGTCAAAAACACTATAATAAGAACACATCTGAGCTTCAAAATATGATTTGATGTCTTCAGTGGAATTTTATGGCGGTTTTTTTCTTAGAACACTTTAACCCTCTAACTGCTATTTTAAGGGGTCATTTTAGTCCTTTTTTAAAAACTAAACACAGAAGTCTAATAAAACGTCTATTTAGAGGGTTAAAATGTTTTACAAATATTTTCCTCATAAAATTTCACTAGGGGTTGTCAAATGTTCAAAGTTTGTGCGACATATGCAAAGGGCCTAAAAAGGGTCAAGTATAAATAACAAACATTGATTAATTATACTTGACGCTTTTTAAGCACTTTGCGCATGTCGCACAAACTTTTATCATTTGACAACCCCTAGTGAAATTTTATGAGGAAAATATTTGTAGAACTTTTTAAACCTCTAAATGAACGTTTTATTAGAGTTCTGTGTTTAGTTTTTAAAAAAGAACTAAAATGACCCCTTAAAATGGCAGTTAGAGGGTTAAAATGTTGTAAGAAAAGAACCGCCATAAAATTTCACTCATATTTTGAAGCTCATTATAGTATTTTTGACGTTTTCCACACGCCTTTGATAAAAAATGAAAACTTCAGTGGGCTATAAAAAATAAATTCGAACTGACTTTGCAAAACCCTTTGGTGATTTTGTCCACTTCATGGTCTACTTTTATTTTTGAGGGTGCTGTGGCTTAGTGGTTAGCGCGTTGGACTACTAGCCAGCAAGCCTGGGTTCGATTCCCGGCTCAGGCAGAACAACATTTTTTCAGATATTTATTAGTTTCTATTTATAACTAATATCTATCGCAGCACCCTCCTTCGTTGATAAATAGCACTAAAAAACGTCAACGAAGTAAAATAATAAAATAATGGCTATTAAACACAGCTCCAAAAATAATTCGCCAGATCAATAACAGATGGCAATGCAACAACTGTACTCAAAATTATCAACACGCGCAATTACAGTGTTGCTATACTGAAGCCCTTCTATCTTTCAAAACTTTCATCGCTCTTCTATCCCCTTTCCGTAAGAAACATCACGGTTACAGTAGTAATTGATAGGCAGCATTGCCTGAGTGTTGTTTCTTTAAAAAAAAAAAAAAAAAAAAAAAAAAATATGGCGTTGAAGGCATTGATGCTCAATGCGATGACCCAAAATTTGTTGCACAGTGTTATAATAATCAGTTTCAGTATTGTTACCTTCGTTCTGAACGAATTGTTGTCAAATATCTACTGCACGAAGTACGGTGTGAGCCACTGTATTTATAAATGAAATGGTTGGATACTCATTTAATGGGAAATTTACCATAAAATAACCACATTTGTGTCAACAATTTGAACTGAATAAATATATATGAAACATTCTTTGTCATCGTTTTTATTGTAAAATATTTAAAAAATATATATTTAACGCCATTTTTATGTTAAAGAAAATTTATAATGAATACAAAAAATAATCAACAAACAAAGATTTTCATTGTTTAAATTGAAGTTTAAACAAAGAATTCTTCTGTTTAAGTAAAAAAATCTAGTTTTTCATTTTTATTTAAATTTTTGCAATAAAAAAATTTGTTTAAAGTCAAATTTTCTAATATTTTTATGCCCGCCATTTACAATTAGTGGTAGAGAGTGTATATAAGTTTGTCATTGCGTTTGTAACTTAACGAAATTTCGGTGTGGGATCGCATAAAGTATATATGGGGCATTCCATGTCAAATCGGACACTTTGAAAAATTTTTTTTTTTGATTTTCCCAATTTGTTTACAGTTTTTAGTACCCTTGGAAAACTACTTCGTGGTAAATTTTCAGATTTTTTTGATGACCCGTTCAAAAGATATCGAATTTTTAAAAATTGGTAGTTTGTTCCTTTACTCAAACTTCTTTTACTCATAACTTCTTCAATAATGGTCCAAATTTAAATTTTTTTTTCAAAAAATTTTTTTTACGTGCTTTAAAAAAAAAAAGTCCCAAAAAATCTTAAAAGCGCTCTAGTATGCGATTTTTAAGTTTTAAAATTTATATCTCATTTTTGAAAATGTTTGTACTCTTCGATTTTTTTTTGAAATTTTTTTTGTGTAAAACTTCTATCGATTCTACAAATTTTTTGCCCAGGAGGATCGTGGGATAACGATTAATACTATTTTTTAAAATTCTTTGAAAAAATTTTATTTATTTTCCAATCTTAAAATCATTTATACTGCTCGAATGGTGCGTCATAGAGGGGTCCTTTATAAGATCGACCCCCATTAATTTTTTCGTCTTAACATTTCTTTGGAACAAACTAATACCCTATCTCCTATTTCTAAGGGGGCTCCAACACAAAACGACTTTTTTTAAAATTTGCTCCAACCGCTCTAACTGCCCTAATAGTGCCCTTAGAGCAACAAAATGTAAGACCGACCCACAATATTTTTTTAGTCCAAACATTTTCTCTGAACACACCTACCCTCTATCTTTAACTGTTAAGGCGGTTCCCATAAAATTTTTTTTATTTTTTTGTAAATATGTTTTAATTAATCAGCTTCTACCGGTCTAATGTTGCGTCCGAGAGGGGTCATTTTTACCCTGCAACATTTTTCTAAAATATACCTACGCCCTATCTCCACTCCCTAAGTAGGCTCCCATACAAAATTACATTTTTATAAAATTTGCTCCAACTGTTATTTGTATGGGAGCCTACTTAGGGAGTGGAGATAGGGCGTAGGTATGTTTTAAGAAATTATTATAGGGTAAAACTAAATGGGGGTCGGTCTCACTAATGACCCGTCTCGGACGCACCATTGGACCGGTAGAAGCTGATTAAATAAAACAAATTTACAAAAAATAAAAAAAATTGTATGGGAACCGCCTTAACAGGTCGGTCATACATTTTGTTGCTCTAAGGGCACTATTAGGGCAGTTAGAGCGGTTGGAGCAAATTTTAAAAAATGTCGTTTTGTATGGGAGCCCCCTTAGAAATTGGAGATAGGGTATTAGTTTGTTCGAAAGAAATGTTAAGACGTAAAAATTAGTGGGGGTCGGTCTTATAAAGGACCTCTCTATGACGCACAATTGGAGCAGTAGAAATGATTTTAAGATTGGAAAATTACAATAAAATTTTTTCAACAAATTTTAAAAAATAGTAATAACCGTTATCTCACGATCCTCCTGGGCAAAAAATTTGTAGAATCGATAGAAGTTTTACACAAAAAAATTTCAAAAAAATCGAAGAGTACAAACATTTTCAAAAATGAGATTAAAATTTTAAAGCTTAAAAATCGGATACTAAAGCGCTTTTAAGAATTTTTTGGGATTTTTTTTTAAAAAGTACGTAAAAAACAAGAATTTTGAAATAAAAAAAAATAAATTTGGACCACTATTGAAGAAGTTATGAGTAAAAGAAGTTTGAGTAAAGGAACAAACTACCAATTTTTAAAAATTCGATATCTTTTGAACGGGTCATCAAAAAAATTTGAAAATTTACCACGAAGGAGTTTTCTAAGGGTACTAAAAACTGTAAACAAATTGGGAAAATCTAAAAAAAATAATTTCAAAGTGTCCGATTTGACATGGAATGTCCCATATATTATTGATCAGTGATCGATTTTAAGGCATTCTTGCGATGTCCGTCTATCTGTTGAAACTGCGATCACTGCAAAAATATTGTTGCCCCGAGAAGTTTTTTGTTGCATTTGAGTGATATCGGTTTAGCGGTTCAAAAGTTATGAACGAAAATGTAAGGACACCTCGAAAATTTTGGCACATTCAACATAACCTAAAAATACAAAATGCTTAAATTTCGGCTGTTGGTTGACATATTTGAACATAATTGAATATCGAATGGTATTTAAGCAGCAGCAAATATATTTTTCACAAAAAAAATTGCGATTTTTTTTTCGCGGAAATTTTTTTTCTAAACATTTTTGTTTCTCAAATTTAATTTCTTTTAACAATTTTTTCAATAATCTTTTTACATTGTGGAGGGTATCACTACATTCGGCAAGGCCAAATTTAACTTTTTATTTTTTGTAAAAAAACAAAATTTTATCACGTTTTGATGTTGTAACCACGTGACGCCTTTTTTCTTAAATATTTTGGTAAAAGAAATGAAATGTTTTCTTCTTTACTACAGTTTACATATCTTTTGCTGTTCAATGTTTTTTTTCCTTAAATTTTTTTCTTTTTTGAAAACATTTTTGTGAGTTTCTTGTATTGTTTGGTATGAAGTTTTATTTTTTTTTTTCGTTTTAAAATAAACTCAAATATTTCTTTTTACAAATTTTTTATATACTATTTTTTTTTTAAGTTTTCTCCTCCCAATATCCTATACAACTGTTTGACAGTTTTGTTGTGGAGTTTTAAATAAGAATGACAGTGACATGGATACAGTACAAATATCTAGTACAAAATAACAATAGAAATATTTTTAACAATTTAAAATATGTTAAATTGAAAAATTATTTTTTTTTAACGAAAATAAAGGATAAGTAATTGATTTGATGGTTTTGGTTGAGAACATTTTAAATAATTTTGGAAATTTTATAATTTTACACCTAAAAACCAAAAATTACATCATAAAGTAAAATTGGAAACCTTATCCGTCGCTCTAGATTATTACAAATTCATTTATTATGCTTTTTGTACTTACTCAGAAAAAAATATTGTGGGCTTATTTTCAATTAAATCGTTGTTGTATTAACAAACAATTTAATTGTATTGACAAAGAAAATATTTGAAATTTTGTTCAACAACACAATTTGTCAATACAATTAAATTGTTTGGTAATACAACGATTTAATTGAAAATGAGCCAACAATACAATTTTTTTCTGTATAAGTAATACAATATATTCAATTTAAATGCCCTACAAAAGTGGGCAAACCAAAAGAACAAAAAAAACCCTTGCAAAAAACTAAAAATAGAGACAAGAGTTGAATAAATGGATGTGGTGAATTTTGAATTGCTAGCGGCTGAACTGTTGTTGTTATAATTGTCAATCTCTCTGTAGGAAAAACTATTAATATGCAATGCAAGCAGTAATGAATAGAAAACGAATATTTATCCAACACATATCTAATCAATGCTTTGGCGGTGATGTCTAGAGTGCCATCCCACCAGTATTGTTAATGGTATGAAAATATTCATGGTTCGATTCTGGACTGGGCATTGATATTAATAAAATTCACATATTAGAATAACAATTACCATTAACAAAAACAAACTGGCATTTAAATCCTACTGATGAAGACAGTTAACTGGAACTGTCCGAAACCGGTATAGGAATACCAGAAATGTCTATAGCTTTTAGAAATTAAAATTTTTCTTCTACATTTTTCAACTCAAACCCTTATAACAAATAGAATTAGAGCCCGTGCTCGATCTGTACTAACAGAAAAATCAACAAAAAAAAAAAAAATTTTTTTTTGGCTGCAGGACTTCGAAGAAGAAAGTTTGGTTCTTCAAGGGGATTCTTTGCCCCCTGGTCCGATCCTGTCCATTAAAGAACTTAGCCAGCCAATGGCCATAGGACATATTCGTGCCAAACCTCAGAAGACTAGCGATTTTAATTTGGACTTTATGGTGTCTTCTACAGACGTATAGACAGATTGACGGACAAAACTAAACCAACCTCTGAAAAATGCAAATTTTTAACAGGCTTTTTTATACTTTTGTTAAGAAAGTTAAAGTAGTTCAAAGTGCTGCACTTGGACCTAGGGGATTAAAAATTGTCGTTTTTCGGCCCGCCCGCTTTTGTGGCACAAACGATTTTTCTGTAAGGAATGTTGTAAGGAATGGAATGAAACTTACATGAAACGAAATGGAATATAATATGGAACGAAATGGAATGGAACAGGGAACGAAATGGAATTAAATCAAAATTGTTTGGACTCACATAATTTTGTAATCAATTTTTTTAAACCTGAGTCAATATTTTTATTCACCTAAACTTTTTTCCATTACATTTTTTTTCAACTGAACACATTTTTCACAAATTTTTTTTCCATTGAAAGGGTAAAAATACCTTAAGAGCTCGAAAATTACACTGCGGAACACTAAAAAATAAACAAGAGTTACGACCATCATTTCTATATATTTCGGACATGCTGATTCGAATGGCGTACTCCGTTTTTCGATGTATGGTACAGTTTTCTTGCAAAATGTCGTTAAAGATTTGCTGATTTAGAGACAGTTTTTTAACAAAAAAAATTTGCAAAGTTAATGATTTATAAATTTTATGGCATGGAAAACAAAGATATGACTTGTAGCAATATTTCTTATGCAAATTTGGTTTAAAGCTTTTCATCTTAAGTCATTAAATTCGCGAATTTCTTAATTTTTTAAGGTTTTCGCGAAATTAACAACCAAATTGGTCTTTGATAAAAAACTTGCTTTTAGTGAATCAAAAAGGCATCCCTAACAATACGTGTTTAGAGATGGCTCTAAACTAATGACCCGCACTGTCCCCCTATGCAATTGACACCCACTGTACTAAACAACGGTACAGCATAATGACTCTCACATTGGAATGTGCTGTTGTTATTGTTGCTTATTGAACATGCAAATTGATATAAGCATCAATACTCAACTTAAAATTAACAACGGACACTCAAGTTTGTGACGTGCTACTACAAAGAACAAAACATTAAACATTTACTAACAACAACAAATATTTAAAGAATTTATAACTAATAAAACATACAGTGAACAAAACAATTGTACATTCAAATTACAAGTACAAAACATTTACAATACAATTTACTTTACAAATAAAACTAAATTTAAAACTACAAATAAAAATAAAGTGTTTAATTTTATTGGACCCAAAAAGAACTTAAAAGGTTTGTCCCTAAACATTTGGTCCTTCGAACCGGATAAAAAGTGAAAGTGAAAAATTTAGTGCGACACCCTACCTAACAAAAAGTTCTTAAAAATAAATTAAACAAAAAGTGACTCTGAAAACATAAACATAAAAGTTTTAAAAATATTTTGTTAACAAATAAAAAATATGTATTAAAACAAAAATTTACTAAAGTGTACGAACATTAATAATTACAACAAGTGTTACAAACATACAGACACAGTGGTTAACAAAAAATAAATAAAATCAAACGATTACAAAAACAATAAATTTGTGAACAATTTAACAAAAAAGTGAGACCCTAAAATTTGCAAAAAAATTGTCATTAAAGTGACCTTCAAAATTTTGCATAAATTTTGTAAAAAACAATAACGGAATTAAATTCCAAAAATTTACAAAAACAATAAAAATAGACTCTAAAAATTTAACAACAGCAGTAAGCAGCATCATCATCATTTTCGTCAACACAGCAGCATCACCCAGAACTCTGCCAACGACACACAAGCAGCGATCAACACAGCAGTTAAAGATCAAAAGCAGCGAAGAAGACTCCACACAAAAAATTGAATACACTGACTCATGTAAGTAGAAATGAGATTTAGTGTGAACAAAAAATAAAAACCAATAAAGGACAAAAAGTCAAATTTTGCAACTCATCGTATGCGTGACCCTTTACAATTTATTTTTTGTTACGATTGTTGGAAAATAGTAGGGTTGCCATCTCCAAACAATTTAAAACACTTCTGGGGAAAAATATTTGACCCAATTTTGGAAAAATTGGAACTGTTTTCGTAATACCCTCGACTCCTCTTCGAAATTTTGCCAATTTGACTGCAGAGTTGCCACATCTACCCGTTTTTAACAATTTCTTGGGAAATAAACATATAAAGCAAATTTAAAGAAATTTCTTAACAACCCTTTATGACCCTTGATATATCTTCGGGATTTTGCTGTTTTTCAACGTAGAGTTGCCACATCAACACAATTTGGACAATTTCTGGGGAAGATTAATATACAAATTTTTTAAAATTTTTACCCAATTTGAACCTTATTACGACTTCTTGGTTTTGCTGCTGAAAAATCGTAGAGTTGCCATCTCATAATTTCCTATCAACTTTCTGGGGACATTTTTAGAATAAGAAAAAATACCTTTTTATGAAAGTTACTGACTCCTTGTATCATTTCGAGATAATTTTCACTAGTACGGAAAATTTTGACCCACATCTGCCATAAATTGACCCTCTAACGTCTCATTTAACAATTTTGCCGAAAAAATCTACGCAATGTCGTTTGAAAAATTCATGAATCGTACCGACGACATACTTCATTTTGAATCCATCCACGCGGAAACTAATTCAGATGATAATATTCACGGTTATAGAGTTTTGAAACAAGAATTAGACACAATGTGGACCCCAATGAGACGCTTATATGAGGACACCATGGACCAAGATAATATAGTGGACAAGGACAAAAAGCCAGTAGGAAAAGCATATATTAGAGATCGGTATAATATCGCAATGCAAGCATACAAATGGTGTATCGCTTCACTAAATGATGAAATTCAGACCCTTACTGCCACAGAAGAAAATTTAGAACGCACTACCATAGCTGCAACACAACCACAACAAATTGATAGCGTTTCCTATTTAAGATTGCCACCCTGCGACACAGACACATTCTATGGGGATTATAAATTATGGCCTAGTTTTAGGGATTTATTCACCGCAATATACAAAAATAATCCGAAACTAAGTAATGTGGAAAAACTATTTCACTTGACACAAAAAACGGGAGGCGAAGCCCGAGACATGATTTCACATGTCCCGATAACAAATGACGGATTTACGATTGCCTGGAACAATTTGTTCGATCGATATGAAAACACTTGGATGCAGGTAAACGAGCAATACAAAATTATCCTCGATTTACCCCAAGTTACAATAGACTCAGGAGCGTCACTTAAAAAATTACAACGAACAATTAACGATTGTAAAACGACCCTCGCTAGTTTAAATATTGACACCACAACCTGGGAATCATTTCTGATTCATATTTGTTCACAAAAGCTTCCACGGACTCCGTTCAAGATTTCGAAGACTCTCGCGAAGATTGCGCCAAAGTTCCAACTTGGAACTCATTCGACAAATTTCTGACGCACAAATTCAAGACTTTGGAATCCGTCGCAAATATCAAAACCCTAAAGCCACAGTTAGGTCAGCCTGAACCCAATCAGGTTGAATTATCGCAATCCCGGAAACGCACCCAACCATCTCAAACAAACAACACTCAACAATTTTCTTCAAATGGTATTCGTAATGAAGTACACTACAGCTGCCAACTTTGCACAGAGAACCATTCATTACGTTTTTGCCCCAAATTTTTAAAACACAACGTAAATGACAGAATTCACGTTGTTCAAGCAACCAACTCATGTTTTAACTGCCTTTTTACAAATCACGGCGTCAAGGATTGCAAAAGCAAATTTAATTGTAGACTTTGCAACCAAAGACACAACACTTTGTTGCATAAGAGACCCAATACCCAGTCTTCAAATTCAATTCAGGAAAGTGCTGAAGTACGCCCAAGTACAAGTGCTGCAGCGCAGACCCATTTAATACAGTCCACTCAAAATCAAGCAATTCCCAGCTTCACCTCCTTGACCCTATTTCAGAAAAAGCAGTCACCAATAACCCAGAATGAACGAGAAACATTATTATTCACAGCAATGGTACAAATTGAAAATAATGGACAGCGATTCGAGGCAAGAGCTATCATCGACCCTGGATCCCAGTCAACGTTTATTTCTGATAAATTACAATATCGTTTGAAACTACCCACAAAACAACAAATAGTACACATATCAGGCTTGAGTCAAACTTTACAAGAAACCTCTACGCAAACATGCTCTTTTACTCTCTGTTCCCGGGTAGACCCTACCTTTAAATTAGACGTTTGGGCCCCAGTACTAAAGACCCTTCCTTCTAGTTTACCACCACAACAACTCAACACCAGCCTCTTCAATAAAGTTGCAGATTTAACTCTAGCTGACCCACAATTTTCTGAAGGCCGCTCAATTGATTTACTCATTGGCCTGGACATAGGCCCTTCGATTTATTGCAAGATGACCCCTATGCGATCGATTGGATCACTATTGGCGCAGAAAACTATATTTGGCTGGATTGTTGGTGGACCCATGCTACGAGCTGATACACGTTTTTTGGGGGCGGAGAAGATCTCGAATCCGATTTCGAGACCAGAGGTAACTCCTACAAAAAACAACTTACATTTTACAAACGAAAATAACATACTTACCCAACTCAACAAAAATGAATCTACAACAATCACAACATAAACTTCTACATCCAATTACAAACATTTTACAAACAAATCTACAAAAACATCAAAACAACTTACAACTTACTCAAACCCAATCACAACAAAACTTACTCAACATAAATCAACAAAAAATTTACAACTTGATTCTTCAAGTAATCGTCAACCCAAAACAAACAGCGTCAGCCGCAAAAGTCAAAAATCAGATTCACATAAATCTGAGACCCAATTGAATCAACTTCAAAAATTTCCTGGATTTTATTCGAACAAATGGACCCGTAATGTTTTCCAGAAGTCTACAATTGAGAAACTGTTGCTAACAAATCAACAAAAATCTTCAAAAAGCTCAAAAATATCAAATCCCGCTGGAATTCAAAAATCTTTACAAAAAGTTGGGACTCAAAACGGGCACTCTATAAATTTACACAAAACCAGAAAATTCAGGCGAAAAAATTCATCACGCAACCCGAAACAAATTGGATCACATTTGCCAGTATTTCCAAAAAATCGATGGCCACAACAAAATTCCCCAGCAATAAATAATTTTAAATCCGCGATTTTTAAAAAATCTTTAAATTATTTTGATTTATTTTTTGGAGCGTTCGTTATTATGGCATATAAATACTTCATTTTGCACCCTAATACATCAAAATCAACTCGTTTCATCATGGAATCTTCCCATCGAATTTTACAACAATTTGGAAATCGTCTTATGACCCGACCCTATTTCTTCGCTAGTGATGACCATTCTGACTCTGACCCATTGACCCTTCGACTCATTCTGCATTGTGCTTCATCAAGGATTATAGCTGGACCAGATCTGAAACAACATCATCTGACCCTAGCCAACTGCTGGAAAATTTTCAAATTCATCAGCAATTTATTTTCCCGAAAAAGAAAATTTCAACATCAGAAACCCACAAGCAGAAATATCAACAACAACAATTTAAAGTCAATGGATTAATTTCGTACCCAACAACAAATCAGAAGACCATAAATGCCGACACAATTTTTGAAGTCACTGTCAATTCATTTGCAACAAACACCGCATCAAAATTGCATATTTTCAACTTATTATATATTGAACATTTTAACCCTTTATTTTGTTCTATATTTCTAGTTGACTCTTCCACAGAACCATTATCACCAAGCCATAACTGGAATCCACAACATCCGGCCACAAGTCTTATGGTAAATCACACCGACTCATGGGGGGGAGAATGTTTAGAGATGGCTCTAAACTAATGACCCGCACTGTCCCCCTATGCAATTGACACCCACTGTACTAAACAACGGTACAGCATAATGACTCTCACATTGGAATGTGCTGTTGTTATTGTTGCTTATTGAACATGCAAATTGATATAAGCATCAATACTCAACTTAAAATTAACAACGGACACTCAAGTTTGTGACGTGCTACTACAAAGAACAAAACATTAAACATTTACTAACAACAACAAATATTTAAAGAATTTATAACTAATAAAACATACAGTGAACAAAACAATTGTACATTCAAATTACAAGTACAAAACATTTACAATACAATTTACTTTACAAATAAAACTAAATCTAAAACTACAAATAAAAATAAAGTGTTTAATTTTATTGGACCCAAAAAGAACTTAAAAGGTTTGTCCCTAAACAATACGATTAGTGGGAAAAAACAGCTATATTATATGGACCATCATGATGAAAATCTCGAAAAACCGTTTTTTTGTATATGGCAGCATCACTTTACGAGATGATTTAAGGCTCCATCTTTTAGTATATAAACTAACTTACCAAAAATTTGGCCAAAAAAGTTTTCATTTGCAAAAGTTATCTTAACACTAACTAATATTTCAGTGTTTTCCATGCAATAATTATAGTTTTTGTTAAGATAACTTTTGCAAATGAAAACTTTTTTGGACAAATTTTGGGTCACTTCATTATTTAAGGTTCCCACATTATATACTAAAAGATGGGGCCTTAAATCATCTCGTAAAGTGATGCTGCCATATACAAAAAAACGGTTTTTCGCGATTTTCATCATGATGGTCCATAAAACATATATGTTTTTTGTTCACTATTCGTAGTGCCATGGGTACCTTTATGATTTAGGGGTTAATTTCGCGAAAACGTAAAAAAATTAAGAAATCCGCGATTTTAAGGGCTTAAGATGAAAAGCTTTAAACCAAATTTATATTAGAAATATTGCTACAAGTTATATCTTTGTTTTCCATGCCATAGCATTTAAAAATCATTAGCTTTGGAAATTTTTTTGTTAAAAAAGCAGCTGAAAATCAGCCAATCTTTAATGACATTTTGCAAGAAAACTGTACCATACATCGAAAAACGGAGTACGCCATTCGATTCAGCATGTCCGAAATATATAGAAATGATGGTCGTACCTCTTGTTTTCTAAAATAGTGGTTAGTTTTGTCACGCAGTGTTATCTAGAAAATTTTACACCGAAAAGAAAATGATTACTGGCTAAACAGGGAAGAATTTTAGAAATGGAGACCTAATCCTGACCTATTTATTATCCAGTATTTAATATTATTATGCTTCGTCGTCTTCTTATGTCACTGGACTTTTAAAACAAATTTGTAAATTTGTAACTACGCGAAAAAATAGTCCTAGACCCACTTTCAATTATACAGAACAATTCGGAATTATTTTTTAAGTCGATTTATCGATTTTCGTCCATCCGTCAATGTGAACGTTGTGTGTACGATACAGGTCGCAATTTATAACCGATTTATCTGAAATTTGAAACTTACACTCTAAACAAATGATTCCAGTTTCCTACTATAAATTGGGCAAATTTCAACAAATATACTACTATAAATGTGTAAATTTCCAATAATTTTTTGTAAAACTACACATTTTGTGTAAATTTACCCAATTTATAGTAGGAAACTGAAATCGTTTTAATTAGAGTGTAAGCTTTCTTTGAACCAAGGACGAAGCCTATTAAAATTCGAAATAATTGGTCCGTGTTTTGACCCAGCCTAAATCACGTCCATTTTAAATATGGGTCAAATAACCCTAACAACCATATTTTAATAGTTATCATTTGGACTTAGGAAATAAAAAAATCGTTTTTTTGCCCGCCTCCATTTTGTGGGCGTGGTTAAAAATGTTTGTAAATAATGATAAAATTGTATTACTTAAGTTCAAAAAGCATTATAAATGAATTTTTAAACATTTACAGCATGAGTTTGTGTGTCCCCCAATGACCCCTTCAAAAAAAAAAACTCCCCTGCATTTTTATACCCTCCACTCTAGTGATAGAGGGTATATATAAGTTTGTCATTCCGTTTGTAACACCTCGAAATATTGGTCTAGGACCCCATAAAGTATATATATTCATGATCCTCGATCGATTTTAAGACGATCTAGCGATGTCCGTCCCTCCGTCCGTCCGTCCGTCTGTCCGTCTGTCTGTCTGTTGAAAACACGCTAACTTTTGAAAGACTTTACGGAGGCTCCTGAAGTTTGGCATATATGTTGGGCATTTACCTGGTCAGGTTGGTATTGCAATCCAGCGAAATCGGTCCAGTGGTTCAAAAGTTATAAGCAAATGAGTGAATTTCGGCAAGGGTTTTTCTGGAATTTACGATATAAAACACACGGTAACTTTCGAACGGCAATTCTGAGGGTGCTGAAGTGTGGCATATATATTTACCGTTCCTTATTAGCAAAACCGTAAATTTCAGATTAGTTTCACATTAAATTCACGTGTTGAAAACCCGTTAAACATGTTGTAAAAACATTTGCGAGTCATAAAAAAATTTTACAAGGTATTTTTGTCACTTAAAAATATTTTTACACTAAAACAAAAAAATACACTCAAAAAAAATTGTACACTCAAAAAAAAATTTACACTCAAAAAAAAATTTTACACTCAAAAAAAATTTGTAAATTACTTTTTTTTTTTTTTTTTAAAATTACTAAAAAATTTTTTTTGCACAAAGTAAAATATTTCCTACCAAAAATGTTATTTTTTTCACGTTAAAAAATTTACTAGCACTTAAAAAGGGCATTGTGGAGGGTATTCATATATTCGGCCAAGTCGAATTTAACTTTTCTACTTGTTTTTTTTATTTTTTTATATTTTGGAGGGTATTATAGATTCGGCACAGCCGAATTTAACGCTCTTACTTGTTTGTTTTAATTTTGTTTGTATGTGTTAAACGTGGACTTTAGTAACCAAATCAAATCCGATTATAATTGGGCCATCTCTGGACTTATTCTCCATTTAAAAACTTCGACCGATATTCAGTTAAAGCGGTTTATTGACAAGAAAAACAAGCATATTCCACTCAAATTTCTTTTATGTGTGTTTCTACACTAATTAAATATCTTAGATGCAATAGAATCAATGTTTGGACTTGTTACCCATTTACCGGAAAACACTGGTGTAGCGTATTACATGATCGGTAGTGACCAACTATAATTTTCTGACTTGTTTTAATTTTTTTTTTTATTTTTATACTCTTCACTCAAGTGATAGAAGGAAATATAGGTCTAGGACCCATGATCCTCGATCGATTTTAAGTCGATCCTACTATGTCCGTCCTTCTGTCTGCAGAACCCACGCAAACTTTTGGAAGAGTGAAATTCGGCAAGGATTTTTAGCGAATTGACTTGTTAAAAAACACGCTAACTTTCAAAATACAATCCTGAGGTTGCTAAAGCTTGGCTTATATATTTCTCGTTCCCCTGGTCTGGTTGTTATTGAATTTCAGCATCGGTTAAGTGGTTCAAAAGTTATTAAGAAAACCGTGAATTTCAGATGGGTTCCACCTTAAATCCATGTGTTGAAAAAAAAAAAACGTTAAAAAAGCTTTAAAAATATTGGTAAGCCAGAAAAATATTTTACAAAGTATTTTTTCTCACTCAAAAACATTTTTACACTAAAAAAATTACACTCAAAAAAAATTTAGTAATATTTTTTTTTCCAAAATGACTAAAAAATGTTTTTTTGTTCAAAATAAGATATTTCTAATTAAAGTTGTAAATTTTTTCACTTACTATCACATCAAAAGGGAATTGTGGAGGTTATTCATAGATTCCGCCAAGTCGAATTTAAATTTTCAACTTGTTTTTTTTTTTTTTTTTTTAATTTTTTCTTAGTTTCTGGTTTTAATGCTGATCTACTTGACCGATCTTAAAAAATTTGAGCTTTATCTGATGAAAAAAACAGACTTTTTTCAATAATATCTCTTGACCAGAAGCTTCTGTTTCATGCAATGCACTGCATTAAAATCATAAAATTTTCCGTGTTTCTTTTCTCAAAAACCAAATATTACAATTCAAACTAAGCATGGGCCAAACAATTTTATATTCAGTTTTGAATTATAAAACAAAACTAAATATTTATTTATCTTAAAGTTAAAACCTTAACAAACAAATGCAGCATTCGCTAAATTTCCAATACCACCCAATCAATATATTCCCTTTTGTGCATAGTGACCATATTCCTTTGGTGCTTTTTTTCTCCCCTCTGAATGAAAACAGATTTAAAAGACTAGCCAGCCATAACATTTCCAACCAATTTGTACATTCATATTTTTTTTATTCAATATGCTGCCATTAACAAATGTTACGCGCGTAAATACAAGACCTTTTCTGCTATATTTTTTTTTTGCCATATTTCTGTTTTGTTTTGCCCCGAGTTTGGAGTATTTAACTATAAACATGACCAAATGTATTGATGGAATAAATACAAACGGTTCTGGTTTTATTCCATTCCATACACAACAAAAGGTATAAAATATTGTTTGTTCACTCAATGGTGAGGGAGGATGCCTTAAATAATGTGAGGTAAGAGTCCAATATTATTTAATGTCTTGGTTTTTATCCCTGTTTTGTTTTATTTTTTTTTTTTCACTTTTTTGGCGTCAGCTTGTAAGCGTAACCGTGTTTATGTCATTCATGCTTTAATTTATATCATTTTGGGATTTTATTTGAAATTTTTGCTTAAATTTATCTTAATTTAAGATTTTTGAAATATTCCTCTTAGGGCTGTAGAAACTATTTTTGCTGAAATATGTGTTCGATTAAACATACAGATATCATTTTTTTTACACAGAAAGAATTAAAAACGAATTTCATTCATCAAAAACGCGGATTCAATTATTTTTTTAATTAAAACTCCTCCGATGAAGAAAATTGTTATATTAATCATTAAATTATATGCGATTAATTTATTTTTTTTTTCAGCCAATTACTTTTTCGATTTTGATCAAAAATTTTATAAATTTTTTATTTAAAGTCAATTAAAATTATGATTGATTTAACAAATGAATTTTAAGCTTATGAAAAAATTATGAAGAAATTCATATTTTTTGCTTTCCGAGTATTAAGTATATTTTTTAATTAATGTATTCAAATAAATTGAAGCGAAAAAAAAAATCTGGTATGTTGAAAATTTGCAATTTATAGTTAAATAAAATAACAAAAATAATCAAAACAATAATTGCCACATTTAAATTTTGTTGATCAATGGATTTAATGGAAATTTTGTAGCCAATAATTTTTTAGGGTTTTATTTGGATTTGGAACACAGAGAAAGCAGATTAGTTGTGCTAGCCGAGCTTACACCATTTTCAATTGCGATTATCGAAATTTGTTTATAAAGGTGTCCTTACGACTAAGGTAATTTTTCAAAATCATTTTTTAATACCTGGTAGGGTCCTAAATTGTAGTTTAGTATCTAAAAATTAGTGAACCAAAATTTGGTTACATTCGGATAAAAATAACTCGTGCCGAAAATGGATTGAAGTTTTTGGACACTCTTATGTAATGAAAAAAACTTTTTTTTCTAGTTTTTGGAAAAATATTGGTATACGATATTTTTTGTAAATTTTTTTGTTAAATGATATGAAAATGGTAATTAATTACCTTTCCAAAAAGCTTAAAGAAATTCAAATTGGATAAAAAACAAGTAAGAAAGCTATATTCGGCTGTGCCGAATCTTTAAATACCCTCCACCAATGTAATGATTTAAAAAACAAAAAAGTTTGTTTTATTTATACCTCAGGAAATAACAAAGTACCAAAAAGTGTACTTCCGGCACTTTTTATAAAAGGTACTTTCAATAAAAGGTACTTTTTATAAAAGGTACTTTTAATGAAAGGTACTTTTTATAATAGGTACTTTTTATAAAGGATACTTTTATATAAAAGGTACTTTTTATAAAAGGTACTTTTTATAAAAGGTACTTTTTATAAAAGGTAGTTTTTATAAAAGGTACTTTTTATAAAAAGTACTTTTTATAAAAGGTACTTTTTATAAAAGGCACTTTTTATAAAAGGTACTTTTTATGAAAGGTACTTTTTATAAAGGGTACTTATTATAAAAGGTGCTTTTATAAATGGTACTTTTTATAAAAGGTACTTTTTATAAAAGGTACTTTTTATAAAAGGTACTTTTTATAAAAGGTACTTTTTGTAAAAGGTACTTTTTATAAAAGGTACTTTCTATAAAAGGTACTTTTTATAAAAGGTACTTTTTATAAAAGGTACTTTTTATAAAAGGTACTTTTTATAAAAGGTACTTTTTATAAAAGGTACTTTTTATAAAAGGTACTTTTTATAAAAGGTACTTTTTATAAAGGTACCTTTTATAAAAGGTACTTTTATAAAAGGAACTTTTTATGAAAGGTACTTTTTATAAAAGGAACTTTTTATAAAAGAAACTTTTTATAAAAGGTACTTTTTATAAAAGGTACATTTTATAAAAGGTACTTTTTATAAAAGGTACTTTTTATAAAAGGTACTTTTTATAAAAGGTACTTTTTATAAAAGGTACTTTTTATAAAAGGTACTTTTTATAAAAGGTACTTTTTGAAAACGGTACAGAATTTTATTTCACTAAAGGATCCTACATTTAAATTTCAAGTTTGAATAACCATTATTTCAGTAAATAAAAAAAAAGTACCAAAGGTACTTTTTTTACCCCCGTAGAATCAACATTGGCTAAAAACGCGCCTTAGTGAATCTTTTTTCCGGGAGGTGAACCGACATTGCAAATTTCAATTTTCTAGTACCAATATTTAAGAAATATAAAATGTAATAAAAGTACATATTTTTATCCTTTTTACCCTATAAGAATCATCATTGGCAAAAACCCAGCCTTGTGGGATCTAAATTCGGGAGGTGAACATACAGTCCAAATTTCAAGTATATGTGACAATTTTTTAAGGAAATATAAAAAGTACCAAAAGTACAGATTTTTACCCTTTTTACCCCCTTGGAATCAACATTGGCAACAATCCAGCCGTACTGGATCTATATTCCAGGATGTGAACATACTGTCCAAGTTTTAAGTTTCTATGACCATTATTTCAGGAGATATAAAAAGCACCAAAAGTACAGTTTTTTACCCTTTTTAACCCATTAGAATCAACACTGGCAAAAATCCAGCCTTAATGGATCTATATTCCGGGAGGTGAACATACAGTCCAAATTTCAAGTCTCTATGATCATTAATCACGATATTTAAAAAGTACCAAAAGTACAGTTTTTGTCCCCTTTATCGCCTTAGAATTAACCTTGGCAAAACTCCAGCCATAGTGGATCTATATTTGGACCTACAGTCCAAATTTCAAGTCTCTAGCTTCAGCGGTTTGGGCTGGGCGATGATGAATGAGTATGCCAGTCAGTCAGTCACATTGCTCTTTTATATACATAGATTTTCCGGATTTGGGCGATTTTTGCCAAAAAGTTTATTTCTGTTTTTTATTATTTAACAAAATTTATTTTTTTTAAATTAAAATATTTTTTTTTTAAGAAATCTAAACAAAATTGAATTTTGGCGATATTTTACATCCGAGTTTGCGACAAAGCCAAAAAAAAGTCTGGCAACCCCGTCAATATGACGAAGCAAAAAAAAGGGACACACACACACATGCTTTGTACATACAAATGATTATCAATGAAAACTTTTTAAAATATTTTTTTTATTATTTCTTAAAGAACTTTTTTCTTAAAAAACATTTTTAAATTAAATTTAAATATTGTTTTACATATTTTTAAGCTTTTTTGTAAAGATTTTTTTCCTTTTTCTCAGTTTTTTTTTTTTTCATTTCCGTTTGTATTTACACAAAATATGAGTTAATTTAGGGTTATGTTAAAAAAAATAATGACTTTTTTTACGAATTCACTCATAACTTTTAAAATACTTAACCGATTTAAAAAAAAAATACAGTAGAGTCTGCCTGGATAAATTCCGCAACTTTTGGTACCCCAAGCGTTTAAATCGGTTCCGTATTATTGCCAAAAACGTGATTTCAACAGACAGACAGACGGACGGACAGACAGACAGACAGACAGACAGACAGACGGACATCGCTAGATCGACTTAAAATCGATCAAGGATCATGAATATATATACTTTATGGGGTCCTAAACCAATATTTCAATGTGTTACATACGGAATGACAAACTTATATATACCCTCTATCACTAAGTGGAGGGTATAATAAGCATTTTACGCATACATCCCCAGACCATTGCACGGATTTTAAAGCCAAAATTTGAAAATTCTTAAAATTTTTAGGCAGAAAAATAAAAAAATTAAAATTGTACTTTATTATCTCATTAAATACATGTTATAGATAAAAATTAAAAGATATGGTAGTCTAGCTTTTTTTTCGTTTGGCATGGGTAGTGATATAATTTCCGCGGATTCCAAAGAAAATGTGTTTTTCTATAATAATTTAGAAAATTTGGAAAAAAAAATTTCTGTATTGTACGATACGACCCAGTTGGCAACGTCCTCGAGCCATCCTCAGTGAAGGAGCGATGACATGTCAGAGTCACACCTGACATCCACAAGACATCTCTATGTACTGGGTTGAGGACAGTTTCATACAAATTTTCAAAATGTCCTCACTCAAAGTCAGCAGTGGTCAGGGCTGACCTTCTGGGGACATGTCACCTAAGACTTCTTTGGGGAAATGTCTGACATAGGTCATGCGAAAATACAAAAAAATTTCGTATTTCCTTTAGTTTTTACTTTTATCCATTTTCCTTTATAAATTATCTTTCTCATATTTAGAAAAAACTTTTCGCCTTTTTTAGTCCCAACTGGATTTGAACCTGGAACCTCCTGTTTATTAGTCTCACACCTAACCACTTGTTCCAAACTTTATTTTTAAAATTGTTTGTCTATTTATTACTTTTATTCTACTTGTTAGATTTTGATTTTATTTTAATTAATTCGATAATATTGCCATCTTTTTCTTGGAAATTAAAGAGTTGCCCAGATTTAAAATTCTAATTTAATATACTGCTATTCTGAAGACATTTCCTTTTAGACGTCTTAGAGGAATTGTCCACACTCTTAAAGCAAACATTCAGTGCTGACAATGTTAGGACATGTCATCAAGGATTGCCTATGATTTGTCAGAACCTGAAGACATTTCCTCAAGGAATCACTGTGGAAATTTCCTCAGTGACACATTTTCCAACTGGGGAAGTGTAAAACATAAATTAACCCTTTTCGTCGAAGTGAAATGACAAATTTGGGACATTATACATTTCTATAATACAAAATATCTGCATATATCCGATTTCTCGAAAGTTACAGAATTTACGTTTTACACTTCGATCCGTTGAATAGAGCACAAATTTTCCAACATTTGCTAAATTATTGTAGAAAAACGAATTTTATTTGGAATCCGCGGAAATTTTATCACTACCCGCGCCAAATAAAAAAAAGCTTGACTACCATATCTGCTATTTTTATACCCTCCACTCTAGTGATAGAGGGTATATATAAGTTTGTCATTCCGTTTGTAACACATCGAAATATTGGTCTAGGACCCCATAAAGTATATATATTCATGATCCTTGATCGATTTTAAGTCGATCTAGCGTTGTCCGTCCGTCCGTCCGTCTGTCTGTCTGTCCGTTGAAAACACACTTTTGAAAGACTTTATGGAGGCCCCTGAAGTTTGACATATATGTTGACCATTTACCGGGTCAGGTTGGTATTGCAATCCAGCCAAATCGGTCCAGTGGTTCAAAAGTTATGAGCAAAAGAGTAAATTTCGGCAAGGTATTTTGCGAATTTACGAGATTAAAACCACTCTAACTTTCGAAAGACAATTTTGAGGGTGCTGAACCGTGTTATATATCTTTGTCGTTCCCCAAGTCTGTTTGGTTTTGAGTTTCAGCAAAATCGGTTCAGATTCTTTTCACCTTAAACCAGTGGTCGGCACCCATTGCACGCTGGAGCCGAACACAATCGGCAATTAACACGTATATAACACGATTGTCAACAAAACTCACAGCTAAGAGCATAAAAATACAACAACAAGCTGGTTGATGTCGCTTTGTTTAAGAAATGCACAAACACATGCATGTTTATATTCATATACCAATGCATTTATACACTCTCTTTCTGCCGACCACTGCCTTAAACTCTTGAAAACTAGTGAAACAAGTTTTAACAGCATGGTGAAATACCAGTTTTTTTAAAACTTGTTGTTGTTTGTTTTCCTGCCGTGGGGTGCAGTTTAGTTGTTAGACAAGTAAATATTTGTTTTTGTTTTGTTATTGTTAGTGTAACTGTATGTAACGGTGTATAGTAAGTACTTTTGGAAAAAAATCAAATAAATAATATGGGTTAGTTTGTTTTTGGTTTTTAAAGAAGAGGATAGTAAAATAAAAAGAGAGAAATATGTGAAATAGTTTTTTTGTATTACCTATAGGTATAAAACAGTGGTCGGCAGAAAGAGAGAATATCGTCACCTAAAATGCAAAAGGCCCTAACTAACATTTTATAAATTTTACAGGAGAAGCAAAAAACAGTATTGAATGACATTTTAAATTTGTTAATAACTTTGTTGTTTTTTTAATGAATTTGGCTAAAATTTTGTGAAGACGTTCTTTTAATAAATATGAATCAAAATAAATCAAAAAATATTAAAAAAGTTTTTTGTTTAGTTACGTCCATTGGCGCTAACTATCTACTCAGCCTTAGTAGAATAGACTGTCGCAGACTTACTGGCCTAATTACGGGACACAATGCCTGTGCTCGTCATATGACGAGGTTAGATGTCTTATCAGACCCATTATGCGTGGCTTGTCTTGAGGATGATGACACAACTGAACATTACGTCTGTTGTTGTCCAGCATTCTCAAGGACTAGACTGCGGATATTGGGTTCTGATAATCTGTCTATGGACACGGTCCATGGACTTCCCTTGTCTGATTTTCTCAAGTTTGTGAAAGCAACTGAGAAATTCTGAACAAGCACTTTTCTTTCTTTTTCTTCTCAACCTTTTCTCACCCTTACTTAATCTATCTTTTCAGGGTACGGTACAATGGACTATTTTAAGTCTGAGCGCCATGGACTTGCCTAAAAAAAAAAAGGAATTTACTTATTTTTTAGGCTTGTACAACCCACCCACAACTCAACTCAACTTACGTCCATTGGCGATTTCCCAAATCACATGTTTTTTATTTTTGGCTATAAAATCGCTAATTTTTATAATGCAGCCCTAATTTTTTGTGGAGACGTGTATGTTGATAAAATAGTCCAGAACCAATCAAAAACTGATTTTGAATTTTTTGTTAGTTAGGGCCTTTTGCATTTTAGGTGACGATATGAATGCATTGGTATATGAAAATAAACATGCATGTGTTGGTGTATTTCTCAAACAAAGCGATATCAACCAGCTTGTCGTTGTATTTTTATGCTCTTAGTTGTGAATTTTGTTGACATTCGTGTTGAATACATGTAAATAACCGAATGTGTTCGGGATCCATGCGCAATTGATGCCGACCACTGGTATAAAACAACAAAAATATTTTACAAAGTAATTTTGTTACTCAAAGAAATTGTACACTAAAAAATATATACACTCAAAAAATGTTACACTCAAAAAAAAAATGTTTTTTTTTTTAATTTAATTAATTTTTTTTTTACACACAAATTAAAAAAAATGTTGACAGTCAAAAAAATTTTACACTCAAAAAAATTTGATTGATTAAAAAAAAGTTCTACTCAAAATAATATATTTCTAATAAAAAAATTGTAATGCAATTTTTTTAGAAAATTACTATCAGATAACATTGTGGAGGGTATTCATAGATTCGACCAAGTCGAATTTAATTTTTCTACTTGTTAATCTTGAACATGTTTTCAATTTGATTATAAAGTAAAATTAAATTTTTATTATTTTTTTGACTAAAAATTTTTAAAATTTTGAAATTCTGGCTTTGAAAACCATACAATGGTCTGGGGCATGTATGCGTAACATACTTATTTTTTATCCGATTTTTATTTTGTTAGTCGTTTTGGAAAGGCAATTTAATACCACTTTCATATTATTTCACAAAAAATTTAAGAAAAAATATCAAATACCAATATTTTTCCAAAAACTGGAAAAAAGCGTTTTTCGTTCATATAAGAATGTCCCAAAACTTCAATCCGTTTTCGGCACCTGTTATTTTTAGCCGATTGTCCCCAAATTTTGGCTCACTCATTTTTAGACACTAACGACCAATATAGGACCCTACCAGGTATAAAAAGGTGATTTTCGTTTTGAGGGACACCTCTATTGTTTATAACAACTTTATTTATGTTGATTAAAATAAATTTCAGTAATCGCAACCGAAAGTTTTGGTTTTTGTACATAATTGAACCATTAAGTTAATCCCAACACACAGAAACCCGATTAATTGTAACAACCGAATATCAACGAATCTCAATTGAATGATTCGGTAACAAAAACCAAATTATTCGGTTGTCGCAACTGATATTCTCTAGCTTTAACCGAGCTTCTGTCACCACAATCTAATTTTCCTTGTCTGCACCGAAACTTTTAGTTTACAAGAAAACCGGTTTATCACAATGTGCTCGATTCTGGAATACGATTTCACCATTCACCTAATTTTTAAAAATTTTATATTCTTTCGAATTTTAAGAATTTTTTTCTTGTAACAATTAAATATCTAGTTAATATCTTTAGTAATTACAAGAACAAATTTTAAAATTTTAAATGTCGAAAGAATATCATATTTTTAAATAATAGGTAAATGTCGAAATCGAGCACAATAAATCTGTTTTTTCTGTTTAATTAAAAATCGAGGGTAAAGTTTTTAGAAATCTTATTTTATTTTAGTTTTGAATCGAATTTTAACAAAATTTCTAACTTTATATTAGTACCTACATTTTAAATTTATTTTTTTTTAATACAATATGATAAAATAGGTATGTATGTAGTATTTTAATCGATTGTTTATTGCTCATATTGTACTTTTTTGTTGCAGCAACATATTTGAGTCCATTAAAAATGCGTTTAACATGTTTTCTGTGGTTTTTATGGTTAAATTGTAAAATTGAAATAAAATACAAACAACCGATAGCAAAAACAAGTAATAAAAGTTAAAATCGACATGGATGAATTTAAAAAGATCCTACACAATGTCTAAAATAATTTTTTGTAAAAATGTACACCATTATTCGGAGTTATGAACGAAAATGTAAAGACACTTCGAAAATGGTATTTAAACAGATACAAATATATATTTTTACCACAAAAAAACTTTTTTTGGGGAATTTTTAATTTACCCAAAATTTACCTTACGCGATTTGGTTCTGGTTCGACCCTTAAGAACCAGAACCAAATCGCGTTGAGCAAGACATAAAAAAAACAAAAACGAACACATCAAATTTAAATTTTTTTACGTCCGTTTGATTTATTTATGTACCTCACATTTAAATATTACAAACGAAAAATTATTGGGCTTTACGCCTTACGTGACGTTATTTTATTCAGGTTCGACGCTTACTAATATTTTAACAAAATTTTGTTCACAACATTTTTTTAAAGACATATAAACAAGATATATATAGGAATACAAAATAATCATTATTTAATTTAAGTCTACACGTATTTTTGCTTTAGACGATAGTAGTTCATAAGGTTGCAACGAAATTTTTAAACACTGATATGACCGATAATTCGCGACATCCCAACGGTTGGGGCACTTCCCTTGTTAGTATTCGATTTCGAAAAAAAAAACAATTTTTAATGCACTCCTTATAATCCAAAACGAGCCGATGCTTCCGTTCCATCGAGATGTGCCGATTACAAAATGCTATAATGCCAACCTAAAGGGACCTGAGGCAAAGAAATTAGCAAGCTATAAGAATCGTCCACTTTGTCTGTTGAAAGTTCGCGTTTGATATTTCGAAATGCAACAAACAGAATGATTTACTTATATATTTCCTGTACCACTAACAATAAGTGGAAGGTATAAAAAAATATATTGACTAACACATACACATTTAAATGCAGAGATTTGATGAATATATTGTTGATTTTTTATTAATGAAGTAAAGAAGAGGTAATGACATTTAAGAGTTGGCGATCCTGCAAGCTTTTGAAATGTTTTCTAAAAGCTTTTAATATATAAAAGCTTTTTCAAATGTTTTAAAGAAATTTCGAACTCAAATATATTTAATTTCAGAAAATCATAAATTACAATTAAAATTCTGAAAATATCTACAGAATTTCACATATTTCACCAAAAAAATATTAAATAAAAGAGTTTCAACTTTAATTGTTATATTTGGTATTAATTTACAGTATTTTTTTTTTTGTTGTAATTTTATTATTTCAAAGCTCTGCAGTCAGTTGCATGAGAATACATAAACCGTCAAACACAATAAGACCCAATACAAAATACATAAACATTTCCTTGTTTATATAAAACTGCATGTGTGCGCATATTAGGGCGGCCTAAAAAAGGTTTTTGAAAATATGGATTCTAAGGGGGCGAAAACGAAAATGGAATACTATACTTTCTTATAACTTTTGAATTAATAGTCCCAGAATCTTTCTCATCCTAGAAAACTTGGATACGGAAAGGAATAAAACCTACATAAAATGAAAGAGGGAACGACATGGAATAATTTTTTTACTCAAAATTTGTCTACTAAAATTTTTTGTCTCCATTTTTTTTCACTCCAAATTATTTTTTGCTAAAATTTGTCACTCAAAATTTTCTTTAACTCAAAATTTTGTAATGAAATGCAACAGGAAATCCTGCGTTTTTATCGTCATTTGTAAAGTTATACAAATGGTCTATTCGTCCTTATTCGCATGAACTGTTCAGTTGTTTACCCTATTTCATCCTCTTAGGTTAACCCTCCAAATATTTCCCCATTTACATCATTTAGGTAAAATTCCAGATATGTGCACCAAAATGCATGAAACTCATGAACCAATACACACACCGTAAATACATGAAAACTTTGGTATTGACATCCCCTTTCGTGGAAAACTTACAGAAACAAAATCGGTTAACGCATGGAAACAAAAGCGCATTACACTGGTATTGAACTAAAATGCATACAACATTTGAACCAATACATATGGGGCATTCCATGTCAAATCGGACACTTTGAATAATTTTTTTTTAGATTTTTCCAATTTGTTTACAGTTTTTAGTACAATTTGAAAACTTTTTACGTACTTTAAAAAAAAAATCACAAAAAATTCTTAAAAGTGCTCTAGTATGCGATTTTTAAGTTTTAATATTTAAATCTCATTTTTGAAAATGTATGTACTCTTTGATTTTTTTTAAATTTTTTTGTGTAAAACTTCTATCAATTCTACAAATTTTTTGGGGACCTATCTCCACTCCCACTTAGGGAGTGGAGATAGGTCGTAGGTATGTTTTACAAAAATGTTGAAGGGTTTAAATAAATGGGGGTCGGTTTCACTAATGACCCCTCTCGGACGCACCATTGGACCGGTAGAAGCTGATTAAATAAAACAAATTTACTAAAAATAAAAAAATTCTATGGGGACCGCCGTAATAGTTAAAAACAGAGGGTAGGTGTGTTCAGAGAAAATTTTTAAAATAAAAAAATATTGTGGGTCGGTCATATATTTTGTTGCTCTAAGGGCACTCGTAGAGCGGTTGGAGCAAATTTAAAAAAATGTCGCTTTGTGTGGGAGCCCCTCTTAGAAATTGGAGATAGGGTATTAGTTTGTTCCGAAGAAATGTTTAGACGTCAAAACTAACGGGGGTCGATCTTGGAAATGACCCCGCTATGACGCACCATTGGAGCGGTAGAAATGATTTTAAGATTGGAAAATTACAATAGTTTTTTTTCAAAAAATTTAAAAAAAGAGTAATAATCGTTAGCCCACGATCCTACCAGGCAAGAAATTTGTAGAATCGATAGAAGTTTTACACAACAAAATTTCAAAATTATCAAAGAGTACATACATTTTCACAAATGAGATTTAAATTTTAAAACTTAAAAATCGCATACTAGAGCGCTTTTAAGAATTTTTTGGGATTTTTTTTTAGAAAGTACGTAAAAAAACAAAAATTTTGAAAAAAAAAAATTGAAATTTGGACCATTATTGAAGAAGTTATGATTAAAAGAAGTTTGAGTAAAGTAGGGCTGTCAATCCCGAAATCCCGAATCCCGAAATCCCGGGATTTTTGTCATAAAATGAATCCCGAATCCCGGGATTTTTAAGCTCAAATCCCGGGATTTTTGAAAAAATGTATGAAAATTTATTTTTAAAAATACAACTTTGTTCAATTATTGTTACATTAATATAAAAAAAATTAAAACTAAAACCTTTTTTAAATTTTCAACGTAGCTGGCCACGAATTTGGCTGAGCTGAAATTATATAGTGCAACAACCAAAATTGGAATGGGATGAAACCAAAAGCAAATAAAAGTTGTTATTTTCAATAACAAACCCCTCAAGGTTTTTTTAGTTCATTGCTAAATATTTAATAATAATAATTACTTGAAAACCGCATAAGTGGCGTATACTTAATTTTTTATTGCCTTTATATAACAATCAAAATAATTAGAAATATTTTTTTTAATAATTTCGTTGTAGCGAAATAGACCCATATGCACAATAAAATTGAAACATAAAGGCCCTTACCACAAGAAAATAAAAAGTCTATTTTAACAAAAGTTTTATTTTAAATTTCAAATTTTCTATACATTTTTTGAAAGTCGATTTTAAAAACAAAAGCAATTTGTATGGAAATAAAATTAAAAGCTCATTTTAAATTTATTTTATTTTCTTGTGGTAAAGCTGAAAGAGTCTACTATTTTTACCTTTATAATCAAAGAAATTTAATCCTGAAAAATCCCGGAATCCCGAAAAATCCCGGGATCCCGAAAAATCCCGTGATCCCGAAAAATCCCGGGATCCCGGGATTTCGATTTTCAAATCCCGAATCCCGGGATTTTAAAAAACCGATCCCGTTTGACAGCCCTAGAGTAAAGGAACAAGCTACCAATTTTTAAAAATTCGATATCTTTTGAACGGGTCATCAAAAAAATCTGAAAATTTACCACGAAGGAGTTTTCGAAGGGTACTAAAAACTGTAAACAAATTGGGAAAATCTAAAAAAAAAAGTTTTTCAAAGTGTCCGATTTCACATGGAATGCCCCATATATACCAAGTTTAAAAAAAATTACAACCAAAATTACAAATTTTTTAAAAAGTGGGCGTGGCCGTTAACTGGCTTCCGATATTTTTCATAATGTTGTTTTTGAAGTCAAAAGGAACATGTATATCGAATTTCCAGTCAATATAAATAAAATTGGATTTTTGTCGTCCTAAATTGGCCAAATGTGGCACTGTGCTGTGGTTGGATATTTAGTATAAAAATAACCACTGGCGTATGATTAATCATAATACAACAAATATGAAGGATACGTCTTAGGTGGTATTTTGATGTCTTCATCAAAATTTAAAAACTAATATTGTTAAATAAGTTTCATCCTAATATTCTACATATAAATGAACGAATAAAGTGTAGTAAAACACATTTAATGTTTTTTTCAACACAATTCAGTATGAGGTTAACAATGTGGTTGTGTCTATAAATGTTTAAAATGTAGATGACTTTTACATACTGTAATACAATTATATTTTTTTTGTTATTTTTTTTTTTTTATTACTACCATCAATGGCTTTTAGTAATTTTTTGCTCTCTCTCCATAAATATACAATTTTTTTTTTGTTTATTGAACATTTTTGCTTCAATGCATATTTTACAAATTAAATGTTGAAATTACTAACACGCGAATTTATGGCTAAACTACTACATACTCACTCATACACATATACAAGCAAACAAACATACTAACATACACATAATGAATGTGTAAATGTATTTGTATGTTTTTATATGTCTGCATATAGAAATTGTGTGAGTTTGTTTTTGTGTGTGTAATTGTTTAATACAAACACACAAAAATTTCAATAATTTACGCGAGACTGAAAAATAACAAATTTTTTAGGTTAAACATTCATCTGTTAAAACACCAACAACACAACCAACAAACAAGGTTATTATAAATATGTGTGTGTGTATGTTAGTGCGTCCCGAATTAATTTTTTTTTTTAGTTTGTTTTTTCAATTTTTCAAAAACTGGGCTTAGGAGGCGTGGTCAAATATTGGAAAAATGGTAAAATTTGTGGCGAGTTGCCTTGATTAAATATTTATCACATTAAAACGGAATGCACCACAATCTCAAAAGTTTACATTCTTATATAGTTTTGTATGGGCTATCGATTAAATTTTTTTTTGGAACATTTTCAGAACCCGTTCTGAAATTTTCCATTTTTTAAAAAAGTAAATTTTTCAAAAATCCGGCCACTTCTATTTTTTTTTTTATTTTTTTATTTTTTAAGTTTAGATGTTTGTCCATCCACACAAAAAAATTCAGAAACATGTTCTTCGTTTTTTTCGAGAAAATCGCATTTGAACTTTAAATTTCATAACAATTTTGTAATTTGCTTGTATTTTCTTGTTTTAATGTTGCGAATGAGTAATATTAATTGCATAAATATTACTCATTCCCAACGTTAAATCAAGAAAATACAAGCAAATTACAAAATTTTTATGAAATTTAAAGTTTAAATGCGATTTTCTCGAAAAAACCGAAGAACGTGTTTCTAAATTTTTTTGTGTGGATGGACAAACATCTAAACTTAAAAAAAAAATTTAAAAAAGAAAAAAAAGAGCGGTTGGAGCAAATTTTAAAAATGTCGTTTTGTGTGGGAGCCCCCTTAGAAATTGGAGATAGGGTATTTGTTTGTTCCAAAGAAATGTTAAGACGTAAAAATTAATGGGGGTCGGTCTTATAAATGACCCTCTATGACGCACCATTTGAGCAGTGGAAATGATTTTAAAATTAGAAAATTACAATAACATTTTTTCAAAAAATAGTAATAATCGTTATCCCACGATCCTCCTGGGTAAAAAATTTGTAGAATCGACAGAATTTTTACACAAAAAAAATTTCAAAAAAATCGAAGAGTACAAACATTTTTAAAAATGAGATTTAAATTTTAAAACTTAAAAATCGCATACTAGACCGCTTTTAAGAATTTTTTGGGATTTTTTTTAAAAGTACGTAAAAAAAAACAAAAACTTTGAAAAAAAAACAATTTGAAATTTGGACCATTATTGAAGAAGTTATGATTAAAAGAAGTTTGAGTAAAGGAGCAAACTACATATTTTTAAAAATTCAATGTCTTTTGAACGGGTCATCACAAAAAAATCTGAAAATTTACCACGAAGGAGTTTTCAGAGGGTACTAAAAACTGTTCACAAATTAGGAAAATCTAAAAAAAAAAATTTCAAAGTGTCCGATTTGACATGGAATGCCCCATATATATTTATGATCAGTGTTCGATTCTAAGACATTCTAACGATGTCCGTCCGTCTGTCTGTAGTTAACACGATGCAGTCCAAAATAAAAGAGCTAGACTCCCAAAATATAGCACGAATATGTCTTATGTTCCTAGGCAGGGTAATTTCGTAAATGAGCGAAACCGGACCAGGGAGAAAAAGTTCCCCTTTGAAGAACTTAAGCAACATCTGAAAAATATATTTTTTTACATGATGTTTTAATGTTTTTGTTTAACAAATGCAACATTTTTATGCTACAAGCAGATAAAAGTCCTGCATTTGGACCCAAAGGATTAGAAAGTGTCGTTTTTTTCGATTTTAAATAATGATAAACTTGTATTTCTTTAGTGCAAAGAGCAAAAGAATGCATTTTTAAACATTTATTTCGAGAGGAATTTTGCCCCCTCCCCAATAACTACTACCGACCCCACTCTCTAAAAAAACGAAAACGCCCCTGGATTTTATTTTTTTATTTTTTTTGAATGTTGGAGGGTATAAAAGTTTTGGCACAGCTCTAACTTGTTTTTCCTCAATTTTGTATACCCTCCACTCTAGTGATAGAGGGTATTTATAAGTTTGTCATTCCGTTTGTAACACATCGAAATATTGGTTTATGACCCCATAAAGTATATATATTCATGACCCTTGATCGATTTTAGGTCGATCTAGCGATGTCCGTCCGTCCGTCCGTCCGTCTGTCTGTCTGTCCGTTGAAAACACGCTAACTTTTGAAAGACTTTACGGAGGCTCCTGAAGTTTGACATATATGTTGGCCATTTACCGGGTAAGGTTGGTATTGCAATCCAGCGAAACCGGTCCAGTACACAGTGGCCGAAATGGCCAATCTAGCGGCGCTTAATTCGGAAATGTAAAATAATAAAGACTAATGCTTATTTGCGATTATATAATTTAAAAAGAATTAATTTTTAAACAATATTTATTTATTTTTATGTACACACAGAAAACGAATTTTAAAATTTTCAACTGAAATTCAGTTAATACAACTAAAAATCGATTGACATATTTGTATATAGGTCGTCATAGTTGAATATCGGTAGTCTCAACTAAATTCGGTTGATACAACAGACATTAAATTGAAACAACAACAAAATTTAGTGGTCACACCCAAAAAATATTAGTGACAACCAAATTATGAGTAGAAACAACTGAAAAATTCGATTGGAAATTAATTTTTCTGCGTGTATTTTGGGAAATTTATGTGAATATTGGGAGGGTGGTTTGTATGAGGCCTAGAAATTAAAATGGTCCGATTCCATTAAAATTTAGAGCGATTGTTTATGAATATAAAAAACATTTATTGGTCGAATTTCAAGAGGATATCTTGAATACTATTGTTAGGGGTATTTAAGTAAAACTTGAAGGGGACATTTACATGGGGGCTATGGGTTAACATGGATTGATTTTGTCAAAATTTAATAGGTTTTGTTCTTGCGATAAAAGAAACTTAAATTTCAAATTTCAGCCAAATTGATTGAAAATTGTGGTCTGTATCGCGTTTATACTATTTATTTGGACAGGCAGATGGACCCTAAAAACTAAACAACTTGCGCGAACTAGCACGCCATACTGAAACGTCACAACAAAAATAACCCAAAATAATAAACAAAACAGGAATTGGACCGAATACGATCGAATTTCAAAAGTTGCAGTCCATGAAACTAGAGTTTATATCACAAATGTCAACTTCTATAATGCACTTATAATAAACTAGATACACACAGGCTACAAACATTTATTTTTTAGTTAAAACATACCTTTTACTTTTAATAACAACTTTTTGGCTCAAAATGTATAAACAATTGACTTCAAAGTGTCAAGAAAAACTCACTGAGTAATAAGGCCCCAAATTCCTTTAATACACTTGCTGCAGAAAATGTATATTTGACAGCTTACAGCCGTGCGAATATTGAAAGCAAAACAAAAGTAAAAACGTAAATTTTTTCTGTAAAGTATAGGTAAACGATGCAGTGCAAAAACATTTATCGATCTTAATTTTTTAATTTCGACTTAAGTCGAAATGATTTCGGCCGCAGTGCAGCGGTTCGAAAGTTATAAAAGAAAATGTAAGGACACCTCGAACATTTTGGTACATTCAACATAACCTAAAAATACAAAATGCTTTAATTCGGCTGCTGGTTGGCACATATGAACAAACGTAATTACCGAATGTTATTTAAAGAAGTAACAACATATTTTTTTACAAAACAAAAATACGCCGAATTCTTTTTCTTCACCAAAAATTTTTTTTCGTGACTTTTTTTTTAAGTTTTTTTTTTTTGCAAATAAACTTTTTTTACATGTGGAGGGTATCAATACATTTGGCTAGGTCGAATTTAACTTTTTTACTTGTTTTTTATTATTATTTTTCCTAATATTTTTTTTTATCAAAAATTAGTTTTTTCATCAAAATTTTTTTGTTTTTATCAATCATTATCAAATTTAAAAAAAAAACCGACTTCGGGACACGCTAATGTGTATGTAGGCACTAACATAAAAACAAACAATTTTGTTCTTTTATTGTTTACTAATTTTCCATGATTAAATCATTGCAGATATTGTTGCAATATTTGTTGTTAATTTTTTTTTGTTGTTGTTATATGTTGGCTGTTTTCTATCTGCCACCACTATTATACGGCTGATAATGTGGCATAAAATCACCTAAAAACTCTTTTTTGAACAAATTGATTGTAATTCCAATAGAATGGTTTTTTGGCTACAGGGATCATAAATTTATAAAAGTACACATGCTGCTTATAATAGCAACAATTTTCCGCAACATATTTACATATATGCTCTGTTTACTTTGGTTTTACGGTTAAATGCTTTTAAAATATTACTTAAGCAGAAATTATTTTTGTGTTTTTGCAAAATCCTTTTACAAACAAATTGCGGGCTATGATCTGGAAAAAAAGGATAGATATTAAATACTAATGCAAATTTAAAATAACATTCATTTAAAAACTATCAGCCTAACCACAAGTCCCAAAAAAAAAATATAGATATAGTCATTAGAATATAGTAGGAATTTTGAGTAGGTTTACGAGTTTCAGAATTTTTCGGATTCCATTGTCAAGATTATTTAGCAAATATAAAAACCCTATACTACAAGTAGCAAAGGAAATTTTAATGACAAATCGCTAATGTTCAAACAAAATTATTAATTCAAATTCAACTCTTAACTCATTGAGAATTAGTAAAAGAAAATTGTACAATCTCTTTGTAAGATGGCGATCGTCAAATAACCAACAAAAAACTGTTAGAAACGGGTTTACATATGATTACCCATTGGATTAGAGATTTGTCACTTAAATTCCATTTGTTACTTGTTGTGTAGGGTTTTTTTTTGATAAATAGTCTTGACAATGGATTCTGACAAATACCGAAACACTTGCTTAAAATTACCAACACAAATAAATTTAAAACAGAAAAACAATTTTCTTGAAAATTATTCTATGACATGCGCGGGTACAGGGGGGGGGATGGGAAAAGGGAAAATCCCCCCCCCCCCCCAGACCAAATTTCGAAAAAAAAAAAAGTGGAAAAAAAAAGAAAAGAAAAAAAAGAAAGAAAGGAAAGAAAAAAAAAAGAAAGAAGGAAATTTTTTAAAAAAATTTCCGAAGGAAAAAAATCTCGGAGTCCAAAATTTTTTTCATATCGGAAAATTTAACAGGGAAAATTTTTAAATTTTTTAAGGAAAAGTGAATTAATCCAAAAATTTTCTGTAAAAAATATATGTCAATCTTATTATGAATTTTGGCATAAACAAATTTCTTAGAATATAAATTTGTATAGAAAAATGGATCTTAATTTGGTTTATATAAAAAATGTTTGTCTTCTACACAGCAATAAGAAAAATATCTTAAAATCTTAAAAATGTTGATAGTCGAATGTACATATCGTCGAACTATATTCAATAAATGCCAACTCGAAAAAGCTTACTGTTCAGGAGAGCTAAAAAACTAGTTATTTCGCATATTATTGCAAAAATAAACAATGTACCTTCCACAAGATGGTTTAAATATTCTAAACAATTTTTACCTATGCAAAAATTTTCATATTTTGCACTTGTTTGCGTATTTTTCAGAGATGGCATTTATTACTTTATCAAAAAACAAATATTTTTTTAGAGTTGGCATATTTTGTCGGAAAATAAAAATAAATTTTTTTTGGAAAAATTTTTAAATTTTTTTTTTTTTTGGTTTTTGTTATCCTTAGTACGGTAATTGCAAAAACTGAATAAAAAATTAAAAATCTTTGCATATTTTTAAAAGTTACTAGCTCCGAAAGCCTTTTAATCTCAGGGTGGTCAACTTTGGCACTCTGTAACTCACGCTGTATTGCAATAGGGTCACTCCAAACCAGCTATTTTGAAAGCTTATATCATTGACTTTATTTGCCCCATTCATAATGTTTCAATCTGATAAATAGTTTGAAAGTTACGTAAATATAAGCAATTTTTTTTTTTGCAAACACTATTTACCGATATTTTTAAAATGGCAATATCTCGAGAACCAGTCATTAGATATCAAAATCTTTACAAGATTCGTGTTTAGCATGGCAAATGCAATAAGAAATGTGGTCTAATTTTTTTTAAACATTTTTTTGAAAAATTTTTGGAAATTTACAATGGGAGTTGGCATTTATTTCCACCAAAGAAATATGTACTTTGAGTTAGCAGAATAACAAAAATGGATGTAAAACGACAACAAATAATTTTTTTGCTCTGAAATTTTTATGGCAGATAGGTAGATAGGGGAGCTATTTGCCATCGGAAACTCATTTCCCTCAAATTTGAGTTGGCATATTTTGAATATAGGTTCACGATATGTAAAACTATTTTAAATTTTTTTTTTTTTAAAGAATGAACTTTTTCTATAGAAAAAATTCTCAGAATCTGAGACTTTTTTATGTGAAAAAAGTCTCAAAACTTATTTATAGGCAAAAGGTCACAGAAGAATTTTTTTATGGGAAAAAGTCTCAGAATTTCTGAATTTGAGACTTATTTTAAGGAAAAAGGTCTCAGAATTTGAATCTTTTTTAAAAATAAAAAGGCCCCAAAGTCTGAGACCTTTTATTGTTGAAAAATAGTCTCAGATGTTGAAACTTACTAAATTGGTAGAAGGTCGCAGAATCGAGACTTTTTTTTACGGGAAAAAGGTCTTAGAATCTAAGACTTTTTTTTAAAGGAATAAGGTCTCAGAATCTGTCACTTCTTCTTTAGAGAAAAAGTGCCAGAAATTTAAACTTTTTCTATATAAAAAAAACTCTCAGAATCTGAGACTTTTTCTTTAGGAAAATCTGAGCATTTTTTTAGGAATAAGATCTCAGAATTTGAAACTTTTTCTTTAGGAAAAAGGTCTTAGAATCTGAGACTTTTTCTATTGGAAAAAGGTCAAAAAATCTAAGACTTTTTCTGTAGAAAAAAAGTCTCTAAAATTTTTTGAGTACGAAACAAATCTAATAATCGGAGACCTGTCTATATTAAAAATGTCTCAATAATGCCTTAAAATATGAGACTTTTTCTATAGTGAAATGTCTTCGAATCTGAGACTTTTTCTGTGAAAAAAAAATTTAGAATCTGAAAATGTTTCTATACGAAAAGTCTCAGATTCTGAGACATTTTTCGTATATTCTGAGACACATTCCCTATAAAAATTTTTTTTTGACGAAAAATGTCTCAAAATCTGATATTTTCTATGTAAGAAAAATTTCTTTTATTAAAAACTTCTCAGATTTCTTCTTATGCATACGAAAAATATACAATTTTCTTTTTAATTTCTTTTAAAAATCTGAAGATTTTTCTATATGAAAAAAGTCTCAGATTCTGAGAGATTTTACGTAAAAAAAAGTCTTATATTCTGAGACATTTTCCCTATAAAAAATTATTTTTTCACGAAAAATGTCTCAACATCAGATATTTTTTATGTAGGAAGAATTTGTTCTATTAAAAAATTCTCTTCTAATGTATACGAAAAATATAAAATTTTCTTTTAACACAAATTAAAAAAAATTGATCTAAACGAAATATGATCATGATAAACAAACCTCCTTCAGCAAAAACTAATAAATTTGATGATTTTATAGCTTTCCCATCACTTTTTTTTTGCAAAAAAAATCGTATCCCTTTTTTTGCTCGTCAACAAAGGCAAATTTATGATTTTTTTTTCGAATTAAAAAAAATTTCCCCCCCCAAACCCAAAAGCTGTACCCGCCACTGTTCTATGAGAATATCATAGTTGTAGTTAGTAAAGTAAATAATGACCTCGAGCTAGAATAAACCTACTAAAAAAATGTTCTTCTATCTTAATTCTTTTTATTATAAAAAAATATGCTAATTGTAAGTTAAAAGTAATTTGCGGTGGAATTACAAGCTCTTTTGTGACTTAGCACTTTTTCTGATTCTTATTTTAAATTTACTATTTATTGTCCCGAGCAGTTTAATATTACATTTGATCGAAATCGGTTCATCGGTTATGAACAAAAATGTAAGGGTACCTCGAAAATGTTGGTACATTCCACATAACCTAATAGTGCATTTACACTGGTCCTCTAATCTAGGTTAAAGTAGATTATGGCTCCAATCTAGTTTCAATCTATTAGATTGCCCATAAAATTATTTTTTTTTCAATCTAGTAGTTTAGACTCTAATCGGCAAACGCAAATCGGCAAAGTTCGAAACAACTCTGTATTTCTATTATTTTCATTTTTCAACACTAAAAAACGTCGACACAAAGCCTGCCATTTTGATGACTCAGAAAAATATGTTTATGCCACCGACATTGTTAATTATAAACGCCGTCACTGTCCTTGTTAATATACGGCGACTAATTACCGTCGATGGCTTTTGACGCAGTCACACACATTTATTACCAACTTGTTATTAAAAACTTCCAATCTTAATATTCTCAAATATAAAAAATGCCTATGTAAACGGTGAAGATTACAAAGTAGATCAAAATGAACTTCAATTTATTTTTATACCCTCCACTCTAGTGACAGAGGCTATATATAAGTTTGTCATTCCGTTTCTACACTAAAAAAAAAAAACTGTAAAGTTAGCAAAAAAAGCTTGTAAACCTACAAGAAAATTTGCTGATTTTGAACCCACAATTTTTTTGGTAGAGTTAGCAAAACCGTTGTGCTAAAAATTAGTTAACTGAAATAATTTTTATTTCAACTTAGTTCATACACATTTGAGGACCCCATTGGGTTCGGACCCAATAGGTCCAGACCCCGATGGGCCTAGACCTAGTTGGGTTCCTTAAAAATCGTCATAGTTTTTGATCCAAAATTTGTGTCCGTTTCGCTCTACCTTGCTTAGTTTTTGAGATACGTGATTTTAGGGGATCACTGGGGTCTTGAGAATTAAAAAACTCGATAACTTCAAAAATATTACTCGGAGAGCTTTTGGTTACGGTCTTGTTCTACGTGTTGAGAGCTACAAAAATTCCTTTGAACTTTTTGTTGTGTCGGCAATATTTACCGAGATATGAGCATTTTAAAATTTTCGGGAATGCTAACTTTTTTGGATCCAAAGTTATGTCCCATTAGGGTCCACACATGTGAAGAGGACCCGCGAAAGTATGGAGATTCTAAGAACCAAAAATGCCCTCCATTTTGCTCTATCTGGCTTAGTTTCCGAGATAGCGTCATTTTAAGTTTTCGGAAAATAAAAAAAAAATTACCATTTATTTTTGCTAATGTTAGCAAAAAATCTTGTAAAAATGTTGTCAACTCAATTTAAAATTTAGCAAAAGAAATTAGTTCAAAGTTTGTTTAAAATTGCTAATGTGCTAAATGAAGTTTACAAGAATATTTTGCTGACATGCTAATCTCAACTAAAAATTTGCTAAAAGTTAGCTAACTAGCATTAGCAAAAAAAAATTAGTAAATCTACTAACGTATTTTTTTGAGTGTAACACCTAGAAATATTAGTCTAGGACCCCATAAAGTATATATATTCATGATCCTCGATAGATTTTAAGGCGATCTAGCGATGTCCGTCTGTCCGTCCGTCTGTTTGTCTGCCTGTCTGTCAGTTGAAAACACACAAACTTTTAAAAGACTTTACGGAGGCTCCTGAAGTTTGGCATATATGTTGAGCATTTACCTAGTCAGGTTGGTATTGCAATCCAGCGAAATCGGTCCAGTGGTTTAAAAGTTATAGGCAAAAGAATGAATTTCGGCAAGGGTTTTTCGCGAATTTACGAGATAAAACACACGGTAACTTTCGAACAGCAATTCTGAGGCTGCTGAAGTGTAGCATATATATTTGGCGTTCCTGTGGTTCTGTTCTTTTTAGATTTCAGCCAAATCGGTCAAGTGGCTCAAAAGTTATAAGCAAAACCCTGAATTTCAGATTGGTTTCACCTAAAATTCACGTGTTGAAAAGCCCGAGTTTTAAAAAAATAAGCTTTAAAAACAATGATAAGCCATAAAATTACTTTATAGCGTATTTATGTCACTCAGAAATATTTTTACGCTAAAAAAAATGTACACTCGAAAAAAATTTTACACTCAGAAAAAAATAGTTATAGTTTTTACAAAAATGACAAAAAAAAAGTTTTTTACTCAAAATAAAATATTCCTAATCAAAATTGTATTTTTTTTTTTGAATTGTAAGGCTATGTTAGGGCAACAAAAGTCTATTTTACAGTAAGTCTCTAATTTGATCCACTTACCCTCTATAAGTCCTCAAAGTTTGTAAAATAATAATATCTATTTTTGGGACAAAATTACCTTTATTTGTCAAGCGAAGTCGGGGCAAGTAGGGAGTTTGTGGGTTCAAATTCTTGTAGAATAACTATATTTGCGGATTTTAAAAATGATAGCTATTAGCAAATAGTTTTGGCCAGTACTGCGTAATAGCCAAAGGTCAAATTTTTTCACCAAGAAAAATGAGAGGGAAGGAGTTGGTGTAGGGGTCCAATTTGTTGTTTCATAACTATTATTAGGTCGCAGATCACGACAGTGAACTAAAAATCAAAATCACTTTTGCAGAAAATGTCATTAAAAGGCTAAAAGGGCACTGAGGAGGGTATTCATAGATTCGTTCAAGTCGAATTTAACTTTTCTCCTTGTTTTTATATTAAAAATGGCGTGTTATTTGCTACATCGATTTTAAGGATTTGTTAAATTCAGACATAGTTCTGAATTTTTTCCAAAAACAAATATTTTCAATCGATATATAATCAAATCGCAATTTGCAAGATTAGAATTCCAATGTAAACGCACTGTAAAAACACAAAAATTTTACATTTTGTAGGGAATTTAATGAAATTTCATTTTTTTTGTGTATCGAAAATTTTTATTGAAAATTTCGGAATTGCTAAGTTTCTGTAGAAAAAAATAAATATAATGCGATGTCATGCAAAAATTGCTTAATTTTACCATGTTTGATCAATCTTATATCGCTCATTTTTCCGAAAAACTATAACTTCTGTTTCACGATTTGTTAGTTCCATATAGGACAATAAGCTCTGTTAGTTTGACTTTGATCAAACAACATTTTTTTCGTGGCACGTTTGAAATGAAAATCTCAATATTTTTGAACTGAAAAATTTAAAAAAAAATATATGGAAAGTATTTATTTCAGTTCGCGGTTTTTGAAAAAAGATATTTTTAAAATTTTGTCAAATAAAGCTTATTAAGAAAAAAATTCCAAAAAAAATTAAACCCTTAAAGCGTTTTTTTTAGTTCAGCGCTAGATTTTTATAACACGTATATGAAGTTTTTAAATTATTTGCCTGAAAACTGTATTAGTGTTGCATGCTTAATTTTGTAATTGTATTTAAATAACAATCATACGCAATGGTGCACAATTGTTTATTTTTAATAATTTGGCTATTCCGTAAGTCGGTACTGGACCAATTGCAGCGATATTCATACCGGTTGTAGTTATCGTAATTTTGATCTTAAGTTTAGACGCTGGACCACTTAGGCCCAATGAGGGCACCACCAGGGGCCCCTAAAGTAGGGCATGTTTAGTATACAAAAACTTTAAATGCTTTAAAATCTCAGACTTTAAATGCGTGCAAAAAATGTAGCGCTGAACTAAAAAAAAACCTTGAGGGTTTTGTTACGTAAAATGTCAACTTTCGTTTGCTTTTGGTTTCATCCCATTCCAATTCGGAATGTTCGATTTTGTATCACAGCGTTATTTAAAATAAAATTTATAATTTTCAAAAAAAGTTTTTAAATTTAAAAATTGATATTTTGCTTAAATCAGTTTAAAACTTTTAATCTCCGATTTTTTTTTCGTACCCGATATATTTTGTTACTACAAAATGTAATACCTTAAAATATACACATAAAATCTTTAAAACTTTTTCAAGGTAAAACAATTAATATTGCTAACATGTTCCTTTAAATCAATCTATGCGAAATTAGAACTTGTTCATGTATTTTCTTTTTTCAGTTTACAAAATGTTTATGACAATAACAACCTATAATACTTTGTACTCATTTACTGATTGATATCGAAATGATACTTGTAATTAACCACAAAAACATGTAAAACACATACAAACATACGTTGTTTCTCTCGAACACAAAAAGGACTAAAGTACCAATACACACACAAAAAACAAAACAACAAGAACATAAACAAGTATGAACATTCTCATATACGTTTGGATATTCATAACACACACTAACAACTTATGTCAGTCAGTATAAGGAACATACTATGTACTCACAAACATGTGTGTGTGTGTTCATAGTATGTCATTTCATAGTGCACATAGTTTAACAACCAGATACATGCACATATTTGGTACGTAACCACATAAAGTTTAAAATGCTCAGAGACAAGGCGCCAAACAGTTTTGTCATGCTTTGTGCGTTTGTTTGTCGCCATATTGACATTTGGTAAGCATGTTGACACAAACACAAACATTCACATGAAAACACATGACTACACATCAAACTCACACACATACATATATAACACATAGAAATGTACACAAAATTATACTGGCAGGTTGTCCAGCAAAATAATTGTGTATTTTTCCAAAAATCCAAGTTGTAAATTTCTAACATCAGTGCTATCATCATAAGCCGCAAGTCTAGCACATTGGTTGCTAGACCCATTTTAGTAATTTAGCACCCAGATTTAAAAGGTTGCTAAATAATCTAGCAAGTTTTTTTATACTTAAACAAGTAGAAAAGTTAAATTCGACTTGGCCGAATCTATGAATACCCTCCACAATGCCCATTTTAAGTGATAGTAAATTTTCTAACGTGAAAAAATAACAGTTATGATTAGAAATATTTAATTTTGTATAAAAATTTTTTTTTTTTAGTAATTTAAAAAAAAACAATTTTTTTTTTGAGTGTAAAATTTTTTTAATGTAAAATTTTTTTCGAATTTTACATTAAAAAAACAAAATATACTAATTTTTTTTTGAGTGTAAAATTTTTTTTAGTAATTTTTGAAAAAAAACTAATTTTTTTTGAGTGTAAATTTTTTTTTGAGTGTAAAATTTTTTTTTTATTTTACATTAAAAAAAAAATTTACTATTTTTTTTTGAGTGTAACATTTTTTTCGAGTGTATTTTTTTTGTTTTGGTATAAAAATATTTTTGAGTGACAAAAATACGTTTTAAAATATTTTTGTGACTTAGCAATGGTTGTAAAACAAGTTTAACGGGTTTTCAGCACGTGAATTTAAGGTGAAGGTAATCTGATATTCACGGTTTTGCTAATAACTTTTGAACCTCTGGACCGATTTGGGTGAAATTCAATACGAACTAGGCTGAAGGAACGAAAAATATATATGCCAAGCTTCAGCATCCTCAGAATTGACTTTCGAAAGTTATAGTGCTTTTTACCTCATAAATTCACGAAAAACCCTTGCCGAAATTCAGACTTTTGCTCATAACTTTTGAACCACTGGTCCGATTTCGCTGGATTGCAATACCAACCTGACCAGGTAAATGCCCAACATATATGCCAAACTTCAGGAGCCTCCATAAAGTCTTTCAAAAGTTAGCGTGTTTTCAACAGACAGACAGACAGACAGACGGACAGACGGACGGACGGACGGATTGCAATACCAACCTGACCAGGTAAATGCCCAACATATATGCCAAACTTCAGGAGCCTCCATAAAGTCTTTCAAAAGTTAGCGTGTTTTCAACAGACAGACAGACAGACAGACAGACAGACGGACAGACGGACGGACGGACGGACGGACATCGCTAGATCGTCATAAAATCGATCGAGGATCATGAATATATATACTTTATGGGGTCCTAGACCAATATTTCGAGGTGTTACAAACGGAATGACAAACTTATATATACCCTCTATCACTAGAGTGGAGGGTATAAAAAAAAAATAATATTTTAGAAAACAAAATACTTTTTTTATTTTTTAAAAAGATACTTTCTTCTACAAAAAAAAAGTACTTTTTTCTACAAAAAAAGTACTTCTTTGGAAAAAAAAATACTTTTTTTGAAAAAAAAAGTATTATTTGGAAAAAATTTACTACTTTTTTTTTAAAAAAAGTACTATTTTTTAAAAAAGTAGTATTTTATGAAAAAGCAATTTTTCCAAAAATTCCTTTTTTTATAATTTACAAGGGTATTCACTTCAGTTTTTTTCGGTTGTAAAAATGAAAAATTGTAACATCCCTAGTAAAAATATTATGCTAATTTTACTAAATAGATCTAATTTGATCCGTAAAATGGTTGTATCAAATAATATCTAATTGTATTACTTTAGATCAAAAAATATAAAAATTGATACAATTTGATCCTGAATTTGGTCAAATCTAATTAGATCAAATTGATCTTATAATATCTATTTTTATATAATTTGATGAGCAAAACCAAAATACGAATCTAATCATATATGGAGCAATATCTAACCATATAAAGTGGATCAACCGTATCAAAGTGATAGATACAATTTTATATAAATTTATACGGAAGCATATTAACTCATATAAGATTGTATCAAATTATTTATGATTAGACCAGAAAATTTTTACTCGGGATGTAACTTTTTACATACGAAAAAAGTTTCCACTTACTACACTGTAAAATTACCAGAATAAAAAGTTGCATTTTTTCAATTATTTAAAGCGTTGCCATTCATTACTAGTCAAAGAAAAAGTACCAAGAATTACAACTTTTATTAAAGTTTTATAAACTTGGCAGCACTTATTGAACATGTGTTTGATATTTTTCTTAAAAGAGAATGTGTATAAAATTAATTTTAGATATAAAACGAGAAATTTAAAATTAAATAACAAGAAAAAATAACAAAATAAGTAAAAGTGTGAGTTAAAAGTAAGTTAGTTCATTAATCAAATAATTTAATTATTTTTTTAAATTTTGTACCATAATTTGTTTATTTAGCCGTTCACATCAACGAGAGTGGATTGTTCCTTTTTTAAATTTTCCACTCTTGCATTTTCTGAATACTCTTACTATTTTAGAAAAAAAGTACTTTATTTGTAAAAAAAAAACACAATTAATTGTGTTAAAAAGTACTATTATCGAAATAAGAGTACTATTTTATAAAAAAATACTTTTTTTTGTACCTTTTTTTTATAAAAAAAGTACTTTTTTCCAAAAAAAAAGTACTTTATTTCTAAAAAAAAAACCTTTTTTTTCTAAGAATTTACAAATAGTACTTTTTCTAAAAAATTAAGTTTTTTCCTAAAATAGTACTTTTTTCTAAAATAAAACTTACCTCTTTTTCAAAAAAGTATTTTTATTTCTAAAATTTTTTTTTGTTAAAAATAAGATATTGTTGACCTGTGTTATTGTATGTTGTTGATTTAATTTGGCTTAAGGTCATGAATTTTAGAAAAATATTGTTGAATAAAAACACTCTTTTTAATTTTTCAAATTTTAACTAAAAGTTTGTTTTCTGTCCGATATTTCGGCCAATCTTCGTTGACCATCATCAGGGATTTTATAAAAAACTAAACGTTTTTTTTCTGTAAGTTGAAAGCTCTTATGTGCAGATTTTTCTCAACAAAAATTTTTTTGTCAACAAAAAAAAATATTTTTTTTATAAAATCCCTGATGATGGTCAACGAAGATTGACCGAAATATCGGAAATAAAACAAGCTTTTAGTTAAAAATTGAAAAATTAAAAACATTGTTTTTATTCAACAATATTTTTCTAAAATTCATGACCTTAAGCCAAAGAAAATAAATAACACTATTTTTTTTTATTTTTTTTTATAAAATAAAGTACTTTAATGGAAAGTACTTCTAAAAAAGTACTTTTGTACCTTTTTTCTAAAAAAATATTTTTTTCCTTTTTTTAAGAAAAAGTACGTTTTTTGTAAAAAACCTACTACTTTCGAAATAAAAGTACTATTTTAGAAAAAACTTATTTACGTTTAAAAAAAAAGAACGTTATTTCTAAAAAATAAGTTTTTTTCTAACAATTTACATTCGTTTTCCAAAAATTACTTTTTTTTAAAAAGTACTTTTTTTCTAAAAAACTACGGTTTTTCTGAAATAGTACTTTTTTCTAAAATAATACTTACCTCTTTTCCAAAAAAAAAAAAATTTTTCTAAAAGTTACTTTTTTTAAAACTTTTTTTAAAATAAAGTTCTTTTCTGGAAAGTACTTTCTGTAAACTTTTTCTAAAATAAAGTACTTTTCTGGAAAGTACTTTTTTATCTTTTTTTTTCTAAACAAACACTTTTTCCCTAATAAATACCCTAATAAATACCCTTGTAAATACCCTCACTATTTTAGAAAAAATACTTTTTTGTAAAAAAATCAATGAAATACAATACTTGTTTTGGACTTTTTTTTTATAAAAAAGTACATTTTTCCTAAAAAAAGCACTTTATTTTCAAAAAAACAAATACTTTTTTCCCTAATAATACCCTTGTAAGTACCCATACTATTTTAGAAAAAAGTACCATTTTTGTAAAAAAATCAATTAAATAAAATACTTTTTTGTACTTTTTTTTTATAAAAAAAGTACATTTTTCCAAAAAAAAAAAATTCTTTATTTCCAAAAAAACAAATACTTTTTTCCCTGATAATTCCCTTGCAAATACCCTTACTATTTTAGAAAAAAGTCCTTTTTTGTAAAAAAATCAATTAAATAAAATACTTTTTTAATAAAATGCACTTTTCCAAAAAAATAACTTTTTTTCCAAAAAAAACATTTACTTTTTTTCTAAGAAAGTACTTTCGTTCCCAAAAATTATTTTTATACCCTCCAACCACAGTATGAGGGTATACTCACTTTGTCATTCCGTTTGTAAAGCATCGAAATATCGGTCGGGGACCCCATAAAGTATATATATTATTGATCCATGATCGATTCTAAGACATTCTGTGAATGTCCGTCTGTTCGTCCGTCCATCCGTCTGTCTGTAGATAACACAATGCAGTCCAAAATAAAACAGCTAGATTCCTGAAGTTTGGCATAAATATGTCTCATGTTCATAGGCAGTTAAGTTCGTGAATGGGTAAAATCGTGCCAGGGGAAAAAAAGTTCCCCCTTGAAAAACTGAACCAACCTCTGAAAAAAAAAACACTTTATTACATGTTTTTTCGTATTTTTGCTAAATAAATAAAACTTTTGGTATATTTATCGCGATGGGAAGGTGCTTTAAAAGTCCGCCACTGACCCCCATCACCCCCCCCCCCCCAAAAAAAAACGCACCTGACAATTTTTTTTTTTATTTTTTTTACATTTTGGAGGGTATAAAAGATTCGGCAGAGCCGAATTTAACACTCTCACTTGTTTTTTTTTAAAAAGTACTTTTTTGCTGAAAAAAAGAAGTTTTTTTCTAAAATAGTACTTTTTTTTAAATATATAATACTTACCTTTTTTCCAAAAAGTATTTTTTTTTTCTAAAAATATTTGTTTTAAAACTTTTTCTTTATAAAATAAAGTACTTTTCTGGAAAGTACTTCTAAAAAAAGTACTTTTAACCTTTTTTTCTAAAAAATGTTTTTCTCCTAATTTTTATAATATTACTTTTTCCAAAAAAAATAATTTTGAGAATTTTTAATTTTTAAAAAGATTATTCTATTTCAAATGGTTTGCCAAAACAATATTCATTATAAAATACTCTTATATTCTTTAAAAAAAAAATAAATATGTAAAATGGTACTTTAATAGAATGCTAATTTTATAAAATGGTACTTTTATAAAATGGTAATTTTATAAAAAGGTTGTGTTTTGAAATAATACTTTCATAAATAGGTACTTAATAAAATTATATTTAAGTAAAACTAAACTTTTATGAAATCATTCTTAAATTTTATGCTTTCTTAATAAAATTCGCTTTATTAAAGAAATATTTTCTGTTTTTTTTTTTTTTTTGTTAAATTACTTAACACGTGTAAACATAAGGAAATCCGTAAATCTACCAATAAGGTGTTTTGAGCATATGGTCTGGTCTGACAATTAAAACTTCAATGGATATTGCTGATTTTGTAACTTTATTTTGTAGTTCTGAAGCAATCTGCCGTAAAGCAATAATACTCATTCTTTGCTGGGTATGCATAAAGGACACGCACTTAAAGACTTTGAAACATCAGCAATATGCAAAATGTACCAACATAACCAAAGTCAATGAATGTGAATGGATGCATATATGTGAACTCTGAAGTTCATTCCTCATTGTAAATACATACAAACATTCAGGCATATATAGAAATGTATAATAGGGTTGCCAAGAGTAATTTTCAAATAAATCAAATTTAAATTTGTAAATTGAAGACAGAACTAGTTTTAAAAAATATTCAATAACTACTATCATATTTGTAAATTTCAGCAAATTGCACATTTTTAAATTTCAACAAATTTCATATTTCTTAAAAATATGCAATTTACAGTAGGAAATTTCAATTATAGTGTACTGGCGGTTCTTTGGAAACCATTTCATTCCATAAATAACATTTTTTTACCCAAAATGTTTCTGAAAAATTATAATGCCCTAAGACAATTGGAACTCTAATTTTGTAAATAAATCTAACAATTTGACTCCCGTGTCCCTAAAATTGGCATCCCTATTATTTATAGAGTACATTGATGCAATATTTGATGTACCAAAAAGAAACCACAATATTGTTACTGACATCCAGTATTATGAACACAAGCAAAAGTCATATGCAAAGAACATTTTTTTTTTTAATTTTTTACTCTACCACATACTGCATTGTCATTGGTTTATGTAAATTTTCATATTTTTTTCAAATTGGAGTTTTTTTTTTTAAATTTTCCTTAAACACAAGTGTATCTTATTGATGGTTTGTGCAAAAAAAAAAAACAGAAAATTTTTATGGTCAAATGTCCAATGTATGTATTGTTCCTAACTACCACACATCCATTGCATGTGTGTAATGTAAACAAAGAAAGAAACTCTTAATAAACAAGTAGACATTTGTGTTCTTATAGATTTTAAGAATGAATAAATGAATGAATGAATGAATGAATGAATGAATGAATGAATGAATGAATGAATGAATGAATGAATGAATGAATGAATGAATGAATGAATGAATGAATGAATGAATGAATGAATGAATGAATGAATGAATGAATGAATGAATGAATGAATGAATGAATGAATGAATGAATGAATGAATGAATGAATGAATGAATGAATGAATGAATGAATGAATGAATGAATGAATGAATGAATGAATGAATGAATGAATGAATGAATGAATGAATGAATGAATGAATGAATGAATGAATGAATGAATGAATGAATGAATGAATGAATGAATGAATGAATGAATGAATGAATGAATGAATGAATGAATGAATGAATGAATGAATGAATGAATGAATGAATGAATGAATGAATGAATGAATGAATGAATGAATGAATGAATGAATGAATGAATGAATGAATGAATGAATGAATGAATGAATGAATGAATGAATGAATGAATGAATGAATGAATGAATGAATGAATGAATGAATGAATGAATGAATGAATGAATGAATGAATGAATGAATGAATGAATGAATGAATGAATGAATGAATGAATGAATGAATGAATGAATGAATGAATGAATGAATGAATGAATGAATGAATGAATGAATGAATGAATGAATGAATGAATGAATGAATGAATGAATGAATGAATGAATGAATGAATGAATGAATGAATGAATGAATGAATGAATGAATGAATGAATGAATGAATGAATGAATGAATGAATGAATGAATGAATGAATGAATGAATGAATGAATGAATGAATGAATGAATGAATGAATGAATGAATGAATGAATGAATGAATGAATGAATGAATGAATGAATGAATGAATGAATGAATGAATGAATGAATGAATGAATGAATGAATGAATGAATGAATGAATGAATGAATGAATGAATGAATGAATGAATGAATGAATGAATGAATGAATGAATGAATGAATGAATGAATGAATGAATGAATGAATGAATGAATGAATGAATGAATGAATGAATGAATGAATGAATGAATGAATGAATGAATGAATGAATGAATGAATGAATGAATGAATGAATGAATGAATGAATGAATGAATGAATGAATGAATGAATGAATGAATGAATGAATGAATGAATGAATGAATGAATGAATGAATGAATGAATGAATGAATGAATGAATGAATGAATGAATGAATGAATGAATGAATGAATGAATGAATGAATGAATGAATGAATGAATGAATGAATGAATGAATGAATGAATGAATGAATGAATGAATGAATGAATGAATGAATGAATGAATGAATGAATGAATGAATGAATGAATGAATGAATGAATGAATGAATGAATGAATGAATGAATGAATGAATGAATGAATGAATGAATGAATGAATGAATGAATGAATGAATGAATGAATGAATGAATGAATGAATGAATGAATGAATGAATGAATGAATGAATGAATGAATGAATGAATGAATGAATGAATGAATGAATGAATGAATGAATGAATGAATGAATGAATGAATGAATGAATGAATGAATGAATGAATGAATGAATGAATGAATGAATGAATGAATGAATGAATGAATGAATGAATGAATGAATGAATGAATGAATGAATGAATGAATGAATGAATGAATGAATGAATGAATGAATGAATGAATGAATGAATGAATGAATGAATGAATGAATGAATGAATGAATGAATGAATGAATGAATGAATGAATGAATGAATGAATGAATGAATGAATGAATGAATGAATGAATGAATGAATGAATGAATGAATGAATGAATGAATGAATGAATGAATGAATGAATGAATGAATGAATGAATGAATGAATGAATGAATGAATGAATGAATGAATGAATGAATGAATGAATGAATGAATGAATGAATGAATGAATGAATGAATGAATGAATGAATGAATGAATGAATGAATGAATGAATGAATGAATGAATGAATGAATGAATGAATGAATGAATGAATGAATGAATGAATGAATGAATGAATGAATGAATGAATGAATGAATGAATGAATGAATGAATGAATGAATGAATGAATGAATGAATGAATGAATGAATGAATGAATGAATGAATGAATGAATGAATGAATGAATGAATGAATGAATGAATGAATGAATGAATGAATGAATGAATGAATGAATGAATGAATGAATGAATGAATGAATGAATGAATGAATGAATGAATGAATGAATGAATGAATGAATGAATGAATGAATGAATGAATGAATGAATGAATGAATGAATGAATGAATGAATGAATGAATGAATGAATGAATGAATGAATGAATGAATGAATGAATGAATGAATGAATGAATGAATGAATGAATGAATGAATGAATGAATGAATGAATGAATGAATGAATGAATGAATGAATGAATGAATGAATGAATGAATGAATGAATGAATGAATGAATGAATGAATGAATGAATGAATGAATGAATGAATGAATGAATGAATGAATGAATGAATGAATGAATGAATGAATGAATGAATGAATGAATGAATGAATGAATGAATGAATGAATGAATGAATGAATGAATGAATGAATGAATGAATGAATGAATGAATGAATGAATGAATGAATGAATGAATGAATGAATGAATGAATGAATGAATGAATGAATGAATGAATGAATGAATGAATGAATGAATGAATGAATGAATGAATGAATGAATGAATGAATGAATGAATGAATGAATGAATGAATGAATGAATGAATGAATGAATGAATGAATGAATGAATGAATGAATGAATGAATGAATGAATGAATGAATGAATGAATGAATGAATGAATGAATGAATGAATGAATGAATGAATGAATGAATGAATGAATGAATGAATGAATGAATGAATGAATGAATGAATGAATGAATGAATGAATGAATGAATGAATGAATGAATGAATGAATGAATGAATGAATGAATGAATGAATGAATGAATGAATGAATGAATGAATGAATGAATGAATGAATGAATGAATGAATGAATGAATGAATGAATGAATGAATGAATGAATGAATGAATGAATGAATGAATGAATGAATGAATGAATGAATGAATGAATGAATGAATGAATGAATGAATGAATGAATGAATGAATGAATGAATGAATGAATGAATGAATGAATGAATGAATGAATGAATGAATGAATGAATGAATGAATGAATGAATGAATGAATGAATGAATGAATGAATGAATGAATGAATGAATGAATGAATGAATGAATGAATGAATGAATGAATGAATGAATGAATGAATGAATGAATGAATGAATGAATGAATGAATGAATGAATGAATGAATGAATGAATGAATGAATGAATGAATGAATGAATGAATGAATGAATGAATGAATGAATGAATGAATGAATGAATGAATGAATGAATGAATGAATGAATGAATGAATGAATGAATGAATGAATGAATGAATGAATGAATGAATGAATGAATGAATGAATGAATGAATGAATGAATGAATGAATGAATGAATGAATGAATGAATGAATGAATGAATGAATGAATGAATGAATGAATGAATGAATGAATGAATGAATGAATGAATGAATGAATGAATGAATGAATGAATGAATGAATGAATGAATGAATGAATGAATGAATGAATGAATGAATGAATGAATGAATGAATGAATGAATGAATGAATGAATGAATGAATGAATGAATGAATGAATGAATGAATGAATGAATGAATGAATGAATGAATGAATGAATGAATGAATGAATGAATGAATGAATGAATGAATGAATGAATGAATGAATGAATGAATGAATGAATGAATGAATGAATGAATGAATGAATGAATGAATGAATGAATGAATGAATGAATGAATGAATGAATGAATGAATGAATGAATGAATGAATGAATGAATGAATGAATGAATGAATGAATGAATGAATGAATGAATGAATGAATGAATGAATGAATGAATGAATGAATGAATGAATGAATGAATGAATGAATGAATGAATGAATGAATGAATGAATGAATGAATGAATGAATGAATGAATGAATGAATGAATGAATGAATGAATGAATGAATGAATGAATGAATGAATGAATGAATGAATGAATGAATGAATGAATGAATGAATGAATGAATGAATGAATGAATGAATGAATGAATGAATGAATGAATGAATGAATGAATGAATGAATGAATGAATGAATGAATGAATGAATGAATGAATGAATGAATGAATGAATGAATGAATGAATGAATGAATGAATGAATGAATGAATGAATGAATGAATGAATGAATGAATGAATGAATGAATGAATGAATGAATGAATGAATGAATGAATGAATGAATGAATGAATGAATGAATGAATGAATGAATGAATGAATGAATGAATGAATGAATGAATGAATGAATGAATGAATGAATGAATGAATGAATGAATGAATGAATGAATGAATGAATGAATGAATGAATGAATGAATGAATGAATGAATGAATGAATGAATGAATGAATGAATGAATGTATGAATGAACTTTTATACACAATTTTCTAAGTTTTTTTTAAATTTTGTCAAAAACTTTATGATTTTTCCAAAGATATTTGATATAATTGGAATTTAACTTTTTTTTAGTTTTAAAGTCATTCTGAATTTTTCAGCATTTAGTTGTTCAAATATATCTGATTTTTTTTTGTTGTTTTAGCGATTTTTTTTAATATATCTTATTTTCATGTTTTTTTTTTTGATTTTTTTCCTAAATTCTTCTGGTTTCGTGTGAATTTTCCAAAACTTTCAGAACTTATTTGAATAATTTTTTTAAACTTTCCAACATGTGTCCAAGTCCTGTGAACATTTTTATATAATTCTGCTTTTTTCCTTAGTTTTGTGAAATTTTTCATAATTGTTTCCTAATTTTTTAATTTTTTTTTTCAGATTTTAACATGATAATGTTTTCAGGCTGCTGTCTAATTTTAAAAAAGTTGCAGGACTCCACCTCAGATGGACTATATAAGCTAACTATTAACGAAAAAGAGAATAAGAATTCCTATGTTCATTTTCTTAAAACAAAAAATTTTAGTAACTTGGGTTTGTAAATTGGATTGTTGTCCAACCTCGTGATGAATAAATCTGTTTTTCAACAGCTAAAATTGTTCATAAATTTTTTTCCTTTTATTTTTTTTTCATCAAAGATTTTTTTTTCATTAATTTTTTTTCATCAAAATTTTTTTTTTCATAAATTTTTTTGTTTTTTCATTAAATTTTTTTTTCCATCAATTTTTTTCATCAATTTTTTCTTTTAATTTTTTTTTATTAAATTTCTTATTACATAAAACTTTTTATTATCATTTTTTTTCATCAAAAATTTTTATTTTCTTCAATTTTTTTTACATCAAAAAAATTTTTTTTTCATCAAAGAAATTTTTTTCATCAAATTTTTTACCCAAAGTTTTTTTTTTTGAAAAAATTTTTGTTTTCATAAATTTTTTTTTTCTTCGTCAAAAACTTTTTTTCGTTAAACATTTTTTTTTCACCAAATTTTTTTTTCATTAAATTTATTTTTCATCAAATTTTTTTTTATTTTTTTTTACATTTTTTTTCAACTATTTTTTTTTTCATTTAAGTTTTTTATCAAATTTTTTATTATCAATTTTTTTCTTAAAATTTTTAATTTCATAATTTTTTTTTTCATAAATTTTTTTTTCATCAATTTTTTTTACATCAAAAAAATTTTGTTTTCATCAAAGAAATGTTTTATCAGAGAAATATTTTTTTTCTCATTTTTTTTTTTTTTTTCAAAATAAAAAATTTTTTGTTTTCATCAAATTTTTTGTTTCTTCATCAAAAACTTTTTTTCATCAAAAATTTTTTTTTCACCAAATTTTTTTTTTTTATAAAATTTTTTTTACCATAATTTTGTTTTAATAAATGCGTTGTTTGAGCTCGAGGCCATGAAATAAATTTTATTAATTGTTTGCCGATATTTCGAAACTCTCAAACAATAAATAACATTTATTTCATGGCCTCGAGCTCAAACAACGCATTTATTATTTATAAATAAAAGGTCGAATAAAAACAACTTTAGTTAATTAATAAAAAAAAATTTAATTTTTTTTACCAAAACTACTTTTTCATCAAGTCTAAGCTTTACACAAAAATTTTCCATTTGCTTATCAAATGTAAATAAAACAAGTGAGAGTAGAGTGTTGATTTAGAAAATTTTTGTGGTGCTTATGAAATGAAGCAAAATTTTTTCAAAAAGCATGAAAAAAAAAATAATTTTTCCAACATTTTGACTCATTAGCACCACAAATCAATTTTTTTAAAATTTAATTTAATCTAGCAATAATTTGGCTTAGCTAAAAAACCATATAAACAATATGCTGAAAATCGGCATTTGACTGCAAAGTTCAAAGGTCGATTAAAAAAAATTCTAACATACATAAACCAACTCCGCAATACGGGTCTTCTAGTTTATCCGCTATTTTCACCCCTCACTCTCTGAATCGACCTAACTTTTGCTAACCTGAATTTCTTCCACAGTGTTATTTTAACTTTTTTCTATGCTTTTTGGAATTTACTAATTTTTTCCGCATCTATGTCGATTTTTCCAGAATTATTCTGAGTTTTCAGAACGTGTGTGAATTTTTCATAACATTTTTTTTAAATTCTTATAAACTGTTCTAGATTCTCCATAATTTTTCCAAATTTTAATAATATTTTTTGCGGTTCTTCTTATTTTGTCTTTACCCGGTGAAAAATGTTCATATATGCACATTAGGGTGGGGCGATTAGTAAGGAAGGAAAAAATCTTAATGGGCGCTTCGCGTTTCTGATTCTTGGGATTGTACTGAGCAAAAAAGTCAACTAGACCATATGTCTACGGTGAAAATCGAGCCTCCCGATTTTGACTTGAAGTTTTTTCTCAGACTTTATTTTTTTTGGAAAATTTGCAAATTTTCTTGGGCTCATATTTCGTAAACTATTTGAAATTTTGACTTATTTTCAAAAGTAAAGTTGTAGCTATTGTCTCGGGCTACAATTTCTCTGAACATAATACTTAGAAAATACTTCGTTTTCATGGTCAAAAAGTCGAAAATGTAGAAAATTCACCACTTTTTGTAATTTTTTTTTTGGATATTTTGGCCTATAACAGCCAAACCATTGAGATTTTCGATCCAATACTAAGACAAAAATTGTAGCCAAGACAATAGTTAAGAACTCTCTAGTACATCGCAAAAGCATTAGAACCCTCCTTCAGGCAGCTTTGGCCTTGTGAAAGTGCAAATTTTTTGTGAAAATATTGATAAATTACCATTTTCAGTTGTTCATAGCGCAAAATCATAAAAATGTTCTATTTCATATTTTTATTCTATTTATTTATTAGTAGTTTTTATTTATTTATTTTATTCTATTTATTTTATTTCTTATTTTTTATTCTTGTATTGTTTTAAGTTCATTTAACGCATTTTTGTTAGTTTATTGTAAACGATCACCAGAGACTTTATAATATAGAGATAAAACAAATTTAGTTCTTCTACTGGCTCCTAGAGAGCGCCAGTCTTTAATATCAGCTCAAGAATATTACTAATATTCTTGAGGTGTTACTAAGATTTAGTGAAGGCTCAAATAACTCAGCAAATACTGCTCATATAACTACACTCAAAAAAAAAAACTGTAAAGTTAGCAAAAAAAGCTTGTAAACCTACAAGAAAATTTGCTGATTTTGAACCCACAATTTTTTTGGTAAAGTTAGCAAAACCGTTTTGCTAAAAATTAGTTAACTGAAATTATTTTTATTTCAACTTAGTTCATACACATTTGAGGGCCCCATTGGGTTCGGACCCGATAGGTACAGACCCCTAGTTGGGTTCCTTAAAAATCGTCATAGTTTTTGATCCAAAATTTGTGTCCGTTTCGCTCTACCTTGCTTAGTTTTTGAGATACGTGATTTTAGGGGACCACCGGGGTTTTGAGAATTTCAAAACTCGATAACTTAAAAAATATTACTCGGAGAGCTTTTGATTATTTTGCGGTCTTGTTCTACGTCTTGAGAGCTTTTGGACTTTTTGTTGTGTCGGCAATATTTACCGAGATATGAGCATTTTAAAATTTTCGTGAATGCTAACTATTTTGGATCCAAAGTTAGAATTCATTAGGGTCCACACATGTGAAGAGGACCGGCGATACTATGAAAGACAGCTCGAGAACCACAAATGGCCTCCGTTTTGCTCTATCTGGCTTAGTTTCCGAGATATCGCCATTTTAAGTTTTCTGAAAATAAAAAAAAATTTACCATTTATTTTTGCTAATATTAGCAAAAAAGCTTGTAAAAATTTGGTCAACTCAAATTTAAATTTAGCAAAAAAAAATTAGTTTAAATTTTGTTTAAAATTGCTAATGCGCTAAATGAAGTTTACAAGATATTTTTGCTAACATGCTAATCTCAAATAAAAATTTGCTAAAATTAACTAACCAGCATTAGCAAAAAAAAATTAGTAAATCTACTAACGTATTATTTTGAGTGTATGAAATGATCAGTACACTCGTAAGAACTATCCAATATCTTACATATACATAAAACAAAATTTGGAAATTTTCCACGCAAAATTTAGTTAGAGGTTCTAAAATTTAGTGTGCTACTAAGGTCTTACGAACAACTGCTGCCATCTGAATAAACGTAGAAAACTTTTTTTCCGGTATTGCCATACTACATACTACTACTTTTTTTCCGGTATTGCCATACTACATACTACTAGATAGTGTTGCTAAGCACTCAATCGACAAAAATCGTGAAGGTATAATGGCATCTGTATCTGAAGGCCGAAAGAAAGCGCCTCGTATGGAATCTCGAAAAGATTTGGAAGGCAATCTTTGAATGAAAAATACACTAAATTGGAATTCTTCTTGATTCATACCTTGTCTCTACCAATACAATTACTTTGTACTTTAAATGAATTTTCAAAATAAATATTGAACAAAACAAAAAAAAAGCATTATATTTTTGGATAAAAAAAGTGGAAAAAATAAGAAATAGAACATTTTTATGATTTTGCGCTATGAACAACTGAAAATGGTAATTTATCAATATTTTCACAAAAAATTTGCACTTTCACAAAGCCAAAACTACCTGAAAGAGGGTTCTAATGCTTTTGCGATGTACTAGAGAGTTCTTAACTATTGTCTTGGCTACAATTTTTGTCTTAGTATTGGATCGAAAATCTCAATGGTTTGGCTGTTACAGGCCAAAATATCCAAAAAAAATTACAAAAAGTGGTGAATTTTCTACATTTTCGACTTTCTGACCATGAAAACGAAGTGTTGTCTAAGTAATATTTTCAGAAAAATTGTAGCTCTAGACAATAGCTACAACTTTACTTTTGAAAATAAGTCAAAATTTCAAATAGTTTACGAAATATGAGCCCAAGAAAATTTGCAAATTTTCCAAAAAAATAAAGTCTGAGAAAAAACTTCAAGTCAAAATCGGGAGGCTCGATTTTCACCGTAGACGTATGGTCTAGTTGACTTTTTTGCTCAGTACAATCCCAAGAATCAGAAATGCGAAGCGCCCATTAAGATGTTCAAATCGCCCCACCCTAATGCACATACATGTTTCATATGTGATCACTAGAGTGTCCCTTATTTTGGAAATGTTGGAAATCTTGAGACGGTACCCGCTCATTTTTTTCCTTTTGACTTAATTTTAATTTTTTTGTTATTATTTATTATATTACTTGGTTTGCTTATTCACAACAAAAAATTTGATTTTGGTGGGATAAGTCTTTCAGCGCTAAAAAATTTTTCGCAAAAAAAAATTTTGAGCCGCCGGGGTCCTACAGTAAAAAATTTTTAAAAAATATTTTTTTTTAGTTTTGACCAGCAACGGTTTTAGCTGCTATGTTGCTTTAAATGATATATATTCATAAAAAAATATTTTTTGTATCTGTGACATCTTAATCGTGTTCTAAAAAAGGGTAAAAAATGCATTGATGATTTTTTTCGATACACGATAAAAATGTCACAAATATGAATAATATTTTTTTTGGAATATATATCATTAAAAACAACATAAAAACTAAAACCATTGCTTTTCAAAACTAAAAAAAAATATTTTTTAAAAATTTTTTACCGTAGGATTCCTACGGCTCAAAATTTTTTTTTTCGAAAAAGATAAAGATGTCACAGATATGAATAATTTTTTTTTTGGAATATATATCATTTAAAGCAACATAGCAGCTAAAACCGTTGCTGGTCAAAACTAAAAAAAAATATTTTTTAAAAATTTTTTACTGTAGGACCCCGGCCGCCCAAATTTTTTTTTGCGAAAAATTTTTTAGCGCTGAAAGACTTATCCCTCCAAAATCAAATTTTTTGTCGTGAATAAGCAAACCAAGTAATATAATAATTAATAACAAAAAAATTAAAAATCAAAAAAAAATTTTTTTGGTTTGTATGGAAAAATGATTTTTTAGGCCCCGCTCTTTAAGGCCCCGTCGCGTAGGGAAGGCGTGGTCCTAGGGGCGTAAAATTTTTCCTGAGTTATTTTTAAGTCAAAAGGAAAAAAATGAGCGGGTACCGTCTCAAGATTTCCAACATTTCCAAAATAAGGGACACTCTAATGTTTTCATATGGAGCATGTATGATCACATATTTTTCATATGTGATCACATATGAAACATGTATGTTCATATATGAACATTTTTCACCGGGTAGGAAAAAATATAAATTGTTAATCAAGTGAAGGTTAGAAAAACAAAATTTCAACAAACTTGATGTCTAACTGTACGTATGAGTAATATAAATTATGTATGAGAAACAGAAATATTACTAATACGTATGAGCAATATTTAAGGTGAGAGATTGATTTTAATACTCATACGCCACATGATACCCTTAAAGCTTTAAATTAATTTGATAAGTTGAATCGAAATTAATTTGACTAGGCAAATCGAAACTTTTAGCGTAAAACACCGCAAACAAACATCGAGGAACAAATCTGAGAATTTTACATAGAGAAGAATAAAATATAACGAATCTAAGAATAACCGAATCATTTTGAACATTATTTAGTCTTAAAGAGATCATTAAAAAACAATATTAAGTTTTTAATTTAATTTTAACATTAAAATGTTTTTTTAGATCTTTTTATGAAAACATTAACACAATGTTGTTAAAAATAAGTTTTACAAATGCAAAAGAAGAAGAATTTAAAAATAAATATTTTTTACAAATATTTTAAACCTCATTTGTCCCCCAACTTCAACGATCTACTCACACAAAATACATACTCCATCAAACAATGTCAAGTCATTTATTCACTCATTGTTGTAAATGTTAGTGCAAAAAAAAAAAAAAAAATAACAACCGTCAACATTTTTTCTTTATTTTTTTTTTTTTTTTTTATAATTTTAACCATGTTGTCGACAACTAAATACTTGAAGAGTATTTAGTATTAATCGTACAAGTATGTGTTAATGTGTGTTTTTGTGTATTTTTGTATTTGTATTGTTGTATTTGTATGTTTGGATGTGTTTAATGTTTTGTAATTTACCGTTAAGTAGACAAGTATTAATGGTTAACTCCTAAGGAATGTGTAACACAATATCATCATACGAATAAAAAAAAAAAACAAGAAGAGAGAAATGATTGAATGGGGGAAAAAATAAAATACAAACATGAATAGTTACACACACACACACTTACATTTATCACCATACAAGAAAAGTCAAGAAAAATGGTATTTTACAACAAAAAAAAAAAAATACAAAAGAAATACAAACATACATACAGTGGGAAAAATATTTTTAAATAAAAATTAGTTAGCGCTCCAATTTATTTTAAAATAAATTAGCTATCGATGTATAGATAACAAAATTTTCTAAATAACAAATTCTCTAATACTAAACTTTTATAACAACATTGTTATCGATATATCAATTACTGATTTTTTTATTATCGATAACAAATTTTCGAAAATAAAGCTTAAACTGTGCTACAAAAAACTCAAAATCGAATATACTTTTAAAATGAGGTAGTTAAGGTTGTAGGTCTCGTCGAAAAGATCACAAAAATGCCCATCAAACTTGCCGGACACCCCCCGAGTAAAAATTTTGATATGATGCAATATATAATGATATGTAACACAATATATATTTATACGCAATTTGATCCGAATAATGGTGGATGTGTTTGCATTAAAAAAGATCAACTTGTATAAAATATGATTTGATTTCATCCGAGTTTTGACCAGACATTGCCATATATTGTTGGATCTAATTAGATCTAATTGCGTAAAAACATATAAAATCCTGGTGTTTTTTGGTTTGGGTTGAGATACACCACAGGTCAACGATACATTCACCAAACATTTAAATGTTTGGGTACGCTTCGAACCAGATAGTTGATATACATAACCCTAACAAGAAATGTTTAGGAACATTTTAAAAAGTTTCTTATACTTTGCCTAAAAAACTTAGAAAATTTTTGGTTAATTGGAAACATATATAGTTTTATATGGAACAGAATAAGCTATATATAATTTTATGTTAAATTGTACAGAAAAACAAATTTTGTATTGACCCTCATATAATTTTATATAATTATATCAACCGTACACCTTTTAATCCGAATCATGATTAAATTATATATAACTACATATGACTGCATTTAAAAAATTTAGAAAAGATCTCACGCGATGTATAATCATATATGATTTATTATGTTTGTATCAAGTTATATATTGTTATATATCGTGAACCTATATTCAAAATATGCCAACTCAAATTTGACGGAAATGAGTTTCCGATGGCAAATAGCTCCCCTATGTAATACCTATCTGCCATAAAAATTTCAGAGCAAAAAAATAATTTGTTGTCGTTTTACATCCATTTTTGTTATTCTGCCAACTCAAAGTACATATTTTTTTAGTGGAAATAAATGCCAACTCCCATTGTAAATTTCCAAAAATTTTTCAAAAATTTTTTTTAAAAAAATTAGACCACATATCTTATTGCATTTGCCATGCTAAACACGAATCTTGTAAAGATTCTGATATCTAATGACTGGTTCTCGTGATATTGCCATTTTGAAAATATCGGTAAAAAGTGTTTGCAAAAAAAAAAATTGCTTATATTTATGTAACTTTCAAACTATTTATCAGATTGAGACATTATGAATGGGGCAAATAAAGTCAATGATATAAGCTTTCAAAATAGCTAGTTTGGAGTGACCCTATTGCAATACAGCGTGAGTTACAGAGTGCCAAAGTTGACCACCCTGAGATTAAAAGGCTTTCGGAGCTAGTAACTTTTAAAAATATGCAAAGATTTTTAATTTTTTGTTCAGTTTTTGCAATTACCGTACTAAGGATAACAAAAACCAAAAAAAAAAAAAATTTTAAAATTTTTCCAAAAAAAATGTATTTTTATTTTCCGACAAAATATGCCAACTCTAAAAAAATATTTGTTTTTTGATATAGTAATAAATGCCATCTCTGAAAAATACGCAAACCAGTGCAAAATATGGAAATTTTTGCATAGGTAAAAATTGTTTAGAATATTTGAACCATCTTGTGAAAGGTACATTGTTTATTTTCGCAATAATATGCGAAATAACTAGTTTTTTAGCTCTCCTGAACAGTAAGCTTTTTCGAGTTGGCATTTATTGAATATAGTTCGACGATATGTTTATTTTTACTCGGGCCCCAAATTTTAAAGTTATTGTCAAAAAACGTTTTTTTTTTTGGGACTTTTCTCACTAAACCACGTGTAACTTAAACATTTTTCAACCGATTTAAAATGTTCAACTGTTTTGGATAGAAGAAGGATAGGGCTTTTCATGTGTGTGAATTGGTCTATATATAAGTCTATATATATCGATTTTTTTTGCTATTGTTTGTTTAACAACATTTACGAGTATATTAATAAACGTATTCCTAAAGAAAATTTAATTGTGAATACGATGAACTTTGTGCCAAAAAAATCGGATAACAATTGACAGAGTTGTGATAATTTTTCTAAAATAGAAAATTAAGATTTTGTATGAATGAAATTGTCGTGCGGATAACCCAGGCAAAAATAAAAAAATAAACGAACATACTGAGAGGTCGCGTATCAATATTTTAAAGGTTTTTGACCTCCTGAATTCGAATTTGACATTGAAATTGCGCTAGCTTATTAAGTTTTTGATATATCAATTTATGTTAAATATCTCAAAAACCTGAAGAGATAGAGCTATTTAAAGGCCAGATTCGGACTCAACTCGCCAAAAACCTTTAAAAGTATTGTACATGATCATTTAGTATAAATTTATTTTTTTTGCCTGAGTTATCTGAACGGCGATTTCCTGCAAAATCTTAAAATTCTTATTTAGAAAAATTATCACAACTCTGTCAATTATTATCCGGTTTTTTCAGGATAAAGCTTATCGTATTTAGAATTAAATTTTCTTTAAAAAAACGCTCATAAATATAAAGGTTGTTTTACGAACTATAGCAGAAAAAAATCTATAAACTCGAAAAATTTTCAAAAAATAACAAAAAAAATTGATTATATAGAAAAAATCAATAGATATATTTCTTTTACGTATTGACCAATTCACATACATGGAAATCCCTATCCTTTTTCTATCCAAAACAGTTTAAAAATTTAAAATCGGTTGAAAATTTTCTGAATTACACAAGGTTTAGTGAGAAAAGTCCCAAAAAAACGCTTTCTGACAATAACTCTAAAATTTGAGGGAGTCTGGCAAGTTTAAAGGGCATTTTTGTGATCTACTCGACAATACCAACAACCTATACTTTGTCACATCAGAAGTATTTTTTCACTGTAGCACAGTGGTATTATCGATATATCGGTAATTAACAGTCTATAGAAAAGTTTGTTGTCGATACATTGATAACTAATTTTTTAATAGAAAAGTGTGTCATGGATAAATCGATAGCTTTTCTTTAAAAAAGTTTGAAATCGATGCATCGATAACTTTTTAATAAAAAAGTTTGTTATCGATGTCTCCTTAACATTTCAGTTATCAATAACTATTCAGTAGAAAAGTTTGTTAACAACACATCGATACATTTTAAACAGAAAACTAAATATTCAATGGAAAAGTTTGTTTTCAATTAATCGATAATTTTTTTATACAAAACAAATCGGTACATCGATAACTTTTCTACAAATAGCCTGTAATCGATACACCGATAATTTTTCTTCATAAAATCGATAACTTTTCAATAGAAGGGCTTGTTATTGATGAGTCGATTAATTTGATATGGAAATGTTTCGATGCATCGACAACTTTTCTATGAAAAAGTTTGATATCGGAACATCAAAAACTTTTCTAGAGAAATACTTTTTCAATAGAAAAGTTTGTTATGGGTACTTTGATAACTTTTCTATATAAAAGTTTATTATTGATGTATCGAAAACCTTTCCATAGCAAAGTTTGGTATCAATGAATCGATAACTTTTCTATAAAAAGATTTGTTAACAATGCATTCAAAACTTTTCTATACAAAAATTTGTTATCGATGCATTCTATAGAAAAAGTTGTTATCGATGCATCGATAACTTTTCTTTAAAAAAGTTTGTTATCGACATATCGTTTATTTTTACTAGAAAAGTTTGATATCGAAAACTTTTTTATACAAAGTTTGCTTTAGTTACATCGATTACTTTTCTAGTGAAAACTTTGTTATCTATACATCGACACCTTTTCTATAGAAAAGTTTGTTATCGATACATCGACAACTTTTCTATAGAAAAGTTTGTTATCGATACATCGACAACTTTTCTATGGAAAAGTTTGTTATGGATACATCGATAACTTTTCTTTAGAAAATTTTGCAATCGATACATTAAAAACTTTTCTATAGAGAAATTTTTTATCGATACATCGAAAACTTTTCTATATTAAGGTTTTTTATCGATACATCGAAGACTCTTCTATAGAAAAGTTTGTTATCCATACATCGAAAACTTTTCTTTAGAAGAGTTTTTTATCAATTCATCGAAATCTTTGCTATAGAAAAGTTTGTTATCGATGCGTCGAAAACTTTTCTGTAGAATAGCTTGTTATCGATGCATCGAAAACGTTTCTATAGAAAATTTTGTTATCGATAACTTTTTGCATAGAAATTTGTTATCGATACATTAAAAACTTTTCTATAGAAAGGTTTGTTATCGATGCACCTTTAACTTCATTTAAAAGTTTGTTATCGATGCATCGATAATTTTTCTATAGAAAAGTTTGTTATAAATTTTGTATAAAATATTTTGTAATCGATACATCGATAATTTTTCTATAGAAAAGTTTGTTATCGATACATCGAAAATTTTTTTGTAGAAAAGTTTGTTATCGATGCGTCGAAAACTTTTCTGTAGAAAAGTTTTTTATCGATACATCGAAAACGTTTCTATAGAAAAGTTTGTTATCGATAACTTTTTCATAGAAAAGTTTGCTATCGATACATCAAAAACTTTTTTATAGAAAAGTTGTTATCGACACACCTTTAACTTTCCGATAGAAAAGTTGGTTAATATAATTCGATAACTTTTCAATAAAAAAGTACGTTATCGAAAATCATTAATTTTTTATAGAAAATTTTTTATCGGAATATTTATTACATTTCTACTGAATAGTATGTTTAAATAAAATTTTTTTATCAATAGAAAAGTTTGTTAAGTCGATAAATTTTCTATAGAAATATTTTTAATAGATGATTTTTTTTTATAAAAGTTTGTTATACGTAATTTTTTTTTTATAAAATTTTTTGCTTTCGATAACTTTTGTATAGAAAATATTATAATAATTATAATAAACTTTTAATAGATAAAAAGTTATCGATGTATCGATAACTTTTTAAAATAATAATTTATTATCGATACATCGATCATTTTTTTTTTAAAGTTTTTTTATCGATAACTTTTGTAGAGAAAAGTTTGCTTTCGACAACTTTTATACAGAAAAGTTTGTTATCGATAATTTTTATATAGAAAAGTTTGTTACCGATAACTTCCCTGCAAAAAAAGTCATTACCACTTCTCAGTGGAGTGCTTTAAAACTATAACAAATGTAATGAAATACAACAAAAATTTCAAAAAACACAAGACAAAAACACACAAACAGTTTTTTCTACTCCAGAATACATAGATATTCAGCACTTAACTCATTACCTATCGCGACACCTCCATATAAATGTAAGTAGATATTCAGTAGATAAGAACTACTCCGTGGAAGTAGTTGGAAGTTGTTTGAAAGCTCGGAGTACTTCTTATCTACTGAATATCTACTTACATTTGTATGGGAGTGTCGTGGAAGGTAATGAGTTAAGTGCTGAATAACAACTTTTTATGGAGTAGAAAAAACTGTTTGTGTGTTTTTTTCTTGTGTTTTTTGTTATTTTTGTTGTGTTTCATTACAGTTGTTATAGTTTTAAAGCACTGCAAATAGAAGTACTCCGTACTTTTTTTGCTGGGTTAGTTTATGTAGAAAAGTTTTTTACCTATACATCGATATTTTGCTTATAGAAAAGTTTGTTATCGATATTTTTTCTACAGAAAATTTTGTTATCGATAACTTAACTATAAAAAAATACTTTTAAAGACTTTGCTATAGAAAAGTTTGTTTTCGATATTTCTATAACATTTCTATACAAAATTTTGTTTTCGATACATCGATAAATTTGCTCTAGAAAAGTTTGATTTTTGATGACTTTTCTTTAGAAAAGCATGTTTTCGATACTTCGATAACTTTTCTACAGACATTTTTTTATCGATTTATTGATAAATTTTCTATAGGAAAGTTTTTTATAGATACACCGATAACTTTTCAATAGAAAATTTTTATAAGAATATATCGATAATTTTTTTTACAGAAAAGTTTTGTAAGAATTATCGAGAACTTTTCAATTGAAAAATTTCCTCGTTGTTATATTGGGGTTTGTGATTTTTTTTCTATAGAAAAGTTTTTTATGCATCGACAAAAAAAATTTCAGTAAAAAATTTATCGATGTATTACACTGTGCTACAAAAAACACAAAATCAAATATACTTTTAAAGTGAGGTAGTTAAGGTTGTAGATCTCGCCGAAAAGATTACAAAAATGCCCATCAAACTTGCCAGACACCCTCAAATTTTAAAGTTATTGTCAAAAAACGATTTTTTGGGACTTTTTTTACTAAACCAACGTCTAACTTAAACATTTTTCAACAGATTTTCAATTTTTCAACTGTTTTGGATAGAAGAAGGATAGGGCTTTTTATGTGTGTGAATTAGTCTATACATATAAGAAAGATATGTATTGATTTTTTCAACAATATCAAATTTTTTTGTTATTTTTTGAAAATTTTTTGAGTTCATCGATTTTTTTCTGCTATAGTTCGTTCAACAACATTTATATTTATAAACGTATTCTTAAAGAAAATTTAATTGTGAATACGATGGGCTTTATGCCGAAAAAATCGGATAATAATTGACAGAGTTGTAATAATTTTTCTAAAAAAGAAAATTAACATTTTGTGTGAAATTGCCGTGCGGATAACCCAGGCAAAAAAAAATAAACGAACATACTGAGAGGTCGCGTATCATTATTTTAAAGGTTTTTGACCACCTGAATTCGAATTTGACCTTGAAATTGCGCTATCTTATTAAGTTTTGGATATTTCAATTTATGTTAAATATCTCAAAAACCTGAAGAGATAGAGCAATTTAAAGGCCGGATTTGGATTCAGCGCGCCAAAAACCTTTAAAAATATTTTACATGGCCATTTCTGATAATTTTTTTTTTTTGCCTGGGTTATCTGAACGGCGATTTCCTGCAAAATCTTAATTTTCTTTTTTAGAAAAATTATCACAACTCTGTCAATTGTTACCCGATTTCTTCAGGATAAAGCTTATCATATTCAGAATCAAATTTTCTTTAAAAATACTTTTATAAATATAGAGGTTGTTAAATGAACTATAGCAGAAAAAAATCGATAAACTCGAAAAATTTTCAAAAAATAACAAAAAAATTAGATTTTATAGAAAAAATCAATAAATATCTTTCTTATATGTATAGACCAATTCACACACATGGAAAGCCTAATCCTTTTTCTACCAAAAACAGTTAAAAAATTTAAAATCGGTTGAAAATTTTCTGAATTACAAAAGGTTTAGTGAGAAAAGTCCCAAAAAAACGTTTTTTGACCATAACTCTCAAATTTGAGGGTGTCTGGCAAGTTTAATGGGCATTTTTGTGATCTACTCGACAAGACCAACAACCTATACTATGTCACATCAGAATTATTTTTTCACTGTAGCACAGTGTTATTAGTAAGATACTCTTTTCTATAAAAAAGGTTTTCGATGCTATGATAAAAAACTTTTTTAATGAAAACTTCTTGATTGTAATCATTTCTCTAGAAAAATTTTCGATAACAAAATTTTCTATAGAAAACCTATCGATAATAAATTTTTCTATAGAAAATTTGTCGATAGAAAACTTTTTTAAACAAAATTTTGTTATCAATAACTTTTCTATTGAAATGTTTGTTGCCGATAAGTTTTCTATAGCAACGGTTGTTATCAATAACTTTGCTATGAGAACGATGCATCAATAACTTTGATAACGATACATCAATAACCTTTTAATAGATTTTTTTAGATACATCGATAATTTATTTTATATAAAACATTTTTTTATGTTTTGGCTTTTGAAGACCCACTGTGCAATGTAAAAGAAAAAAAAAAAACAAACAGCAAATGGTTGTTATTTTTTTAGAAAATAAAAAAAATATATATAAAACAAAATGGCTTCGCTGACGTTTTGTGTTGACGTTTGAAGCATTCCTTTGTATTTTTTTCTTTCTTTCGGTTCTTATGTTATTTCTTCTTTTAATGTTTTTTTTCAGTTTTTTTTTTTTTTTGAATTTTGTAACATGTTAACTGGCATTACTAATTTTATGTTCTTATTTTTTTGCGCTTTTTTTCCTTATTGCCACTTGTTATTGTACCATTTGTTTGTATATATTTTGGTTGTTGCTGTTGCTCTGGGGTAATGGAGAAATGTCAAAAAAATTCCAAGAAATATTTCAGTTTGAATTGTTAGCTAAAGATATTTTAACATAAAATGAAGCATGAAGATATGAGAAGAAAAAAAAAATTAACATTTAGCAACAAAACGTGCCCCCCATTTGACATAACGTTGAGCAATTTGACAAAAAAACGTGATTTGTCAGTACAGTATTTATGATAACAAGGGAAGGTGGTGGGGGAAAGGCATTAACTGACAGTTACTTTAATATTTAACAAATGAACACTTTGTTTCAAATAATTAAAAATTTAAATTATTAAATTTAGCAAGACTTAGCAAATTTTTTTAGAAATATTATCGAATTTTAATGGCAAATTTAAAATTTTCTGACTATTTCCTGCAAATTTTTTTTATAGAAAATTCACAGATTTGAAAATTTTTTTTTTCATAGAAAGTCAAACTACACATCTAAAAACATAAATTCTCACCTTAAAAATTCACATTCAATGTTAGCTCTTCATATAATCTCAAAAAATTGATGTTTGTCTCTGTTATAATTCTCATTTGGTTTATGAAATCTCCAACATATCAATTTCAAACCGTTTAATTCATTATATTATCAAAAAACCGTATTTTTTATAACACCCTGATAAAATAATTTAACATTATCAATCACTTTAAGATAAATTGTTAAAAAAAAACAATATTGTTTTAAATTACATCATGTAATGACTTTAAAATATTCCCTTTTACGAAAAAACAACCCTCATTATAAAAAACAAATCAAAAATGTAACAAAATCAACCCCCCTGTATTTAGTTGTGAAAAAAAGCATAGAATCGCCTTACTTTCGGCCTCCAAGTGTGATGACAGTGTAATTTTATGTCTATGTGTGTGTTTATTATTTTAATGTTATTCTTTTCATTGAACAACTGCAATAATGTTAACGATGACACAATTACAATCTGTATGCGTGACTGATTGTTTAAACATATTTTTAGTGTGCAGCTAACTACATTATTGCATCATTTTTGACAACATGAGGATAAAAAGGACGCACATAAAAAAAAGTAGGAGTTACTATGTACTTATTTATGTATGAATGATATGGTAGTTTTACCGGATATTTTTTCAATTATCGTCATCATCATAGAAAGACCACAAGTGTAACATGTTGCAAGTGTTGGATAGAATAAAAAACTTAAATACGTGCATAGACTAAATGAAAGTGCACAGTGGGTTTTTTTCGAAAAAAAAAAAAAATAAATCCGAGAATTTTTTTTTTTTTCAAAAACTTTTGTTGTTATATTGTATTCTATACGTTTTCATAAATTAATAGAGTTAAAACACCTCAATTCAACCGAAAAAAGTAGCATTTTTGACCTTACCCCTTTCGAATTTGATGAAACTTGGAATATAGTTGGGCCCTTACAAAAAAATCATAGTGCCAAAATTTTGGACTTCTGGTAGTTTTTCTTCCCGAGATATGGGGTCATATTTGGACTCAGCACGTCAAAAACATTCAGAAAAATGAATTTTGGTACCAGAATCTCAGAGACAAAAAAAATATTTTTTTTTCTTAGGGAAAATACATCGCTTTTTCTTTCCTGTCACCATGTTTCTACTAATATTAAAAGTTCCAATGAAGTCTCCACCCTGAAAATTAAAACTTAAGTAGTACAGGTGACCCTTAATAACATATATTTTTTTTCCAAAATTTTAAAAATATCGTTTTTTGAGATATAGCTCTCCAAAAATTAAGGTTAAAACCAATGACCTTTGACCTTTTTCAAAAAAAATCTTGGGGAACGCCATTTTAAAGGCTGTCTTATTACCTATTATTTGCAACCTGACTGAGACCTGTATTGTTATTACTTATCGAGTTATCTTTATTATCTCAGAACACTTTTGTCAAATATATACGATTTTATTAATTTTCAACACCGCATATCTCGAATGCTGGAATGACCAAAAGCCTGAAAAATTGGAAAAATCTCTTTTTTGTAAAAGTAAACCCCAGTACTAAATTTAATTAAATTTGGAGGGGGTGCGGTCAACTCCTCGGTTGAATTGAGGTGTTTTAGCTCAATATCAAAATAAAAAAACCGTAAAAAAAAAAAATCACAAATAAAAATTTTCGCGAATAAAATGTACAGATACATATTATTTGTTGTGTATTTAATAGATATAAATAATTTGGATGATAGAAATTCAGCAATTGAACAGTTCGTGCGAATAAGGACGAATAGACTGAATTTGTAAAACTTTACAAATGACTATAAAACATACATATGAAGTGTATGGAACACCAAATGTTCCACACCAAATGTTTCACTAAATAAAGTTATGGCGTATAGATTTGAAATATAACAAGAAGAAAAGTTAAATTCGACTTTGCCGAATCTATGAATACCCTCCACAATGCCTTTTGTTAAAGGATAGTAGATTTTTAACGTGAAAAAAATTAACAATTTTGATTAGAAATATTTTATTTTGAGTAAAAAATTATTTTATTTGTCATTTAAAAAAAAAAAAAAATATACTAATTTTTTTTTGAGTGTAAAACTTTTTTGAGTGTAGTGTTTTTTTACTGTAAAAATATTTCTGAGTGAATGTACGTACGTATGTACACAAAATATTGTCATTTTTGTAAAAAAAAACTAAATTTTTTTTTTGAGTGTAAAATTTTTTTTGAGTGTAAAATTTTTTTAGAGTGTAATTTTTAAGCTACTAATGCTTTTAAAACTTAATAAGTTTAAAAATCATTGCTTTAAAACTAAACAAGTTTGAAAAGCATTGTTTAGTTACCATGAATGCTTTTAAAACTTGTTAATAAACACGTGTCATTTAAGATGAAACTAATCTGAAATTCAGGGTTTTGCTTATAACTTTTGAACCACTGGACCGATTGAGCTGAAATTTAATACCAAACAGACCTGGGGAACGGCAAAGATACATGTCAAGCTTAAGTAGTCTCATTATTGTCTTTATCGTGTTATCGTGTTTTTTATCTCGTAAATTCGCGAAACACCCTTGCCGAAATTTACTCTTTTGCTCATAACTTTTGAACTACTGGACCGATTTGGCTAGATTCCAATACCAACCTGACTAGGTAAATGACCAACATATATGCCAAACTTCAGTAGCCTCTGTAAAGTCTTTCAAAAGCTAGCGTGTTTTCTACGGACATACGACTTAAAATCGATCGAGGAGCATGAATATATACATTTTATGGGGTCCTACACCAATATTTCGATGTGTTACAAACGGAATAACAAACTTATATATACCCTCTATCACTAGAGTGGAGGGTATAAAAAAACAAGCAAGAATATTATCCCGACCGGTACATCGTTGTTGGTAGTATTAAATACCGGACAACAAATGGATCAGGATTAGATTTTATATTTCTCATATTCTTTTTTTAAGTCTCTCCCAGCAACTGTAAGAAATAAAACAGGACGAACAAAAATTACAAAAATCCAAAACCACATTTTTGTGTTGCACTAGACACAATTTTATTCCTTTACACTAAAAATTTAAAAAATAAAATTTGGAGAAATTATGTATTATAACAACATTTTTTGACTCTTTAAGTTCCAATTTAAAATTTTTATTATTATACACAAAAAAACCTTGCCAAACTACTAGGAAAAGTCTCGTAATCCTATTTTACCAATTTTTTTTGACAGTTTTCCTTGTTTTTCAACAAACAAATTTGGATCGCAATTTACATATTTTTTTGTAATTTTACAATTTTTTTGTAATTTTACAAATTTCCAAGATAATTTTTCAAAAAAAATCTAGTAAATTCACGAGAATTCCTTGTAATTTTTATTGCGCCAAAAAACTGTAAAGTTACAATTTTATTAGTAAAAAGCTTGTAAAATTACAAAATTATTTTTAAAAAGCTTGTAAAATTACTAGGAATTCTCGTAAAATAGGAGGTAGCAAAAAATCTAGTAAAGTTACGAAACCTGCTTGTAAATTTTATCGTGTCAAAAAATTTGTAAATTTAAAATTTTTATTGGTAAAAACCTTGTAAAATTACGAAATTGTTGCTAAAAAGCTTGAAAAATTACTAGGAATTTTTGTCAAATAGGAGGTAGCAAACAAAATAAATGCCTGCGAATTTTGTTCTCTTACCCAAAACATTAAATCATGATAATGTTTTGCGGAAGATTTGGGTGTACTTGCCAAAGCAAAGTTTTTTTTTAGAAAAAATAATGTTATATTACTTTGCTATTCCACGCAAAACGAATTGAAATATCAGTCGAGGACCGCATTAAAAAACCAAGAGAGCTGTACATTTCGTGAGTGCAAAAATAAGTGCAAAAAAAGTGTTTTTACATTTTGGAGAGTATTTGTATGGAGTCATTTTTATATGTGTACATTATTATATGTGTACATTATATGGTATTGTTTTACCCTACAATAGGCAAAAAATCAAAAAATTATAAATTGACATAGTTTTTTACCCCACAATAATCAAAAAATAAAAAAACGTTGAAAAATTATAAATTAAAACATAATTAAATGGGTAAGAAATTTAAAAAATACAAAAAAATTTGCTTTTTTGATAAAAAAATGATGAAAAAAATTTTGATGAAAAAAAAAGTTTGATGAAAAAAAAAAAATTTATGACAAAAAATTTTGATCAAAAAAAATTTGATGAAAAAAAAAATTTATAAAAAAAAAATGATAAAAATTATTGTATAAAAATTAGGCGAAATTATGAAAAAAAAGTTTGATGAACAAAAAAAAATTTTATAAAAAAAAAAAAATTGAGGAAAAAAAAAATTAAAAAAAATTATGAAAAAAAAATTTGGTGAAAATTTTTTTTTTTGTTTTATTCACCAGCTGGTAAATAAAAGTAACATATGTAATTATTTTTCAACAAAAAAAAATTTTTTTTCGTCAAATTTTTTTTTCTCATAAATTTTTTTTTCCATAAATTATTTTTTTTCATAAATTTTTTTTTTTTTCATCAAACTTTTTTTTTTTCATCAAAATTTTTTTTTTCATCATTTTTTTTATCAAAAAAGCTATTTTTTTGTATTTTTTAAATTTTTTACCCATTTAATTATGTTTTAATTTCTAATTTTTTAACGTTTTTTTTTTCTTTTTTGATTATTGTGGGGTATAACTATGTCAATTAATATTTTTTTGATTTTTTGCCTATTGTAGGGTAAAACAATACCGTATAATGTACACATATAAAAATGAGTTGTTAGATCAAGCACGAAATACACCAGGTTGAGCATTATTTTAATTAAAAGTCAGCTAATGAGGAAAAATGTTGGATCAAGCACGAAAATTGTAGGTCAGTCATTGGATGTTCCTTGATTAAACCACTACTTGATTTGAGTAATTGGTTAATTGATATTTTTCTGTTATTTTTGATTAAACCAATGCTTGATTTGAGTGAGCGGTTAATCAATATTTTTTTGTTATTTTTTATTAAACCAATGCATGATTTGAGTGAATGGTTAATCAATATGGTACAGTTTTATTGTTTTTTGAATATATTTTGTTTAAATGGTTTTTTGTGCTTAATATTATTTTTGTTTTTCGCCTAGTGCGCGTGCACGTACTTTGCTATTTGGCGGCTAACGAAAACTAAAACAAAAAAACGCAACAGCGTACATCGCATTGATAGCTATCAATGATTTTTCTTCTTCTTTTTTTGCATGTTGGAGGGTATAAAAGATTCGGCACAGCCGAATTTAACACTCTTACTTGTTTAACACTGCTTTGGTAAAAAAAAAAATAACAAACATTGAATATTTATACTTGACCCTTTTTAACCATTTTTCGCCTGTCGCACAAACTTTGAACATTTGACAACCCCTAGTGAAATTTTATGAGGAAAATATTTGTAGAACATTTTAACCCTCTAAATAGACGTATTATTAGACTTCTGTGTTTCGTTTTTGTAAAAGGACTAAAATGATCCCATAAAATGGCAGATAGAGGGTTAAAATGTTCTAAGAAAAGAACCGCCATAAAATTTCACTGCAGACATCAAATCATATTTTGAAGCTCAGATGTGTTCTTATTATAGTATTTTTGACGTTTTCCAAGCGTCTTTAATAAAAAAATAAAAACTTCAGTGGGCTATAAAAAAGAAATCCGAAATGACTTTGCAAAACCCTTTGGTGATTTTGTCCATTTGATGGTCAACTTTCATATGCCGTTGAAGGCATTGAGGCTCAATGCGATGACCCAAAATTTGTTGCACAGTGTAGTCGAAGCCTACTATGATGAGTTTTTTTGTTTTTAAATGTCATACTGTGAATTTTTCAGATTTGAGCAAATGGTTAATTGATTCAAGTAAAATTTAATTAAATTTCAAATTTTAAGTTGAGCAAATATTTAATTGTTTTTTTCAATCGATTTCTTTTTTCTGTGTAAATTTGTTTAATAATTTAGTAATTTGTGTTCAAAAATTACAAAATATATGAGAATATTATATGTTTTTGCATATAAATTAGCCAACTTTGCCTTTCATTTAAATGTAGGGTACCAGTGATAAATCATGCAAATAAAAACAGGCCACTAGCCTAAAGTGTCTACTTTCCATTTCTTTTTATTTCGTTAAAAAATTCGAATTGGTTCCTAAGTTCTACTCAAAAAACTTCAATGCGCGCATTTTACTTTGACTCAGCCCAATGTGTGACCGCGAGTTACATAATAATAGTGAACCTCCCTATTAATATGTTTACCTCTCTCTTAGTATCTCACTCTCTCATATTATAATTATTATTTAACTCTCTTAGTATTTGAGTGGAGTTCGTTTTCCCTTTCCGTTTATTGTTTCCCTTTCCTATTTACTAATATAACATTATCGTTTACTCTCTTATTCTCTCTTTCTCTATTTATATTATATCTAATTTGTTGTGCTCATTAAAGTAAAGTTATTCTTCCCTTTCCGCTTATCTGTTTCCCTTTCCCTATAATTAATATATAAACTACTCACTTTGGAGTTTAGAGTATATTTTATGTGTACATTATAATTTTAAAGAATATTGTAAAATTGTCTTAAACTTAAAGTCTTCTAATAAAGACATATTTTTGTTTACTTCCGAATAAAAAAATGTTGTTTTATTTAATAATTTATTAATAACAAAATAATAAAACTGGCGCAGTCGGTAGGATCCTGCAAAATTAAAGAAAAATTTTAAATCATTTTTCTTAAACCGGAAAAACTTTAAATCGTTTTTACCAAATTAAAATTTAAAAGAAAAAAAGTTACAGTGAAAGTTAATTTTTACAAAGTGTTATTATATTTAAAACTAAATAAAAATAAAAGATGTTTAATTCATTTATTAATAAAAAGTGCAAAAGCCACGTAAAAATAACAGAAGACACTTAATTAGAAAGATAATTAAAAAAATTTCTAATGTGTTAATAAATTTAAAATTTTATATTTTATCTACAATTAAAAAAAAAAAAAAAAAAAAAAAAAAATCTATATAGAAAAGAACTAGAACAATCGAAAAAAAAACTAAAGTGAAGAAACAAAAACATACGAAAACAATAAAGTGATTTTTATTTAAAGAAGAACTACGAAAAAAAAATTAGACTGTACTTCGGAAAAAAAGCAAAACCGAAAAAGAAACTAAAATATTAAATATAACGACCTTGAATTTTCAAAATCCAAAAATTTAGGGGAGTTAGAGAAAATAAAGACAAAGAGCTAAAATAAATAAAAATAACAACAACAAATAAAGTTAAATTAAAACAACAACAACAAAAATACCTAACAACAACATTTGCCTTTATTGGGAGCACCTAAACAACAAACTTAAACATATTCGGAGTTTAACGTATCAGCAAAATCAACAACAAAATTGAAGAAAAAATTCATTCTGCAAAAATAATACTCCAGAGGAGCGAACAGAGAAAAAGTTTTAACATGGCGACACTTAACGCATTGAGCTTAGTAGCAGATGTTCCACAATTCGATGGGAGACCAGAGGAAATGTTTTTATTTTTTGCACATATAGACGAGCTGCGTAAGTATGTTGACGCTGCTCAGTTAACTATTTTTGAGTCGAAAGTTAGGGAAAAGGTGGTTGGCAAGGCGAATATAGCTTTAATGAATAATGGAAATCCCTCAAAGTGGGAGGAGCTTAAGGTTATTTTAAAGGAGAATTGCAATATCTCAGAGAGCAATGATTCTATAGTAGATAAAATTAGGAGAGTTGAGTGCATAGACACTATCGAAAATTTGTATGAAGATATTTTGGGACTTTTGACTAAACTAAATATAAAGAATAGTTTTGATGCTAATGGACAATGGAGTTGTTGTAAAAGTAACGAGAGAATGGTATTAGGGATATTCATGGAGAAATTACCTGACAGACCGAAATTGGTACTTCATGACAAAAATCCATATTCTTTATTACAGGCTAAATTAATTTTAATAGATTCAGGATACTTTTATAGGAATATTAATAATGAATATTTTGCCTTAGATGATACAAATTATTTCTCTAAATTAAATAATCTTGGTGATGGAAAATTGTATAGTACTCGATCTGAGAGTTTTAGTAAATATTTTAATAAGGATGAAGATAATAGTATTGATGATCACAGTAATATCGGAAATAAAACTTTAATTGAAGATAGTTTAGATTCGGATAATATTTTAGATACAGACATACAATTTTTAGACGATGATATTCGTGATTTATGTGAGAAGACTAGTGGGGAAATTTTTATTTACGATTCTGAAGACTCTGATGGTAATTTGCTATTAGACAATCTTTTTATTGAAAGGAATGACGACATTAATTCATTTATTAAATTAAACGAAATTACATGTGTAGAAAATGATATTAGAGACGATGGAATAAATACAGATTTAAAGAATGGAACTAATCAGGAGAATAAAATTAAATTTGGAAAATATCAGAAAGATCGGAAGTTAAAAATTAGAAAATTCAATAAAAATTTTAAAAGGAAATATATAAATGATTTTAAGGAAGATGAGATAAATATAAATTTAAAGGATGAAACTGATCAGGAGAATGAAATTGAATTTGGAAAGTATCTAGAAGATCGGAGGTTGAAAATTGGAAAATACAGTGACAATTTTAAAAAGGAGAATATAAATGAAAATATTAATGATTTTAAAGAAGATGAAATAAATATAGCTTTAGAGGATGAAACCGATCGGGAGAATAAAATTGAATTTGGAAAATATCTGAAAGATAGGATGTTAAAAATTAGGAAATACAATAGTAGTTTTAGGAAGGAAAATAAAAATCGGGGAAAATATTCTGGAATAAAATTAAATTTTAAAGTAAAGAATAATTTTAATGGTCATCAAAATAAATATTATACAGGGAAAATTAAAAGTTTTACTGGTGAAAACGATTTTGGATGTTCAAGTAAAATTAGAAAGAGATTATTTTGGAAGGAGTTTAGGAAATTTAAAACATAGGGAAAATAAGTTAAGGTTAAATATAAGATATATATAAATATTGTTTTTTATACTAATTCATTAATTTTACTTTATAGATTTTATTAAAAAAAAAATTGATATTAAAAGAGTTAGAACTTAAAAAAATAGGTAAAGAATAATTTGTATTTTTTATTTTAAATTAAAAAAAAAAAAAAAAGAGTATTGAAAGGAAAATAAATACTATTATATTTTCACTAAAATTTAAATTATAAAAACAAATTTGTTTAAAAAAGAAAATATTAAAAAAATTTTAAATTAAACCTAAATTGTAATACATGTATGTGATATAATTTTCGCTTATCGATAAAAGTAATAATTTGTTTAAACATCTTTGAATTTGTAAAATATTAAATGTGTTTATTAAATGTTTATAAAAGAAAATTTGTTCAATACATATATTTTTATACTTATTTTCAATATTTTTTTTTATAATTAAATCTGTATTACTACTTTTAAAATATACCTACTTTATATATTATTTTTAAAATTTATTTTTATAATACTCCTATTATTGAATATTGTATCACATTCCTGGAGTAATGTGCAATCAAAGGGTGGGGGAGTTACATAATAATAGTGAACCTCCCTATTAATATGTTTACCTCTCTCTTAGTATCTCACTCTCTCATATTATAATTATTATTTAACTCTCTTAGTATTTGAGTGGAGTTCGTTTTCCCTTTCCGTTTATTGTTTCCCTTTCCTATTTACTAATATAACATTATCGTTTACTCTCTTATTCTCTCTTTCTCTATTTATATTATATCTAATTTGTTGTGCTCATTAAAGTAAAGTTATTCTTCCCTTTCCGCTTATCTGTTTCCCTTTCCCTATAATTAATATATAAACTACTCACTTTGGAGTTTAGAGTATATTTTATGTGTACATTATAATTTTAAAGAATATTGTAAAATTGTCTTAAACTTAAAGTCTTCTAATAAAGACATATTTTTGTTTACTTCCGAATAAAAAAATGTTGTTTTATTTAATAATTTATTAATAATAAAATAATAAAACTCGCGGGCATAGAAATTTTACAAATTCCTACCACTTGTATATACTGTTAGCGTCAAAAGAAAGTGTACAGGTTCAAAGTAGATGTAATTTATTTCCGAATAACATCTATCTAATTCAGTTTTGTATGGGCATTATTTGACTTTGGAAAAAGTTCAGAACTGGTTATCACAAAAATTATATAAATATTTTAAATTACCCCCTCTCATATATCGTCGCTGCGCCTAAAAATGGAGTCATGTGTTTTGGGGCAAGTGTTCAGGAGAGCAAAAAAACTGTTTATTTTCGTCCCTGCGCGATTTTTTTTTAAAGTTTGTTCTATAAAAAATTCTTGTTCCGATATGCTATCCACATACTACAAAAAAAGTATGAAACATTTAACGGTTTTCCAGTGGTGCAGAAATTTTCAAAAAACATACACATAACTCCTTTTTTAAGTACTTTTTGGAACAAAATTTAAATAAATTTTAAATATTTTTTACACATAACTCCTTTTGTTCATGAAACCATTCTTATTGTTAATTTCTTTTCGAGAGGGGCAAAGACTAAATAAGGTTTGTTGGTGGTTTAAAGCGACATTAGTTAGACAAGGTCTTTGAAATTTTGATATTGTAAAGCTCTTCATTAAACAGCGAACAACCGATTTTTCGCAAAACTGGTGATATTTTTTGTTTTTTCTTGTAACATTCAAGAGCTTCGACATAAATTGACATCTGTGAAAGATTCTGTACTTTAGATACTGTACTTTTCCGCCGTCAAATGATTTAATTGCTTTCACAAGGCTTGATTACCTGCCATTTAGGATTTAGATAACAGCATGAAAATATGTAAGTATTTTCCAAAAATCTTGACAAATTCATTCAAAATACTTAGATGCTATGTGTGAACCTCATATTACTAAAATAGTGGTCCATTTTGTCACGCTCTGTTACTTTTTTATCAAAAAAAGTTATGTGTAGCTTAACACATAACTCCTTTTCAGACCTTTTTTTAGTATGACGAACGCATAGCTCCATTTACTAACTTTTGAACCAATCAAGATATCAAAAAACGGTTTAGTGAGTAAACGTATGACCAATATGGAATCATAAAGATATAATAAAAAAAAAATTAAAAAACTACACATGACTCCATTTTTAGGCGCAGCGACGATATATTTGTTTTCTAAAATATAATCTATAACCCACTGTGCAATGAAACTCTTTTCTTTATAAATAATTCACAAATAGTAAATTTAAACCCTACTGTAACAGAAATTTGACAATTTTCTATACAATTTAGAAATTAAATGATTGATTGGCAAGTACTGCAACTAATTAATTTCTGTTTATGACACATCAACAAAAAAATTACAGGATATTTTAAAATTTTCTCAACTGATGCAACAAAATAGATTTTTTTTGAATTGTTTAGCCAGAAAAACCAATATGATTTATAATGTTTTAGTTACACCTGTTTTTAGACAAGTTTATTTTGATATCAACACATTTTGTATGGTTTTAGAAATGCTTTGTGAGTGAAATTTATGTTGACTAAATGCTGCATGTTGCATTAACATATTTTGTGGTTTTTAATGAAATTTCTATGAAATTGTTGTCATTATCTAAAAACTAAACATAAACTAATGCAAATTTTTGAAACGCATTTTGTGTGTTTTTCGTTTTTTTTTTGGCTTTTGCTGATGATAAATTACCTGACTAAAATGATAAATTTTTTGTAGAGTTGTATGTTTTAAAACAGCTATTAAATATGTGTGGTTTTTCCACACAAACAGCAAAAAAATACACTTTTAGTTGTCAACAACTAGTCATGTTTAAACCGCAACATATTCGGTAACCAAAAATGATGACTTAAATACCACAAAGTGAGTAAAACAACAATGACAAACAACAAGGCATCAACAGCAAACAACAATTTCATACTCCTCATTTTTCACAGCTGAAACCATTGAAAAGTAAACTTTTTTTGTGGTTCACTTCATTTTTCTCATTAAAACCTTTAAAACCACGAAAATACTGAAAAACCCCAAACAACAACAAGATGAACAAACACGGTGACGTGTATTGACTTTAATCCCCGGCTGTTTGACGGTGTGTGTGAAAAACCACAAAAAAAAATAAATAAATACAGAAAAAGTTTACGCCTACTCTAGCTGGCTGGCATAAAATACTTAAAAATAAATGGCTATGGCTTCTTTTGTACACCTCTCTCCTCCTCCACTGACTGCCAGTATTCTGGTTGTTGTGTCTTTGTTTTTTAAGGTGGCACGCAAAACTCATAAAACATTCAATATTAACATGAAAAGACTCTAGCACACACACACACTTACATTCATAAACGTACACAAAGACAGAATCCTTTTTACTAATTTATTCATGACATCATCATTAAAATTATTCACAAATCGTGTGACTCTGACTTTAGAATTTGTTTCGTTGTTGCTGTTTTTGTTGCTGTTTTATTTAGTGGCAACCTTTGTAATGCAAGTAAGCTACACTTTTGTTTAGTAGTTGTTTTTGTTGTTGTTGCTGCTGCTGTTTTAGTTGTTTACTATGCTTCATGTGGCTTTAATGTTGTTCTTGATGTTGTTCACATTTTGAATTTCTATTTTATACCCTACTAGCGGTCTTCTTGATCTTCGAAAAAATGTTTCAAAGACCGGCATTTGTTGTATGACAAGAAAGTTTTCTTCCGATTTGGAACGTCCGGCAAATTTTTATTTTTCTAGATCTACACTAGAGTGTCCCTTATTTTGGAAATGTTGGAAATCTTGAGACGGTACCCGCTCATTTTTTTCCTTTTGACTTAAAAATAACTCAGGAAAAATTTTACGCCCCTAGGACCACGCCTTCCCTACGCGACGGGGCCTTAAAGAGCGGGGCCTAAAAAATCATTTTTCCATACAAACCAAAAAAATTTTTTTTTGATTTTTAATTTTTTTGTTATTAATTATTATATTACTTGGTTTGCTTATTCACGACAAAAAATTTGATTTTGGAGGGATAAGTCTTTCAGCGCTAAAAAATTTTTCGCAAAAAAAAAATTTGGGCGGCCGGGGTCCTACAGTAAAAAATTTTTAAAAAATATTTTTTTTTAGTTTTGACCAGCAACGGTTTTAGCTGCTATGTTGCTTTAAATGATATATATTCCAAAAAAAAAAATTATTCATATCTGTGACATCTTTATCTTTTTCGAAAAAAAAAATTTTGAGCCGTAGGAATCCTACGGTAAAAAATTTTTAAAAAATATTTTTTTTTAGTTTTGAAAAGCAATGGTTTTAGTTTTTATGTTGTTTTTAATGATATATATTCCAAAAAAAATATTATTCATATTTGTGACATTTTTATCGTGTATCGAAAAAAATCATCAATGCATTTTTTACCCTTTTTTAGAACACGATTAAGATGTCACAGATACAAAAAATATTTTTTTATGAATATATATCATTTAAAGCAACATAGCAACTAAAACCGTTGCTGGTCAAAACTAAAAAAAAATATTTTTTAAAAATTTTTTACTGTAGGACCCCGGCGGCTCAAAATTTTTTTTTGCGAAAAATTTTTTAGCGCTGAAAGACTTATCCCACCAAAATCAAATTTTTTGTTGTGAATAAGCAAACCAAGTAATATAATAAATAATAACAAAAAAATTAAAAATCAAAAAAAAAATTTTTTGGTTTGTATGGAAAAATGATTTTTTAGGCCCCGCTCTTTAAGGGCCCGTCGCGTAGGGAAGGCGTGGTCCTAGGGGCGTAAAATTTTTCCTGAGTTATTTTTAAGTCAAAAGGAAAAAAATGAGCGGGTACCGTCTCAAGATTTCCAACATTTCCAAAATAAGGGACACTCTAATCTACACTCAAAAAAAAACCTTGTCAAATTACTAGAAAAAGTCTCGTAATACCATTTTACAAATATTTGACAGTTTGGCTTGTTTTTTAACAACAAATTTTCGATCAAAATTAATTTTTTTTTGTAATTTTACATTTTTATTTTAGTAATTTTACAAATTTCCAAAGCAATTTTGCCAACAAAAGTTGGTAAATTGACGAGAATTCCTTGTAATTTTTATTACGCAAAAAATCGGTAAATTTAAAATTTTATTGGTAAAAACCAGGGTTGGCTACCGAAACGAATAATGGTATTGGTAACGGTATTGTTATTACATATTTTTTATATCGGTAACGGTAACGGTATTTTCGATTATTTCGATAACCACAAACCGTTACCGAAACATCGATACCGCTACGTACCGGTATTATGAATAAAATTTACCCAAAATGTTAAAAAGTCAAAAATTTGTTAAAAACACTTCAAAATCCAAAAAAAAACTTAAATTTAGTGCATTTCTGACACATAATTAAATAGTAGTATCATATTATATTAATTACCTCTGAATTTAATTTAAATTTCACTCAATATTGTAATAAGATGTTGATTTTTGTTCGACCTTTTTGTTAAATATATTAATAAAATACTCGGGCTCGAGGTCTTGGTGTAAATAATTTGTTTATTTATTTTCCGATATTTCGGTTTTCTTTGAAAACCATCCTCAGGGGGTGAGTTTATCAGAAAAAACTTAAAATCTAGTATTGTGTTGTCTTCAGGGCCATTCCAGAAAATGTAGCTCAAATTTTTTTTCATTTTTGGAAATGGTGTCTCAGATTAATTTGAACATTGACACAAAGAAAGCCCTTATAAATATGATATATGTACCATATATCGTTTTTTTACATTTGGTGTATTTAACGAATTATGGCGGGTCAAAGATTGACTTTTTAAGCAAAAGTAAGAAAAATACATCACGTTTAAAGAGCTGTAACTTCTTAACCAATGACCCAATTTTCACAAATTTAGGCTCATGAGAAAGCTAAGGTTCTTCTTTTTACTTTATATTTTTAAAATAACGCAGTTTTTTTTTACAGAAATGATGCAAAAATGCAAAAACATTTTTTCTTTTCGAATATTTAAAAAAACACATCTTCGATTTTTTAAAAAAAAATTCTGGTGAAAAATAACAATGTTTTGTATAACATATTCAAAATTCAGAGTGGGATCTCCATGGGATCAAAAAATATTCTGTTTTAAGTGCGATGTTCTCATATTTTTCCCTTAGAAAATTTAAATTTCTAATGTTTTGAATGTTTTTCAAAATTTTAATAGTAAATATAATTTTCTTTGAAAATTTAAATTTTTATATTGAAGAAACAAAAAATTTTAATTTTCTAAGGTAAAATTTAAAAACTTCGTACTAAAACCAGAATATTTTTTGATCCCATTGGGATCCCACTCTGAATTTTGGATATGTTGTACAAAACAGTATTGTTTATCACCAAACTTTTTTTTAAAAAAATCGAAGATGTGTTTTTTTAAATATTCGCAAAAAAAAAATATTTTTGAATTTTTGCAACACTTCTGAAAAAAAACCGTATGCTTTTGAAAATATTTCCCAAAAGAAGAAGAATTAAGCTTTCATATGAGCCATTACTTGTGATAATCGGATTACTAGTTAAAAAGTTAGAGCACGTTAAACGTCATGTATTTTTCTGACTTTTGCTAAAAAAGTCGAACTTTGACCCGCGATAATTTGAAAACTACAGCAAATTTTGAAAATCCAAAAATGCAACATATCTCATATAAACGTGGATATATATGACCAAAATTCTCAGTGGCGTCCAAAGGCATGTTTCCGAACAGTGGGGCGAAAATTTTTGGAATTACCCTTCATCGTCTGATTTAATAATAAATTTAAATCAGACGATGAAGACAACACAACACTAGATTTTAAGTTTTTTGTGATAAACATTTAATACTCCCCCCCTGAGGATGGTTTTTAAAGAAACCGAAATATCGAAAAAAAAAATAAACAAATTATTTACACCAAGACCTCGAGCTCGAGTTTTTTTTTAAATATATTGTAATTCAACAATTAGTTTTTTGATTTTTACGTGTTTATGAAATGTCTCAGCAGAAAAATCTGCATTTTGAGCCATGAGAAAAATCTGCATTTTGAGCCATTTGGGAAATCTGCTGATTTTAGCTGACGCGGTTTGCTAAATTTTAGTCTGGATAAACTAGGTAGAGTCTTTTAAAAAAATCTGTCAAGATGGCGTATAAATCTGCTGATTTAAGCAGAAAAATCAGCTGATTTCAGATAAACAGCCAGAACATCGGAATTTTATTTTATTTAAGTAGAACAGACTTAAAAAAAGCTGTTTCAAAGTAAGCGATAAAGATCCTTTATATACACCAACATTTAACCAAAAAACACATATATTTATTGACAGGGACATTTCCGGGAGGAAGGGGAAGAAGTAAAAATGTTTTTAATTTTTTTTTTTCAAGTAAATTTTCTTAAAAACAGGACAACTAAATATTTCTCTAAAATTTAGTTAAAGTTTCCATTTTAGAAGAAAAATCTGGTAAAAGTTTTCTAATTCAAACTTAAAGATTTTTTACTGATTTTTTGGCACAGTTTTTCTTCATTATGTATTTAACTCCAGAGAACCACCTATCCACGCATACCTGAGTGGATGCACCGCCATCAACACTAGAGATTTGGCAGAATTCCGTTTTGTCTCTTCTTTCATCTTCCCACCTAAGAATGTTAACTCACTTTTCTCTTGGGAACTTTTTAGGTAAATTGGGAATTTTGTGCCGATTTCGACATATTCTCTGTCTAAATTTACTTAATTGTAATGTGATCATTGGTTGGACCGATTTCCTCATTGTTTTTATCTAAATAACAATATGATTTGATATGAACTAAAATTTTCTGCTTTATTTTACGTATATTTAAAATATTTTATCTACAAAAAAAAATTTAAAAAGGTAATATTCAGACAACCGAAACAAAACCTTTTAATACCGGTAAAAATCCGAATAAAGGTAAAGGTTTTTTATCGGTAACGGCATTTAAAGTTTTTTATTTCGGTATTGGTAACGGTAACGGTAGTTAATATTAAAGGGTTTTTAATTGGTAACGGTATTGAAAGGGTAACGGTAGCCAACACTGGTAAAAATCTTGTAAAATTACAAAAAATTTTGTAATTTTTACTTAAAATTCTCGTAAAATAGGAGGTAGCTAAAAAATTAGTTAAGTCACGGGGGTTCCTTGTAAGTTGTATCGTGTCAAAAAAGTTGTAAATTTACAGTTTTAGTGGTAAAAAGCTTGTAAGATTACCAAATTATTAGTAAAAAGTTTGAAATTTTTGTCAAATTGGAGGTAGCAAAAACAAAATATAACAAGTTTTTCTTGTCATTATACAAGATTTTTTTTAATGTAAAACTTATGCGGTACAAATTGAGGCCAATCGGTTTACCCGTGGCTCCCGACGATCAAAATTTGGATTTTTAAAAATTAAAAAAAAAAACTAGTAGACTAGTTCGACTTGGTCGAATCTATGAATACCCTACAGAATGCCCTTTCTAAAGGATAGTTAATTTTCTAACGTAAAAAAATAACAATTTTGATATTTTATTTTGAGTAAAAAACCTTCTTAATTTAATTTTTGTAAAAAAAAAGCAAAATTACAAATTTCTTTTTGAGTGTTCAGCAGCCTCTGTAAAGTCTTTCAAAAGTTAGCGTGTTTTCAACAGACAGACGGACGGATAAGCATCGCTAGATCGTCTTAAAATCGATCAAGGATCAGAATATTTATATATACTTACAAGGGAAGTATCTCAACCCTTATGAACCGATTTGCCTGAAACTTAAAATATATATTAAAGAGACGATTTTAAGGTTGGGGTGTCTCGGCTTATCGGCCATATCGGTGTTTAAAAATTTCATTGTCCCCTTATGAAACCATGTGGACCTTCGGGAAAATTTTCATAACTTCCGCACTAACAGGAATATCGTCTAGGGCAAACATACGTGTCGATTTATATTTAATAAAGATTATTTCTTAGTCATATGGATATCGTAGGTCTATGTCTTCACATAAATACCTCCCAACATTTACACATTTCCCTGAAAAAAATATTTAAAGAAGCCGAATTTTTACAAGGTTATGCCACCATTGGATAGGCATTAAAAAAACCTTTCTTCTCACATGATAACATCATAGAGTTTCTTAAAAAGAAATGGCTGAAAAATCCAAAAAACGATTTTTTCGCCATTTTGTTGACCCATGTTTTGAACCCCTAAATCCTCGATGTGGCCCATAAGCCGAGACACACCAACTTTAAAATTGTCTCTTTTATATATACATATTTTAAGTTTCAGGCAAATCGGTTCATAAGGGTTGAGATACTTCCCTTGTTAGTAGGGTCCTAGACCAATATTTCGTGATGTTACAAACGAAATGACAAACTTATGTATACACTACATCACTACATAATGTCCAATTTTAATTCAGAAAATACAAATTATATTTAAAAAATTTCCAATTATATTTCAAAAATTTCCAATTATTTTTTAAAAATTTGCAATTATTTTTTAAAAACTTCCATTTTTATATTTAAAAATTTTTCATTTATATTTTAGAAATTTCGAATTGGATTTCAAAAATGTTCATTTGTTTTTCAAAATTTTCTAAATGCCTTACAGAAAATTCCATTTGCAATTCAAAAGTTTCCATTTATATTTTAAAACTTTCCATTTAAGAAAATATAAATTGTATTTAAAAAAATTCCAAAAAATTTTCAATTGTATTTAACAAATTTCCATTTGTATTTCAAAATTTTCTATTTGTATTTCAGAAAATTCCAATTGTATTTCAAAATTTTTTATTTATATTTCAAAATTTTCCATTTGTATTTCAGAAAATTCCATTTGTATTTCAAAAGTTTCAATTTGTATTTCAAAAGTTTCAATTTGTATTTCATAAGTTTCAATTTGTATTTCAAAATGTTCCATTTGCATTTCAGAAAATTCGATTTGTATTTCAAAAATGTTTATTTTATATAAAAATTTTCCATTTAAGAAAATACAAATTGTATTTAAAAAAAAATTATTATATTAGCAAAAGAAAGATTTGAAATACAATTTATATATTCTTAAATATAAATGGAAATTTCTAAAATGGAAATTTTTTAAATATAAATAGAAATTTATGAATTGTAATTGGAAAATTAAAAAATATTAAGAAATTTTTGAGTTATAATTTTAAATTTTTAAAATATAAATGGAAATTTCTGATATAAAATAAGAAATTTTTGAAATAAAATTGGAAATTTTTGAAAAACAATTTGAAATTTCTGAAATATAATTGGACATTTTTCAAATATAGTTTGTATTTTCTCAATTAAAATTGGAAATGGTGTAGAGTGGAGGGTATAAAAAATTGCAATCGGTCGAACGGTTTTCGATATATCGCTATTTGAAATTTGCAAAAAATTGCGTTTTTTTACGTCCAAGAAATTAAAAAAAAAAATATTTTTTTTTTCTTTCCATTTCATAGAGCTTTCATTTTAACTAGAGATGGGCACATGAGCGGATTATTGAGTGATTCACGTGATTCACATGTACTGAACTCAATTTTTCTCACGTGATTGTGAGTGAGTGAGTGTGTGTGTGTGGAAAAAAAAATTGTTTGAGTGAGTGTTCGTGATTAAGATTTTTGCGTGAGGGAGTGTGCGTGAGCAGATTTTTTTGCGTGAGTTTCCGTGATTTATTTTCTCTTCAAATTTACTTCAGTCCCGAAAAATGCAAACGAAAACTGTAAAATTTGGCTTAATTTTAAATTTTTTAACGCAAAATGCAAAAAAAAATTCGCAAAACTTTAAATTTTGCAAAAAAAACTTTGTGAGATTTTTTAAGTTTTAATTTCTTAATTTGTTTTTTTACAATTAAGAGTTTCGTGAGTGTGAGTGAAGCTTGTGTGAGTGAAGCTTGTGTGAGTGCATGTCAGTTGTTTTTAATTTAATCACGTGATTGTAAGTGAGTGTGTGTAGAAAAAATATGATGGTGAGTGATTGGAAAATTATTGTCGTGAGCGTTAGTGAGTGTGAGTCAAAAGTCACTGTCGCACTAGACTGCCCAGAAAAAAACCAAGTTGTTATTTTCTTGGGGGATACCTGCGAATTTTGTTCCTTTTAGTGCAAAAAAATTTCGGTTTTTTTTTGGGATTTTTAAAATAATATCTAGAGGTCGCGATCTCGCGTTTTATAACGATTTATTTTTTTTGAGTTTTTTATTATTTTAAATTGTTAAATATGATTAATATGATAAAATATTAATAATTTCAGACAAAAAAAAATTAAATTAAAAATTAAATATCGCTCATTCCATGAGATGTCTCCCAGCATCTAATCAAATGTTCTTTAATTTATTTGAAATTTCGCACACAGGTACACTATGGAGCAATTAAAATAAATTCGTTTTTAGTTTCGCGAAAATCCACGAATTCGCGAACGCGAATATATTCGCGAATTCACGGATTTTCTCGGAACTAACAACTGATTTATTTTAATGGCTTCATAGTGTTCATGTGTGCAAAATTTCAAATAAATTAAGGAACATTTGATTAGATGCTGGGAGACATCTCATGGAATGAGCGATATTTAATTTTTAATTTAATTTTTTTTTTGTCTGAAATTATTAATATTTGATCATATTAATCATATTTAACAATTTAAAATAATAAAAAACTCAAAAAAAATAAATCGTTATAAAACGCGAGATCGCGACCTCTAGATATTATTTTAAAAATCCCAAAAAAAAACCGAAATTTTTTTGCACAAAAAGGAACAAAATTTGCAGGTATCCCCCAAGAAAATAAAAACTTCGCTTTTTTTCTGGGCAGTCTACTGTCGCACCCATCTCTAATTTCAAGTTTATTTCACCCAAATCCGATAATTTTAACCGATAGCGCCCTTCCAACAAAGATTTGGAATTTTGGAAAATTTCCACCAAAATTTTGAATTAAAAAAAAATAAAAAAATTATCTCACAATACATTGTTTTCATTAATTTTGTCATGCTGAATGCGACTATCGAAAACATTTAAAATCAGTCGAGTGGTTTCAGAGATATCGGCATTTGAAATTTCTTATACAATTTCTAGAAATGGCGGGTTTCTCCTACGTTCAAGAAATTTCAATTTTTAAAATCAAATTTTTTGTTATTAAGAATTTAAGTTTTTTTTTAAAAAAAAGAAGGCAAACAATAGGTAAAAGTATGGTAAAATGGCACTTTTTTATCTATTGATAAAATTATTTAAAGACATTAGCAAATATAGATCTAATCGGTCCATTTTTGGTCTGGAGACATATTTTCTCGCGAACTGTTGTAGGTCATTATAAAGTCAGTCTTGACCGACCTTAATTTTCTTACTTGTGTTTTAGCTTTATTTTATTTATTGTTTACTTTTCTTAGCTACAAAACATTTTTTCACATACATAGACGTTTGTCGTTCATCTTGCTTTCTTAAAAGCCATTTATACACTTATGGTAGTCATTCGTCGTTGTTTTATAGTCATCATCATCATCACCGTCACTATTTTACATTCCATGTGGATTACTAGGGATTAACTAAGCACGTTGTCGTCGTCGTCCTCGTCCTCGTCCTCATCATCATAGGGCGGTGTTAGTAGACCGCCTCTTTTACAAAACTTTTCATTTGATCCTTAGTGTGTGTTTTCTTTTTAAATGTTTTGCTATGAATTTTAATGAGCATCAAACAGTCAGTGAGTGTATACGACTAGAATAAAAAAGAAATGTTTGTTGTTTGGTTTGGTTGGTTGTAGTGTGGTATTTATTTCTTGATTCATTAATACAGTGAAAACTTTCAACTACGGAGAAATTAACTTCGCAATATTTTATACTAAAGTTAAAGGTTGGACTCGAAAATAAGCTACACCCAAAACAGAACTTGCCGGAACAACACGCAGAGAAAAGAATAGAAGACAGGTATATGATCAGTTTACTTTATACATTGATCAGCTTTACAATCATATTATGATAAAATCATAAATCATAGCAAACCCCTCTTACATTATAATTGCGACAAACTTTTTTCATATTTGCGTGTAGTTGGTTTCGAGCGCATAATCTAATTGCTAAAAAAAAAATAAGCCAAATATTCGTAGAAATGCTTACAAAATCTCTTTTGTCCGCTTTTTAAAGCGTTTGCTGTATACTAATATAAATTCACATATTCACTTACATTTTTACACATTTTTGTTTTAAATAAAATGTTAAAAAAATTTGCATAGAGATGGAAACATTTCGTTTTATTTTTATTTTTATTCTCATTTTAAATGTTAATTTTTTGCTATTTTTAATATAAAATATATTTTAAGATATGAAATTGAACTTTTTTTAAGAAGAATTAATAAGATATAAAAAAAAATTAAATTGTTACATAATGCATTACCTTGCATGCATAAAGAAACAAAAACAAATCTGGCTCCTCATCGGGACAAAGTTGGTTGCAAAGGGGGAAAAATCCAGAAAAAGCAGCACAACTGCCCTAAAAACGCCCCTGGAGGGGTGTAATTTAACACCGACCACTATTAAATTTCCGCCCCCAACATTTATTCTTACGCCGCGAAGCGCTTATCTCCACTAACTAAAGGGGCTCCCATACAAAATGACATTTTTTAAAATTTCCGCCTACCACTTACTCTAAGAGGAGTAAAATGTATGACCGACGCCCAATATATTTTCAACCCCAACATTTTATCAGAATATGACTATCCTCTATATTTTACTTTTAAGGGGGTCCCCATAAATTTTTTTATTTTTTTTTATACCCTCCACTCTAGTGATAGAGGGTATATATAAGTTTGTCATTCCGTTTGTAACATCTCGAAACATTGGTCTAAGACCCCATAAAGTGTATATATTCATGATTCTCGATTGATTTCAAGACGATCTAGCGATGTCCGTCCGGCGATGAAATCAGGTTCGTGTTGAATTTCTGCCAAATCAGTCCAGGGCACTGTGGCCGAAATCACTGATCTAGCGGCGTTTTAGTCAAAATTAAAAAATTAAAACTGATAAATGTTTTGTACTGTATCGATTACCTATACTTTACAGAGAAAATTAACGTTTTCACTTTTGTTTTTCTCTTAATATTCGCACAGCTGTAAGGTATCAAATATACATTTTCTGCAGCAAGTGTATTAAAGGAATTTGGGGCCTAATTACTCAGTGAGTTTTTCTTGACACTTTTAAGTCAATTGTTTATACATTTTGAGCCAAAAAGTTTTAATTGAAAGTAAAAGGTATGTTTTAACAAAAAAATAAATGTTTGTGGCCTGTGTGTATCTAGTTTATTATTAGTTCATTATAGAAGTTTACATTTGTGATATAAACTATAGTTTCATGGACTGGAACTTTTGAAATTCGATCGTATTCGGTCCAATTCCTGTTTTGTTTATTATTTTGGGTTATTTTTGTTGTGACGTTTCAGTATGGCGTGCTAGTTCGCGCAAGTTGTTCGGATTTTAGGGTCCATCTTCCTGTCCAAATAAAAAGTATAAACGCGATACAGGCCACAATTTTCAATCGATTTGGCTGAAATTTGAAATTTAAGTTTCTTTTATCGCAAGAACAAAACCTATTAAATTTTGACAAAATCAATCCATTTTAACCCATAGCCCCCATGTAAATGTCCCCTTCATGTTTTACTTGAATACCCCTAACAATAGTATTCAAGATATCCTCTTGAAATTCGACCGATAAATGTTTTTTTATATTCATAAACAATCGCTCTAAATTTTAACGGAATCGGACCATTTTAATTTCTAGGCCTCATACAAACCACCCTCCCAATATTCACATAAATGTCCCAAAATACATAAAAATAAATAAATATTGTTTAAAAATTAATTCTTTATAAATTTTATAATCGCAAATAAGCATTAGTCTTTATTATTTTACATTTCCGAATTAAGCGCCGCTAGATTGGCCATTTCGGCCACTGTGCAGGGGTTAAAAAGTTATTATCAACACCGTAAATTTCAGATGGTTTTCACCTTAAATTCACGTGTTGAAAAAATCGGCTTTAAAAAAATAAGCTTTAAAAACATTGGTAAGCCACAAAACTACTTTACAAAGTAATTTTGTCCCTCAGAAAAAAATTTTACACAAAAAAAAATTTACACTCCAAAAAAAATTTTACACTCGAAAAAAAAATAGTAATTTTTCTTTTTTTTTACAAAAATAACAAAAAAAAAGTTTTTTACTTAAAATAAATCATAGATTCGGCCAAATTTGACGTTTCTAGGACGGTTGTTGGGATTTTTGTGGATTTTTTCCCTTTACGACCAACTTTATGAGGGGACATATGACCTTACCCTGACTCCCGCATTTTTACACTTTTTACACCCTCCAACCACAGTATGGGGTATACTCACTTTGTTATTCCGTGTGTAACGCATCGAAATATCGGTCTAGGACCCCATAAAGTATATATATTATTGATCAGTGATCGATTCTAAGACATTCTAGCGATGTCCGTCTGTCCGTCCTTTCGTCTGTCCGTCTGTGGAAGACACGATACTGTCCAAAATAAAAGTGCTAGTCTCCTGAAATTTGGCACATAGTATATGTCTTATGTTCCTTTACTTCGAAAAAATATCGTTAATTCACCTTTGTTGACGACCAAAAAAAGTGATGGTAAAGCTATAAAATCATCAAATTTATTAGTTTTTGTTGAAGGAGGTTTGTTTAGATATTTTAGATCGTTTAGATCAATTTTTTTAATTTCTTTTAAAAGAAAATTGTACAAAGAGTCTAAATCTGAAAATTTTTTAATAGAAGAAATTCATCCTACATAGAAAGTATCAGATGTTGAGACATCGTTCGTGAAAAAAATATTTTTTATAGAGAAATGTTTCAGAATATAAGAATTTTTTTACCAAAAATATCTCAGAATCCCAGACTTTTTTCGTATAGAAAAATTTTCAGATTCTACGAATTTTTTTCCACAGAAAAAGTCTCAGATATTGAGAAGTTTTACTATAGAAAAAGTCTCAGATATTAAGAAGTTTTACAATAGAAAAAGTCTCATATTTTAAAGCATTATTGGGATATTTTTCCTATAGAGAGCTCTCTGATTATTAGATTTGTTTCATACTGAAAAAATTTTAGATTCTGAGACCTTTTTTCTATAGAAAAATCTTAGATTCTTAGACCTTTTTCCAATAGAAAGAGTCTCAGATTCTTAGACCTTTTTTCTAAAAAAAATTCTCAGATTCTAGGATCTTATTCCTAAAGAAAAAGTCTCAGATTCTCAGAACTTTGTCCTAAAGAAAAAGTCTCAGATCCTGAGAGTTTTTTCTTATATAGAAGAGTCTCAAGTTCTGGCACTTTTTCCCTAAAGAAGAAGTGACAGATTCTGAGACCTTTTTCCTATAGAAAAAGTCTCAGATTCTATGTAGAAGACAAACATTTTTTATATAAACCAAATTAAGATCCTGTAACATTGTTTATGCAAAAATTCATAATAAGATTGACAGATTTTTTTCACTGAAAATTTTCAGATTAATTAACTTTTTCCTTTAAAAATTTTCCCTATTAAAATTTTCAGATTTTTTTCTATGAAAAATTTTTGGATTTCAAGATTTTTTTCCTTCGGAAAAATTTTTTTTTAGGAAATTTCTTCTTTCTTTTTTTTTCCATTTTCTTTCTTTTTTTTTTCTTTTTTTTTTCTTTCGAAATTTGATCTGGGGGGGGGGGGGGAATTTCCCCTTTCCACCCCCCCCCCCCCCCCTTTACCTGCTCATTAAACTAGCAAAAAAATATTTTTTGATGCAATTTTTTAAATTTTGAAAAAAATATAACTTGTGATTCTATTTAAAAAAATGGAAAGAGTGTTACAATATTTCAAAATTATTTATTAATATGTATGTGCTACCATTTTTCATTTATTTGTGTAAAATAAAATTTTCTCTAAATATGTGAATGTATCCATTTATAAAAGGGTTTTCACTTAAATACCTAACAAATTGAGCCAATTAACACCTAAAGTGTAGTAGACGATTTTCTTTCTTTACAAAAAACCTTTTACCGTAAAAAAAGGAACAAATGTTTAAAATATTTGTATTTATTAACAAAACAAATGTGTTAAACAAAAATAAATATTTTGACCAAAACATAATATTCAACATATAAAATAATGAAAAAAAACAACTTACAACAGTAATGTTATTTGTGACCCTTAAAAGCCATTTGGTTGGTATGTGGCGTCTTTTTATATCAGACTATGAATATATTTTTTTTTGCATTTTAAATGAAATGAAAGTACGTTAAACCGCACTCAATTAAGCCATGTTTTTTGTTTTTGCTGTTTTTTGGTGCCACATAACAAAAGTAACAATTAGAGTAGACATTTTTCAAAAAAAATGTGGACAAAAATACAATTTGTTACAAAATTAATATCCCAGCCAAAAATGAGAATTTTGAGTTGTCACAAAAAAAAATATTTTTGGTTCATTTCAAATAAATCCTTGTATTAACAAACAATTTAATTGTATTAACAAATTGTGTTGCTGCACAAAAAATCAATTAATTTCTTTGTCAATACAATTTAGTTGTTTGTTTATACTACAACGTTTTAATTGAAAATGAAAAAAACATAGCATTTTTTTGTGTTCAAACGAAATGAAAAAATTCCAAATAAGCTATATTTACTGCTGGGTTATTAAATTGGATAAATTTTATACAAATGCAAGCTAAAATGAAATTTAAACAATTTCTATTAACAAATATATAAAAGAAAGTTATTCATAAAATTGCCTAATGGCGGTTTATTTTTGTTTTTGTTAAATATAGTACATATTTAATATTCCCAAAAAACTCTTACACGATTAATATGAGCAAAAAACAAGTAAAAAAGTTAAATTCGGCCTTGCCGAATGTATTAATACCCTCCACAATTTCAAAAAAATTATTGCAAAAAACTTAAAAAAAAAAAAAAAATTTGAAAAAAAATATCCGCGAAAAAAAAATTTTGGAAAAAAAATCCGCGATTTTTTTTTTGTCAAAAAATGTGTTCGTACTCCTTTAAGTACCTTCGGTGTTCAATTATGTTCACACATGTCAACCAGCAGCCGAATTAAAGCATTTTGTATTTTTAGGTTATGTTGAATGTACCAAAATTTTTGAAGTGTCCTTACATTTTCGTTCATAACTTTTGAACCGCTGAACCGATATCGCTCAAATGCAATACCAAACTGCTTAGGAGATAAATAAATATGTTAAGTTTTAGTCATCTCCGTGTAATATTTTGGTCGTGATCACCATTTCCACAGACAGACGGACAGACGGACATCTCTATAATGTCTTAAAATCGATCACTGATCAATAATATATATACTTTATGGGATCCTAGACCGATATTTCGATGAGTTACAAACGGAATGACAAACTTATATGTACCCTCTATCACTAAGTGGAGGGTATAAAAAAATAACAGAAAAAGGTTTACAAATAATTTGCGAAACAATTTTGTACAAAAAAAGAATTCTTATACAAAATGAAGTGTTTTTTTCTATGTTGGTTATTATTTCAGACCTTAATTACAAGTAATTTTCCTGGAAAGTATAGCAAACATGAATCTAATCTTAACATACCTTAAGGCTTTGTTAGCAACTCTATATTAGACTTGCGTTCATGCATATTTCTAATCAGTTTTGTTGCCTTAAATCTGCCCTCTTCCCACTTTTTTTTTTTAGATAAATTTTTGTTACATTTGTCATGGTCAGTTATTTTATTACATCCCCTCCCTGGCTTTACTTACAGTGTTATGTTAAGATTTTTTTTGTTCAGTATTTCTACTATGTCATTCATGTTGTAACATATTGTTTCAACTATTGGCCTATTATTTTTGGCAATTGTAGCCTTTACTTTTTATATACCCATAGTTTGCAATAGGTTGGTTCTTATTTTGTAGGCGGATTAAAACGATTTTCGATGTTTTGTGTTAAAAACGAGTTCAAGTAGAAAAATTATATTCGATTTGGCCGAATCCATGAATACAAAGGTGGCACAAGCAATAACTTTGAAACAGCGAAAAAATGTGTTTTTTACCTTTTTTTCAAATTGTATGTACTATTTTTTTTGAGTGTAAAATTTTTTTTTGAGTGTAAATTTTTTTTGTTAGTGTAAAAATAATTTTGGGTGACAAATATACTTTCTAAAATATTTTTGTGGCTTTTTAAAGCTTGTTTAACGGTGTTTTCAACATAAAAATTTAAGGTGAACCCACACTCAAAAAAAAAGTGAACTAAAATCTGGGAAAATTAACTCAATTTTGAGAAAAAGAGGGAATGATTTGGCTCCAAAGATTTTTTTTCTTGGTTTAAGTTCATAATTTTCCCAAAAATGAGGAAAACGAAGTTACTTAATTTTAAGCCAATTTTAACTAGAAAATGAGAAAAATTATACTTCACATTTTAGAAATAGATTGGATCTAGACCCTGGACTCATGGGTTCGGACCCCATTTAACTCGAGACCCCGTTGGGTCCTTTAAGGGTCCCTATAGATTTTGAACCAAAACTTGTGTCCGTTTCGCTCTAACTAGCTTAGTTTTTGAGATACGGTAATAAGGGGTCTGAAAGGGTCTTGAGAATCTTAAAAACTGGATATCTCAAAAACTATTAATCGGAGGGCTTTCGGGTATTTTGCGGAAGTGTTCTACGAGTCAAGAGCTACAAAAACGTCGTTGGACCTTTTCTCGTGTTGGCAGTATTTACCGAGATATGTGCATATATAAAATCTCGGGAATTTCAAATTTTAGATCTAAATTTAGGGTCTTGAGACTCTGACAGATATGCAGAGCTAGGCTATTCCATATTTTTCTTCGTTGTCTTTCTTTTGAAAATTTCATCCGTTTCGCTCTATCTCGCTTAGTTCTCGAGATATCGCCATTTTGAATTTTTAACTAAATTTTCAGAAGTTATTAACTAAATTCTAAGAAATACACTTCCTCAATTCAAAGAAGAGAAAAACGATGATGTTTTTTTAGTAAATTTTAACTAAACTTGAAATAAATTGTTTTTTAAGAAAGATGTCTTAAAAATAAATATACGTTTCTTAGATTTGTGGAAAATTTCTTTGGCAAGAATTTTTTCCTAATATTTAAAAATTCCATTTAAAGAAAAGTTTGAACTACTTATAAGTAAATGAACTAAATTTTTTTCCTCATAGTTAGGAAAATTTCTCATTTTTTAGTTAAATTTTACAAAATTTAAGGAAAATTCGAGATAAATTTTTAAAGACATTTTTTCCTTAATTTTAGTTATGTCTTTTTTTCAGTTCAATCTGAAGTTCACGGTTTTGCTCATAACTGTTTAACCACTGGACCGATTTTCCTGAAATTCAACACCAAGACTATGGAAACGGCATATACATACGCCCAGCTTCAGCAGCCTCAGATGTGTATTTTGGAAGTTGCTATGTCTTCCCTGTAGGAAGCCCGGGGTCAAGTGTCTCCAAGTCAACACTTTTGTCGACTATTTTGGGTGACTTTTTGGTGACATTGTCAACGAAGAGTCTTCTACATTTGGAAAATTTTAAAATACAACTTGAAATGGATTTCCACACTAATCCAGTTAAACTTTCAATGTCTCCATATGATCTTATACAAACTACATAGTCAATGATTCTAAAAACACTATTACTAATGTGGAAATCTAATGAAAAATTTCAAAAATGTGGACTAGAATTATTAAAATGTACTACTGAATCTCTGGTTCCAATGTCTACATGTGGTTCTATAAGAACCACCTAGTCAATAGTAAGTCAATAGTACTAAGGGCACTAGTGGATTCTCAATGACAAGCACATGTAAATGTCTACAGTGAAAAGCATTGTCTGTCATATAACTGGTCAGTAGTACTGGTGACAAAGTCATCAGTGAATCATTACAGTTTTACTATCGACATTTCCTACAGGGTTTTAACACGTAAATTTGTGAAAAAAACCCTGTCAAAGTTTACGAGTTTGCTATGACTTTTTACTCACTGTACCGATTTCACTGTACCGATTTCGCACAAACATATATGACAAGCTTCAGCAGCCTCTGTTGAGTCTTTCAAAAGTTACCGTGTATTCAACAGACAGACTGACGGACGAACATTGCTAGATGGACTCAATCGAGAATCATGGATGTTAGGGTGTCACGAAATCTAAATTTTCAAATTTCGTGTCGCAATACCTGCCGAACGATGGCCATGATATAGCAGATTGTGGGAAAATTTATTAAAAATATTTAGCAAATACGTTTTCGACCAAAATTCATTTCCAAATTTTTTAACCAAATCCAGCTTAAAAATTCGGAATTTTTGCGTATTTTATGAAAAAAAATATTTAAAACGAGAGTGTCGAATCTCTGATACCCTCCAACATGTAAAAAAATTAAAAATAAAAATTACAGGGGCGTTTTTTTGTGGGGAAGGGTAGGGTAGGGAAGTGTGTTCGGAAGGGGGTAATTGGGAGTATTTTTTTCCTCTCGCGGTTTATGTTTAATAATTCATTTATTATGAGTTTTGCACTTAAGTAATACAATTTTCGCTTTATTTAAAATTTTTTTTAAATGCACTCCCACAAATAGGGCGGGCCAAGAAAAAAACATTTTTTTATCCCCGAGGTTCAAGTGCTGGACTCAGAAGTTCTTCCGATACTAAAATGTTGCATTTTCTTAACAAAAGTATAATAAAGAGTATAATAAATATGGCGTTTTTTAGAGGTTGATTTAGTTCCTTAAGGTGGAACTTTCCCCCTGGTCCGATTTTTCCCATCTCCGAACTTAACCAGCCTATTACAACCCGTGAAAAAAAAAACATTATATCACAACATATCTTCTTTTATAAAAACATATATGGATCATATCTTAATCAATGTAATCTGATCTACTCCATATATATTCATATCTGCTTTAGATATTTTTTGATCCGTAAATTGAGTCTATCTGTCATATATGGCATATATGATCAGACATTTTCAGATATGTTTATATATCTAAAATTGTCAGATAGACTCAATTTACGGATCAAAACTTATCTGAAGCAGATATGAATATATATGGAGTAGATCTGATCACATCCATTTATATATAATCCATATATGTTTTTAACAAAGGAGATATTTTTTGATATAATTATTTTTTTTACACGGACATAAGAGATATGAACTGTATCGTGTCCTTCACAGACAGACGGACAGACATCGCTGATGAATAATATAAATACTTTATGAGGTCCTAGACCGATATTTCGATGCGATGCACACGGAATGACAAAGTGAGTATACCCCCATACTTTGGCTGGAGGGTATAAAAATGCAAAATAGCGCAGACGCGGATTTTTTAAAAATAATAACTGTTTTTTATACATATTGGTCCCAAAAGTTGGAAAATCTTAAGTTTGTTATCTAAAAAATATGAAAAATATATAAAAACGCGATTTTGGTCCAAAAATGTTAATCAGCGTTTGGACTAAAATCGTGTTTTTATATTTTTTTTAATATTTTGCACATTACATTCTTAACATTTTCCAACATTTAGGACCAATTTGATTAAAAAATAGTTTGTATGTTCAAAAATCAGCATCTGTGATCCAGAGATGAGATCCCCAGACTGAGGAATTTATAAATATTTTTTTTGTTTCTGCAAATTTTTTATGAAAGGTGATGCTTTGATGATGATTTTATGTATATACGGTCTTTGTATGTGTATTGGTTCATGATTATTTAAATGGATTTTGGTTCACTTAATATTAAAATATATTGCATAGTGTTTGTAATGCGTGTTCTCTGTAGAGGGTGAACCGATTTTGTTTCTGCAAATTTCCCATAAAAGGTGACGTCAATACAAAGGTTTTAATGTCTATACAATTTTTCAATGTGTATTGGTTCATGAGTTTCATGCATGTCAGCGCACAAACCTGTATTTGTGCGTATAATGTGTTTATGGGAAGATATTTGCAAGGTTATTTTAAGAGGTTTAAATATGGTAAACAATTTTACTTTGGTGCTTTTAAATTTCCCAAAATTTAAAAAAATTAAATTTTGATTTTAAGGAAACCTGAAGAGGTGAAATTGGAACATTGGTAACTTATTTTATAACTAAAAACCCTAGAACATCAAAAATTAATATGTAGGATTCTCCAGCAGAATTACCATTCAACAGAAGGACATATTATAAAATTTAAAATATTTATGGTAAAAAGAAGCAATTACACTTCGAAGTGTGCAGGGGCAATTACACTTTGAAGTGTGCAGGTGTGCAAGTTAATAACAAAAACTGGTTATTTATTTCTTTAAGTGTGCAATAAAACAGAGTTTATTGCAGTTCGAGGCCATTTTCATGTTCTCCATTATGAATTAACATAACAAGTATATATGTTAACTCCACTTTCTTTACAAGGATATTCCCCCATTAAATACTCATAGAGTTTTTGCTTTCAGATTATGACATCTTATTTCATTTATAAATTTCTCAGAATCCTTAAAAAAAATATTCTTCTTCTCAAAAAAATAGTGTATAATAAGTTGCAACCTAATTTACATACTGTACATGTCATGATCCTTGAAGTATAAACGTCAAATTCAATTACAGCAACATACTATACAGAGTACAACAATTTCTATATGTCGTAGTATGTATTTGCATAATTTATGCCATAGTTTATTTTGCTCCATTTACAATTTTCTTTTTCTTTATGTAGTCATATTTGTAACACACTTAGAGAAAATGTATGTCAAAATAATCAAAAATGTTAGCTTTATTTAAGTTAAAAATTGGGGCCTTTAAAAAATGGGCAAAGTGACCTTAAAGGAATGTGAAGAAGATAAAACACTCACAATCAGACGTGAAAATTTCTTCATTAAAAATGTATGAGTACCAAAGTTTTTGTTGCTGATAGGAAAAGTAAGAACTTTCGATTATTTGTAAAGCGGATTTAGATAAATTCAAATTTTTCTTCATTATTCAAAAATTTTGAGAAATTTAGAAAAATCCCCGCCTGTTTGTTTCTATATTTAAATTCTTTACAAGTTTAACTTTTTTGTTTAAGTGTACCTTATACAGTTTTTTTTTTGTTCATCTCATCTTGTTCTTGTTACATTATTCCTAAAACTACACAAGTTTTATGCTAATAATTTTCTAGCAAAAAGTGTCATTGTGGTTAATGGCTGTAAAAGGTGACACCATATGGTATGATGAGATGTTTTTCTTGGTTCAACGAAGAACGAACGGGTCAAACTCATTGAGTGTATGCGACATTGTTTTATATTGTTGAATAGAAATGGTTTAGTTGGTAACATATGCTATGGAGAATTTCAATACTTGGTTAAAGAAAAAAATTTCATACATACTCGTAGGAACATAAATATGTATTACACGTAGTTTGAAAATAAAACTTCTACTTATTTGGATTTTGGAAATCTTAAAGATTTAAAGAAAAGTTATTTAACTTTCAGAAAACAAAATAAAACATTTAAGATTTGAAGTTTTCAATCAAATACTTGAAATTGGAGTTAAAGTTCTAAATTTTTGTAGTCAACAAATTTTGGAGATTTAATTTTGTTTCGATCTAATTTTTTTTTGGGCTGAACCAACATTCACTCGACAACAGCACTAGACAACTGAGTGCTGCGAACAAAAAATGGGGCCCTGGGCATAAGTTTACTTATATCAGCAGGACATTTTCCATGTTAATATCGACATAACAGAGTCACACCTCCCACACATCGACGATGCTTCAATGAGTCAATAGAGTTGGATACCCATTGTCATCGATAAGATTCAACATTAACAAGCGTTCTATGCAGACGGTCCAAGAGCTCCAAACTATGCTTTGAATCCCCTGCGCGTATATGGAAGTTGTATTCCATCTTTGGTCGGATATAGATGGTATAAATAGAAAGGAGATCGGATGAGGTGAATTACTTCTTACAGCAGTTTAAAAAACCGAAACACTTCAATACCTCTTTCTACACTCGAAAAAAGTACTTGCTCCAAAAGACATCACACAGAATTTTCACGACTAGAACATCGTGCCCGATTCCTCGATACTTATACCACCCTTATGTACAGACGATGCCGTTAGCTCTACAGTCCTATGGGTCAACATCCAGCATTGAGTATTGCGTGCATTGAATCTGATCCTATTCGAAAGACTCCACTCTAAGATTGTCAACAGGACTTGGTTAAGTCTGTCGCTTGCCCTCAACCTTAACAAGGCTTAGCCTACGGTCAAATGGGAAATAATTGAAAAATGGTGCTGCAAAAAGTGTAGTTAGGATTTGAAGTTTGACTAAGAAGGTTGTTAAGAAAAATACAAAAAGGGTAGAAGAAAAAACAGAACTTTGCGGACTACCCCTGAATGAAGCTAAAACTCGTTCGATGAAAACCTATCTATAACAACACATACAGAGGGATTGAACAAATTGAAAGAAGTCACTTCCGGCACCAAAAGCGTTAAGGTTAGGAATAAGCACACTATTCTACTAAAAGAACTACTTTGCTTTCAAAAAAACGATGGATTAAACTACTCCGACGTTCCGATAGGAATGTCACAAGGCTCCCGTAGAACGAGTTCTGCGAAATCCATACTGTCGATCGTTTAAAAGAAATTGGCTCTCAGATACTTCTTCAAACGAGCGTATTGCGATTGGTAATTATCACGGTAATTATCAAGGTTGTTAGCCGCTGGCTCTTTAGGGATTGTCGGTATACTCACAACATTCGAAAAAGCGATAAAGACTGCCGTACAATTTGACAAAAAGAAAGTGCTAATCATAAAAAACACTGTTTCAGCACTAGTGCTGGGTACACCATCCGATCCCGGCGACTTATTTACGTTGAGATCAGCAAGAACACTTTAACTGCACGAACTCTTCGGCATACTAAAGGATACTCTCGAGCTCGGTGGTCAGTTTGCAAAGAAAACAAACAACCGAAAAGCTTTATCAACCTGTTATCTTTTTTAAGAGTTGTGATTGAAGAACTAGCATTTTCCCTGACTCTTTTAACAAGCGACTTAAAGCTCTTACTGTCCAAGGAGCCGAAAGAACTTTAGCACGATTTCGCTGTACGTAAAGCAGATTTTCGCGATTATATACTCATAAATCTGGTCCTTTTGCGAAGCAGATCAATATGGACGTTTTTTATCTTCATGCTTCATGAGAAAGCGGATGTGCTTGCAAAGTCGCTTTTAAGGAAGGTTTTCCACCACTCTTCCCAATTTTTCGGAAAATCAAGCTTGATACTAGAAACAAATGTGACGAAAAATCGCACAATAACAACAAAATTCTTTTGGATATAGACCGAAGTCAGTTTAGATCGGAAATAGACCTTATCATGAGCCATAATAAACAAGAAAAACACATGGTAAAACTCGGGGTAATCAAAACATTTCCAAATAAAACAATGAATCTGACGTGGACAGCTTACATTTCGTATGTGAATGCCCGGCATTATCATTTAGGAGGTTAAAATGATTCAGTTCTTATGTTTTTCAATATCTTCAGGGTCTAGGAGTTATAAACCCTTGACTACTAATGGGACACATAAAAATACATTTTTCTGGTAACACTAATTTGAATGAAGTGAAGGAAGAAAAACAATAGCAGCAGTCATAATGGGCCAAGCATTGGCCTCTATGGATATCATTCTCAAAATATTATGTTTTTAGGATTGGTGTCATCCTAACTAAACTAACCTAACCATCGTCATGACAATTTCTGTACGCTTCCTCACTTGATCCTACTGTATTCCTGGGAATCTGGTTTCCACGCGGTGTCGACGTTGCCGTCGAGGAAATAAAGTTTTCAGTTTAAAAGCCTGAAAAAGTCATTGAGCTCTGCCCAATGAGCCTACTCATAAATAAATTCTCAAAGTTCGGAGAGCGGGAAGAATGCGGAAATGGTGCAGTGATCCGAATTATCAATAGGTGCCAATTTTCTTATTTTATATATGTCAGGATGTGAAGTAAGAAAAAGGTCGAGAGCATTTCGGTGTTCATTTCCGAAGCTCGTTGTGCGAATTAGATAGTTCAATAGTTACAACAGGTAAGGTGGGCAGCGAATAACTCAACGTAATCGTTAACGGTTGTCGAATGGTTGGAATCATTAAAATCCTTGCCACGGCAATTTCACTGCCCGGGAAACTGTCGAGGATCCTCAAAATGGAATTAGAAAGAGTGTCGAAACAATCTAAGGAAGACACCCTTCCAGCTTAGCGACTCCTATATAGGAACCCGAAATTCAATGTGGGTGCCCTGACTCCAAAATTTTTTTTTAACTTTGAGCCAACACTCAGGGGATGTCCCCTTCTAATGCAGTGCATTTCGTTAGTTTTTGGAAAATAGGTTATGAGGAGGAGGATAGAGCAAGTGGAGTTTATAAATATTTATTTTAAACTTTTCCAGGTCGTAGATGACTGGAAAGACTTCTGCGGGGAGTGAAACGAATTTTTTTTGTAATGCGTTGTGCGATTTACGGATGTGATCTACTGGATTGACAAGTGTTACGAACATTCACCCGAGTCCCAGGGATAAGTTCACCCATCTCAGAAGAGCACTTATAATGGTAATGTCAGTGAAACAGTGACACACAATCCATGTTTGTTGACATTAAAATCAACCTTATTCGCTTGACCCCGTTTGGAGATTGTAGAAATGTCATGATTAAGTGTGTCATTCATATTCTGTCCCAATGCTTCAACCTCTACAAGACTTGGCTATAATTTAAAGAAAATGAATGAACAAATTTTCTGTCATCTGCAAAAGAGTATTTTGGATTTAAAGTTTTAAAAATACGGAAATGAGTAGGAGCAAGAACGAAACTTTGAAGTACCCATTAATTAAGCTGAAACTCGTCACCGACGAGTCGTACACAGAAAAAAACGAATTGTTATATTGGCCCCCATATTTGTGAATACAACTTTTTCACTGAAAGTGCTCCTTTACGGAAATTTGTGATATCAACTAACGTTTGTAAATATTTATTGTTAAAAAAAAATTAAAAAAAAATTGCTAAACGAGTATTGAAAAACGTACAAAATCTTATATTTTTTTCAACAAAGAATTTTTTTTTTTTTTAACAAACACCAAAACTATTTGTTGATATGATAAAATAATTTTGAAATAAAATTACTTGACTGAGTTTGTTAAAAACAAAATCGAAGTTTTGTATTATAGAATAACATGCGGCCGTTTTTATTAAATGTTTGGTTGATATCATGTTTGGCTGATTTACAATTGCTGTTTGCTGATTTAAATTTGGCGATTTTGTTTTCTGTGTAGAATTGAACCGCATCCATTACAACACGATAGTGCGGTTCCTGAGAAATCGATAAAAATCGATAACAGCCATCACCTACACCAAATGCAATAAATTTTGATACGAGTGTATCTAGGGCCACAACTTAACTCTTACCTAACTAGTGTATTAATCATTGACGACGTACACCGCAAGGTCCCTATGAAAGATAGAAAGGGATAGCAAGTCATGTATGGAAATCCTGTGGATCAGCATGTAATCCAATCTCAAGCATATATTAGAATAATAATAGTTTTATTCTATCTCGATCTCTAACCACAACTTATGTTAATCTTAAATTGAGAACTTAATTATTAAGTAATTTTATCCCGCCCTCCCTGGCTAACAACCAAAAAAAAAGGAAAAAAGTGTTGACACTAATAGACACCTTTAAAATTAATTACCCAGCAATGAACCGCAAAAAAGCACAAATATCAACAACAACAATGGAGCAACAGCCAGCATACAACCAAGGATCAACTAATGGACGTTTGGACGACGTTGTTTTAAATACCGACCAACGTCAAATAACCTGAGTAAAGAAACAACAACAGCAACATAAAAGAAACTATTAACAACAAGTCCTGGTTATAAAAAGGAGTCACGTGTCAAATAAAATGTCAACAAAACAATTGAGTTATTTATTGAAACTATAAAGTATGCCACCGCACCATACCAACCAACCAATACTGGAACTCACAGGAGTTGAGCAAGATGAAAATAAACAGGAGCATAAAAATAGCAGGACACACACGTTATAAAACAGTCAGCCAACGATTTAAGAATAAATAACAACGAAACAACAAAAAAAAAATAGAAAAAAGGTGATGATGCTGTAGGGAAATTAAGGAAGGATACAAATGGTACAACCAAAAAGGCGGGTGGGTGGTTTCCTTGCTGTTTTAAAATATTCATGGTGTGGCTGAACATATTAATGAATGAATGAAAAAGTTAAATCAACCCCTTACTAAGAGCGTACAAATATATTTACAAAAAAAAACTTATTGATACACTTAACAAAATTTGTAAATTATTTATCAAACAAAATTTTAGACTTAAAGAAAAAGAGTTGATTCTAGTTCGAGGCCATTTTTATGTTCTCCTTTATAAATTAACGTAATAAGTATTTATGTTTACTCTACTTTTTATACTAGTTGGTCATAATCCCAGCAATTTTATAAATATTTGTTTTGTCTTAAAAGTTTTTGGATTGCAAACTCCGTGCATCAAACTCACACTCTCCGCAAAATAAGGGGAATATGACTGAAATTCTTTTGGACTTAGACCCCATAATATGAATGGAGGTTAGGACCGAGAATGTTTCGGTCGTAGTCCCAAACGGGCATGGACATAATCCCCACTGGGATTATGTCCATTTCCTTCTTCGGATTATGACCTTTTTAAAAAGGGCCATAGTCCCCACAGCAAATATGGGGATTATGACCGTGGGGATTATGTCCTGTCCGCTGAATTACCACCTGGTAAGTTATCTAGAGTCTAATTCACTTTTGTGCGATCGACAGTATGGCTTTCGTAGAAGTCGTTCTACGAGAGACCTATTAGCATTTCCTTCTACTCACCAATTTGGTGAAAGCAAAGTGATTGGTCTAGTTTCGAAGCTTATTAAATTTAGTGGCGGTAGATGTTTCTCTCGATTTATATCGAGCTTTCTTAGAGACCGCTTTTTATGTGTTGTTATAGGTAGTTCTTATCGAATGAGTTTAAGTTGAATTCATGGGTGCCGCAATGTTCTGTTCTTTCTCCTACACTTTTTCTTATCTTCGGGGTCGAACTTAAAATCCTATCTATTTTTTGCAGATGACAGACAGCAAAATTTCTCATTCATTGCAATCATAGACTAAGCCAGAACTTGAATGACACACTTAACCATAATCAGCATCATCTGTATCTATAGGTGGTATAGCTATTAAGGAATCAGACAGTCTCATCATCATCTATGGGTGGTATAGCTATTAAGGAACCAGAAAGTCTTGGTGTTCTAAACATGAAAACAATTAGTCTGTCTTCTTTTTTGTTAAAGACAATGGAACAAATGATAGACTCTTTTTGCGCAGAGTGATTGACCCGAGGTTGCTTTCGACAAGGCAGCATGCATACAACAGGGGTAGATCAACGGAAACAGCTCTTCGTTGGTACCATCAAGAGATCGGTTTCGGTAAAGGAGTAAACTATGGTGGCCTTTCTTAATATAGAGGGTGTTTTTAATAATGTCATCCCAGACTCGATAATTGTGGCATTGTCTGGTCTGAAAGTAAAGCGTGGGATCGTTTTAACGTCTGAATTGGGAGCGTCTGTCATATCTCGATTTGTCAATAGGGGCACACCACAGGTACTTAGGTGTTCTTACGCCGCTTCTTTGGAACCTAGCACTGAATTCAATGCTGCTATCTCTACAATCACGTGGTTGTAATTTTGTCGAATATGCTGACGATGTCGCAATAGTGTTAAAAAGAAAGCAACTGCCAACATTGAGGGACATTCTTCAGGGTTTTCTAAAAAAAATCTGTCTAAATGGGCAAGAGGCTGTTGTCTGGCAGTTAATCCAAGTAAAACAGAGCTTGTCTTGTTTACAAGGAAAAATATGATGCCTGCTTTAAATCCTGTTTCTCTGGACGGCACTGAAATCGCCTTCTCAGATGGAGCCAAGTATCTTGGAGCATTTCTAGATAGGAAGTTGAAGCCACTATGAACCTTTTTGAGCGCCAATTTATCACTATGATACCATCCAGGGAGTCTTGAATGAGGGGAATTCCAGCCTTCATAAATTTTTACACGAATGGATCGTGTGGGCTTTGGAGTCTTTTTGGAGGAACTTGGGTTGAGACTGGCTCGAAGATTGCCGGATCATTGTAGTGTTTACCAGACAGAGATGCTGGCAATAAAGGAAGTGGCTGACTGGTTGAGCTGTAATGTATTGCATACAACTGCAATCAAAATTTTTTCTAAAAGTCAAGGCTCGGTCAATTCCTGGAGTCAATGTTTCTAAAAGTAAGATCTGTCCTTAACTGCAGCACGTCTTTAAATGTGACGGCCAATCAGTTTTACATACGACTCATATGGGTCCCAGGGCACATAGACATTTCAGGGAATTGCAAAGCCACTAAGCTTGCAAGACTGGGAACTGGCTCTATGAAATAAGGCCCCAATGAAATAAGACCCCAAACCAGAAATGAAATAACGCCCCATTTTTTGGGGCTTTATTTCATTATGAAACAACACCCCAAAAAATAAATGAAATAAGCCCCCAATGAAATGAAACAAAACCCCAAAGATAAAATGAAATAACGCCCCAATTTTGGGGCCTTATTTCATAATGAAATTAAGCCCCATTTTGAAAATGAAATAAGGCCCCAATTTAAAAACAAAAATAAATATTAAGTCCGTTCGATAAGCTTTTCTACTATTTCATTAAAAAATTACTCCAAAATTTTTGGTAAATTAAAAATTTTACACATACATACAAAGGACTCAATTTAAATCCAAAATATATTAAATCTACTACAAACCGAAATGCACGCCGCGAGTGAACAAAAAATTCCGAATACGTCTAAATAACTGCTTTTATTGACCAGGGCGTGGCACATTGGATTGTTTAAGGTGTTAGCACAATGGACTTGGCGAAATTTTCTTCGATTTTGTACAACCTACCGTCGTCGTTAATATATCTTTCATAACATTATAATATGATGCTTGTTTAAAAAATATTTAAATGCATGTGGTGACGAAGGAAGCGCCGCAGGCGAAAAATTTTTACAACAGATTTTAACAAAAAATTAAAAAAAAATCGCGCGATTTTTTTTTAATTTTTTGTTAAAATCTGTTGTAAAAATTTTTCGCCTGCGGCGCTTCCTTCGTCACCACATGCATTTAAATATTTTTAAAACATGCATCATATTATTTCATCAGTAATTAAATAGAATCCTAGAAATGCCCAAGGATATAACCAGTTTTAATTCCTTTTCGAGGTTTGTAAATATATTAAAGACAAAATTTATTATTGATTAAGTTCTGAGAGAAAAATTTTAAATTAATATAGAGATTTAAATTCATATTCGTAAGATGTTTCTCATCCGATCTTACAGCGAAATTTATAAAATACTTATCGCAGATTCAGTAGGTGCGTTAGCAATTGCACTAATCTTTTTAAGTTCATTTTTTGTAGCTTCTGTAGTAATTTAATTTCATTTTGGACTTATTTCTGTGAAAATTATTTCGTTAGCAGTCTTTTTCGTTGCGTCGTTGGCTTTCGCAGATTTCAGAGAAAATGAAATAACACCCCAAAATATTATTTGGGGCCTTATTTCATTCCTAAAATTTGGGGACTTATTTCATAATGAAATAAAGCCCCAAAACAAAAAATTAAATAAAGCCCCAAATAATGAAATAACACCCCAATTTTTTTTAGTAAAAATTTGTGGGGCCTTATTTCATTTTTGATTTGGGGCCTTATTTCATTGGGGCCTTATTTCATAGAGCCCTGGGAACTACCTTACAAGTTCCAACAGAATTGGAATGTGTTTGTATGCCTCTAGGAACTTGCAAGCAAAACCTACGGCTATGTCCCGCGATGGAGACTAATCAAAGATGAGCAAATGGATGGACGTGTGAGACAACACGACTGATTTGACCTTCTCTTAATCAGAGGTGCACAAATGAGCTGATATCGCGTCCAAGAGGAGATATTTCGACTGTGGGTAGCACGCAGAGCGGTTAAATGTGCCGTCAAATGACATTTGCCGGAGTTGCATGGATCTATGCATCTATGCATAGATGCAACTCTTCTGCCATTGCAGAAGAGTCTGCTTGCTTCACTGGGATCTAGGGAGCTTCACGATCTTTCTGATTTGTCGGATGACAAAATTCAATATCTAAGGAAGCTCAAATTGGTTTAACGACAGAGGAATAGAAGGGAGCCCTATTACAGTTCCGTGGTATCACAATGGACCTCAGAGTCTACGTGTGTTGACGTAAAACGTCAGCAGCCACTTACAAACTTACCTAACCTTGAAAATCCAATGTGATGTTCGTTGAATCCAACATGTTTTTCCAGTGTCGAAAGAAGCATTCAAGTGTCTTGGTTTCATAAAATGGCGCAAGAATTACGTCACTCCGTCTGATCTTCTCACTATTTATGGCGCATATATCCGACAGAAAATATAATACAACCTCCATAACTGGGCAGGAGCTTTAGGCTCTATCTTGTAGCTTCTGGATCAGGTGCAAAGTAGTGCGTTGAAGCTCATCAATGACAGTAGGGTATCCAGCTCTCTTTGGAGCATCCTCGGAATTTGAGTTGTGCGTCATTGTTCTATCGATATTGCTACCGTAAATGGTAAGTTCGTTTCTCGGACGAAATAGTACATGAAATAAACTCCACGCCGAAATATTCCCAGTCGGTTATAGTTTGGAAAAAATTCAAAATATATATCCACAAAGACTACTACTCTTTCCCTCTTCGCAATACCAACAAAATGCATTGCATTAATAAAGTGACAACCCCGACTAATCAGAAATATCGACAGTTTGCGGAAGTTATCCCCTTCCATCATCAGCGCTTTTCGAATGTCACACTTATTGTATCAGACTCAAGAAACAAAAGTTCAAATAAATAAGCACAGCTTCTAAGAATGAAATCCATTTTGAATGAATTCTCTGAAAAATCCATTAGATTTTATAGTCAGTGAATGTATTCGATTTTATAAATTAACATTGGAATTGATTTATAAACCTTGGAATTGAATGGAAAAAATGAATGGATTCATTTTCTTTTTTAGTCGAATTAGAAAAATTGAATGTATTCGCTTTTTTATCATTCCATTGCGAACGTACTCGATTTTTCAAGTAGATAGACAAAAACGGAGCCAAATTTTGGTCCATAGTATCGCCGACCCCCTTCACATGTGTTGACCCTAATCGGCCCTAATTTTGAATCTAAAAAAATGTGTATCCCATATAATTTTTGTAGCTCTTGGCTCGTAGCTAGAATACGACCGCCTAGTACCCGAAAGCTTTCCGAGTAACAGTTTTTTAGGTATCCAGCTTTTTAAAATTTTCAAGACCCTAAATGGCACTTAAATTCAAGTATCTCGAAAACAAAAAAGCAAAGTAGTTCGAAACGCATCAAAACTTTTAATCAAAATCTATGTCGACCTTTTAGTTTTCAAGACACAGAAATTTAAGGACCTAATAGAGTGTTGAGAATTTTAGAAACTGCGTAACTAAAAAACTGTAACTCGAAGAGCTTTCGGGTATTTGTCGGTCGTATTATACAAGCTAAGAGCAACAAAAATGATTTTGGCATGCGTATTTTAAAATTTTTTTTGGGAAAGTAATTTTTTTAGATTCAAAATAACGGCCCATTGAGGTCAACAAATGTGAAGATCGTCGGCTTTGTGTACTTTGTGTATTTTAAGGACCTTTTTGGTCTATCTCTGTTTTGCTCTATCTTGCTTAATTTTCGAGATATCACCATTATAAGTTGTTTATGCAATGAATAAAATGAAGAATAATAAATAAAAATCGACTGCATTCGCTATGGAATGCATTCGATTTTTAAAAGTCGAAAAAAAAAAGTAATGATTTCGATTTTTGAAAATCAGATGAAAAATAAATCTAATACATTCGATATTTATAAATCGAATGAGTCTTAAGTGAAATTGAATTAAGGAATGAAATTCTTCGAAGCTCTGTGATTTATATTTAACCTTAAATTCCCCCACTTTATTTCTCTAAGTGTACTCATACCAAAAATAAATTTCAACAAGTAAGTAAGTTAGTCACACACACACCTTGCTTACAAAGAACACATACTACACAAACTAAATGCTGCCGCCACTGTTAGATGTGATACTTCCTTTTAACAGATTTCACGCAGTTATTTCCTTCCTATTCATATTTTGTCGTTTGGGTTAAAGCAAACAAAAGTAGCACGTGCTTCATTCACTAACACTGCCTTTAGTCTTTCAAAGTCTTATATTAAACTAGAAAGCAACTCATTCATTCATACTTTCAATTTTGAATATCATAAGGGAGGGGGGATGATTTCTTTTTATTTTTTTATTTTATGGCAGTCTATATTCACTTATATCTATTTTTTGGTTGGAAGATGCGTTAAGGGATTAATGTTACTTTACTTGTACAACGTTATTTTATAGCCAAAAAGAAAAAAAAAGAAGAAGAAATAAGAAATCATTTAGTATTTGCCCCTGGATTAGCTGGAATGACATGCGTCTACAAATATAAACAAACCCACACAAACAAACAACTAAATAATGCAAAGGATTCTTTTTAAAAATAGCTTTCGAAATGATATTGAAATATATTTGTATAGAAATCTATTCATTCCAACTTTTGGCCAAAGGGCTTATCGAGCATAGAAATATATTTTCAAAAAAAAAACTCATGATATTTTCCTTGATAAAGCGTGAGAATCTGATTTTTATATTCATATATTCCTCATGTCACAAAAAATGAATTCATATGTGTAAGTCCCACTTAAGCTTTTTGTAAGTATCGAATGAATAGTTCATACATTTTCATCATGGTGTCACATCAATATTGGCAAATAAAAAAATTTGCACAACAAATGAAAATGAATTTTTGTGGATTTAGGGGTTTTTCTCAGTTTTTTTTTATAAATTACACTCATTGTAAGTGAAACAGAGTTATATATTTAAGTTTGTTATTGTGTTTGTAACACATCGACATTAAGGTCCAGGACTCCATAAACTTTTCGGTTTTAAGTCGATTTAGCAATGTTCATCTGTCTGTTGATATCACTTTTAAAGCAAAACTATGATGCCTTGTGGCATGAAATTTAGTTGTGTGTATGTAAAAATTGGCGAAATGGATTTGAAAGATAAAAGGTTATGACGAAGAGTAGGAAGTAACCTCGATTATTTCTAGTAAGTATGATCTTTTAATGAAGCCTTTACTGAACTCTCGTAACGCTGTTCACAATTGTTGTTTCTGTTGTTTGATGAAAAGAAATTCGAAAAAATCTAGGAAAAATCCACAAAAGTTTGAAAAAAACATCAAAGGACGTTTTTTGGATTCGTCACAGCTACACTCCAAAAATGCCTTCTGTACTCTTGCCGAAAACATTAAATCATGATAATGTTTTGCGGAAGATTTGGGTGTACTTGCCAAAGCAAAGTTTTTTTAGAAAAAATAATGTTATATTACTTTGCTATTCCATGCAAAACGAATTGAAATATCAGTCGAGGACCCCATTAAAAAACCAAAAGAGCTGTACATTTCGTAAGTGAGTGCAAAAATAAGTGCTAAAAAGTGTTTTTACATTTTGGAGAGTATAAAAGATTCGGCACCAAAGAATATAACACTCTCACTTGTTTTATGTACATTTGATAAACAAATGGAAAATTTTTATGCGAAAAGCTTAGACTTGGTGAAAAGTAGTTTTGGTACAAAAAAAAATTTTTTTTGATGAAAAACAAAATTATGTTAAAAAAAATTTAATGAACCCAAAATTTTTGGTGAAAAAAAAAAAATTGATGAAAAAAAGTTTTTGATGAATTTTTTTGGTGAAAAGACAAATTTTTTGATGTAAAAAAAAAAATTTATGAAAAAAAAAAATTTTTTGGTGAAAAAAAAGTGATAATTAAAAATTTGATAAAAAAATTTGATGAAAAAAATTGATGAAAAATATATGATAAAAAATTATGAAAAGAAAATTTTTATGAAAAAAAAATTTATAAAAAAAAAAAATAATGAAAAAACTAAAAAATTGATGAAAAAAATTTTTTTTTTTGATGAAAAAAAAAAAAAATTTAATTAAAAAAAAAAATGATGAAAAAATATTTGATGAAAAAAAATATGAAAAAAAAAAATTTGATGAAAAAAAAGTTTGATAAAAAAAAAAATAAAAAAATTGATGCAAAAAAAAATTTGATGGAAAAAAAATCGATGAAAAATAAAAAAAATTTGGTGAAAAAAAAAATGATGAAAAAAATTTTTTTTTTGTTGAAATATAATTATGTTACTTTTTATGCACCAGCTGGTGAAAAACGGCTTTATTCACCACGAGGTTAATTATTATCCAAGTTACAAACCCAAGTTATTAAAATTTTTGGTTTTAAGAAAATGAAAATAGTAATTCTTGTTTTCTTTTTCGTTAATAATCAAACTGAGGTGGCGTCCTGCAACTTTTTTAAAATTAAACACCAGCCTAAAAACATTATCATTTAAAAAAAAAATCCAGTAATTCACGAGAATTTTATTTCGAAGTTTTATTTCGACAAAAAGGTTGTAAATTTACAATTTTATTTGTAAAAATCTTGTAAAATTACTAAAAAGCTCGTAATCTCTACTAGGAAACTTTCTTGAAAGTTTTATCGCGTCAAAAAAATTGTAAATTTACAATTTTTTTTGTAAAAATCTTGTAAAATTATAAAATTATTGGTACAAAGCTTGTAAAATAACAAGGAATCAGGACAAAAGTCAAATGAGAGGTAACAAAAAAAAAGTTACAAACTTTTTTTGTAATTTTACAAGTTTTTTTTTTAGTGTAGAGGTAAAGGGTTTAAGTTTGTCACTCCGTTTGTTATGTTTTGAATAAAATAGTTTAGGAACAATATAATTTTGATTGAAATTTACATTTAATTTTACAGTTTTTCTTGTAATTTTACAAATTTCTAAGATTTTCTACAAAAAAAAAATCTAGTAAATTCACGAGAATTTCTTGTTAATTTTATTTCGCCAAAAAGGTTGTAAATTTACAATTTTATTTGTAAAAATCTTGTAAAATTACTAAAATGCTCGTAATTTTTACTAGGAATTCTAGTATAATAGGAGGTAGCAAAAAATCTAGTAAAATCACGAAACCTTCTTGTAAGTTTTATCGCGTCAAAAAAATTGTAAATTTACAATTTTTTTTGCTAAAAAGCTTGTAAAATTACAAAATTATTGGTAAAAAGCTTGTAAAATAACACGGAACCAGGGCAAAAGTCAAACAGGAGGTAGCAAAACAAGTTACAAACTTTTCTTGTAATTTTACAAGGATTTCTTTTCAGTGTAGAGGTAAAGGGTTTAAGTTTGTAAATTCGTTTGTTATGCTTTCAAAAAATTAGTTTAGAAACCCACAAAGTACACTCAAAAAAAATTGTAAAATTACAAGAAAAGTTTGTAACTATTTTTTGTTTGTAACTTTTTTTATTTAACAAAAATTCCTTGTTATTTTACAAGCTTTTTACCAATAATTTTGTAATTTTACAAGCTTTTTTATCAAAAAAATTGTAAATTTTTAATTTTTTTGACCTTATAAACCTTACAAGGAGTTTTCGTAATTTTACAAGATTTTTTGCTACCTCCTATTTTACGAGAACTCCTAGTAAAAATTACGAACTTTTTGTAATTTTACAAGATTTTTACCAATAAAATTGTAAATTTACAATTTTTTTGGCGAAATAAAACTAACAAGAAATTCTTGTAAATTTACTATATTTTTTTTTGTAAAATATCTGGGAAATTTGTTAAACTGCAAGAAAAACTGTAAAATTGAAAAAAAATATATAAATTTCGATCGAAAATTATTTGTTAAAAAACAAGGAAAACTGTCAAATATTGGTAAAATGTGATTACGAGACTTTTTCTAGTAATTTGACTTTTTGAGAGTTTTTTAACATTTTTATGCTCGGAAACCGTAAGTCGTATGAAAAAAATTATAAAACAATATTGTTTTCAAAATTATCAAGATTTAAAATTTAGAAGCGATATTTTTTTTTTTTTTTTAAATTTTGACAAAAAATTTGGGAAACCAAATTTGAATGTCCTTTTTTCCAGGGAAGGAAAACCCCTGCAATTTATTTTTTTTAACACTCTTACTTGTTTTTCCAAAATTTTTTTTTTGCCTAAAGCTTTGTTTCACTATTATTTTTTTTGATCAAATAACTTTTTTTTGAAATTTTTTTAACAAAATTTTCTAGCAAAATTTTGTTTATCATAAATTTGTTAAGCAACATTTTTTTCACCAAAATTTATTTGACCTTAATTTTTTTTCCAAATAAAGTCTTTTGCAATAATATTTTTTTATTTTTGTGAAGGAGATCAACAAATTCGGCAAGACCGAATTTAACTTTTTTACTTGTTTTTCTTTTTTTATTTCCTAATTCTATTGACCATAAATATTTATATGTGAGTATTTGTTCATAAAAAAATGTGCATAAATGAATATCAATTCAAGGGTCATATCATTTGAATAGAAAATATCATAAATATCAAAAAAAGAAAAAAAAAAAGTTAAAGTGGTATAGATTACAACACACTTTTATGTGCATAATATTGATTGATAAGTACATATATTTTGATTTAATTATAAATTCAAATGTATTTATGTAAGTGTAATTTTACAAAAAATTATTGTTTATAAAAAAATTTTTTAAATTTAGTTAAAATTTTTTAATAAAATTACCTTCCCAGTTTGGAGAATGCGTTTGTGAATAAATAGACAATATCAATTTTTGATCATCAGATTTTAATTCATAGAAAAAATAATTTAGCTTATAAATATTTAATTCTATGCTCTTCAAAATGTAAAAGAAATAAAAAAATATCAACGGTCCTGTAGGAGGGTTCGTTGGGGGACTCCTTCCTGCTCGCGATTATTGTTAACAAATTTATTATGGATGGAACTTATGTAAAACAGTTTTATAACTAACTACCATGCCCGCCCTGAACTTCATTACCAGTAATATTAAAATCCGGATAATACAAGAATCAGGACTCGAGACCCCATTTCTGAAATTCTCACGGTATCTTTTCGTCTTTTTTATTGCTCTTAAAGAATTTTCCTCATTATAGTTATGAAAATGTTATACAATTTATGAAAAATTCATAATACATATAATGAATTTTTCATAGGATAAATTAATTTTTCTTAAAATTTATGAAAAACTTCACCGCAATAATGAAAATGTTCATTCATTTAATAAAAAAAAGTTTCATAAGATAAACAATTTTTTAAATAAATCATTAATGCAATGAAATGTTTCATAAATTTTATGGAAAAAATATAGCCTTTATGAAAAAAATAATTTTTCTAATAAAAAAATTCAGGGAATCGTTATAAACAATATTTTTTTCTGTGAGTAGATGTTAAAGACCTTCGCAAAAACTGTTTAAAATTATTTAAAATAACCCCGTTTTGTCCGAAATCATATGCATTCGGATGAACCTAAGTATTTGCCAAATTTTGTTTTATTATTTATTTTTTATTTATTTATTTATTAAAGTCTATGGAATAATCCTTACAGACTAATTTAAATACAATTTATACAAAACATAATTAAGAAATTACAAATAATTTAACAAAAACAAATATAAATGACATTTTTATATACGAAAATTAAAATATAATAAATTTTTAGGTTATTGTATTTAAGTGTAAATTATGTTTTGAGTCTTCATTCAAAAGAAAAGAAAGAAACTCTTACTGCAAAAAAGTAGTTTAAAACTTTTAAGAATTTAGTTAATAATTTCAGGGGGTATTCGTGACTCTCGTGACAAATAACATTAACTGTGTGGATTAACAGAATGAAGGTTGAAAGAGGAATTGAAAAAAGGCTTTTTGTTTTCTTTGAAAAAAAAAACACTTTTATATTGTTTTAAACAAAACAAATTTATGAAATTTACGTTCTTAAAATGTTAATGATTCAATATAATTAAAAAAAAATATTAAAAGTGCAAATAAAGTACAAATTTCATGACTTTAAAAAACCAAAAATTTTACTTGATCCCAGACAGATTTCGCGTGAGAGCAAAAAAAGAGAGTAAAGAGAGTTACAATCTCTTTTTATTTGTTTTTTTTTTCTGTGTGGTGTCAAAATTCAGGGAAGCCTTAGTTTATTAAGGCAATAATATTTAAAAAGCTTTCATGGGTGGAACCATACTTCGATGTGTTACACAAGCAGGAGCGGATCTAGGTCTTGGGTATGGGGGGGGGGGGGGGAGTGTAATTTTTTTTTTTACTAAAATTTTGTTTTTGCATTGAACCTCAGGTCGGATTTGAATAACTAATGTTTCAAATCCGAGCTTTTTTAGTGGTTATTATGATTTTTTCTTTAGAAAAATTTCTTAAAGAACTGAAGAAAATGTTTGATGTTTTAAAAATGTATCCTCAAGAAATTCTCAGCTTCTAAAGAATTTTTCTGACACCAAAAGACCCAGATTTTGTAACAATTTTTCAATAGAAAATGTATCAGATTCGAGACATGTTTATTCCAAAAAAAAGCTTTATGTTTTTAAAATTTTCTGAGCCATTTGCTCAAAGAGAAAGTTTATGATTCTGAGACAATAGTTTATGAATAGAAAAATTTTGAGGTTCTGAGGCATTTTGTTACAGACAATCTTTTAGAATTTATAAAATTCTTGCCATAAAATAAATTTTCAGATTTTTCACCCAAAAAATTTCTATATTTAGAAAAATTCTTCGAGTAGGAAAGTTCTCAGATTTAGCGCCTTTTTGTCCAAAGAAAACATCTTAGGTTCTAAAATCTTTTTTTCTATTCTATTTTTCTACAGAAAATATCTAAAAAAAACTTTCTGGTTTAGAAAAAAATATTTTATTGAAAGTACCTAATATTAAAAAATTGATGTGCTTTTTTAAATTTTTTGTAAATTCCAAGACTCTGAGGAATTTTTTTTAAAGAAAAAGTATAGTTTTCTGAGACACTTTCCGTTATAAAATATATATTTTCTATTAAAAAGCCTGAGAATATAAGAATTTTTTTTAGATTCCAAATTTTAAGATTTTTAAACATTTTTTACCGAAGAATTTCTATAAAAAGATTTCTCCTATAGAAATTTCGCAGATTTATTAGATTTTTTAGACATTTTCTTTAGAAAAATTTTAAGATTCTCGAAAATTTTCCACATTATAAAATGTTCAGATTATTTTCATTTCTTTTTCACTTTCCATTTTCCATCTCCTTTCCTCTTCTTTCCTTTCCTTTCCTTTCTTTTTTCATTTTTTTTTTCTTTCGAATTCGGTTTGTGGGGGGGATTTCATTCCCCCCCCCCCGTGGATCTGCGCCTGTACACAAGGAGTAATAAAATGAGGTTTGAGGGAATAAAATTAAATTTTCGCGATTTTTTAACAATTCACATTCGAATGAAAATCCCTTATTACAACCTCAAACCATAAATACTCATATCAATTTCATATCCTGATTAAAAACAATGAAATACAATCCGTAACATGTTTTTTTTTCAGAACACACACACTCCAAAAACACTTCAAACAATTGACCCACTCAAATCATTGAATTGTTTTTATAAATAAAACATGATTTTATTAAAGTGATGAACAGTGATGATATCACATTGATACATCTAATAACTACATTATGCGCCCATACTCATTGATTCAAAGGACTCACGCGAATGTTGTTGCATTAACGCGGAGTGTGTCACAACTTAATTGTTAAATACTTTTGTAACATTTTGTTGTAGATTAGCATCGCAAAAAAAGAAGAGAAAAAAATAAAGGCGGGCTCGTTCAAAAAACACACACGAGGTCATATTGGAATATAAAGAATATCACCCTAAGGATAAACTGCTGTTGCTGGTGACGCTGCTCCTGCTAATGCTGCCAGTGCCAACTAACTATAAGTTTGTATAAAAAATGTTAAGTGGTTGGTCGTGTGTTGTATGTTTGTGTATAAACAAATAGAAAATAGCAAACAAAAAATTGTTTGCTAAAAAGTCCTTTTTGGACTAGTAAAAAGTTAAACAGGTCTCTTTGATTTTCTAAATGATTAACATCAGTCTACCCGTAAGATTTTTGTTGTTTCTATATGTTTGTATGTACCAATATCAACTCCGTGTTTTATGTAGTTGTATCATATTTGATTGTTTTGATTGTATTCCACACAGGATTATCATCAACATCCTTGACACGTGAACAACAACAGTATTTTGTTGCTGTTGTTTGTTCAAAATGTTTTAAATTGAGAAGATTGAATCAAAATGATTTGTTTGATCAAAGGTGTAATACCTTAAAAATGGTCACATGGAGATTTTAGAATTTTGTTAAAAATGTATGAAAAGTGAAATTGTACTCAGGGGGTTTGGTTGCTATGAGCAAACAAACAACACAAAAACTGCAAAGATTTTCACATGGATAAACTTTTGTATTTAACTTGTTGTCGTTTTTTTTATTGACATTACAACGTATCATTTGATGGGCAATAAACATTGAAAATAAGTTTAAATAGGAATTTTTAAATGATTGAAATGATATGAATTTAATTTACTATTAAACTCATAAAAACTTTCCCACAATTAGAGTTTTTGGAAATAATAGCCCTGTTTTTGCATAACCCTATATACGCTTACCCATACAAATTTTATATTATCCACGCTTATTTTTAGCGTGTATAATTATCAGCGTTAATTTTAAGCTTCGATAAAAAGTGAAGCCAAGTTCACATTTTTAATGAATTAGCATAGACACAACCCTTTTCTTCTTGTTATAGCAAAGACATAAACCTATTTGTTCTTGTTTGCCTTAATAAATTTAGACACCAACCACAGTGATGCCAAGTACATTTTTTTAAACGTTGATGCGTTTTCGGTTAAACGGTTAATGTTAACATATATACGGTTATGCGAAAACAGGGCTAATATTAAAGAAAAAGTATCCCAAGGGGTTTTATTAGAAAACTCTTTTCAATAAAAGACAGTATGAAGCTAATCTGAGAAGGCCTTATTAGGGAGGTCTCCTGGAGGGACGTTACAAGAAGCAGGAAATGCAGGCCAAAACACATTTTTTCAACTTTTTTTTTTTTTACTAGTGGCAAAAGAAATATTAGTGAACAAATTTTGAGTAACAAAAATTTTAGTCCATGCCGTTTCTTGTTCCATTCCATTTCGTTCCCCGTTCTATTCAATTTCATTCCATATTTTATTTATTGTTAAATTAATTCTGTATATATAATAAAAGAAGCTCGATGTGAGTTCCTCATGGGAATTCTTCTCTACGGAATCTCTTTATTATTAAATTGTTATTAAAAACAATTTTGAGTAAACAGAATTTAATCCATATTGTTCCCAGTTCCATTTCGTTTCCCGTTCTTTTTCATTTCATTCCCTTGTTGATTTCATTTCGTTCCATATAAGTTTTGTTCGTTTTCGACTAACAAGCGTTAAAGAAATAAAAAAATTGTCGACTCATCCAAATTATTTTACCCATTTTCCCCTGATTTATCAAAAAAATTTATATTTCTATATGTCCTTTTCTTGGATGAAGATGAGTTTTCTGCGTATCAAATTTTGAGATTCTGTGGGCTTTAGTTCATTAGTTTTCTCGTTTTTACTAAAATTTTAAAACCCGTTTTCTCAAAATGCTTCCTTTTTCGCTGGAGGATCCTCAGAATGTTTTGTTCCTATATTCCAAAAATCAAATTTTAATGAATATTATTTCAGGATATCGAAATGGTACAAAAGTACAATTTTTTACTCCCTTAGAATCGAAACTTTCTAAAAAGTACATATGAGGCATTCCACACCAAATGTTTTTCAATTTTTCAAAAACGGCTTAGGAGGCGTGGTCAAATATTGGAAAAATTGTCAAATTTTTTCCGAGTTGCCTTGTTTAAATATTTATCAAATTAAAACGGAATGCACCGCAATCTGAAAAATTAACATTCTTGTATAGTTTTGTATTATGGCCTATCGACCAAAATTTTTTTTTTTTGAAAATTTTCAGAATCTGTTCTGAAATTTTTCATTTTTTTAAAAAGTCAATTTATTAAAAATTCCGCCACTTTTTTTTATTTTGTTTTTTTTTTTTGAATGTTTAGATGCTTGTCTATCCACACAAAAAAATTCACACATGTGTTTTTCGTTTTTTTCGAGAAAATCGCATTTGAATTTTGAATTTCATAACAATTTAGTATTTTGCTTGTTTCAACGTAGCGTATGAGTAACATTTATGTAAATATTCAATGCTCATTCGCCATGTCAAAACAAGAAAATACCAGCAAATTTCAAAATTGTTATGAAATTTATTATTCAAATTAGAGATGGGCGCGTGAGTGATTTTTGACTCACATTCACTCACGCTCACGACAGGAATTTTTGAATCACGCACACTCATTCACGAGCATATTTTTTCGACTCACACTCACTCACAATCACGTGAGTAAATTTAATACAACTCACACTCACGTTTACTCACGCAAACTTCACTCACACTCACGTTGACTCACACTCACGAAACTCTTATTTATACAAAAAAAAAAATTGAAGAACTAAAATTTCAAAAATCTTTCAAAATTTTCAGAAAAATTTAATTTTCAGCAAAAAATAAAGAAATTTTACATTTTTTTTTTGCTTTTTTTCGAGACGAAATCTTAAGTTTAGTTAAATTTTACAATTTTTTTGTTGCTTTTTTTTAGTACGAAAGGAAATATGAAAAGAAAATAAATCACGCAAACTCACGCAAAAAATCGACTCACGCACACTCACTCACGCAAAAAGCAATTTTTTTCTCCACTCACACTCACTCACAATCACGTGAGTAAAATTGAATTCAGTCACACTCACGCGTGATCAGGCGTGAATCACGCGAATCACGCTCTAATCTGCAGTGCTCATGTGCCCATCTCTATTTCAAATGAGTATTTTCCAATATTTGACCACGCCCCCTAGGCCTAGTTTATAGAAAATTGAAAAACCAAAAACGCAATTTTCTTAGTTCCATATAGGGCTATTAATACAACCTATTCAGAATTTCGCGGGACACATGTTTTTCTGTAGCGGGACATTTGGTGTGGAATGCCTCATATGTAGGGTGACCATTTTTTCTCGAACTCAAATCAGTACGCCTACTTTTTTATAATTTTTTTCTCTGAAGAACTCCCTTAAAGCTCATATGGAAAGAAAAATTATGACGAATATTTCAACACTCAGAAAGCTTTGTTTTAATTAGCAAAATTATTGCATGTTGTGTATTTCAGTAAAAACAACTGTTAAAAACAACTGACATGAACAGTTGTAGTAATTTTTCAGAAAATGAAGCTCATCACAGACAACATTTTTGAATGGCATTACGAAGACCTAGTTTTTTTGAGAATTACCCCGATTCTAAGGACTTTTTTTCTCAAGTTTTGAGATCTCTCTCTCTCTATGCCTTTTAGAAAAACTCCCAAATCTTGAGCACATATTTTTAAAAAAAAAACTCTTGTACTCTTGAAACATTTTTCCGATAAGAAAAAGCTGAGATTTTGTGGCAATTTTTTTGGTATAAAATTCCGCAAATACCAACGACTTTACCTCATTCACACATCTTATTTTTATTTGGACTCATCCAATTACAATTTCTTCCTAAAAATATAGAAAATCTATCATCATGAACTTTTCCCTAAAAAATAGAATTTTTGAATAAAATAATTTTTTATGTTAAAATGTACAAAAATCAGTACAATCAGTACATACTTATTTTAAAAAATCAGTACAAATTAGTACAAGGTATTTCGATCAGTACACGTGACTAAAAATCAGTACATGTACTGATCAAATCAGTACGAGTGGTCAGCCTACTCATATGTCAGAATGTTTTTTTTTTTTGCTGGATGATCCTTCTTTACAAATTTCAAGTATATTGAAATTTAGGAGACAGAAAAAGTACCCAGTAGAAATTTTTATTAAAATTGGAATTCCAAAAAAGTAACTTTTTAAGGATGTTTTTTGCTAAAGTGTCATATCCCAGCAAAACTTACCTTACCATATAAGGTATAAAATAAGGTATAAGATCTCTTATTTTATACATTGCAGCATTGATGATTTTAACAGGCGATGAGACTAAAAGTAATGCATATACATTATCACAAAGAATACCAGTAAGGTATAAAATAAGTCATAAATTTATAACAAAGAATACGAGTAAGGTGTAAAATATATGATATTTTATAGGTTACGAGTAAGGTATATAATATAGCATACCAGAACGTAATATATAAGGTGTTACGAGTAGTGAAAAAGTAAATTTGTATTAAATTTACTCACGTGATTGTAAGCGAGATAAAATATACTCCTGGGTGAGTGTGTGTCATTAACAAATTTCTGTCGTGAATCCATCTCTAGTTTAAACTTATGCATTTTTTTATAAAATATTTATTTTTTATGTTATTGTAACGCATTATGTATTCAATTATAAATAATGCATTATTTCAAACTTTGAAATAATACATAATGTAACCAAATATAAGTCATCCATGATTTAATGTTTAGAAATAATAAATATGAAATACATTTTTTCCAATAATCATGCATTACGTAGCTAATTATTAGTAATGTATTATTTTTCACATTAAAATAATACGTTGTGGAACAAATGTTTGGTAAGACATCATAAAATAATGCTACAAATAAGATATATACATTACCTGGTAATGTGTTATATAATCACCACCCATTACCAAAGTTTTGCTGGGATGTTTTAAGTTTCACTTTTTCTAACAATTTCTTCAGAACAAAAAAAAGTACCAAAGTTCACAATTTTACCCACTTTTGACCCCTTAGAATCAGAACTTCAAAAAGGCATATTTTCCAAAAAGTAATAAATTTTAAGTTTTCGGGACTGTTATTTAAGGAGAAAAAGGGTACCAAGGTCCACTACTTTATCTCTTCTGTTTTCCGGGAACGGAATCTACATTTCATGTTTCCATCACTGAAGCGGTTTAGGCTATGCGATGATGAATAAGTATGTCAGTGTCAGTGAGTGAGTCAGTCAGTCACCTAGCTTAAGATTAACAATAGACTGGATGATAAATATGCTAAATTTAGATCCCAGCAAAACTTAGATTACCAAATAAGGTATAAAATAAGGTATATGATCTCTTATTTTATACATTGCAGCATTGATGATTTTAACAGGCGATGAGACTCAAAGTAATGCATCCACATTATCACATAGAATACCAGTAAGGTATAAAATAAGTCATAAATTTATAACGAAGAATACCAGTAAGGTGTAAAATATATGATATTTTATAGGTTACGAGTAAGGTATATAATTTAGCATACCAGAACGTAATATATAAGGTGTTACGAGTAGTGAAAAAGTAATTTTGTATTAAATTTACTCACGTGATTGTAAGTGAGTGTAAGTAGATATAATATGCTAGTGAGTGTGTGTCGTTAGAAATTTCTTGTCGTGAGCCCATCTCTAGTTTAAACTTATGCATTTTTTTATAAAATAATTATTTTTTATGTTATTGTAATGCATTATGCATTTAATTATAAATAATGCATTTTTTCAAACTTTCAAATAATACATAATGTAACCAAATATAAATCATCCATGATATAATGTTTAGAAATAATAAATATGAAATACATTTTTCCAATAATCATGCATTACGTAGCAAATTATTAGTAATGCATTATTTTTCACTTTAAAATAATACGTTGTGGAACAAATGTTTGGTAAGACATCCTAAAATAATGTTACAAATAAGGTATATACATTACCTGGTAATGTGTTATATAATCACTACCCATTACCAAAGTTTTGCTGGGATATTTTCCAAAAAAATCATTCTTGCCTCTGTTAGGTTAGGTTAGGGTGGCGGTGCCAGATGGGCACTCCGCATAGACCAATTGGTCCATAGCGATACCACAAAACTTCTTCCGCTTTTCGATGTAAGCTAAATACATTGACCTTCATTGCGAATTGTTTCAAGCTCTTCAGGTCTATCCTCGTAATTTCCTCCAAAGTCTCGAACTGTGAACTTCCTATAATTGATAGTCGAGTTCGTGCCAAAGCCGGGCAGTGACACAGGATGTGTTCAATGGTCTCTTCGACGTCTGGTGTCTCGCACCTTTTACAGCTTGCGTCCGTAATAAGATTCATGTTCTTGGCATGTTTTCCGACAAGACAGTGTCCCGTTATTAAACCTGTCAACATACGACATTCTATTCTCGTAAGTGTAAGTAAGAATTTAGTTCTTCCTAAATCATAGCGTGGCCATAAAATTCTGCTTATACGACTTGTCCCAAGTTCCTTCCATCTTCGATTTGCTTTGGCGACAGTAAGGGTATTTCGTTTTAGTTTGAAATGCTGGAGTGGCGGTGAAAGCATTATGGTGGTACTTATGCCATCTGCTCCAAGTTTCGCGAGTTCATCTGCTTTCTCGTTTCCTTCTATTCCTTCGTGCCCTGGTACCCATAATAAGGTAACTTCATTATTTAAGCAAAGTTGTTTTAAATTCTCGTAAATGCCTCTGTTATTTGATAAATAATTTTTTTTTTTGTAAATAGTTTTTCCTAAAAGTAGTTTGGCTAGTCACAGACCTTTTGATCTCGATGTTCATTTGACGTAAATTGATAAACTTTATCTCACTTTGATGTATTCTTTAAAAATATTCTAATATTTCATTGTATGGGTGTATTTAAAAGGACTTTATGAACATTTTATTATTGTTTCAAATTGTGGTATCCGTTTCCAAATGATTTGTTGTTTTTTTTTTCTTTGATACAACTTTTTTGTCTTCTTCATCAAACTTCTAAAAGCAAAAACCACAAAAAGTACATAGCGAGAACCTCAGATCTTAACTCAAACCCATACAGTTTACACCTAAGCCTTGAGTAACGTTGAATGTAAATATAAGTTGTCACTTATGTAAGTTACAAAATTGTAACACCTTAATCTAACTATCTGGGATCTCAACTATGTTTTTTTGCAGGGCTGGATTTTTCAAATTCTTTTCTATAAACTTCTAAGTTGATCTTAAAAATTTAGCTTTTAAAATTTTTCAAAATTTAGCAAAATTTTGGTTTTTTCAAAACTATTTTCTTTGACCACACTGGTAGAAAAACGGTTCATATCACTAATGAATGGAATTCATTAACGTTGCTTCATTACAACAATGAAATATTTCATATGCTGAATGAAATTTCATACATATTGTGAAAGATTTTCATTAATTTTATTAGATTTCGTAGTTTCATTAAAAAATTTCAATAAGTTTTGTTAATAAAATTTGCTGTTTTTTTAACATCTGTCGTGTCACGTGTGTTTAGTCTGATAGTTTACGAGCACAAAAAACAGCTGATCCGAGCGGCACGAAATAATTTGTAATTTTTTTTTAGATGATGCATTTTTTATTGATGCATTATAATTAGGGATGAGATTTCCATGCGCTAAAAAATTCAAAATATGCACTAAAAAACCTAAAAAAATGAACAAAAAAAAAATGTGTTCAATAAAAATCTTGTTTTCATAGGAAAAACATCGTAAAAAGCAAAAAAATAACGCCGTGCTTAAATAATAATATCTAAAACTTTATATATGGGCACTTCCACCGAAAGGTCTACCAAGACCAAAAAACCAAAAGTTCTTGAAACGAATTTGTTTTAACATATTTTCATAGGAAAACAATCAAATTTAAATAACGTGAAAAAATTTTACATTTATTCATATCCCATTTCGAGATGTTCGAATGTAAAGTCGAGCAAGCCAATTTTTTCTCATTGGGACATTTCTATTGCACCTTTTGTTTTGTTAAAAGTTCTTAAAGAGAAGCATTAAATATTGAATTTTGCTTTTATAAAATCTTTCTGGAGATACAAAGAGCTAAAAAAAAATGCATAACAGACAATACAATTCAAAAAATAACGGTTAGTTTTTGCTATGCTTTATCACATGTTTCGATGTCCCGTGCGACATTGAAAAACAACATTTGTAATTAGTGCGTCAAGTGGACATGACGAAAGTTCATCAAATATTGAGAACAAACACAGATTTTTATTACAATTAAAATAAAAAAAAAATAATTAAAAAATATTAAAATCTGTGATCTTGGTTCTTATATAAAGTTGGTCACGTGCGACATGGTAAGTGTGGATTTTAAAATTTTGAAAAAATATTTTTTTCTTAAATAAATGATTTACTTATTTTAATACATTCTTTTAAATTATTTAAATATAGATGAGTATAAACGGCGAAAAAAATAAAGAGAGATGCAAACGGCGGTGAGAAAAGTTTAAAAAAGATGAAATGAAATTACAAGACAATAAATTAAACAAGTTAAAAAGTTAAATTCGACTAGGCGAATCTATGAATACCCTCCACAATGCTCTTTTAAAGTGAAAGTAAATAACACTTTGGATTAGAAATATTTAATGTTATGTAAAATTTTTTTTTTAAGTAATTTTTGAAAAAAAAAAAAAAAAATATTTACTAAATTTTTTTTTGAGTGTAAAATTTTTTTTGAGTGTAAAACTTTTTTGTGTACTTTTTGTGTACTTTTGAGTGTACTTTTTTGTGACAAAATTTTTGAGTGACAAAAATACGTTGTAAAATAGTTTTGTGACTTACCAATGTTTTAAAAACATATTTAACGGGTTTTCAACACGTGAATTTAAGGTGAAACTAATCTGAAATTCTCGGTTTTGCTAATAACTTTTGAACCACTGAACCGATTTGGCTGAAATCCAATACGAACCAGACTAGGGGAACGAAAAATATATATGCCAAGTTTTCTAAGCTTATTTATTTATAATTTGTTAAAAAAGAACAACAAAAAAAACATAAATATGATGATGAAAAAACGGTCCCGTGCGACATGTCCCGTGCGACAGTGATTAAAGTTAAATTAAAAAAAAAAGTAGAAATAATTTTGAGGTAAAATTTTACAACTTTTAAGAGACATTATAAGCCAACATTTCAAAATTAGTCGCACACAGAAAAAAATAAAAAAAAAAATTGAGTAAATTTTTAATACTATTGAGTAAAAAATTACTCAATTTTCCACCAGTAAACGATTTAATAGTATTGAGTAAACTTTTAATAAAAAATTATTAAATGCTTAATAAAAAATTTGAGTAAATTATTAATTCACACAATTAAATCTTTAATTAAAATTTTTTAATATTTTTAAGTAACTTTTTAATTGTGTCAAGTAAAAATTTACTCAAAATGTATGAAATTATTTTTTAAAAAGTTTAAAAAGTTTCTAATTTTTTTTCCAAAAAAATTGCTTTTACAAACTTTACCAAATATACTTATGTCTTCAAGACAAAGTAAAATTTTATAAAGATGATTTCAAACTTTCATATACATATACAAAAAACAATAAACTAAATGAGAATTCAAAACACCAAGAGAAAAAAAAATAAATAAAAAAAAAATATTAAATTTGTATTAAATTATTTACTCAAATTTTATTTTCAATTTTTGAGTAAATTTTTAATTGCGTCAATTAAAAAATTACTCAAATTTTTTTTTAAAAATTAAACAAGTGATTACTCAAATTTGTTTCCTCCATATTTTTTTCTGTGCATTGTGATATTGCCTCAGGTTTCGCTGAAATCAGAATTTTGATTGATAGTAGCGAAAACGACTTCTGTTTTTTGTCCCGTGCGAATGGTTGCCTTTTTTGCTATTATCTCGAAAGCTTGAAACAATTTTTAAAATCAACCTGAGCAACAATTATAGAGCTAGTTAAGAGCTATAAGTTTCCCCTTTTGTCAAGAAAATAAATCTTTTTATTTTGACTTTTTTTTCAACTTTAATGTGTGCAACGGTCATGGTCGACATGATGGAATTGCCCATATACATTTTTTTTATAAATGTATACAATCTATAAAAAAAAATCAAAAAGAAAAAAAAATTTCTTATTTTTAAAATAAATTTTTAAAAATTAAAGTAGTTTTTGAAACAAATAAATTTTAATTTGTGTTTTGGCTAATTTTTGCCAAAATATGTACTTAAACGTTGGAAATATGCACCAAATATGCATTTAAAACCAAAAAATGCGAAAATATGCATTTTCATCAAAATATGCAATAACAAATCGATGCCATTTTAACGCAAACTTCTTGATTCGGAAAGATAATTGGTCTATATCGTTTTAAGACAATCGACAAAAAAACATGCATTTGCATGGAAATCACATCCCTAATTATTAGTATTTAATAAACTCGCGTTGTTTTATATTCTATCGTGGTTTTACTTATGTATTTAAAATAAATGTTATAGTAAAATTTTGTGTGAGAAAACTGAGATAAAAAATAAAACAAGTAGAAAAGTTAAATTCGACTTTGCCGAATCTATGAATACCCTCCACAATTCATTTTTTTAAAGGGTAGTACATTTTTTAACGTGAAAAAATTAACAATTTTGATAAGAAATATTTTATTTTGAGTAAAAAACTCTTTTTTTGTCAATTTTTTTTTTAAAAGAAAAATTACTAATTTTTTTTTTGAGTGTAAAATTTTTTTCCAGTGTAATGTTTTTTTTACTCTAAAAATATTTCTGAGTGAATGCCCGTACGTATGTACACAAAATATTGACATTTTTGTAAAAAAAAAACTAGATTTTTTTGGTGTAAATTTTTTTTTTGAGTGTAAAATTTTTTTGAGTGTAAAATTTTTTTTGAGTGTAAAATTTTTTTCGAGTGTAATTTTTAAGTTACCAATGCTTTTAAAACTAAACAAGTTTAAAAAGCATTGCTTTAAAATTAAACAAGTTTGAAAAGCATTGTTAAGTTACCACCAATGCTGTTGAAACGTGTTAAAACACGTGGCATTTAGAAGAAACTAATCTGAAATTCAGGGTTTTGCTTATAACTTTTGAACCACTCGACCGATTGAGCTGAAATTTAATAATAAACAGACACGGGGAACGGCAAAGATAGTGCCAAGCTTCAGTAGCTCATTATTGTCTTTCGAAAGTTATCGTGTTTTTTATCTCGTAAATTCGCGAAACACCCTTGCCGAAATTTACTCTTTTGCTCATAAATTTTGAACCACTTGACCGATTTGGCTGGATTGCAATACCAACCTGACCAGGTAAATGACAAACATATATGCCAAACTTCAGTAGCCTCTGTAAAGGCTTTCAAAATTTAGCTTGTTTTCTAATCATTATCATGTTTTTTAACAATTAACATAATTATTTGTCACCAAATTTTTTTTTTTTTTTTTTTATCAAATTTTTTTCATAAAATTTTTGTTTTCATAAATTTTTTTTTTTCATCAAACTTTTTTTTCATAATTTTTTTTTTTTTCATCATTCTTTTTTTATAATTTTTTTTTTTGTCAAATTTTTTTTTCATAAATTTTTTTTTCATCAAATTTTTTTTTTCATATATTTTATTTTTTTTCATCAATTTTTTTTTTTTTTTGTTTTCAACAAATTTTTTTTTTCATCAATTTTTTTTTTTTATCAATTTTTTTTTCTATAAAATTTTTTTTTCCATAATTTTTTTTCATCAATTTTTTTTATTTATAAAACTTTTTTTTTCATAAATTTTTTATCAAAAAGTTTTTTTTTCATCAAATTTTTTTTCATAATTTTTTTTTCATTAATTTTATTTTTCATCAAATTTTTTTTTTCATCAATTTTTTTTTTCATCAAAATTTTTTTTTCATAAATTTTTTTTATCATATTTTTTTCATCAATTTTTTTCATCAAATATTTTACTATCATTTTTTTTCTCACCAAAAAAAATTTTTTTTATCAATTTTTTTTACATCAAAAAAATTTTCTTTTCATCAAAAAAATTCATCAAAAACTTTTTTTCATCAAAATTTTTTTTTTTCACCAAAAATTTTGGGTTCAAATAATTTTGTTTTTCGTGAAAAAAAAATATTTTTTTTTACCAAAACTAATTTTTTTTCATAATTTTTTTTTTATCATATTTTTTTCATCAATTTTTTTTATCAAATTTTTTTATCAAATTTTTTATTATCAATTTTTTTCTCATCAAATTTTTTTTTTCTCATCAAATTTTTTTTTTTTCATAAATTTTTTTTGACATCAAAAAATTTTTCTTTTCATCAAAAAAATTCATCAAAAAATTTTTTTCATAAAATTTATTTTTCACAAAAAATTTTGGGTTCATTAAATTTTTTTTGACATAATTTTGTTTTTCGTGAAAAAAAATATTTTTTTTTTTACCAAAACTACTTTTTCACCAAGTCTAAGCTTTTCGCATAAAAATTTTCCATTTATTTATCAAATGTACATAAAACAATTGAGGGTGTTATATTCTTTGGTGCCAAATCTTTTATACTCTCCAAAATGTAAAAACACTTTTTTGCACTTATTTTTGCACTTACCTACGAAATGTATAGCTCTTTTGGTTTATTAATGGTGTCCTCGACTGATATTTCAATTCGTTTTGCATGGAATAGCAAAGTAATATAACATTATTTTTTCTAAAAAAAACTTTGGTTTGGCAAGTACACCCAAATCTTCCGCAACACATTATCATGATTTAATGTTTTGGGCAAGAGTACAAAATTCGCAGGTATTTTTTCATTAAAGTAATGAAAAAATTTTTATAAAATGCAATTTATATATTGTATGAACAATTTTCATTAATTTAATGAAATTTGTTCTTGGAATTACATTACATGATACCTATTTCATTAATACAATGCAACCCAACATAGGTTCCTTTTTAACATAATTTTTCATAACATTAATGAAGATTTTCATTATTGTCATGTACAAATTTCTATCAGTGCACTTTATTTCAACAGCATTTTTTCACCAAATTTCTTTTTCAAATAAAGTGTTTTGCAAAACAACCACAGAAGTCATCTGCATATCCAGGCATAGATGTTTATGAATAAAATGCAGGAATTAATGTATTTTGGTATAGAAAAAAACAACTACAAAGTTAAACTAAAAGTCAAGTTTGCAAAGAATGAAAGAAAGTCTTTATTTAACTTTTCAACCCACTTGAAAAGTTGTTTCCTCTTTGTTTTTTTGTTTTTGTACTTGTTTAACCATTTCTTAAATATTTACATGTATGTGTTTACTTACTTATGTGAGCTATCTAAGGATAATGTAAAGTTTAAACTGGTGTGTATGTGTGTGTGTTAACATTTGACTTGTATGTATTAGATGAACATGTTGATGATTGATACACACATACAAATTTCCTTAACAAAGTTCATATGTGTGGTTACGGTTTTAAAGAGTTTTGTTTCACACTTCCGTTTCCGTTTAACACAAAAAAAAACTTAAAACGAAAACAATATAACAAAGTTTTTCAAAAAGTTTAGGTTATGTTTTGGTACTTTATATTTACACTTTTTTTTAAGGATATTTAGTGTACCTACTTTGTTTTATAGGAAAAGAAAATTTGCATGCGGTTGTTTTTAAACATGTGAAGATTATATTGATACATTATATAATCATTTTATGTGATCAAACGGAAATTTTATACAAATTGTACAATTTATACAAAAAGTTCACATTTTCTGCAAAAAACACAAATAAATATTAATGATTTAACTCAGGGGAGAAGTTTTTAAAAAAATTTTAAGTAAAATTTTTCAGATTTTGTGGATGCCATAATTTTAAGCATATAATAAACTGGGGCATTTTAAGATTATTGACTATTTTCCTAAGATTTCAGTTAGAAGACAAATTTGTATTTAAAAACACATTTCATACGATTTTAAAGTTATAAACCGGTGACCAGCGTCGGTGTGAAATAAAATTTGTTATATTTTTAATTCGGTGATTCTTATTCTAGTTGGAAACGGTTCACCCTTCCATTCTTGTTCTTCTCATTATCTTTAAACCTAATAAATAATTCTGATTGCATACAAAAATTCCCTTTATTTTTACTTCATAATAATTTCCCTTTTCATATATTTACACATTATAAAAGATTCTAAACAATTGCATTCATTCAATTCCAATAAGTATTTGTCAATTGTTATCAACGCCATCTATTTACAGACTATACATTTTTCACACAAACAAAAAAAAAATAAATAAAATCCACCCTAAATTCTAATAACAATACTGACTGAATTAGTCTAAAACGATTTTATTACAGATGATTCCCATGAGATTATAAACAAACAAACAAAACTGGCATAGAAATACGTTGATCTGATCAGATCAATAAGCGGTACTTTAAAAACAATTTGTGTAAATATTTTATAGAAATTGTGAAACAAATAATTCGAAAAAATTTATTGTATTTTAAAATAAATACATTGATGATTGTGTGAAATGATGTAAATAAATGATAAAAATATGAACAAAGAGGGGGAGGAATGGAATATGAATAAGAATAGAAGTGTTGAAATGTATGAAAAGTGTGCTGTAATTCCAATCAGATGAAATATATTTTTGTTAAATTTTTTTTGCTAAATTACACTTTATGGGGAAAAAAATGTGGGACCCTCTTAAAAAATTTAAATTTTGATTTTTCGAAATCTCAGAATCTTTCTCAGTTTCTGAGACATTTTTCATATAGAAAAAGTCTCAGGTTCTGTGAATTTTTTCCTTTAGAAAGAGTTTCAGGTTCTGAGAAATTTTTCTTACAAAAAGTCTTAGATTCTGAGACTTTTTTCTATAGAAAAACCCAGTCGGAAAAAAATCTCCCCTGACATACTGCTGACTCTCCCTTTATAAAATCGATGACATCTTCATACAATTTTCCAAATGTATCCAAGGAAATTTTAACAGTTGGTTAGCGGTTGTTTGAAAGAATTGGTGGTGGCCACCGACTTTTAAGGGAAAAATTTTTTAGAATCTGAGACTTTTCTGTTGAGAAAAATTTCTTAGAAACTGAAAAAAAGTCTCAGATTCCGAGATATTTTTCTTTTTGAAAATGTCTCGGAATCTGAAATATTTTTCTAATAGAAAAAGAAATTTTTAATTTCTAATTAAGTTTTATTAAACAATAAAAATTGTTTTATTCGACCTTTAAAATATTATATTTTGAGGATGTTTTTCTGGCTCGAGGTCATTATTTTCTTTACTAATTAAAACCATGATATTCTCACAGCATTATTTTCAAGAAAATTATTTTTTTGCTTTAAATTTATTTATGTTGGTCATTTTTGCAAGACTTAATCGACGCGTGTTTCGGAATTTATCAGATTCCATTTTCAAGATTATTTAGCAAAAATAGAAACAATTTACTACAAAGTAGAAAACTTTTATTTATTTTTTTTTTTGTAATTTTACAATTTTTTTTTGTAATTGTAGAAATTCCAAGATTTTTTACAAAAAAAATCTAGTAAATTTACGAAAATTTCTTGTAAGTTGTATTTTGCCTAAAAATTTGTAAATTTACAAATTTATTGGTAAAAATCTTGTAAAATTACAATAATTTTTACTAGGAATTCTCGTAAAATAGGAGGTAGCAAAAAATCTAGTAAAATCACAAAACTTTCTTGTAAGTTTTATCGCGTCAAAAAAATTGTAAATTTACATTTTTTTTTTGTAAAAAGCTTATAAAATTACAAAATTATTGGTAAAAAGATTGTAAAATAACAAGGAATTCTTGTAAAAAGGAGATAGCAAAAAAAAAAAAAGAAAAGTTTGTAACCTTTTCTTGTAATTTTACAAGGTTTTTTTTTGTGAAATAGAAAAGGCCTGAAATTATGAGACATACATATTTTCATATTTGGTCCAACAGAACAAGTCTCAGATTCTGAGAAACTTTTTCTACAGAAAAAGTTTGAAGTTGTGAAAAAATTTTCTCCATAAAAAACTCATTCTAAAAAATTTTCATATTAAAAAAGTCGCATATTCTGAAGCATTTTTCTTAAAGTAAAATCTGAGATTGCAAGACATTTTTTTATAGCAAAAGTATGAGATTCTGAGACATTTTTCTTCCATATGCACTACACTTAAAAAAAACCCCTTGTAAAATTACAAGAGAAAGTTTCGTTATACCACTTTAGCAATATTTGACAGCTTTTCTTGTTGTTTAACAAAAAATCTTCGTTCGAAATTTAATTTTTTTTTGTAATTTTAGAATTTTTTTCGTAATTGACCAAATTACCGAGGTAATTTTACAAAAACAAAAAATCCAATCAACGACTTTCATAGTATTTATGAACAAATTCATACAATTTATTAACTTTTTCATAATACTTAAAAACTTTTTCACAGTATTTATGAAAAATGTTAAATAGTTCTTAAATTTCACATATTATGATTTATTCATAAATAATATGAAAAAGTTTATAAGTATTATGAAAAAGTTAATAAATTGTATGAATTTCTTCATAAATACTACGAAAGTCGTTCATTGGATTTTTTTTTGTGTGTAGTAATGTTACGCGTATTCCTTGTAAGTTTTATCCATCAAAAAAGTTGTAAGTTAACAGTTTTATTGGTAAAAAGTTTGTAAAAATACAAAAAATCAGAAATATTTACAAGGAATTCTCGTAAAATAGAAGGTGGCACAAAATCTTGTAAAGTCACGAGAAATCCTTGTAATTTTAATCGCGTAAATTAAGTTGTAAATTTACAATTTGCAAAAAAGCTGGTAAAATAACAAAAAAGGTTGTATACTCACGATTTTTACTATGAATTCTAAAAATAATTTTACAATTTTTTTTTTATTTTACAAGTTTTTTTTTATTGTACGGATGCAAAATGGTAAAAGTTCTAAACAAAACTTTTGACATTAATTTAAAACATTAAAAATCTTTTTTTTTTTTGACAAAATGCACTACACCCAAAAAAAAACTTGTAAAATGACAAGAAAAGTTTGTTATTTTTATTTTTTGGTACACTCAAAATAAATTCTCTGTCCAATCAGCAGAAAAATTTGCAGAAAATACACCCATTTTGAGCCATATGAGAAATCTGCTGATTTTAGCAGACACGGTTTGCTAAATATCTGTCAAGATATTTAGGTGAATAAATATAAGAAGAAAAAAAAAAAACATACGCCGCCAGCCAGCATCGAACTCGCCACCTTCCAATTTGAAAGTTCACTTCACTACGCTACGGAGCCTTATACTTTTACTGGCGTTTTAGTTATTAAACATGTGTGTTGTTCGACAGCAGAGAAATCTGATTTTAGCAGAAATATCTGCTGATTTTAGCAGAAAAATCTGCTGATTTTAGCAGAAAAATCTGCTGATTTTAGCAGAACAATCTGCTGATTTTAGCAGAATAATCTGCTGATTTCAGCAGAACAATCTGTTCTGCTTTTTTTTATATAACAAAATTTCTTGAAAAAATAATGAAATTCAGCAAACAAAATCAGTATAAACATAGTAAAATATCTGTTATTTTCTTAAACTGAATGACAGAGATTTTAGTAAAAATATCCTTCTCAGCAGAACAATCTGCTAAAAGATTTCTAATTCAAATTGAAAGCCGTTTTACAGATTTTTTGACAGAGTTTTTCTTTTGAGTGTACACTCAAAGCAAAAGCTTCATTATATATATGAAAGCTGTCAAAAATATAATGAAAATCTTCATTAAAGTTCGTCCAATATAACAGCTTCATAAATACAATGAAACAGTGTCATAATTGTTCATAGGTTCAATATTAATGAAAATAAACATAATGAATAAAATTTCATAAACTTTTATAAAACTCTTCATAAATATTATGAAATATTTCATAAATACGATGAAACATTTCATAGATTTAATTTTATTCTTAAATATTTGATCATATTAGGCAACTATTTTATAGTATTCATGACCCAATTCATTGTTACTATGAAATAGTTTATTATAATAAAATACTTAAAAAAAATAATATTTTTTTTATGAAATGTTTCATAGTATTTATGAAACATTTCATAATATTTACAAAACAGTTACATTGGACGAACTTTAATGACAAGTTGCATTTTATTTATGAAAAGGTTTCATAGTATTTATGAAATGTTTCATTAATAAGGCAAATTCATTATTTTTTAGAAATAAAATAGATGATATTTACATCGGAAAAAAACTAAAATAATGAATTAAAATTTAAAAAATCGTCTTCAGGAGCTATATTTTTTTTGCCCCAATTTATTATTCATATTATATAACATCATATGACAGGTTTATGAATTTTTTTTATAAAATCATGAAGTTTTATGAAGTGCATTTCATAGACTTTTTTCATAAAACTCCATTATATTTATGAAGGTTTCATAAATATAATGAAATTTTATGACAAAAATAGTTATAACACCATGTCATAAATATTATGAAACATTTCTCTGTGAGTATACGTTCTATTTGACGAGAATTCCAAGTAATTTAACAAACTTTTTTCAAATAATATTATAATTTTACACGCTTTTTACCAATAAAATTGTAAATTTACAGCTTTTTTGACGCGATAAAATTTACAACGAATTCTTGTGACTTTACTAGATTTTTTGGTACCTCCATTTTTACGAGAATTCATAGTAAAAATTATGGGCCTTTTTGTTATAATTTTACAAGTTTTTTATCAATAAAATTGTAAATTTAGAACTTTTTTGGTGCAATTAAACTTACAAGAAATTTTCGTAAATTTTTTTCTTCTAAAATATCCATCGAAATATCCATCGAAATTATAAAAAAAAAATTAAATTTCGACTAAAATTTTTTGTTAAAAAACAAGAAAAACTATCAAATATTGATAACATGGGATTACGAGACTTTTTCTAGTAACTTGACAAGGTTTTTTGTGTTTACGCATGCAAATTTTCTATTGGCGCCCTGAAGATGATTTTTTTTAGTTTTTTCCCCCGTAATCTACAGATAACACCGTATCATATTGGGCTAAACCAGAATTTTAGACATTCAAATATTAACTTTTTTTGTTTAAACAAAAAATATTTCTTATATTTAACAACGCTTTTCATGTACTAACAAAAAAAGTTGTTGTTTTTTCCAAAACATATAAAATTTTTCTATGTCTTTTTTTTATTTTTTTTTTTGTTTTTCAATAGAAACAAAGACTTTTTATGCCAATATTTTTTTTCTGTTTGTTTGTTCTATTATGTATGCTCCATTTACCAAGAGTACTTGTATTTGTGAGGTTATAAATGTGGTGGAGCCACTACTGCAGCAGTAGTAGTAGTAGTTGTAGAAGTAGTACACTCAAAAAAAACCCCTTGTAAAATGACCAGAAAAGTTTGTAACTTTTTTTTGCTACTTCCCATTAAACAATAACTCCTTGTTATTTTACAAGCTTTTTGCCATTAATTTTGTAATTTTACAAGCTTTTTACCAATAAAATTGTAAATTTACAATTTCTTGACGCGATAAAACTTACAAAGAGGTTTCGTGACTTTACTAATTTTTTTGCTACCTCCTACACACAAAAAATGGCTGCGAATTTTGTACTCTTGCCCAAAACATTAAATCATGATAATGTTTTGCGGAAGATTTGGGTGTACTTGCCAAAGCAAAGTTTTTTTTAGAAAAAATGTTATATAACTTTGCTATTCCATGCAAAACGAATTGAAATATCAGTCGAGGATCCCATTAAAAAACCAAAAGAGCTGTACATTTAGTAAGTGAGTGCAAAAATAAGTGCAAAAAAGTGTTTTTACATTTTGGAGAGTATAAAAGATTCAGCACCAAAGAATATAACACTCTCACTTGTTTTATGTACACTTGATCAAAAAATGAAAAATTTTTATACGAAAAATGGTAAAAAATATTATTTTTTTTCACGAAAAACAAAATTATGTTAAAAAAAAAATTTAATGAACCCAAAATTTTTGATGAAAAAAAATTTTGATGAAAAAAAGTTTTTGATGAATTTTTTTGGTGAAATGAAAAATTTTTTGATTTAAAAAAAAAATTGATGAAATAAAAATATGAAATGTGGTGAGAAAAAAATTGATAATAAAAAATTTGATATAAAAATTTGATGAAAAAATTGATGAAAAAATATGATAAAAAAAAATTTAGGAAAAAAAAAATTTGATGGAAAAAATAAATTGATAAAAAAAAATTTGATGAAAAAAAAAAATGGATGAAAAAAATTTTTTTTTTTGTTGAAAAATAATTATGTTACTTTTTATTCACCAGCTGGTGAAAAACGGTTTTATTTACCACGAGGTGAATTATTATCTACACTCAAAATATTTACTCTTTTAAATACTCTGTAAAATGACTGTAATCTCAATTCGACAGATATTTGACAAAGTTATCTGTCGAAATACAGAATTTAAGAAAATACTTTGTATTTTCCTGTGACCAAAAAACAAAATTTTATCTGTAATTTTACTTTTTACTTTGTAATCTCTATTTTATAGATAATAAACAGTTTTTTGTTAAAATACGGATTTTAGAAAAATACTTCGTTTTTTCTCGTAACCAAAATACTAAATTTCATTTGTAATTTTACATATTGCTCTGTAAAAATAAAAATCACTTCAAAAAACTTCCTAATATAACCGATAAACCCCTCTTTAAAAAGTGTCTTAAATTACAATAAAAACTGGTAAAATTTACGAGGATGACGTGATAAATTGTAGTTACTTGTTAAAAACTCGTAATATTCAAAAAATTAAAAAAGTAAATTTACAACTTGGAAACATTAAAGCGGGCAAATTTAACAAAATTTTAATTTTAATAAAGTTAATTTTTATAATCTTAATTAAGGTTTTTGATGCAGAGAAGTTTTACTCATAAAATGGTTTTAACTAAAACTTTGTAAATTTACAAAGTTTTTTTGCAAAATATTGAACTCATAACATGCATTTAACTAAAACTTTGTAAATTTACAGAGTTTTTTTTGGTAAAATTTTTTTCGGTTTCATCAATATTTTACAGATAATTCTATAAATTTACAGTTTTTTTATCGAAATCATTTTCAGAGTGTTCTTCGTAAAATAACAAAAAATCTTGCTGGTTGGAAATCTATGGTATTTTCTGCTGGCTCAGCAGAGTATCTCTGTAATTTAGCAGAGTGATTATTTTGAGTGTAAGTTACAAACCCAAGTTATTAAAATTTTTGGTTTTAAGAAAATGAAAATAGTAATTCTTGTTTTCTTTTTCGTTAATTGTTAACTTATATAGTCAAACTGAGGTGGCGTCCTGCAACTTTTTTAAAATTAGACACCAGCCTAAAAACATTATTATGTTAAAAAACAACTTTGTCATATTACTAGAAAAAGTTTCGTAATCCCATTTAACCAATATATGCCAGTTTTCCTTGTTTTTAACAAAAAAATTTGGATCGAAATTTTTTTTTGTAATTTTACAAATTTTTTTGTAATTTTACAAATTTCCAAGATAATTTTACAAAAAATTCCAATAAATTCACGAGAATTCCTTGTAACTTCAATTGCGCCCAAAAAACTGTAAATTAACAATTTTATTGATAAAAAGTTTGTAAAATTATTAGGAGTTCTCGTAAAATAGGAGGCAACAAAAAATCTAGTAAAATTACGAAACCTCCTTGTAAATTTTATCGTGTCAAAAAATTTACAATTTTTTTGGTAAAAACCTTGTAAATTTACAAAATTATTGGTAAAAGGCTTGTAAAACTATTAGGAATTTTTGTCAAATAGGAGGTAGTAAACAAAAATAAGTAACAAGTTTTTCTTGTAATTTTACAAGGTTTTTTTTAATGTAGTTTACGAGAATTTCATGTAAAAATAATGAGCTTTTTTGTAATTTTACAAGATTTTTACCAATAAAATAGTAAATTTACAACTTTTTTGGCGCAATAAAATTTAGAAGTAAATCTCGTACTTTTTTTTGTAAAAACCTTAGAAATTTGTAAAATTACAAAAAAAAATGTAAAATTGCAAAAAAATGTAAATTACGATCGAAAAATTTTTGTTAAATAACAAGGAAATCTGTCAAATATTGGTAAAATAGGATTACGAGACTATTTCTAGTAATTTGACAAAGTTTTGTTTTGAGTGTAGTAGTAGCAGTGGTAGTGGAATGTATGAAAATATCGTTGTTTTTTTTATTATTCAAGTGAAATTTTTTCCATTTTTAGCCATTATTATTTTTATTTGAGTTTAGCATTGGTTTGTTGTTTGTATTCATTCCTAGGACGCCATTTTTATTACTATGTTAGTTTTTTTGTTTTTGCTTTTTTCGTTGTTGTTGTTGTTTTGGCGCTTAAGGAAAGCACAAAACCAGCAACAATAATATGTAGTAGCAGCAACAACAACAAAGACCTTTTAGCAATGATTTTGACCATTTTCACAAAAGACCTTTTAGATGAATATTTAACAATTTTTTCCACTACAATAGCCATTTTCAGCTTTGGTTTTTATATTTTAGTATTTTTTCTACAACATATTTTTCTTTTATTTTTATTTTTTTGTTTCTTTCTAAAAACAATATTTTTTTTCATTTTGCTAAATCGTCATGTTTTATGTTATTCGACACTCTATACATGCAAAACTTTTTTTGTTAATACACTCGAAAATGAAACATTAGTTGGTAAGAAAATATTTAACAAAATTTGTTGGGTTTTTCCTGACGATAGAAAATAGTGGAAATAAATCACGCAAACTCGAGCCAAAAAATCGACTGACGTAAAAATTTTACTCACACTCACGCAATTTGTTTTCCACTCACAATTATGTGAGTAAAAAAAGTTTCAGTCACACTCATGCGTTATCACAGGTGATTCACGTGAATCACGCATTAGTGCTCATGTGCCCATCTCTAGTCCGAAAAAAATATTAATACACAGAAGAAACTTGTTAAGTCTCCTGTTTGATCACGACAGTCAAACAACCAACAAAAAATGATTAACAACTGATTTACATATGAGACATTCCACACCAAATGCCCAGCGAAAAAAAACATGTGTACCGTAAATATTTGAATAGTTTGTATAGATAGTCCTGATTGGAACTGAGAAAATTGCATTCTTGTTTTTTCAATTTTTCAAAAACTGGGCTTAGGAGGCGTGGTCGAATATTGGATAAATGGTAAAATTTGTGTCGTTGCCTTGCTTAAATATTTATCAAATTAAAACGGAATGCATCACAATCTCAAAAATTTACATTCCTGTATAGTTTTGTATGGTCTATCGATTAAAAAATTTTCAGAACCCGTTTTGAAATATTTCATTTTTTAACACACACTCAAAAAATTATGTCATTAACTGTTTGTAGTTTATTTTAAAAGTTTAACGTTTTGTCAGTTTTAAAAGAAAAAACATTTGTTTAATGTTCAGTTTTTTTAAATGACTATTTCTGGTCTTTGTTTGAAAAATAACAACATAAAAAATAATGACTTTCATTAGCATTCAATTTTTCAAGTCATTTATTTTTGTTCTGTAAGTAAAAATAAGTGATTCTTCTTTAATTTTAAATGATTTGTATACGTTATTTTTTTTTTTAATTGTTAGCATTTTTTAAAGAGAAGTCATTAGTTTTTAACTACTTGTGTTGGTTATTTTTTGCAGACAAAAAATTCCAAAAAAATATTTAAAGAAATATTAAAACATGTTTGTATCAAGTGACTTTGGCACAATGGGTAGAGTGTCTGGCCAGAATTTAGTTGATTGCGGGATCGATTCCCCAAAAATTTTATTAACAATTTTTTAAAATAAAATTCAATAGAAAAATTTTAAAAATAACCTACGAAATCATTAATTTTTGATGTTTTCGTAGGTATTTTTTTTAATTTCTTGCACTCAAAAAAAACCTTGTAAAATTACGAGAAAAACTTTTAACTTTTTTTTTACTACCTCCTATTTGATAAAAATTCCTAATAGTTTTACAAGGTTTTTACCAATAACTTTGTAATTTTACAAGGTTTTTACAAATAAAATTGTAAATTTACAAAATTTTTGACACGATAAAATTTACAAGGAGGTTTCGTAATTTTACTAGATTTGTTGCTACCTCCTATTTTACAAGAATTCCCAGTAATTTTATCAAATATTGGTAAAATGGGATAACGAGACTTTTCCTAGTAATTTGACAACGTTTTTTTTTTTGTGTAAGATTAGATGTTTGTCCAACCACGCAAGGAAATTCAGACATGAGTTTTTTTTTTTTGAGAAAATCGCATTTGAATTTTGAATTTCATAACAATTAATAATTTGCTTGAATTTTCTTCATTAAAAAAAAATCTTGTAAAATGACAAGAAAAACTTGTAACTTTTATTTTTTTCTACCTCCTATTTAACAAGAATGTAATTTTACAAGTTTTTTACCAATAATTTTGTAATTTTACAAGCTTTTTACCAATAAAATTGTAAATTTAAAATTTTTTGACGCGATAAAACTTACAAGGAGGTCTCATGATTTTACTAGATTTTTTTCTACTTCCTATTTTACTATTTTTTTTTGTAATTTTACAAGCTTTTTACCGATAAAATTGTAAGTTTACAACTTTTTTGGCCAAATAAGACTTACAAGAAATTCTCGTGAATTTACTAGATTTTTTTTTTTTGTAAAAAAAAGTTGGAAATTTGTAAAATTACAAAAAAAAAATTGTAAAATTACAAACAAAATTGTAAAATTACAAAAAAATTTTGTAAGATTACAAAAAAAAATTAAATTAAAAAAAAAATGTAAATTTTGATCGAAAATTTTTTGTTAAAAAAACAAGGAAAACTGTAAATTATTGGTAAAATGGAATTAAGAGACTTTTTCTAGTAATTTAGCAAGGTTTTTTTGTGTGTTGTTTCAACATTGTATATGAGCAACATTTATGCAAATATTTAATACTCATTCGCTATGTTGAAACAAGAAAATGCAAGCAATTTACAAAATTGTTATGAAATTTAATATTCAAATGCGATTTTTTCGAAAACAACGGAAAACATATGCTTGAATTCTTTTGTGTGGTTAGACAAACATCTACACACAAAAAAAAACTTTGTCAAATTACTAGAAAAAATCTCGTAATTCGATTTTACCAAAATTTGACAGATTTCCTTGTTTGTTAACAAACAAATTTTGATCGAAATTAAAATTTTTTTTTCGTAATTTTACAAATTTTTTTTTGTAATTTTACAAATTTCCAAGATAATTTTACAAAAAAAATCTAGTAAATTCACGAGAATTCCTTGTAATTTTAATTAAAACTGTAAATTTACAATTTTATTGGTAAAAAGCTTGTAAATTTACTAGGAATTCTCGTAAAATAGGAGGTAGCAAAAAATCTAGTAAAATTGCGAAACCTCTTTGTAAATTTTATCTTGTCAAAAAATTTGTAATTTTATAATTTTATTGGTAAAAACCTTGTAAAATTAAATTATTGGTAAAAAGCTTGTAAAATTACTAGGTTTTCTTGTAGTTTTACAAGTTCTTATTTTTTTAGAGTAGATTCTAAGACATTTTTCGTATAGAAAAAGTATACAAAAAGTCTTAGATTCTGAGACATTTTTCGTCTAGAACAGGTCTCAGATTCGGAGACATGTTGCGTATAGAAAAAGTCTCAGATGCAGGGAAATTTTTCGTTTAGAAAAAGTCTCATATTCTGAGACATTTTTCGAATTGAAGAAGTCTCAGATTTTGAGACGTTTTTCGTATAAAAAAAGTATCAAATTTTTCGTAAAAAACTATTCTCAGATTATGAGACCTTTTTCGCAAAGAAATAGTAGGAGATTCCGAGACATTTTGCGAATAGAAAAAATTTCAGATTCAGAGTCATTTTTTGTATAGAAAATCTTCAGATTCTGATTGATTTTTCATATAGAAAAATTTCAGATTCTCAGACATTTTTCGTATAGAAAAAGTTTCAGATTTTGAGATATTTTTCGTGTAGAAAAAGTCTCAGATTCTGAGATATAGAAAAGGTCTCATTAAAACCAAATTTTTCTACATGAATATCATGGTTTTAGTTAGTAAAGAAAAATGACCTCGAGCTAGAATATCCCCCCCCCCCCAAAATATTTATACCCTACACCACTCTGTTGTACAGGGTATAATGAGTTTGTGCTGATGTTTGTAACTACCCGAAATATTGCTCCTAGACCTACCTTCAAGTATACCGATCGACTCAGTATTACTTTTTGATCGATTTAGGAATCGGGCCAGTCCTTCTGGTAGTCCCCATACAAACCACCTTCCCGACATTCACATAATTCCCTCAAAATTCATATAAATTGAAAAATTTTGATAAAAATTTTATTTTTAGGTGTTAAAGGTGTACTTTAGTAACCTTATCAAATCGGAATATAATTGTACCATTTTTGGACTTAGTCCTCCATATAAAAATTTCGACCGATATTTAGTTAAATAGGTCTATTGACAAAAAAATAAACCAACTCCACTAAAATTTTATCTGTGTGTGTTTTCTACACTAAATAAAGAACTAACAAAAGACAGATACAACCCGGTCCATGTTTGGACTTGGGACCCATTTGCCGGAAAACACTGGTCGGTCTTGACCGACTATAGTTTTCTTACTTGTTTTTATACCCTCCACTCTAGTGATAGAGATTATATATAAGTTTGTCATTCCGTTTGTAACACCTCGAAATATTGATCTAGGACCCCATAAAGTATATATACTCATGATCCTCGATCGATTTTAAGACGATCTAGCGATGTCCGTCCGTCCGTCCGTCCGTCTGTCCGTCTGTCCGTCTGTCCGTCTGTCCGTCTGTCCGTCTGTCCGTCTGTCCGTCTGTCCGTCTGTCCGTCTGTCCGTCTGTCCGTCTGTCCGTCTGTCTGTCTGTTGAAAACACGCTAACTTTTGAAAGACTTTACGGAGGCTCCTGAAGTTTGGCGTATACGTTGGGCATTTACCTGGTCAGGTTGGTATTGCAATCCAGCGAAATCGGTCCAGTGGTTCAAAAGTTATAAGCGAATGAGTGAATTTCGGCAAGGGTTTTTCTGGAATTTACGAGATAAAACACACGGTAACTTTCGAACGGCAATTCTGAGGGTGCTGAAGTGTGGCATATATATTTACCGTTCCTCTGGTCCGGTTCGTTTTAAATTTCAGCCAAATCGGTCCAGTGGTTCAAAAGTTATTAGCAAAACCGTAAATTTCAGATTCGCCTCACCTTAAATTCGCGTGTTGAACCCCGTTAAACAGGTTTTAAAAACATTGGTAAGTCACAAAAATATTTTTCAACGCATTTTTGTCACTCAAAAATATTTTTACACTAAATAAATAAATAAAAAACACTAAAAGAAAAATTTTGCACCCAAAAAAAATTTAGTAATTTTTTTTTTTTTTTTTTTCAAAAATTAGTTAAAAAAAAAGTTTTTTTAAACAAAATAAAATATTTCTAATCAAAAATGTTATTTTTCACTCTAGAAAATTTACTATAACTTAAAAAGGGCATTGTGGAGGGTATTCATAGATTCGGCCAAGTCGAATTTAACTTTTCTACTTGTTTTTAGTTTATTTTTGTTAAAATAAACTTAAAAACATAAATTTTATTTGTATCCAAAGAATTTTTTTCATATGCTACTTTTTACTTTCCATCGAGGCCCCAAGTTCTTGTGTGCCCAGGGGCCCACCATACCTTAAGACAGCCCTGTGTGTATATGAGCTATTGCGAGTGTAATACAACAAAATTGGTATTCACCTTGGAGTGATAACTATTTTGTTCACACAAAAAATTAATGGCTAAAAATGTTAAATAAAATCTATTGATCAACAAAATTTAAATGAGTCAATCAATGTTTTGATTGAAATTTTCGAGTTACAAATTTTTAACATACCATATTTTTTCGCTTTAATTTATTTGAATAGATTAATTCAAAAATATACAAAGTAGTAGTGTTTTACTTTTTTTTACTGTTTGCAACATATTGGAAATCAAAAAAGAAAAATTTTTTTGATAATTTTGTCATAAGCTTACACTTCATTTGTTAAATCAATCATTATTTTGATTGACTTTAAATAAAAAATTGATAAAATTTTTTATCAAAATCGAAAAAATGTTTGATTGAAAAAATGTTCAATCAATCACCTACAATTTGATGATTGGTATAACAATTTTCTTAATTGGAGGAATTTCAATCAAAAAAGTTATTGAATCCGCGTTTTTTTGATTGAAATTCGTTTTAAATTTTTTCTGTGTACAAATACTGAATAATTTTTATTAAAAACTTAAAATTGTTTTTTCGACCTTAAAAATATTATATTATTGAGTAGGTTTATTCTAGCTCGAAGTCATTTTTCCTCTACTTATTAAAACAAAGATATTATAATATAATAATTTTCAAGAAAATAATTTTTCTGTTTTAAATTTATTTAAGTTTTTATTGTTGTTTTTACTAACATTATTTTTAAAAGTCTTTATGAATGTTTTTAGCATAAACTGAATAGTTTTTATAGAATTTCTTGTATCATGTTATACCATTTTTTCTGTTTTCTTTTTTTCTACCATATCATACTACCAAATATTGCTAAAAACTATCATCACACTCATTTTCTATAGATAAATATTTTTTTTTTTTTAACTTGTCGATGACTGGTTGGTTCCTATGGTTTCCTTTTCATATTTTTTTACTGTTGTTCGACAATGAACATTTTTTTTTTTTTTAAATTTCAACTAAACCAGAGGGTTTTTCTTGCTAGAAATACTATTTATTTTTGTTTCATATTCTTCTATATGTTTTTTTTGCAATCGTTTGTCCAAATGTGAATGTTTGTTAGTCCGTCTGTCTGTCCGTCTATCCATCCATAAGTGTTCTAAGTATGCTGAACATGTAGCTTTTGGTATTTATGACTATTGTCGGAAAGCAAATATTTGTCTGCAGCACATAAAAACAACAGTTAAATGTGAACGTAACCAGAATATGTATGAAGAACACTAAAAAAATACAAAAAAAAATATTACAAATATTGTTCAACACCATTTTAAGATGTAATTAAAAAAAGATTGACTGGTATTCAAAGAAACAAATAAATTTGAAAAAATTCCATTCGATATTTAAAATTTAAAATAGGCCAATTTAAATTCGAAAATAATCAATTTGGCCAAACTCCACTTAAGCTACACCATTTACAGATGTAAATTAGAGATGGGCGCGTGAGTGATTTTTGACTCACACTCACTCACGCTCACGACAGGAATTTTTGAATCACGCACACTCACTCACGAGCATATTTTTTCTACTCACACTCACTCACAATCACGTGAGTAAATTTAAAACAACTCACACTCACAACTAGAGATGGGCTCGTGAGCGAATTTTGACTCACGCACGCTCACGATCACGAAATAAAAATATTACTCACGCACGATCACGCACGAAATTCTTTTTTCTGATCACGTTCACGCACGCTCACGTGAGTAAATAAAATTTTTCTCACGCTCACGAAAAAATCACGCTCACGAAAACTCACGAAATTAAAATTAGCAAATTTTTATTTTACTTCTTTCGATTTCTTTCACAAAAAGTATTGAATTTCCTTAAAACAATAATAAAAATCACAATTTTGGATTAATTTCCCTCTAAATTCAATAAAATGACGATTTTTTTGACTAGTTTTCGGTTTCAAACAGCACAAAAAAATCAAAAATCTTACTCGCGCAAACTCACTTAAGGAATTTTTTCTCCACTCACTCAAAATCACGTGAGTAAAATTGAAATCCGTCACACTCACGCGTGATCACGCGTTATTCACGTGAATCACGCTCTAATCTGCTCATGTGCCCATCTTTAATGTAATTAAAAAAATATTAATAGATTCTCCTTGTTACTTAAAATTTCCATTTGTAATTCGAAAAATGCCTGCGAATTTTGTACTCTTGCCCAAATCATTAAATCATGATAATGTTTTGCGGAAGATTTGGGTGTACTTGCCAAAGCAAAGTTTTTTTTCGAAAAAATAATGTTATATTACTTTGCTATTCCAGGCAAAACGAATTGAAATATCAGTCGAGGACCCCATTAAAAAACCAAAAGAGCTGTACATTTCGTAAGTGAGTGCAAAAATAAGTGCAAAAAAGTGTTTGTACATTTTGGAGAGTATAAAAGATACGCCACTAAAGAATATACCACTCTCACTTGTTTTATGTACATTTAATAAACAAATGGTAAATTTGTATGCGAAAAGCTTAGACTTGGTGAAAAAGTAGTTTTGGAAAAAAAACAAAATTATGTTAAAAAACATTTAATGAACCCAAAATTTTCGGTGAAAAAAAAATTTTAATGTAAAAAAAATTGATGAAAGAAAATATGAAAAAAAATGGTGAGAAAAAAATTGATAATAAAAAATTTGATAAAAAAAATTGATGAAAAAACTATGATAAAAAAAATATTATGAAAAAAAAAATTTGATGAAAAAAAATTACTGAAAAACAAGTGAGAGTGTTACATTCGGCTGTGCCGAATCTTGTTACATTCGGCTGTGCCAAATCTTTTTTACCCTCCAAAATGAAAAAAAAAAAAAATCAAGGGCGTCTTTTTTTGGGGGGGAGGAGTTGGTGGGTGACGTTAGGGGACACCTTCCCCTTGCGATTTTGAACTTCTTCTGAGATAATAATGTTGCATTTGCTTTGCAAAAGTACAAAAAACCCAGCAAAAATGCGGTTTTTCTAAGGTTGGTTTAGCTCTCCAAGGGGGAACTTTTTTCCCCTTAGTCCGATTTTGCCTACTTCCGAACTTAACCTGCCGTAGAATATAAGACATATTCTGGCCAAACTTCGAAATCTAGCTCTTTTATTTTGGAATGTATCGTGTCCTCTACAGACGGACGGACATCAGTAGAATGTCTTAGAATCGATCACTGGTCAATAAAATATATACTTTATGGCAATGTTGGCAATCGATACCTTTTCAATACCGTTATCCGTTTCAAAACCCTTTAAATTGAATACCGGTACCAATACCGAAACTCAGTTTTGGTATCGGATACCGGTATCCGAAAACCTTTTCCTTCGGTACCGGTACGTACCGGTATTAAAAAGGTATTGAAACGGTTTTTCCTTAAAAACATGTTTTTTCACAAAAAAAAATTTAATACAAAATTTTTAATTTTTTTGGTTTTTTTAAATGAAAAATCGTACTCCAAATGCCTCGCCGAAGTCTCATAAAAACCCAAAAATCTTTGGGCAGCCACATCGTGGATTAAGTAAAAATTTCAAAAAAAAAAAAATCATGCTTCAACCGCTATGCGGGATCAGAAGAAAATTATTGATTTTCACGAAATTTTTTTTTGAAATCACTTAGACTCTCAATAGAAACTTTCCGAACCCCTTAGTATAGTCTAGTTTTTTGGAGATTTTTATTTAATCCGCGATGTGGGTGCCCAAGGATTTTTATTTTTGATATTTATAGGACTTCGTTCAAAAATTATTAGCAAAACCGTGAATTTCAAATTGGTTTCACCTTTAGTTCACGTGTTGAAAAACACGTTAAACCAGCTTTAAAAACATTGAAGAGTCAGAAAAATATTTTACAAAGTATTTTTGTCACTCACAAATATTTTTACAATTAGGCAAAAAAAAAAATACACTCGAAAACAATTTTACACTCAAAAAAAATGTAGATTTTTTTTTTCAAAAATGACTAAAAAAGTTTTTTACTTAAAATTAAATATTTTTAATCAAAATTGTTAATTTTTTTTAAGTTAGAAACCTAACTATCACTTTAAAAGGGCACCGTGGATATTCATGGATTCGGCTAACAAGGAGAGTCTCCCTGGTGTCACCTTCCGATCTTCATGAAATTTGGATATGTTGTTCAGAACGAAATTGACCTTTTTCAGTTTTTTATGATTAACGGCTATTTGCTCAAAACTAATATAGGCATATTTGGTATCAAATTAAAGGTATTTAAAATACCGATCTTGTGATGCTAACAACTTGTAAAAAAAGTAAATATTTTTTACTTATTAGTAAAAATTTCATTTTACTCAATATGACGAAAAGTTATGCATGTTTGGACACGTTCTTTGCACATGAAGATTAGTTTTTTTCAAAGACCTTGCATTTGGTATGTAACATACATGACTAGGTTTATTTGTATAATATAGGAGGTAAACGCAAAAAACTGAAAAAATTACCGTTTATTCCCCCCTCATTTTTACCCCCTAAACATGAATTTGAGCCGCTAAAAAAAACTCCTGTACCTTTATTTTTCCTACTCTACAAAATAAAACCAATTCCATAAAGATCGGCGGTTGACACCAGGGAGACCTTCCTTGTAAGTCGAATTTAACTCTTCCACTTTTTTTTACATATTTTTTTTACTTTTCTTTAACAAATGAAACATTTTTATGTCAGAATAACTTCAAAGTCCTGCACTTTGATCAAGGGGATAAGAAAATTACAGTTTTCTCGGTCCGCCCCCATTTGTAGGTGTGGTCCGGCAACGTTCCCGCCGACCCCCTTAGAAAACGCTATTTTATTTTTTTCATATATTAAAGGGCATTTTAGCAAAATTGCTAAAAATAAATACGTAAATACGTGATTTAGTATTAAAATTAAAAAAAAATGTTTTTTAAGTTTTTCTGCGTTTTTTTATATTTTTAGCATTTTTTTTTCGATAATACCGGTACGTACCGGTATCGACGTTTCGGTATCGGTAATACCGTAACCGATTCAACTCAAATACCGTAACCGATACCGAAATAAATAAAAAAACGATACCAATACCGATATCGATACCGTTATTCGTTTCGATTGCCAACCTTGCTTTATGGGATCCTAGACCGGTTTTTCGATTCGTTACACACGGAATGACAAAGTGAGTATACCCCCATACTGTGGTTGGAGGGTATAAAAAAATTTGATAAAAAAAATTTCATGAAAAAAAAAAAATTGATAAAAAAATTTGATTAAAAAAATTATGAAAAAAAAAGTTTCATGAAAAAAAATTTATGAAAAAAAAAAATTAATGAAAAAAAAAGTTTGATGAAAAAAAAATTTATGACAAAAAAAAAAATTTATGGAAAAAAAATATTGATGACAACAAAAAAAATTTGATAAAAAAAAGTCGATGAAAAAAAAAATTTTATAAAAAAAAATTATGAAAAATAGTATGATAAAAAAAAATTTATGAAAAAAAAAATTGATAAAAAAAAAAATTGATGGAAAAAAAAATTTGATGGAAAAAAATTGATCCAAACAAAATAAAACAAATGTTTGTTGAAAAATAATTATGTTACTTTTTATTCACCAGCTGGTGAAAAACGGTTTTACTCACCACGAGGTGAATTATCATCCAAGTTACAAACCCAAGTTATTAAAATTTTTGGTTTTAAGAAAATGAAAAAAATAATTCTTGTTTTCTATTTCGTTAATTGTTAGCTTATATAGTCAAACTAAGGTGGCGTTCTGCAACTTTTTTAAAATTAGAAACCAGCCTAAAAACATTATCATGTTAAAAGTAGGATTTATTCAATGAAAGTATTTCATAAGAATCAAATACTTTTTTCATTAAAGTAATGAAAAATTTCATAAAATACAATTAATATTTTGTATGAACAATTTCCATTGATTTAATAAAACTTGTTCTTGCAATTACATTTTATGATACCTATTTCATTAATTCACTGAAACCCTACATAGGTTCCTTTTTAACGTAATTTTTTATAACATTAATGTAGATTTTCATTATTGTCATGCACAAATTTCTATCAATGTAGTATAGGGTTTTTATTTTTGCTAAATAATCTTGACAATGGGATCTGACAAATTCCGAAACACGTGTCGATTAAGTCTTTGGAAAAATGACCAACATAAATAAATTTAAAACAGAAAAATAATTTTCTTGAAAATTATTCTATGAGAAAATGATAGTTTTAATTAGTAAAGGAATTTACTGATCTCGAGCTAGAAAAAAAAACCTACTCAAAATATTTAAATAAATATTTCCGCGTTTATTAACATGATAATGTTTTTAGGCTGGTGTCTAATTTTAAAAAAGTTGCAGGACGTCACCTCAGTTTGACTATATAAGCTAACAATTAACGAAAAAGAAAACAAGAATTACTATTTTCATTTCTTAAAAATTTTAATAACTTGGGTTTGTAACTTGGATATTAATTCACCTCGTGGTGAATAAAACCGTTTTTCACCAGCTGGTGAATAAAATGTAACAATTATTTATCACCAAGGAAAAATTTTTTTTTTCATAATTTTTTTTATTTTCATCAAATTTTTTTTTCTTTAATTTTTTTTTTCATCAATTTTTTTTTTCCATAATTTTTTTTCCATAAAATTTTTTTTTTTCATCAATTTTTTTTTTCCATCAAAATTTTTTTTTTTTTGCATCAAACTTCTTTTTTCATAATTTTTTTTTACAAATTTTTTTATCAACATTTTTTTTCATCAAAATTTTTTTCATAATTTTTTTTTTTTTTATCATTTTTTTCCATCAATTTTTTTCCTAGCATTTTTTTTTTCATCAATTTTTTTTTTTCATAAATTTTTTATTATGAATTTTTTTCTCATCAAAAAAACTTTTTTTTCATCATTTTTTTTAAATCAAAAAATGTTTCTTTTCCTCAAAAAAATTTAGCAAAAACTTTTTTTCACCAAAAATTTTGGGTTCATTAAATTTTTTAACATAATTTTGTTTTTCGTGAAAAAAAAATATTTTTTTTTTACCAAAACTACATTTTCACCAAGTCTAAGCTTTTCGCATAAAAATTTTCCATTTATTTATCAAATGTACATAAAACAAGTGAGAGTATTATATTCTTTGGTGCCGAATCTTTTATACTCTCCAAAATGTAAAAACACTTTTTTGCACTTTTTTTTGCACTCACTTACGAAATGTACAGCCTTTTTGGTTTTTTTAATGGGGTCCTCGACTGATATTTTAATTCGTTTTGCATGGAATAGCAAAGTACACCCAAATCTTACGCAAAACATTATCATGATTTAATGTTTTGAGCAAGAGTACAAAACTCGTAGGCATTTTTATCTGGTTCTTACTTGTTTTTTTTTTTTGTTCGAATTTGAATTCCTCCTTTTCGATATTCATATTATCTTCTTTAAATTTTAAATCATTGTTCAAAAATAAATTTCTCTCTTTGATTTTTTTAAAACTAAATCTTCAAATGGTGTAGATGGGAGTATGTGGCTTAAGTATGAAGCAGAGTACAGTAGTTATTGCTTGTATAGTATAAAGTTCTTCGCAAAATGGCCAAAACTATATGGCATGGAGTTTCATATATTGTCATCGAACTATCCAAAAATATAAATAAAACTTAAATTAAAATCTTTAAAAAATATCTACTTACCCAAAATTAAAAACTTAGTCAAAAAAACGTTACTTAAAATATTTTTTTCAAGCAAAAAAAAAAAAACAATAACACAGTGCAACAACCAAAATCGGAATGGGATGAAACCAAAAGCAAATGAAAGTTGCCTTATTTCATAGCAAGACCCTTAAGATTTTTTTTTATTTCAGCGCTAGATTTTTTTTTACACGCATTTGAAGTTGGTTAACTTTTATTATAATTATAATAATAATTGCTTGCAAACTGTATAAGTGGCGTATGCCTAATTTTGTAACCGTGGTTTATTTTGAATAATTTGGCTATTCAATAAGTAGGGATTACAGCTAACTTCATACCGGTTATAGCTTACGTAATTGCGGGATTAAGTTTGGACGTTGGACGCCATATGACCAATAGGGACACCACCGGACGCCCCTAAAGTAGGACATGTTTGGTAAACAAAAACTTTAAATGCATTAAAATCACCATATTTTGCGTGTAAAAAAAATCTAGCGCTGAACTAAAAAAGCCTTCAGGGTTTTGTTTTGTAAATTGTCAATCTTCATATTTAAAAGAAAACAAGTAAAAAAGTTAAATTCGAGCTTGTCAAACATAACAAAAAATTTGGATGAAATAAAATTTTCAGGAGAAAAATTTTAAGTAAAAAAAAATCAGCGAAAAGGGTTTTTGTGTAAAGAAGTCTTTGTTTTTGTTTAGATTCCATTCTGTATCAAATTTCGTTGACATGTCGTCGCCACAGACTAATACAGACTCGATATAAGTGACAGGTGTCAAAAAAGTAGTTCTGAACCACATGGTTAATATTTTCAAATTATTCTACGAATTAGGTTAGAAAGAGAAAACTGATATAACGCGCCATAGGAAAAATGGATGCCAGATCAGTTTTTGTTGTTTCACTCACTCCTAAGTCGTAGAAAGTGTTGCCATGTTTTTCCCCATTTTTTCTTATAAAACTCTACTGTCGAGTCTGTATTTAGTCTGTGTCGTCGCCTTAGAATTGGTTTGCTCTATAGGATGGTAAAAGTCCCATCCTATGGAGCAAACCAATTCTCAGCTGACGATGTGTCAACCAACAGCCGAATAAAAGAACTTTAAATTTTTAGGTTATGTTTCAAAAATTTTGAGGTGTCCCTAAATTTTTGTTTATAATTTTTAAACGGCTAAGCCGATATATCTGAAATACAATTTTAAACGTTTTTTTTAAAAACTTTCTTCTAAACTTATCGTACAACCCTCGTTTTCAAGTCTTTATAAGATTATTGTGAAAATATCGCGAATATTGACATTAGAAGTGGCTTTAGGCCTCTTTTCATTGTGGCATTAAAAATGTTAGAAATGATAACGTGTTTTTTTTAGCAAAATAAACAACCGAAAAAAGAGCATGGTGCAAAAAAAAAACTTGAGGATTTATTGCCTTTGATGTCAAAGAAGATAGAAAACTCAAAATTAAATTTTCTAGTTTTAACGAAAGACTACATACAGGAAAAAAACGACAGAAAAATGTAATATATGACTTCAAAAACATACAAAACAAATGAAAAATGTATTGAAAGCGTAACCACAATTTAGATAAAAATGTCAATTTTGCACAAAAACGACTAAATACAAACGTTCTGTGAGTTTAATGAATAAACTCTATATATTTATCTATTTTTGACTTTACGAAGATACATCCATCCCTACGCACAGTAAATTTTGTGAAATGATTAGAAAGGTTTTAAAAGCTGGAAACTGCACTGAACATAAGTAAAAAAGTTTAATTTGGTTAGGACAAACATATGAATACTACACTCAGACAAAAATATTTTATAATATTTATGACATGCCCGAGTAAAAATGTTTATATATATTTATATACATCACATTTTCTCCGAGATTTGAAAGATCAGTACTGATACAAGTTAGATCAGGACTGATCCGAAATTTGAAAGATCTGTACTGATCCGAAAAATGGATCGCTAAGATTGGATCAGTTTTAATAGGACGGATACAATGTCATCCGAAAAATGGGTTTATATAATTAGATAAACCCATTCTTCGGATGAAATTGTATCCGTCCGATTAAAACTGATCTAATCTTAGCGATCCATTTTTCGGATCAGTACTTATCCTTAACATTTTTACTTGGGTGGTTTCATAAATATTTTTGTCAAAAAAATTTAATTATATTTATGAAACCCTGATAACAATAAAAATTGTTTTATTCGACCTTTAAAATACTTTATTTTGAGTATGTTTATTCTGACTCGAGGACATTATTTTCTTAACTAATAAAAACCATGATATTCTCATAACATAATTTTCAAGAAAATTATTTTTTGTTTTAAATTTATTTATGTTGGTCATATTTGCAAGACTTAATCGACACGTGTTTCGGAATTTGTCAAATTCCATTGTCAAGATTATTAAGCAAAAAATAGAAACGATTTACTACAAAGTAGCAAACGATTGTAATGACAAATCGTTTGTGCACAAACTAAAGTATAAGACCCAGGTTCTGTAACACGAACGTCATTCGTTCGTGACTAATTTGTGTGTATTTTGTTATTGTAACAAAAACAAAATACATGCAAATTCGTCGCAGACGAATGGCGTTCGTATTACAGAAACTGGGGTTTAATATATATTCGACTCTATCCACAATGTGAATTAGAAAGACGAAGAAATTGTACTATACTAGTAAGGCAACGATTGTCAATAACCAACAAAAATATTTCAAACATTTTTACATATGATAGTCAATTGGACCACAACAATATGTTTTTTGTTGTTGTGAATGTAATAATTCCATATTAGGGTTATTCATCACTATGGCGTGCCAACCATTATGTTCAAATTCTAATTAATTTTTATTAAAAAATAAAAATTGTTTTATTAGACCTTTAAAATATTATATTTTAAAGATATTTATTCTGGCTCGAGGTCATTATTTTCTTTACTAATATCATGGTTTTAATTAGTAAAGAAAATAAAAGAAAATAATGACCTCGAGCCAGAATAAACATCCGCAAAATATATTTATGAAACCTTTATAAATATAATGAAGTTTTTTAAAAAAGTCTATAAAATGCACTACATAAAATTTTATGATTTCATAAAAAACTCATAAACGTGTCATATGATTTTTTATAATATGATAGCGAAATTGGGGCAAAACTTTTTAGTTCTTCCAATGTAAGTATAATAAATTTTATTTCTAAAAAAATAATGCATTTTCTTTATTTATGATACATTTCATAAATGCTATGCAACTTTATCACAAATATAATGAAAATTGTCATTAAAGTTTGTCCAATGTAACTATTTCATAAATATTATGAAATATTTCATAAAATAATATTATTTTTTTTAAGTATTAATTGTGTTTATATATTGTTGGACTGTATATTTTACAACTGAAATTTTATTTAGTTCGGTTTGAGTCCATATTAATTATTTCTGAGAAATAATATTTGTTGTACAATGAGAAAATCTGAAAAAAATTAAGTCACAGCACAGGCCAAGTGGAGATGCCGACAGCTTTCGGAAGATGCCACCCTTCCATCATCAGCACTCCTTCGATTGCCACACACTCAACGTGTGTCAGATTAAACTTAGCCATTTAAATGAAAGATTCCGGAGGAGTAATTCCGATATTTAATTTGTTCAAAAGTTTCATTTAAATATCTAATTTTAATCTGACACACATTAAGTGTGTGGCAATCGAAGGAGTGCTGATGATGGATGGATGGCATCTTCCGAAAGCTGTCGACATCTCCACTTAGCCTGTGCTGTCACTTAATCATTGTACAACAATTATTATTTCTCAGATATAATTAATATGGACTCAAACCGAACTAAATAAAAATTCAGTTTTTTTAAGTATTTCATTATAAATATGGAACTCTTTCATACTACCAATAGTGTTTATAAACCGGTTAACCGAAAAACCGGTTTTTTCCTAAAATTTTGGTTTTTTTGCAAACCGGCTAACCGGAATTGAAGATTTCCGGTGCACCGAAAACCGGTTTTTTTCTGTCGGTTAACCGGTTTTTTAAATACATTTAAAACGGAATATTTTCGCAAATATTAAGGGTTTATATTTATTTTTTTATTATATTTTCAAAATTTCGTTGAAAACACATTAAAAATCCGCGAAAAATTACGTCTAAAATGTTTTTTGTCTTTAAGAAAAAATTTTCTAAATAGGAATTTTATTCCGAAACTGATAAAAATTTTAAATACTCACCGTTGTCAGCGTTTTTTTGAACATTTCATATAAAAATTTAATAAGTGACTATTAACCAGATACTAAAATCCCTGTTAATGTCGAAAATGTCAATAAAAGAAAAAAAAAATAAATAAAATTCGAAACTGCAATTTACTTATAACGAATAAATGTATTTTTCTAAATATAACTAATACAAATTAAATTGAAGTTCTAGTGAATATGGTCAATTAAAGTACATTATTTAAATATCGCTTTTTTATAGCGTAATAGTTGCAAACCTTGCTGAAAGAAACAAATATGTTAACTTAAGCTATATTCGCTTTATTATTTAATAAAAATGAGCTATTTTCAAGTATTTTTTGGTTTTTTCAGTTAAAAAAAAAAACCGGTTAACCGGTTTTTTTATTCCGGTTTAACCGAGAAAACCGGTTAACCGAAAAAGCTGATTTTCGGTTAACCGAGAAACCGGTTTTCCAAAATGTCGGTTTTTTATAAACACTAACTACCAATGAAGTGGTTCATAAATACTATGACAAAGTTTCCTAAAACGATGAAATATTTAAGAAAAAAAAAAATAAATCTATGAAACTTTTCATCGTATTTATGAAACATTTCATAATATTTATGAAAAGTTTCATAAAAGTTTATGAAATGTAATTCATTATATAAATGAAAAATTTCATAAATATCGACTCTATGAACAATTAGTATTTGTAAAACTGTTCCATTGGACGAACTTAAAAAAATTTTTTGGTGAGAAAAAATTTGATAAAAAAAATTTGACGAAAAAACAAAAAAAAAAATATGAAAAAAATTTTGATGAAAAAAAATGTGATGAAGAAAGGATTAATGAAAAACAAAAAATTTTATGAAAAAAAAAATTATGAAAAAAAAATCGATCAAAAAATGATGAAAAAAAAAGTTTGATGAAAAAAAAGTTTGATAAAAAAAAAAATTATGAAAAAAAATTGATGGAAAAAAAATTATGATAAAAAAATTAATGAAAAAAAATATTTTTTGTTGAAAAATAATTATGTTACTTTTTATTCACCAGCTGGCGAAAAACGGTTTTATTTACCACGAGGTGAAGTTTTATCCAAATTACAAACCCAAGTTATTAAAATTTTTGGTTTTTAGAAAATGAAAAAAGTAATTCTTGTTTTCTTTTTTGTTAATTTTTAACAACTTTTTTAAAATTAGACACCATGCAAAAATATTATCATGTTAAAAAAACAAAACTTGTAAAATGACAAGAAAAGTTTGTTTTTTTGCTTCCTCCTATTTGACGAGAAAACCTAATAATTTTCCATGCTTTTTACCAATAATTTTTTAATTTTGCAAGCTTTCTACCAATAAAATTATTAATTTACATACTGTCTAAAGCATTTTTCAGGTGTAATAATCAATTTTAAAGATTCTCAAGAAAAGTCGGTATTGAAAGGACTAATAAGATTAAATATTTTAGTAAAACAAATTGATTTAAGGTTTATTTTCTGTGTGACAAAAATTGTATAAACATTAAAGTTTTTTTACTTTGATATAAAGAAAAAAACTTTTATGAGTTTTTTGTTTTATTTACTTAACTTTTGCTTGATGTTGGTTGGATGTTCATACAAAAAAATAATGATTGAATTCAGTTCAGTCAATGACTGAATATGTAGTTAGATGTTGGTGGGTATTTGATTAGGTTTGATTCGTGGTATGCCTGGATAATGTGGAAGATGATGAGTGTTAGTTATTGGGTGACACTTAAATAAACACAAAATGCCAATAACCGTTTTCATTGACATTTGTCGTTGTTTCTTATTTTTTGTAACTGAATTGAACCGAAAATCACCCCCTCTTAAAAAAATATAAGAGTTTCTATTATTTTTTCTTTAATGAAGATTTTTAGACGATTTTTTTTTCTTTTTTGTTAGTTTTGTGATTATTTGTTTTCTTTTTGGGTGAAATCATTTGTAAAATTAAAAGAAAAAAATTGTTTAGAAGATTTGACAGTTAGGCAAATAAATATTTATTTAATTTCAGGAAGATATTTAGAACTTTTAAACAAGTTTTCAATTTAATTAAATTTTTTATACAAGGTTTAAAAAGAATACTATTGCAACATTTGGGGTAATATTGTAAAATGGTCTATATTTTTAAGTGCGGAACCTGGGGGATCCCCAATACCGAATTCGAAGAAAGAAAGAAATAAAGAAAGAAAAATATAAAGAAAGAAAGAAAGAAAGAAAGAAAGAAAGAAGAAAGAGCAGAAAAAAATGAAATTATCTCATATTTTTGTCTCTAAAATGTCTCAGAATCTCAAAAGTTTTCTACGAAAAATGTCTCGGAATCTTAAAATTTCCTGCATTATTTCAAAAGTTTTAAGGCAAAAATCTTAAAAAAATTAAATTTTGCTTATCGAGTTCTTACAATAAGCCCTTCAATTCCTTTTTAAAATTTGTTATATATTCGAGCTTTAATTGTGCAATTATAGATCGAGTTCATTTATTTTTCCTGTTATGAATTAAGGGGGGTTTAAAGAAAAACAAGTAGAAAAGTTAAATTCGACTTGGCCGAATCTAAAATATCCTCCATAATGCTCTTTTTAAATAATAGTAAATTTTCTAAATTGCAAAAAATAACATTTTTGATTATAAATATTTTATTTTCTGTAAAAAACTTGTTTTTAAGTAATTTAAAAAAAAAAAAAAAATAAATTACTAAATTTTTTTTGGGTGTAAAATTTTTTTTTACTGTACATTTTTTTTGAGTGTAAAATTTTATACGAGTGTATTTTTTTTAGTGTAAAAATATTTTTTAGTGACAAAAATGCGTTGTAAAATATTTTTGTGACTACCAATGTTTTCAAAACATGTTTAACGGGTTTTCAACACGTGAATTTAAGTTGAAACTAATTTGAAATTCACGGTTTTGCTAATAACGAACTAGGCCAGGGAAACGACAAATATATATGCCAAGCATCAGCACCCTTAAAATTACTTTCGAAAGTATGCGTGTCTTTTATCTCATAAATTCAGGAAAAACCCTTGTCTTTTGCTCATAACTTTTGAACCACATGTTTCAAGACCGAAACATGTTAAATTTATAAATTTATTAACATTCAACTTTATTATTAAAATTTCTTAAAAACTTGGGCGCTTTTCAAAATGAGTATTAAAATGTTAGATTTGACTTTAATTTTTTCACCAGTGCATATCTTCCTACTTTATCTCTACACCATTTACAGATGTAATTCGAAAAAGATCAATTGTAATTCGAAGATTCTATTTGTAATTCGAAGATTCCATTAGTAATTCGAATATTCCATTTGTAATTCGAAGATTCCATTTGTAATTCGAATACTCCAATTGTAATTCGAAGATTCCAATTGTAATTCGAATACTCCAGTTGTAATTCGTAAAAGATCAATTGTAATTTGTAAAAGATCAATTGTAATTCGTAAAAGATCAATTGTAATTCGAAAAATATCAATTGTAATTCGAAAAAGATCAATTGTAATTCGTAAAAGATCAATTGTAATTCGTAAAAGATCAATTGTAATTCGAAGATTCCATTTGTAATTCGTAAAAGATCAATTGTAATTCGTAAAAGATCAATTGTAATTCGAAAAAGATCAATTGTAATTCGAAAAAGATCAATAGTAATTCGTAAAAGATCAATTGTAATTCGTAAAAGATCAATTGTAATTCGTAAAAGATCAATTGTAATTCGAAAAAGATCAATTGGAATTCGTAAAAGATCAATTGTAATTCGAAAAAGATCAATTGTAATTCGTAAAAGATCAATTGTAATTCGAAAAAGATCATCATCAATTGTAATTCGAAGATTCCAATTGTATTTCGAAAAACATCAACTGAATTTACATTGATAATTTACGAATTACAAATGGAATCTTCGAATTACAATTGATCTTTTACGAATTACAATTGATCTTTTACGAATTACAATTGATCTTTTTCGAATTACAATTGATCTTTTACGAATTACAATTGATCTTTTTCGAATTACAATTGATCTTTTATGAATTACAATTGATCTTTTACGAATTACAATTGATCTTTTACGAATTACAATTGATCTTTTTCGAATTACAATTGTTCTTTTTCGAATTACAATTGATCTTTTACGAATTACAAATGGAATCTTCGAATTACAATTGATCTTTTACGAATTACAATTGATCTTTTACGAACTACAAAAGGAATCTTCGAATTACAATTGATCTTTAACGAATTACAATTGATCTTTTACGAATTACAATTGATCTTTTTCGAATTACAATTGATCGTTTACGAATTACAATTGATCTTTTTCGAATTACAATTGATCTTTTACGAATTACAATTGATCTTTTAAGAATTTAAATTGATCTTTTACGAATTACAATTGATCTTTTACGAATAAGAATTGGAATCTTCGAATTACAAATGGAATCTTCGAATTACAAATGGAATCTTCGAATTACAAATGGAATCTTCGAATTACAAATAGAATCTTCGAATTACAATTGATCTTTTTCGAATTACATCTGTAAATGGTGTAGAACAACAGATAATTGAAGTAAATAAAATTCAAGTATTCACTTCCAGTAAATATGTAATCTGCCCATAACCAGGGTCAATCAAATTATCATACCAATAAATCTTTAACAATACATTTTATCATCAATAGTACTTAACAAATTCGAAGAATACAATTTTCCATAATAAATGTCTATAAAATTGATAATAAAATTCAAACCAACCGTATTTAGAAAAAAAAACGGTAATCAGAATCATCATTATGATTAAATACAATAAATATGATCGAAATTATTGGTACTTATATATTTGGGTGAATGACATAAAAATATAACCGCAAAAAAAATAAAATTGTCATAAAATCGCAAACTGCCAATATCACCCCCTTTTTTTTAATGTTATAAAAAAAGAGTCTCACAGTTGGTTAACAAAATAGAGAATTTAATAAAACAAAATATATCATAAATACAATGCTCCTAATAAAAATAAAGGGATATTTACCACACAAATGTTAAGCATGTATAAATAAATACTATTGCTTATAAAAATCATAATAAATTGTTTCTTTTGCCGGTACAAGGCGACTTCAGTATGCCTTAAATTAAATGGAGTTTCAGTTCTTATTCGACAAAAATTAAGTTCACCAAAGTACATAAAATCCTGATTAGTTTGAAGATTGTTTACAATTAGTACTTCCAAGTACTTCTTTGAATTTAACAAACCCGTTTTTTATAAAAATGTAAAACAACAACCCGAGTAAAAAAGATTATATAAAGACATCATATATATTCATATAGAATTTGATGCGAAAAATGAGTCGATAAAACCATATAAAGTTGCATTAAATTTGATATAATTTGATGTGATTTTAATATAATTTTATATGATTTGATGCGAAAATTGGCCCCTTTTTTAGAAAAATTTATGTATACCCGAGTAAAAAAGTTCCTATATAATTGTATATAATTTTATAAACATCATATATGATTAAACAAAATTATATAGAATTTGATGCGAAAAATGAGTCGATAAAACTATATAAAATTTTATCAATGTTTCATATATTTTGAAAAATTTTTTATATAATTTTATGCGAAATTTGGACCCCTATTTTTATATAATAATAGCAAAATTATATAATTAGATATAATTATATAAAAATATATAAAATTGTATAAAACTGTATAAAACTATATAAAGTTACATAAAATTATATATAATTATATATAATTAAAACAAAATTTTATGATTTATATAAAACTTGATATAATTTTAAATAACTTTATAAAATTATATGTTGTTATATATAATTTGATATAGTTGTATATAATTATATCTGATTATATAAATTTGCTTTTGTTATATAAAAATAGGGTCCAAATTTCGCATAAAATTATATAAAAAATTTATCAAAACACAAGTAACATTGATAAAATTTTATATGGTTTTATCGACTCATTTTTCGCATCAAATTCTATATAATTTTCTATAATCATATATGATGTTTATAAAATTACCCGAATAAAAAAAGTTATATGACGCAATAATTAATTATATATGAATAGATATGCTCCCGAGTAAAAAAAAGTTATATGACGCAATATTTAATTTTATATGAATAGATATGCTTTTATGTAAATCCATATTAATTTTGATCCGAAAATTGGCGGATAGAATATTATACGATTATATCAAATTCTATTGTTTTTGATAAAATAATATCAAATTTGATTAAGTTTGATCCCAAAAATGGGTCTATCCAATTGTATTAAATCATATCTTATCTGTTAAAATTAGATAAATATTTATATTATTAGATCAAATGTGGTAAAATTTTTTGGAATTTTAAACGTGAAATTAGAAATTATTTTATCAGATTGGATACATTATCAATTAGAAGAGCATTCTTCGGAATTTTTTCGGGACTTGGAAAATTATTAAAAATTTGTCAATTTTTTTTTTCTAAAATCATTTTTAAGGGATTTAAAAGTTCCAAAAATGTTTGTGTCTTAGAAAATTTAAAAACATTTTTTCGGAACTTAAAAATTTTTCAAAAACATAAAAAATCTCCTAAAAATATTTTCAATGATTTTTTTGCTCCAAAAAAATTGCCAAAAAAATTTTGTGTCCGCGAATTTTCATAAAATTTTTTAGGACTTGAAAATTTTTTAATTTTTTTAATTGTCCGGGACTTAGAAAATTTTTAAAATTTTTTTCGGGATATAATTATAAATAAAATCATATATCATTTTATCGGTTATATCTAAAAATTCCTGACCTTATATGTCATATCTAATTTCATATAGATCGGTATATAAATAGATATGAATATGTATGTTATCATATTAAAAAATAAGGAAAAATACAATGCTATATATAAACTTGTATGTCCATATCAAAGTTCATGCATAACCATATATAAATATAAATAATTATACATTTGCATATATGGTTACATCAAATCTTTTTTACTTGGGCTTTTATGTAAATCCATATTAATTTTGATCCGAAAATTGGCGGATCGAATATTATACGATTATATCAAATTCTATTATTTTTGATAAAATAATATCAAATTTGATTAAGTTTGATCCCAAAAATGGGTCTATCTAATTGTATTATATCATATCTTATCTGTTAAAATTAGATACATTTTTATATAATTAGATGAAATCTGGTGAATTTTTTTGGAATTTTAAACGTGAAATTAGAAATTATTTTATCAGATTGGATACATTACACTGCGTGACAAAACTAACCACTATTTTAGAAAACAAGAGGTACGACCATCATTTCAATATATTTCGGACATGCTGAATCGAATGGCGTACTCCGTTTTTCGATGTATGGTACAGTTTTCTTGTAAAATGTCATTAAAGATTGGCTGATTTTCACCTGCTTTTTTAACAAAAAAAATTCCAAAGCTAATGATTTTTAAATTTTATGGCATGGAAAACAAAGATATAACTTGTAGCAATATTTCTTATATAAATTTTGTTTAAAGCTTTTCATCTTAACCCCTTTAATTCGCGTATTTCTTCATTTTTTTAAGTTTTCGCGAAATTAACCGCTAAATTGGTCTCTGAAAAAAAACTTGCATTTTGTGGATCATAAAGGCGTCCATGACACTACGAATAGTGGAAAAAACACATCTATGTTATATGGACCATTATAAAGAAAATCGCGAAAAACCGTTTTTTTGTATATGGCAGCATCACTTTAGGAGATGATTTGAGGCTTCATCTTTTAGTATATAATGTGGGAACCTTAAACAATGAACTGACCCAAAATTTGTCTAAAAAAGTTTTCATTTGCAAAAGTTATCTTAACAAAAACTATAATTATTGTATCGCAAACACTGAAATAACAGTTTTTGTTAAGATAACTTTTGCAAATGAAAACTTTTTTGGACAAATTTTGGATCAGTTCATTGTTTAAGGTTCCCACATTATATACTAAAAGATGAAGCCTCAAATCATCTCCTAAAGTGATGCTGCCATATACAAAAAAACGGTTTTTCGCGATTTTCTTCATGATGGTCCATATAACATAGATGTTTTTTGTCCACTATTCGTAGTGTCATGGACGTCTTAATGATCCACAAAATGCAAGTTTTTTTTCAGAGACCAATTTAGCGGTTTATTTCGCGAAAACTTAAAAAAATGAAGAAATACGCGAATTAAAGGGGTTAAGATGAAAAGCTTTAAACCAAATTTATATTAGAAATATTGCTACAAGTTATATCTTTGTTTTCCATGCCATAAAATTTAAAAATCATTAGCTTTGACATTTTTTTTGTTAAAAAAGCAGCTGAAAATCAGCCAATCTTTAATGACATTTTACAAGAAAACTGTACCATACATCGAAAAACGGAGTACGCCATTCGATTCAGCATGTCCGAAATATATAGAAATGATGGTCGTAACTCTTGTTTATTTTTTAGTGTTCCGCAGTGTTATCAATTAGAAGAGGTTTTATTGCATTCTTCGGAATTTTTTCGGGAAATTTGTATTATTTTTCTAAAATCATTTTTAAGGGATTTAAAAATTCCAAAAAATGTTTGTGTCTTAGAAAATTTAAAAACATTTTTTCGGAACTTAAAAATTTTTCAAAAAAATAAAATTTCTCCTAAAAACATTTTCAATGATTTTTTTACTCCAAATGACTTTTTTACTCCGGGACTTTGGAAAATTTTCATAAAATTTTTTAGGACTTGAAAATTTTTTAATTTTTTATTAATTGTCCGGGACTTAGAAGATTTAGAAAATTTTTTCGGGATATAATTATAAATAAAATCATATATCTTTTTATCTGCCATATCTAAAAATTCCCGACATTATATGTCATATCTAATTTCATATAGATCGGTATGTAAATAGATATGGATATGTATGTTATCATATTAAAAAATAAGGAAAAATACAATGCTATATATAAACTTATATGTCCATATCAATGTTCATGCATAACCATATATAAATATAAATAATTATATAATAGCATATATGATTATATTAGATCTTTTTTACTCGGGTATATACAATTATATAGGAACTTTTTTACTCGGGTATAATCAAATAAAAAAAAAAATATATATAATCAAATAAAAAAAAAAATCCAAAAAAAAAAATTTTTTTTTAATAAAAAAATCCACAAACAAAAATTATATTAAATTATATATAAGGAACTTAGATTTTTTTTTTAAATTTTGCATTATATATAATAACATACATACATTTCTGGACTCAGAAAAATTTTCAAAAGTTATATCAAATTAAATATAAAGGACTTTTTTTTTTTAATTTTACTCATATAAGATTACATATGATTCAGAAAAAGTTGCATAAAGTTTTATATAAAATGTCTTTAAATATTTTGTTATATTAAATTATATGAAAAAACAGACAGAATTTTATATTTCATATGTAATTATATAAACTAACTCTTATCATATGTTATTATGTACTACTATAACTTAACATTTTCTTTTACATAATTTTATATAAGAAAAAAATACGAAGTGTAAATATATATAATCTTATATGATAGCAAAACAATTTACGTATAAATTTATCAAATAATATATGTTTATATAAAAATAAGTAAAATTATATATAATCTTTTTTACTCGGGAAGTGAAAGAGTTAATTCGGTAGTGCTGAATTTCAATATTCTCCAAAAAGTCAACAAAATATCAAAAAAGAAACAATCCGAGTAAAAAAGTTCCTATATAATTGTATATAATTTTATAAACATCATATATGATTATATAAAATTATATAGAATTTGATGCGAAAAATGAGTCGATAAAACCATATAAAATTTTATCAATGTTACTTGTGTTTTGATAAATTTTTTATATAATTTGATGCGAAATTTGGACCCTATTTTTATATAACAAAAGCAAATTTATATAATCAGATATAATTATATACAACTATATCAAATTATATATAACAACATATAATTTTATAAAGTTATTTAAAATTATATCAAGTTTTATATAAATCATAAAATTTTGTTTTAATTATATATAATTATATATAATTTTATGTACCTTTATATAGTTTTATACAGTTTTATACAATTTTATATATTTTTATATAATTATATCTAATTATATAATTTTGCTATTATTATATAAAAATAGGGGTCCAAATTTCGCATAAAATTATATAAAAAATTTTTCAAAATATATGAAACATTGATAAAATTTTATATAGTTTTATCGACTCATTTTTCGCATCAAATTCTATATAATTTTGTTTAATCATATATGATGTTTATAAAATTATATACAATTATATAGGAACTTTTTTACTCGGGAAGTAAGAAAATTTTAGCAGGTAAATACCAACCATATACCAGTGTTTTCCGAAAACTTGGTCGGAGTCCAAATCCGATTGGATTTATCTCTTGTTAGATCTTTTATTTGTTCCAAAAGATTGATTTAACAAAATATGGAGCGAAATTTTTATATGGGGACTTAAAGGGAAGTTTCTCAACCCTTATGAAACGATTTGCCTCAAACTTAAAATATATATAAAAGAGACAATTCCAAGGTTTGGGTGTCTCGGTTTATCGGCCATATCGGGGTTTTGGGGTTTCAAAAAATGTGTAAAAAAATGGCGAAAAAATAGTTTTTTCCATTGTTCAGCCATTTATTTATAAGAAACTATATGATGTTTCCATATGAAAAGAAAGGTTTTTTTTAATGCCTATCCAACAGTGTAATAAAGTTATATTTTTCATGAAAATGTGTAAAGTTTGGGGGGTGTATATATGGGGGGTATTTATATGAATACGAAATAATCTTTATTAAATTCAAGTGGACACGTATTTTTTCCCTATACGATATTCTTGTTAGTTCAGGAGTTATTGAAGTTTTTCCGAAGGTCCACATATTTTCATAAATGGACAACAAAATTTTTAAACACTGATATGGCAGATATGCTGATACACCCCAACCTTAAAATCGTCTCTTTTGTATAAATTTTAATTAAAAAATTATAAAAATATTTCATCCATTTAACAAAAACACAAAAAACCTGTAAAAAAATGGGATTTTTTAAAAGGTTGGTTTAGTTCTTAAAGGAGGAACTTTTTTCCCCGCAGTCAGATTTTGCACGTTTACGAACTTAAACCGCCTATGACCATTAGACATAACCGTGCCAATCATCATGGGTCTAGCTCTTTTACTTTGTACTGCAGCGTGCCTTATACAGACGGACGAACATGCGGGCATTCCAAGAATGTCTTAGATTAGATCAAGGATCAATAATATATATACTTAATGGGGTCCCGACCGATATTTCGATGCGTTACAAACGGAATGACAAAGTGAGTATGCCCATACTGTGGTTGGAGGGTATAAAAAATAAAAATCAAGTGCACAGAAAAAAATAAAAAAAATATTTGAGTAAATTTTTAATACTATTGAGTAAAAAATTACTCAATTTTGAACCAGTAAACGATTTAATAGTATTGAGTAAATTTTTAATAAAAATTTATTAAATGTTTGAAAAAAACTTTGAGTAAATTTTTAATTGACACAATTAAAAATTTACTCAAAATTTATCTATTAATTTTTTTTTTAAGTTTAAAAAGTTTTAAATTTTTTTACAAAAAAAAACAAAAAACTTGTTTTTTTAAACTTTACCAAACATATTTATGTCTCAAAAACATAGGAAAATTTTATAAAGACGATTACAAACTTTCATATACATATACAAAAAACTATAAACTAAACGAGAATTCAAAAACTGTGAGAGTTTAAAAAAAAATTAAGAAAAACTATTAAATTATTTACTTAAATTGTTTTTAAAACTTTTAAGTAAATTTTTAATTGCGTCAATTAAAAAATTACTCAGTTTTTGTTTTAAATTTAAACAAGTGATTACTCAAATGTGTTTCCTCCATATTTTTTTCTGTGTGAGGGTGTCAAATTCGGGTGTGTCCAATCTTGAATACTCTCCGAATATACAAAATTCATGAAAATACAAAAGTTAAGAAATTTGCTAAATATTCAGAAAACTTAAAAAAAAAAATCTGAAAAATTCTGAATATAAATATAAAAAAAAATATTAGGAAAATCAAAAAAAGTAATAAAATTATCGTCGGTCAAGACCGATTATATAATACCGACACCATTGTTTTCCGGAAATGAATCTACACGCAGAAAAAAAACATGGTTGCGGTGATCATGATTTAAGAGCGTCATATTATGATTGGAAATATGATTGTAGCAATAATGTTAATATGATTGAAGGAAACAAGGAATGTTAATCATTATATGATTGCTGCAATAATGGCTTAAATGTTATATAATTATCATAAAATGATTCCAGTTTATTATACATATAATTTTTTTTTTGTAATTAAAAAAATATTTTATGCTTTAATATCACACTTTTATAGAATTTCTTCATTACTTTTTTTTGATAAAGTTCACACCAATAATTTTTTTTGTTTTTAAATGTTGTTTTTTTAAATATGAAACCATTTTTATTAATTTTGGTTCAATTTAGTGGCAACTTGCGTTTTATATCAATGATGTGCAATAAACTTATGGCATTTTTCTAAAAAATTTCATCAACTATAACATTTTTGTCAGCTAACATTGAATGATTGTATAAATCATTAAGTTATTGACAAAATCATAACGTATTTGCTGCAATCATAACGTATTTGTTACAAAATTAAAATTATTTTCAGCAATTATAACACATTCAGTAAACAAAAAATGCACAAAAAACACTTTAATATTTTCGATTTGAAGTTTTTATTTAAAATGGAAAGTTATTTTTAAACTGCACAATAAATAAATTATATAAAGTAGCTTTTTGTATTTCATTTCCTTCTGCGTTGATCCAATTTTTTAACTCAAATTGCCTTAAATTTTTAAAGTACTAATTGTAAGTGGCGTCTTTGCGACTAACTGCTTGCTGGCAAAACACTGAACTGATGAATAAACCTGACAATGTTTGCAAAAATCAATTTTCATTAAGTTGTGATTATCTAATGATTGTTATAATCATGTTATGTTCAAATATTTGGTGTGTCGAGAATATAATTAACTATAACATTGTTACAACAACCATATTGTACTTTTGGATATTGCAATTATTTTATCATGATTGAAGCGACCATTAAATGTCTAAAACAACCATATAAATGATTAAATACAGTTTTAAAAACAATAACTTGATTGCTGCAATCATAACTGGGTTTAGAGATCATAGCATAGTTGCTGCGATCATGTCGCAAACATATTTTTTCTCTGCGTGTATTTTTTAAGACCTTTAATTAGTGTAGAAAACATACGCAAACCAAATTTGATAGATATAGGCTTTTTTGTTGCTGTTACATCGATTTAACTGAATATTGGGCGAAATTTTAATATGGGGACTGAGTCCAAAGATTGTCTAATTATAATCAGATTTGATTAGTTTACCAAAGTACACCTTAACCACCTACAAATAAATTTTTAATCAAATATTTCCGGTTTTTATAAATTTCGAGATATTTATGAGAATGTCGGGAGGATGGTTTGTATGGGGACTACATGCAGAAATGGTCCGATTTCTTTAAAATTCGGAATGATGAGATATGATCTACAATGTAAAAAAATCATCCACAATGTAATTAATTAAAAAAATTAAAAAAAAATATTTTTGAGATTATAGATTATTCTAGCTCAAGGTCATATTTCTTTTACTAATCATTACGATGATATTGTCAGAGTAACAATTTTCAAGAAACTTTTTATAAAGTTGTTTGCTTTAAATTGATTGGTTTGGTCATTTTGCAAGACTTACTCGACACGTGTTTCGGAATTCGTCAAATTCCATTGTCAAGAGTATTTAGCAAATTGACAATCGTTTGTGGCAAAACATAAAGTCTTATATTCGTATGTAAAAAGTCATAATGAGAAATGTACTACATACACAACATAATACAGCTCTAAATTTCAAACGAAAAGTCATAACCAAACCATCACTATTTATTTCAAACATACCTTCATATATACAGCTTGTATTACAGGCTAGTATATACATTAGGGCGGCAGCTATTTTGCAAAACTTCGAATTTGAAGGAGTGCACCCCTAATTTTTATTACATTTGGTCTAAAAATGCTATGCTAAAAATTTCAGTCAAATCGGACAACGTTAACACGAGGCGCATCGAGGTCAAAGGTCAAAGGTCAAAAAATAGCCATATTTTGATGAAAATCATTAAATAAATGGTGTTGTTTTTTGAATATATTGTTAAAAAGTGGTACACGAGTTGTTTTTAGTATAAGAAGATAAATAAAAAATTTTTGGGTTTTCAAAAATTAACCCTTGTAAGTCTTTCGGGGTCAAAATAACCCAATTTTCACAAAATGCCCCCTAAAACACGAAAATCAGCCCCAATTTTCTAAATTTATTGAAATAAACCAATGTAAACCTATATTTATATTCTATTCTATCATAAATACTCAGATATAAAATACTGTCTTTCTAGGATGTCATTCACCCGTTTCACGGTAAGGCCAAAAATATGCATTTTATTTGGCGTGGTTCTCAAAACTGATATTTTGGTTTTTTCAAAATTTTCTTAAACAAAATTAGGAAAAATGCTGAAAAACCCACAGAATCTTATAAAATATATGTTAACATATAAAAAATTTTTTTTTTGGGGGATATCCATCGGATAGTTTGGCGAGGGCATCGATTTAAACTCAGCGGATTTCGAGGAAAATGCCTTTTTTGCCCACAATTTATTCAATATGGAAAAAATTTGGTAAATATTTTAAAATTTGACAAAGTCAGGGTCATAAATTATTAAAAACTATGTTAGACATTAACCCTAAACGTTTTAGGAAAATAGAATAATATTAACCCGGTTTTTATTCGGGTCAAAGGTCAAATTTAGGGATATTTGGATTTTTTTGGGAAAAAGGCATCTAAATATGAAATGTTTATTGCGATTTTTTATAAAACTTGGTATAATTATTGTACGAGCTCAGAAAACTAATTATTTAATTTTTTTAAAATTAACCCATAAATGAACATGGGGTCAAAATGGCCCAGCACATTAAAATTTCTTTATATAGATTTTTATATTTTCTTTCGATTTTTATAAAACTTGTTATGATTATGTGCGAGGTCAGAAAACTAATAATTTGATTTTTTTTTAATTAACCCATAAATGAACATGGAGTCAAAATGGCCCAGCACTATAAAAATTCTTAATAAAGTTTAAAAAAAAAATTCAGTTATAAAATATACAGTCCAACAATATATAAACACAATTAATAAAAAAAAATATATTAAGAATTTTTAACGTGCTGGTCCATTTTGACCCCATGTTCATTTATGAGTTAATTAAAAAAAATCAAATAATTAGTTTTCTGACCTCGCACATAATCATAACAAGATTTATAAAAATCGAAAGAAAATATAAAAATCTATATAAAGAAATTTTAATGTGCTGGGCCATTTTGACCCCATGTTCATTTATGGGTTAATTTTAAAAAAATTAAATAATTATTTTTCTGAGCTGGTACAATAATTATACCAAGTTTTATAAAAAATCGCAATAAACATTTCATATTTAGATGCCTTTTACCAAAAAAAATCCAAATATCCCTAAATTTGACCTTTGACCCGAATAAAAACGGGGTTAACATTATTCTATTTTCCTAAAACGTTTAGGGTTAATGTCTAACATAATTTTTAAAAATTTATGACCCTGACTTTGTCAAATTTTAAAATATTTACCAAATTTTTTCCATATTGAATAAATTGTGGGCAAAAAAGGCATTTTCCTCGAAATCCGCTGAGTTTAAATCGATGCCCCCGCCAAACTATCCGAGGGATATCCCCCAAAAAAATTTTTTTTTATATGTTAACATATATTTTATAAGATTCTGTGGTTTTTTCAGCATTTTTCCTAATTTTGTTAAAGAAAATTTTGAAAAAACCAAAATATCAGTTTTGAGACCACGCCAAATAAAATGCATATTTTTGGCCTTACCGTGAAACGGGTGAATGACATCCTAGAAAGACAGTATTTCATATCTGAGTATTTATGATAGAATAGAATATAAATATAGGTTTACATTGGTTTATTTCAATAAATTTAGAAAATTGGGGCTGATTTTCGTGTTTTAGGGGTCATTTTGTGAAAATTGGGTCATTTTGACCCCGAAAGACTTACAAGTTTTAATTTTTGAAAACCCAAAAATTTTTTATTTATCTTCTTATACTAAAAACAATTCGTGTACCACTTTTTGACAATATATTCAAAAAACAACACCATTTATTTAATGATTTTCATCAAAATATGGCTATTTTTTGGCCTTTGACCTTTGACCTCGATGCGCCTCGTGTTAACGTTGTCCGATTTGACTGAAATTTTTAGCATAGCATTTTTAGACCAAATGTAATAAAAATTAGGGGTGCACTCCTTCAAATTCGAAGTTTTGCAAAATAGCTGCCACCCTAATATACATACAGACAGTAGATTTCTTACGCGAGTAAGATGTTCACTGCTTTTGTTGTAAGAGGGAATACAACAAAAGCAGTGAACATCTTACTCGCGTAAGAAATCTACTGTCTGTATGTATATACTAGCCTGTAATACAAGCTGTATATATGAAGGTATGTTTGAATTAAATAGTGATGGTTTGGTTATGACTTTTCGTTTGAAATTTAGAGCTGTATTATGTTGTGAATTTAGTACATTTCTCATTATGACTATTTACATACGAATATAAGACTTTATGTTTTGCCACAAACGATTGTCAATTTGCTAAATACTCTTGACAATGGAATTTGACGAATTCCGAATGCATAGTTTGTCACTATTCACTAAATATTACATTGCTAGACAATTTTAACCAATGTCATTTATTATCTTTTTTATTTTTTAAATGGTTAAATGTATTATTATTTTTACTATAAGTTTCTTTAAGTGCATTGAGTATGAGAGTGCTACATGTTACACACACAAAGACAAAATATGATAGTATGTTTTGAACTGGTGGTCATCTTGTCGCGATGCGGAAGCTTAAGTGCGAGGACTCATTGCAGGCCAAGCTGGCGGGAGTAGTTCTGCTGATGTAGACTACTCCTGGTAGGGACACCCATGCCAGACGGGCTCATGAATAGCACGAACTAAGAACTACCTTCCCCGGCCAACAGTGTCTGTCTCTCCTCTTTTGATAAGTGGCGACTGTTGTGCCGTGTCCCCCCAGCGTCTGTCAATCCAAATTCTGGGCCCTATGTTAAGGGCGGCTGGTGGGATACGTCCGTTGGTTTGTTCAAACCATGTACTTCATTGTACGTCTGTCCGTTAAATCCATCAGCGTTTGTTACTCAGATTGGGCGGCTTGATGGTCCGCGTCTGTACTCAGATTGGGCGGCGGTATTCGATCCTGGCAGAAGGTTAAAAATGCAAAAAACCTTTCTTTTTTTCTGATATGCACAACGGCAATTCATGCCCTCAGTATCCGGCACGGGGCTTCATAATCTCCGGAGACCCAAATCCCACGATGAAGGTGACAGGTCGTGGTGATTTGTCTGCTACTGCAACCCCGGTTAGTCAGGTGGTTCCACCGGGCTTGACTAATCGGCAAACTACCGGCGTGGTTGCAAAAGGTCAATCTGACATGGTCGGATCGACCTCTTGTAACAAAAAACAAGCTCCTCAGTCTAAACCTCTAGGTGGACGAGGGGGCTCTCACAGCTTGGTACCGTTGGGTTCTTCGAAACCCAGTACCTCTAAGGCTGCCCAAGCCCTGATTGACAACAAGTCAATCAAAACCCCTTCCTCGGGTGCCAAAGGGACTAGTCTGACTAAGTCGGACAGTTCCAAGGCCTCCCATGTGCCAATTGCACAAAAGGGACAAAAGGAGAGTGATCCTGGTTCCTTAAATGTGCCTCCCCCTGCCACTATCGGCAAGTCTGCAGTCCCCCGGCACAAAACTCCATCCAAACGGGCTTTTGTAACGAGGCGCTCCGCCTACAGAATTCTTCGTCAGCTTGGCGACAAGCCGGCAGATGAGCTCACCGAGAAGGAGAAATCCTCACTCGAGTGGGCAAGAGCTCAAATTAAAGAGCTTCAACGCACTCAACCTCCTGCTGGAGCAGTGCCTACACGGCCAACTGTGAAAGCAGCGCCTAAACGGCAGAGATCTGAGGAAGAGCAGCAACATTCCAGGACAAAGCGTCCTATGCACGCGCCTACACGGCTACATAAGTCCTATAGTGAGGTGACTAAGTCACATTTCATGTGGGCTGTTGTAGATAGGAGTATCGCAGACGGGACTATTTCTCCAGAGAACTGGGAATTAGTCCAACTCAAGATGTTGGAGGTGTACTGGAGGATTCTGGAACAGGATCCAGGTCCACCTCCCCAATGTGATGATGCGGGCTGGTTTCAGGGCCATGTCAAGCTTATCGCTTGTGCGGACGAGCGCTCGGCGCGGCTGTATAAGCAAACAATTGCGTCCCTTGGGGAAGTATGGCAAGGAGCTAGGCTGGAGGCAGTTCCTCTTAATGAGGTTCTCCGAAGGCCTAGGTCCACAGCTAAAATACCAGCTGTGCCATGCGATCCCACGGAGATTTTGAAAATCCTTCAAAACAGCAATCCTCAACTGCCGACCCATGATTGGAAAGTAGTTAAGGTTGCTGAGCCTGAAGGACGATCAAGAAGGGTAACCGTTGTTCTAAATGAACAATCCTTGGCGCCGCTTCGTGAGAAACGGGGGAAGATCTATTACGGTTTCGGAACGATCTATCTTCGTGTCTACCGCGGCGACGACAAGGGCGGTTCCCCACCCTCTGGCGATAAGCCTGGGGCTCCGATTGATGTGGACCGTATGTCGTGCGATGACGAAGTCGCTAATCCATCTGACACAGAAGACACCAACTCAGTTTCAGAGCTGGTTGGTGAGTTCTTTGAACAGATGGATGAAGCGGCAGACGAAGACGCCCTCCTGGACTCGGATCAGGAGGACGCCGACGTCACCGTTATTGAAGGCAACTAGGATGGCGAAGGTTATGCAAATAAATCTTCACCATTCCAAAGCAGCATCCGCTGCACTGCTCCTCCGGTTGGCAAGTAGTGGGGAGGAGCTCATAATGGTCCAGGAACCTTGGATCTCTGAGGGTCAGGTGCGTGGACTCAACACAAGCGAATACACGCTATACACGGCAGGCACAGGTAAGCCACGAGCCTGCATTCTGGCTAAGAAAACCCTTAACCTCTTTATGTTATCTGATTTCAGTGATCATGACACAACTGCTGTAGCTTTGGAGTCAAAGAAGGAGACACTCTGGTTGGCTTCCTGCTACATGGCTCACGACCATGGGGAGAATCCGCCTTACACCTTGGTTCGGAAATTCTGCGTGAGGCGAACAAGAAAAACACGCCAGTCATCCTGTGTGCAGACGCCAATGCGCACCACACCATCTGGGGTAGCTCAGACGTCAACGCTAGAGGTGAGTCTTTATTCGATTTTATTTTTAGCAATCATATGGCTATAGCTAATATAGGTAATGAACCAACTTTTGTCACAACAAACAGAAGGGAAGTTTTAGACGTTACTCTGATAAGCGAGAAACACTCGCATATGATAGGGGAATGGAGGGTTTCAAGTGACTGTTCATTCTCAGATCACTTGTATATAGAATTTTCTTTAGACGTAGGAAGTCAGGGGAAATTGCCATATCTCAACAGAAGGAGAACAAAGTGGGAGCTGCATATCGATACTCTCTCACAGATTCTCCCAGCTGCTCCTCCGGTTATTAACAACATGGAGGATATCGAAGATGCCGTTAACACGCTAACAGGGGCATTAAGTGTTGCGACATCAACTGCATGCAAACCCACCATAAGGAGGGGAAGGAGTAAACCGGCTTGGTGGAACTCTGACATTGCCAATTCACGATCTGTGTGTCGGAAACTGTTCAACGAGGCTAAAAGATCAGGTAACTGGTCGGCTTATAAAGCCTCTGTGAACAGTTTCAAGAACTTGATAAGGAAGGCGAAGCGACAATCCTGGAGAGAATTCTGTGGCGGCGTGGAAAACTTCTCTGAGACCAGTCGCCTACGCAAAATCCTTTCGAAAGCTCCCTCTGCGCCCAGCTATATCCAAAAGCAAGGTGGCAGTTGGACGACTAGCGCCGAAGAGTCCCTTGACGAACTCATGAATGCGCACTTTCCTGGTTGTCTTCCCGTCTCCGATACGGAAGACATACCTGACACGCCTGAGCCCTGCGTGGTCAATCTGCCCATTGGAGAGAATAGACTACGTTGGGCCATCAGAAGCTTCGCGCCCTATAAATCACCGGGTCCCGACGGTATTATCCCGGCTGACCTTCAATGGAACGCCGATCGGATTATACCATGGCTAGCCAGTATATATTTGGCCTGTCTCAGATGGTCTTACATCCCTAGGAAATGGACCACCTCTGAGGTGGTTTTCATCCCAAAGGGTGGGAAGACATCCCATACGAAACCGAAGGACTACAGACCGATTAGTCTTTCTTCGTTTCTTCTGAAAACTCTGGAGAGAATTATAGATTCATCCATCAGGATGTCTGTCAATCCAGAGTCATTATCTGCCTCCCAGCATGCCTACAATAAGGGCAAGTCAGTGGAGACGGCACTACACTCTCTTGTTGGATACATCGAGCGATCCCTGGAATACAAGGAGTACACTCTGGCCGCCTTTCTCGATATAGAAGGTGCCTTTAACAATGTCAAACCTGAAGCAATCAGGTATGCCCTGGACGAATTGGAGGTAGATAATACCATAACCAAATTTGTCATGAAACTGCTTGGACATAGGACTATTAGGTCAACTCTTGGCAGGTCCGTGGTAACAAGGGCTGCAGTACGGGGCACTCCGCAAGGAGGAGTCCTATCACCGCTACTGTGGAACCTTACCATAAATACTCTCCTCGTCAAACTGGACGATATGGGGGTCAAAACTGTCGCCTACGCGGACGACGTGGCCGTCGCAGTATCCGGAAAATATCCGGGAATACTGTCTGAACGCCTGGAGCTATCTCTTGAACTGCTTTCTGAATGGTGTTTAGATAGCGGTCTGGGGGTAAATGCAGGCAAAACTGACCTTGTTTTATTTTCGAATAGGAACAAGATTCCCAGGTTCATCCCACCGAAATTAGGCGGAATCGAACTCACGGTGTCCGATAGTGCTAAGTATCTAGGAATCATTCTAGACAAAAAGCTGCTATGGAACTTGAACACTCAAGCGAGAGTGGCAAAGGCAAACGCTGCCATCTATTGCTGTAAGAAGGCCATTGGAAGCAACTGGGGTCTTACACCCCGGAATGTCAATTGGCTATTCAATACGGTTGTCAGGCCCATACTTATGTATGGAGTATCCGTTTGGTGGGTGGCGACGGAGAAGGCCACTCACCAAAAGGCATTCAATAGGATCCTTAGGACAAGTGCGCTGCTGATAACAGGCGCTCTTCGCTCCACTCCGACGAAAGGACTACTTGCTATGCTTCATTGGCTACCAGTAGACCTTCTCGCAACACAACTAGCCGAGAACACAGCCACTAGGCTAGCGGCAATTAACGCATGGACGTATAAACCATACGGTCATGCAAGAATCCTGAGGCAGCATGGTGCCGCAGAGAACATCGACTACTGCACCCCCATACCCTCGTTCGAAACCGGGTTTGTAACAAGGATTCCGGACAGGTCCGATTGGACGGAGGGCCTCGATATTCCTGAGGAGACACTTAAGGTTTTTACTGATGGCTCCAAAATGGACGGTCGAGTGGGGGGTGGCGTTTTTGTGAGTCAACGGATTACAGGCTCTCATTTCGACTACCGGACCAGTGTAGCGTATTTCAAGCCGAGATAATGGCTATAAAACGGGCTGCAGATTGGTTAGGGTGCCAACGGATATCACTTAGGGATATCTGTATTTTCACCGACAACCAAGCGGCTATCAAATCCCTAGCAGGTGTGACCACCACATCTAGAATTGTCCGAGAATGCCGGGCGTCTCTTAATGAGATGGCGAGACATTCGAACTTGGCACTCATCTGGGTGCCTGGACATGTGGGTATAAATGGCAACAGTGTTGCCGATGAACTAGCCAGGCAAGGTACAACTCTACTCTCTAACGAGATAGATCATACGCCTGGCATTCCGCTCAGTGCGAGTAAGAGGCTGAACGAAAATTCACTTTTTCAAATAGCCAACGACAGATGGCGACGTGAATCCACGTGTCTAAACACGAGGATGGTGTGGCCCTCTTTTGATCGCCGGCGCACGGGTAGGATCATCCAACTGTCACGGAACCAGCTACGCAACCTAGTTGCAGCCGTTACGGGGCACAGTGCGCGATTCGGCGCACACGCCAGTAAAATGGGAATTCCCCACAATGATTACTGCGTGGGATGCCAGGATGTGGAAGAGGAAGATACGGTTACGCACTTCCTATGCCAATGTCCGGCATACGCCCATCGGAGAGCCATACATTTTGGTAACCCGATACTGGCAGATTTGACGTGTCTATCCGCCATGGATGTGAATAGGATAGTCTCGTTCATCCGGGATTCTGAGCGTTTCAGCTTGGATCCCAGTGAGGCCACGTGAGCACTACTATTTTCTTCACCTTTCTCTCTTCTATCCCTATATTTTTCTCTTTTTCTTATCTCTTCTATAGGTAACACAACGGGACCACGTTTATTGGAGGACCCAAGTGAGCTGTCCAAAGGCGGCTGCCTACCTACCTAACCTAACCTATGTGTTTGCCTGTCGCTGATTTAAAGCAAACAACTTTATAAAAAGTTTCTTGAAAATTGTTACTTTGACAATATCATCGTAATGATTAGTAAAAGAAATATGACCTTGAGCTAGAATAATCTTTCTCAAAAATAGAATTTTAAAGGTCGAATAATAAATAATTTTTATTAATTTAAAAATTAAAACAGAATTTGAAAAAAAATTTGAAAAAAAATATATTTGTATTTGTTTAAATACCATCCTATGACTAATTCTATTTACATAAGCCAATCAGCTGCCAAATTAAAAAATTTTGTTTGATTTTTTCTGTAAGTACAGATCGAGCACGGGCTCTAATTATATTTGTTATAAGGGTTCAAGTTGAAAAAATGCAGAAGAAAAATTGAATTTCTAAAAATTATAGACATTTCTGGTATTTCCTATACCGGTTTCAAACACCCCAGTTAGTGTCATCATCAGTAGGATTTAAAATTTTGTATTTTTAAGTTATATGGAATGTACCACCATTTTCGAGGTTTTTTTTTACATTTTTGTTCTTAACTTTTGAACCGCTTAACCGATATCGCTAAAATGCAATACCAAAATGTACGAAATCTCACAAGCAAACATGTCTGGCGATTTAAGACAATAATGATTTGGTTCCTTTGGGCCAATATATCAAAAATCGATAATAGATATAGAGCAAATGACAAATTAAGACATCTGACAAAATTTGAGATCTGATCAGTTACAATTAATTATAACGATATTACCACGGGCAATTATAAAACGTAATTTTGCGTCAGTGAAATTATTTTTGTCCCACGAAAATTTTTAAAATCCCGCCATTTTGTATTTTTTTTGCATTTGTCCCGCATTTTTGAAATAAAATTCTGGCAACCCTACTACAGACGGACGTCACTAAAATGTCGTGGAATCGATCCTAGACTGATATTTCATGAGTTACAAACGGAATGACAAACTTATATATACCATCTACCACCAAGTGGGGCGTACAAAAATTCAGAAAACTCAAAAAAGTTTTAAAAACAAGTGAGAGTTTTAAATTCAATTGTGCCGTATCTTGGATACTCTACAACATGTCAAAAGGTAGAAAAAATTATAATTTCAGGATTGTTTTTTTTTTTTGTGAGGAGAGTGGTTTGGCGGCGAGCGACCGCGGGACAACGGTCCCCACCAGAAAATATTTACAAATAGTTTAATAATATCTTTTCACTTAATTTATAGAACTTTATCATTATTAACATTATTTCTTTATAAACACGTCCCCAAAATGGGGCGGGTCGAAAATAAATTAATTTTTCTGCTACGCTTGGTCCAAGGTCAATGAACTTCATATATCGTAAAAGCTTTTCATTTATTTGACCAAATATATAAAAAAAAAACATGTAAAAAATGTGTATTTTTCCAGGGCAGCCTTAGTAGTTTTCCGCCTGGTCTGATTTTACCCATAGTATACCCTCATGTTTGGAGGGTATAAAAACGGCAAAATTTCTTGAATGCTAAAACTAAAAGCAGGAATGGCATTTTCCCTTGTTTTAAGCACGTTTTCATAATTTTTTAAGCTAGAAGGACATCTCTCGCTTCATTTTAAAAAAAAATTCTAAATTCTATTTACTTAACAATTTAATCTCTATCACCAAGTGTAGGGTATTAAAACACATTTTTTTTTTTTTTAAACTTATATAAGACAATAGGGCAAAGGTAAGCCTTTCTTAAAAAAAAAAAACAAATTGTATAGTTTATGTTGGTTAACTATTCAACAACACTTAAATTATCATTTAACCATGATAAACACACAACAAGAGGTAAAACATCACAATTCCAATCTTTTGTCTATTTTACTTGTAATTTCAAATTTTGCATCCTATTGTTATAAATCGGCAAATTTTCTATGTTCTACTACGCAACGCATGAATGAAAATGGAAAAAAAATATATGAAGCATGATTAGTTTTTATTTGGCTGCAGGACATGATATTCAAGGGGTATTAGAAACGACCACCTTGTGGCACATTAGGTATTGAAAATATTTACTTTTTTCTTTTTGTTATAAAAAAAAAGAAATAATTCATAAAATCAAGTCAAGCGAAAACATAAAAGAAACGGGTAAAAAAGGGAATTGTAATGTTCATTGAAGGAGAAATGTTAAAAAGAATAATAAATTATGATTTTATATAAATTTAAAACAGGTTGAATTTGAAGAGATTTTAATGAAATCAATGTGGATGTTTCGAAAAACTTGAGAAGATTGCTAAGATCTGATAATATATGATTTGGTCTGATATAACCAAATTTTAAATTTGTGGCAATGTTGATCAAATCCGAGATATAATTAGATGTTAATATCGGTCATTCCCGAGTAAAAAAGTTTTGATATAATAATATATTTTCAAATATAATTATATATAAATGGATCTATTACTTGATCCCAAAAATGGAGGATCTAAAAATATATGATTATATCTTAGTAGATAAAATTTGATATTATTAGATATAATTATATCCCAAAAATGGAACGGCCCGACTAAAAAAAATAATACGGCGCCATATATCATTTGATCCCAAAAATGGAGGATCCAAAAATGTATGATTACATCTTTTTATATCAAATTTGATATAATTAGATCCCAAAAATGAAACGGTAAATATTATCTAACTAGCTATACCCGGTCCGCGTTGCTGGCCCTAAAAAAAAACTGTTTTATATTGCATCTTAATTTTAATACAGAGTCTGACAAAATTAAAGCACGGGTCCGGGTCCAGCTAGTAACTTTTGGTTCCACCCTCGGTAAGCACAATCTATAGAGAAATCTCAACAAAATTGGTTCAGCCGTTTTTGCGTTATTTCGAAACACACAGACATAACGTTAAGTATAGTACAAAGGGGCGTGCCATTTAACGCATTTTTATCGAATCGTGATAGTCTAAAGTTCCATACTGCATCCTCGATTAGTACTATCTATGCTGCAAATTTCATTGACATCAGTTTTGCCGTTTTTGTGTGACTGAGGAGGAAATAACTTTTTATTTATAAAAAACTGGAGTGACATTTTATACCCCTTTGTCGAATTGCGCTCTACATGACCTACAGTTCCCGCTCGGTTAGCTCTATCAATAGTGACAGATTCGGCTTATCCGCTTTTGCGTGATTTCAAAACAGGCAGATGTAACGTTCAGTATAAAACAAAGGGGCGTGGCAATTTACGCCTCTTTGTTCAATCGTGGTCAGTATAGTTCAAAGGGCGTTGCAATTTTGACCCCTTTTTCCAGTAACGATCTTATATAACCTACATATGGACTTGGTGCTAACTGTATGTAGTGAAAATGTCAAGAGAATCGGTTCAGCTGTTTTTGCGTGATTCCGAAACAGGCAGACAACGTCCAGTATAGTACAAAGGGGCGTGGCATGTTACGTTCCTTTTTCCAATCGAAGCATAACATGGCCTATAGTTTCGCACTCGGTTATCACCATCAGTGCTGAAAATTTAATTAAAATCGAATCAACAGTTTTTGGAGCATACAGATATAACATTCAACTCAATACAAAGGGGGGCATGGCATTTTACGCCCAATTGTCCGACGCTCTAATTTGGCACATAGTTAGTACTTTGTTAGTACTATCGTTGGTTTAAATTTAATCAAAATCGGTCTATCCGTTTTTTATATATAGATGTCATTAGTGGTGCAATGTAAAAATTGGATTATGCCCACCCCTCCGCCCACAGACAAAAAAGCATGGCATTTTACGCCCATTTGTCCGATCACGCTCTAATTTGGCATATAGTTAGTACTCGGTTAGTACTATCTTTGGTTTAAATTTCATCAAAATCGGTCTAACCGTTTTTTATATATAGATGTCATTAATGGTGCAATGTTAAAGTTCGATTTTGCCACGCCCCTCCGCCCACACGCAAAAAATCGAAAATCTGACCGCACAGTGTTACTCCCTAGTCTATTCTGAATATTCCCTGAATATTTCATCAAGATCGGTCCAGCCGTTTTCGAGTCCATACGGAACATAAGTACATACCCACATACATACTTCCATTTTTATATATATACTAGCTATACCCGGTCCGCGTTGCTGGCCCTAAGAAAAAAACTATTTTATATTGCATCTTAATTTAAATATAGTGTCGGACAAAATTAAAGCACGGTTCCGGGCCCAGCCACTATCTTTAGAGAAATCTCAACAAAATCGGTTCAGCCGTTTTTGCGTGATTTCGAAACAGACAGACATAACGTTAAGTATAGCACAAAGGGGCATGTAATTTAACGCATTTTCATCGAATCGTGATAGTCTAAAGTTCATTCCAGCATCCTCGATTAGATATTTTATTGATATCAGTTTTGTCGTTTTTGTGTGATTGCGAAAGAGAAGGAAATAACTTTTTATTTATGAAAAACGGGAGTGATATTGTAAACCCTTTTGCCGAATCGGGCTATACATATGACCTACAGTTCCCGCTCGGTTAGTTCTATCAGTAGTGACAGATTCGGCTTATCCGTTTTTGCGTGATTTCACAACAGGCATATATAACGTTCAGTATAAAACAAAGGTGCGTGGCAATTTACGCCTCTTTGTTCAATCGTGGTCAGTATAGTACTAAGGGCGTTGCAATTTTGATCCCTTTTTCCAATAACATATGCACTTGGTTAGCACTGTATGTAGTGAAAATGTCAGAAAATGTCAGAATCGGTTCAGCTGTTTTTGTGTGATTGCGAAACAGGCAGACAATGTCCAGTAAAGTATAAAGGGGCGTGGCATTTTACGCCACTTTTTCCAATCGTAGTATATCATGGCCACTCGGTTAATACTATCAGTGCTGAAAATTTAAATCAAATCAACAGTTTTTGCGTTATTGCTATGCATGCAGAAATAAAATTCAATTCAATACAAAGGGGCATGGTATTTTACGCCAATGTCCGATCACATACACAGTTAGTACTTGGTAAGTACTACCGTTGGTTTAAATTTCATCAAAATCGCTCCAGCCGTTTTTAATATATAGATTTCATTAGTGGTGCAATGTAAAAATTCGATTTTGCCAACCCCTCCGCCCACTGACAAAAAAGCATGGCATTTTACACCCACTTGTCCTATCACGCTCTAATTTAGCAATATAGTTAGTACTTGGTTAGTACTATCTTTGGTTCAAATTTCATCAAAATCGGTTCATCCGTTTTTTATATATAGATGTCATTAGTGGTGCAATGTAAAAATTCGATTTTGCCACACCCCTCCGCCCACACGCAAATAATTAAAAATCTGACTGCACAGTGTTACTTCTAGGCTATTCTGAATATTCCCTGAAAATTTCATTAAGATCGGTCCAGCCATTTTCGCGTCCATAAGCAACGTATACATATCCGTTTTTTGCATTATTGAAATAACTTTCAATTCAATACAAAGTTGCATGGCATTTTACGCTACTTTGTCCGATAACGCTCAATTTGGCTCATAGTGAGTACTCAGTTAGTACTATCTTTGATAAAAATTTCATCGAAATCGGTTTATCCGTTTTTTATATATAGATGTCATAAGTGGTGGAATGCAAAAAATGGATTTTGCCACGCCCCTCCGCCCACAGACGGAAAATCAAAAATCCGACTTGACAGTGTTACTCGCCAGGCTATTCTGAATATTCCCTGAAAATTTCATCAAGATCGGTCCAGCCGTTTTCGAGTCCATACGGAACATACATACATACATACACACATCCATTTTTATATATATAGATATATATATAAGATTTGATATAACAAAAAATTAGATCTAATAAGATCTAATAATATATAATTATATCTAATATAATCTTCAATATCAAATTAGATGAAATTTACCGTTCCGTTTTTATACCCTCCACTTAGTGATAGAGGGGATATATAAGTTTGTCATTCTGTTTGTAACTCATCGAAATATCGATCTGGGACCCCATAAAGTATATATATTCATGATGCCCGATCGTTTTTAAGACATTCTAGCGATGTCCGTCTGTCCGTCTGTCTGTCTGTCTGTCTGTGGAAAATGCTGTCGCGGACAAAATATTGCACAGAGATGACTGAAACTTAACATATTTATTGGAAGTTCTCCCGAGAAGTTTGGTATTGCATTTGAGCGATATCGGCAAGGCCGAATTTAACTTTGTTACTTGTTGGGATCTTATTATGTCCAATAATATCAAATTTGATCTAATAAGATATAATCATATATTATTGGATCCTCCATTTTTTCGGATCAAATGAAAGAACAATTTATATCTAATTATACAACAAATATCAAATTATATGTTAATATAGCAAAACTTTTTTACTATATTATGATATCTTTTGAGATCTAATTTTTTATAATATCAAATAATATTTACCGTTTCATTTTTGGGATCTAATTGTATCTAATTATATCAACTTTTATCTAATAAGATATACTCATATACTTTTGGATCCTCCATTTTTGGGGATCAAATGAGATATGGCGCCGTATTATTTTTTTTAGTCGGGTTAAATAAATAATCAGATATGATCATATCATATTCATTTTTAAACGAGAATACTGAATAGCAATTTCCATAAAAGGGGACCGATAATTACAACATTTTTATACCCTACACTACTCTGTGGTACAGGGTAAAATGAGTTTGTGCTGATGTTTGAAGCTACCCGAAATATTGGTCCTAGACCTACCTTCAAGTATACCGATCGACTCAGACTTACTTTTTGAGTCGATTTAGCGATGTCCGTCCGTCCGTCCGTCCGTCCGTCTGTCCATCTATCGGTTTAAGCACGATACAGGTCGCAATTTTCAACCAATTGACTTGAAATTTGAAACCAAAGCATCTTTTGGACGAAGCCTATTGAAATTGAAAAAAAACGGTCCATGTTGGTCCCTTTTGAATTAGGCTTAATTGACTCTAACAACACTTTGAAACTTTACAGGTAATCAAATTTTGTATGCACGAATCATCATTCCAAATTTCAAAGGAATCGGGTCAGTCCTTCTGGTAGTCCCCATACAAACCACCCTCCCGATATTCACATAATTCCCTCAAAATTCCTAAAAATGGCAATATTTGATAACAAATTTATTTTTATGTGTTAAAGGTGAGCTTTATTAACCAAATCAAATTGCAATATAATTGAACCGTTTTTGGACTTAGTCCCCCATATCAAAATTTCGACCGATATTCAGTTAAATTGGTCTATTGGCAAAAATAAATCAATTCCACTAAAATTTGATCTGTGTGTGTTTTCTTCACTAAATAAAGATCTAACAATAGATAGATCCAATCGGTCCATATTTGGACTTGAGACCCATTTTCCGGAAAACACTGGTGAAGGGTATCATATAGTCGGTCTTGACCGACTATAACTTTTTTACTTGTTTTTAGTATCTTACGAGTCTGATGATTTAACTTTTGATCTTTAGCACAATTCATTTTGAAATCCAACTTTAACAAATTCCCAAAAAGGTTAAATACCTTATAATTATGGGAAAAATGTATAAATGTTTATTGTACAAGTTGTTGGATTTTTTTATAATTATTTTTTTAAACCAAACAAATTCTTATTTTCAAAAAACATACACAACAAAAAATCTTTTTTTTTAAAGATTATGATTTTCATAAGCTAAAAATTTGTTTACACCAAAAAAAAAAATTCAAATGTAAATAAACCACAGATTTAAGGTACTCAGAAAGGCTTAAAAAAACCAATGAAACTGTGAATTAAATACCACAGAAAAATACACACTTTGCTGCACAGAATTCGCAGCTCTCCACACTAAAATGCGCATTTTAATGAAAAATTTCAAGTAGAGATTTTGTCTTTTATTATGATTTTGAACTGTTGTCAAAACAAACAAAACAACTGTGTAGAATTCGACTAAAAATATTTTTTTTTTTTTCATATTATGAGAAAGATTATTTATAGAAAGGAATGGCCTGGCCATTGAAAAAATAAATTACAACAGATAAAATAAACACTTAGACTGGGAAGTAAAAATAAAAGACTCTACAGCAGACTATATGTCGTCACTGGATGAACTAAACAACTAAAAATATCAGGGAAGGAATTTTTATTAATGTTGACACAAAACCCCCAATTGAGATGAGTAAATATAACTCATTAATGATACGACAGTTATACGAACTCTGTGTTGTTACAATAAGGGTATTCACGATGTGCATTACAAGCATTCATATTTCGTTAATATACGGCCAAGAAACTTGACCAAGTCAAAACATTTTATATTCAAATGAACTTGAGTGCAAAAACATTTTTTAATGGTTGTAATTTTTTAACGTAATAAAAAAAGTATTAAAATTTTTAGTTGGGTATTCTAGCTCGAGGTAATTTTTCTTTACTAATTACGCTATTCTCATAGAAGAGTTTTCAAGAAAATAATTTTTCTGCTTTTCAATACGCGAATTTGTAGTGAAACCCATTCAAATTCACGATTTTGCTCATAACATCTTAACTAGAACAATGATTTCTCTGAAGTTCAAAACCAATCTGATAATTTCAAATGTATTGAAGCATCGGCAGCCTTTAATTCGTCTTTTGAAAGTTTGCGTGTTTTCAACTAGAGTCGTAAAGGTTCTGTTCTTCCTACAAATCTTTTTCTTTTTTTTCTAAACGACCTTCCATGTCAAAATTCAAAACTTTTGTTCTCTTGATATTTTGGGCATAAAAATTCAGTGTGACATCTGTTGGAATTAAAACGTTTTTTAATTGTTGAAAAAAGAATTCAAGTGTCTCGGATTCTAAATCCAGTGTCAGAAGTACTTCTAAAAACGAGACCACTCCTTTGGTCTCTGACTTCCTTCAATGAGGGGTCCCTTTTGCCAACATAATCTCACGTCCTTACCGGCGGTGATGGTTTCCTCCTAATCCTGATGACATCATTTCTACTAGTCCCCACCGTGGGACTATAGCTCTTTTGTCAGTTAATCACTCTTTATCTATCTCATCTTTCCCCATCTTTCTCGTTTATTCATTTCCAACTTTCTCGGATGCCATTTTTTCGTTTTTCTATGATAATTTCAAAAACTTCAAACAAAAACTTTTAAAACCCCGATAAAATTGCTAAAAAATACGAATAAGCTGTTATTTTAAAAAAAGAGCTACCACACAACTAAAAATTAATAAAAGAGCTATTGAGCTTTATGAGTGAAATAATTCACTTAAAAGAACTAACTAGGGAGGTATTTCACAGAGCACCCACCGATTCTCATGAAACTTTTACATGGGAAAGAGTGAAGGAAAACAAGAGCTATCTGTTTTTTCTTAGTTGCCCAATCTCACATTTAGCGGGACAAAGGGGAGGGAGAAAAACAAGATTTTTTTCGTTTTTTGAGTATTTTTCACTTTTTTTCAAAAGAATATAAACATTTTATACAGATCGAAAAGTTTTTTGAAGGAATATCCAATGGAGTATAGGTCGTCTCCAAATTCGGATTCGTTAAGACCTTATCTTCAAAAATGTTGGGTTAGTTTGTATAGAGAGGAAATACGTACGACCGCCAAAATCATATATAATAATCTCTATTGACCCGTATTTTTGTGTTTGGTAAAATAACAGCTAGTTCTGATATTATTCGAATTTTTCCGAAAGACTTAATTTTTTTAGAAGGTGGCAACCCTTTTTTAAATTTGAGATTGGGCAGCTTAAAAACCGGTAACTCTTTATTTCTCCCCTCATTTCGGCCTCCTATTTGACAACAATTTCTTCTAATTTTACAAGCTTTTTACCAATAGTTTTGTAATTTTACAAGCTTTTTACCAATAAAATTGTAAATTTACAAATTTTTTTGACGCGATTAAACTTACAAGGAGGTCTGGTGTTTTTACTAGATTTTACGAGAGTTCCTACACTCAAAATAATTCTACAGTAAAAGGTTTAGTAAGTGATATTGTACCAAAATCTACTAATTCGTTACTAATTTTAGTATTTTCAAAGTACTAACATTAGTAATTTTTACTGGATTTGACTAATATTAGTTAAAAATTTTAGTATTGGTTACCAATTTCTGCACTAGGTCCTTTTGGACTAAAATTAGTTAAATTTTTAATATTGAATACCCACGTTTTTTTTTGGGTGTAGTAAAATTAACGAGCTTTTTCGTAAATTTACAAGATTTTTACCAATAAAATTGTAAACTTACAAATTTTTCGTGAACTTATTAGATTTTTTCTTGAAAAAAATTCTTGGAAGTTTGTAAAATTACAAAAAAAAATTAAAATTTCGATCGAAAATTTTTTGTTAAAAAACAATAAAAACTGTTTAGTAAACCAATTAGTAAAATGGGATTACGAGACTTTTTCTAGTATTTGGACTAGGTTTTTTTGTGTGTGTTTAACCCAACTCCTTATAAACCCCCTTAGATATTTAATTTTTACATCCGACAAATCAGAAAGATCGTGCATCTTCGAGATCCTAATGAAGCAAGCCATTGACCAGAAAGTGACAGACAATGGCAAATAAAGTTTTCTATAGTTTCCAACTCTTCCTCATCTATGCAATTTCGGCAAAAGTCGTTTGACCGCACATTTAACCGCTCAACTTGCGTTCCTATAAATCAGTGTCCGGTATTAATAGCAACTGCCGTCGAAACTATCTTCGACTATTTTACAGCAAGCCAACTCTGTCGTGTGGTCTCACAGGTCCTTTCATGTGCTCATTTCTGATTAGTCTCCGTCATGGAATAAAGCCGTAGATTTTGTTTGCAAGCTTTTAGAGATGTTAACTGCAGTTTTAGACAAGACATTGCAACCCAACCAGTCAGCCACTTCATTATGGCCAGCACCTCTGCCTGGTAATCACTGCAATTATCACTCTTCGAGCCAGGCTCAACGCTGTTCCGAAGAGACTTATAAGACCACTTTTTCGTGTAGTTTCGATGCCTGGAGGTTTTGTAAAACCTTTTCAAAGCGTCGGTTTTCATCGACTCTAACCCGAAACCAACCTTAATTTTGGGTTCTTAAATTCCTTTTTAAATGGTTTTAATTTCAGATCTAGTAATAAATTTTCTGTCAAAGTCTGAGAAAGTGTAAGGAGAAGGAAATAGAGAATAGTGTCTTTGTACATTTAATTTTAACTTTTCGAAATTGTAGCTGGGTGGGAAAAGTCTGCTGGGAAATTATTCCACATACGGCTAGTTCGACCAAGAAATGATTTTTCTCTGTGATACATTGGAAGTCGACAACGAACGGATGTGATTTGCTGGAAAGGCGAGTGCTACAGGAATGCACCCTCGTCTCAGGGAGTGATACACGCTCAGCTCAACACTTACACAGCTGAACACTTACCCCACATTCCGACCATGTTCCAATGAGTCAATAGAGCTGATCAGCTTCAACGCGTTCCTTTGCACCCGATCCAGAAGCATCCAGATAGACCTTGAAGTATCTGCCCAGATATGGGCAGATGCTTTTGCCAGATATAGACGATATTAATACACACAGAAAAACATTTTCCAAATATCCAACTGAAATTCTGTTAATACAACTAAAAATCGGTTGATACACTTTTATATAGGTCATCTCAATTGAATATCGGTAGTATAAACTAAAATTAGGTTGATACAGCAGATATTTTTTTGATACAACAACAAATTTCGGTTGTCACACAAAAAAATTATAGCGACAACCGAATTATGAGTTGATACAACTAAAAAATTCGATTGAAAATTTATTTTTCTGTGTGTAGTGAGGAGATCAGAAGGAGTGAAGTAATTCTTACACCGTTTTAAGAACCAAGACACTCAAATGCTTCTTTTGACACTTGAAAAACATGTTGCTTGCATCGCACATCACATTGAATTTTCATGCCTAGAACATCAAAAGTGTCTGAATCCTCGTTTGGGTCCCAGGTCACAGAGACATTCCAGGGAATTGCAAAGCCGATGAGCTTGCAAGACTGGGAACTACCTTACAGGTTCCAACATAATTGGAATGTGTTGGTATGCCTCTCGAAATTTGCAAGCAAAATCTACGGCTTTGTTCCGCGACGGAGACTAATCAGGGTTGGGCAAATGGATAGGCGTGTGAGACCACACGCAGATCTGGCCTCCTTTTAATCAAAAGCGCACAAGTGATCTGATATCGCTTCCAAGAAGAGAGATTTGGACGGTGGTTGCTGTAATTACCGTACACTGTCTTATAGGGAAGCACGCAGAGCGGTTACATGTACCGTCAAATGACTTTTTCCGGAGTTGCATGGATGAAGAGGAGTTGGAAACTAACACTTCATCTAGCATTACCCGCACTTTCTGGTCTGAGAATTAATTCACTGGAATCTTGGAAGCTGCACGTTCTTTCTGATTTGACAGATGTCAAAATTCAATATCTTAGAAGTTTCATAAGAAGCTCAAATTGGTTTAACGGAAGGGACCAGTATGGAAACCTATTGCAGTCCCGTGGTATCACAATGGTCCTCAGAGTCTATGTGTGTTGACGTAAAACGTCAGCAGCCACTTACAACCTAACCTGTCTGAATCCTCAATTAAAAAGAGGAGGATAAAGAACAGAACCTACCTCTAAATTTAGCCGGAACTCATCTGATGAGAATCCATCATAACAACACGTATAGTACGGTTTTTTGGGAAAGCTCAATATAAATCGAGATAAATTACTTCGAAACGTGCCACATACGATCAAACGCCTTGGAAATATCTTGAACAACCTTGCTTTCACCAAGTCAGTAAATGGAAGGACTCCAGCGTTCCAAAAGGAACGCTTACAGGTCTCCCGATTAAATTGGACTACAGATAATTTACCTGGTAGTGATTAACAATGCTCTCCATCACTTTGGAGAGCATAGCGCAAATTGCTATTGGGCGGTAATTCTCCGGGTTCGAAGGCTCACCCTTTTTGGGGATTGGCTGGACGTTGGCACCTTCCAAAACGAGGGAAAAATTCCTAACTGGTACGAGAAACTAAATGGATTTGACAAAGGATGAGAAGCGACAAAGCACAACGTCTTACAAGGGAAGTACCTTAACCCTTATGAACCGATTTTCCTGAAACTTAAAATTTATATAGAAGAGACGATTTTAAGGTTGTTTATGTGGTCCCCTTATGAAACAACGTGGACCTTCGGTAAAATTTCTAAAACTCCCGAACTAACAGGAATATCGTCTACAGCAAAAATACATTTAATAAAGATTATTTCGTAGGGTTACGTCTTTACATTATTACCCCCCAAAATTTACACATTTTCATGAAAAATATGTTTAACGAAACCGAATTTCTTCTCATATGGAAAGATTACATAGTTTCATTAAGAGAAATTGCTGAAATCCAAAAAACGTTTTTTTTTTGTCATATTTGGACCCATGTTTTGAACCCCTGAATCCCCGATATGGCCGTAGCCGAGACACCCCAACCTTAGAATTGTCTCTTTTATATATCTTTTTAGTTTCATGCAAATCGGTTCATAAGGGTTGCGATACTTCCCTTGTTAGCACTATTTCATACCATCCGGAAGCGGGGACTTTTAACTGCACGTGCTCGAAAAAATATCTTTAGCCTATACTCAGTGTTTACTAACGATTTGTAAAATCGGTGAAGTAGCTGCTATGAATTTGGTATGACAGTTCCTGTGCTTCCGATTTGTAATTTGTTAGTGGGCCCCTTCTTGGGCGCCATTTGTTTTAAAATTCTGCTAATAAAATTTTAGCAGTTTCTATGGATATCTGCAGAAAATTTTCTAATATTTAAATATTAAATGAACCAGTAACCCATCGGCTTAAAACTTTTTGGACAATCGAATCTACGGTTTTTTGAATTTGTCGGTTATTGAGATACTCCAGTTCTAAGTAAATTCAAGTCTGGCGTATTGTGAGAACCCTTAATTATTTAAATTTTAAACATTCGTTATGCTAAATGTGGAAAGTACATATCATCATTACTTTTAAATGGGCAGCATAACTGTTAATAATATAGCCCATAGAATAAACTAAAAGTGAACTAATTTATTAGGAATTTATGGGCAATGAAGTGCTCTTCTAGCTGTTATTTTTATTTTTCTCTCTGATATCATGGTGGTTAAGTGGTGGTGTCAGCTAGTGTGTAAACATAGTTTTTTTTTTAAACATCTGCAAAAATATCCTTTTATTACGACAAGCAGCATCAACGTCATCCTGAATAAAAATATTTCTTACACAGTTGTAAATCCTTTAACACATTAAGAGTCACAGATCTGTAAACACACACACACAAACAATTCAATAACGACAGCAAAAATTAAAAAAAAAAAATATCAATGAAATTCTTTGTTCGGTATGAAAAAAAAAAATATTGAACAAACATCTATTCATTTTAAACATTGTTTTCATAAGATTTCATTTCAATGCCCCCGACCAACAAAATTAGCTCACTTCTTTAACAGCAGGCCTGCTGTGGTCTTCTGGTTGACTATGTTTTAGTTTGTTCATCTCCTTTTTTTTGGTTGTTTTGTTGCAACATGGGGCAGATGATGGTTTTGTTGAAATTGTTGTTGGAGGTTTTACGCTTGCGCTTCTTTGTTTACACACTTGTAGCTCAAGTGATGCTGCAAAATTTCGTATTGGTGACATTAGAAGTATTGGTTTTTTTGTGTCGTACTCTGCAGCTGTGACTTTGTGTTAGATAAATAGTAGAGTGTCCCTTATTTTGGAAATGTTGGAAATCTTGAGACGGTACCCGCTCATTTTTTTCCTTTTGACTTAAAAATAACTCAGGAAAAATTTTACGCCCCTAGGACCACGCCTTCCCTACGCGACGGGGCCTTAAAGAGCGGGGCCTAAAAAATCATTTTTCCATACAAACCAAAAAAATTTTTTTTTGATTTTTAATTTTTTTGTTATTAATTATTATATTACTTGGTTTGCTTATTCACGACAAAAAATTTGATTTTGGAGGGATAAGTCTTTCAGCGCTAAAAAATTTTTCGCAAAAAAAAAATTTGGGCGGCCGGGGTCCTACAGTAAAAAATTTTTAAAAAATATTTTTTTTTAGTTTTGACCAGCAACGGTTTTAGCTGCTATGTTGCTTTAAATGATATATATTCAAAAAAAAAAATTATTCATATCTGTGACATCTTTATCTTTTTCGAAAAAAAAAATTTTGAGCCGTAGGAATCCTACGGTAAAAAATTTTTAAAAAATATTTTTTTTTAGTTTTGAAAAGCAATGGTTTTAGTTTTTATGTTGTTTTTAATGATATATATTCCAAAAAAAATATTATTCATATTTGTGACATTTTTATCGTGTATCGAAAAAAATCATCAATGCATTTTTTACCCTTTTTTAGAACACGATTAAGATGTCACAGATACAAAAAATATTTTTTTATGAATATATATCATTTAAAGCAACATAGCAGCTAAAACCGTTGCTGGTCAAAACTAAAAAAAAATATTTTTTAAAAATTTTTTACTGTAGGACCCCGGCGGCTCAAAATTTTTTTTTGCGAAAAATTTTTTAGCGCTGAAAGACTTATCCCACCAAAATCAAATTTTTTGTTGTGAATAAGCAAACCAAGTAATATAATAAATAATAACAAAAAAATAAAAAATCAAAAAAAAAATTTTTTGGTTTGTATGGAAAAATGATTTTTTAGGCCCCGCTCTTTAAGGGCCCGTCGCGTAGGGAAGGCGTGGTCCTAGGGGCGTAAAATTTTTCCTGAGTTATTTTTAAGTCAAAAGGAAAAAAATGAGCGGGTACCGTCTCAAGATTTCCAACATTTCCAAAATAAGGGACACTCTAATAAATAGGTATTAATTGCAGTTTAAAAAGGGTTAAACAAGATGACAAATATAATTATGACGATTTTTTTTACAGATATCTATTTTAAAATTTAATAAAATTGTATTTTTTTTTATCAATGTTAATACACTTAAAAAAATAAGCTGTTACATGTTCTTACGTTGCTTCAACAAAATAGGACTTGATTTCTAGGATCTTGAAATTTGGAATATTTGTGATACTAAGTTGGTAAAAAGGGGTAAAAAGTTCCACCTTGGTACTTTTTCGATTTCCTAAAATTCCCGTAATTAAGGTCGAGGACCGGTAACGAGTAAACAATGAATATAAGTAAGCAAAAATGGTACTATTTATATCTTTTGAGCACAGTACAGACTAGTATGCAAACACTGGTGCTAATTGCGTACTTTCCAATATGGTGGTATGGTTTTCAGTACAGAATGATCATCGCTGCCTATTATATGTGTGCCTGTACGTGTGAGCTTTTGTGCATGTATTTATGATGTTTGTTTACGTTTTGTATGAAACGTCAAAAGTTACACCGTGTACTGTCACTAATACTTACACCTATCAGATGCAACTCTGTGATACTACTACTCATGTACTGTGCTTTTGAGATAAAACCCCAGAATATTTATATTTCTTTAACGCATTCAGAAAAGAATGAAACCTACATGGAAAAAAATAAAATGAAACAGGAGAAGAATTGGAATAATGTGGAAAACAAAATGGAAAGGAACATGGAATACATTTGTTATACCCTCTAACCACAGTGTGAGGGTATATTCACTTTTATGACCCTATATCCATGGGAAATTAAACTGACGGATCACCGATTTTGTTTATTTTTGGTTATTTGATAGAGCTTCGTAAATGATTAAAAACTATATTTTTTGGATCAATACTTTGGAAGATCGGCGTTTAAAAAAGTGCTTTTTTGGCAATATTGAATTTTTGATAGTTTTTTAACATTTTTGTGCTCGGAAACTGTTAGTCGTATGAAAAAACTTATAAAAACAATATTGTTTGTAAAATTATGAAGATTTTAGCTTTTTTTTATAATTTTTGCATATGAACAAATTAACTAACTTTGCAGTAATTTTTTATGTAGGATGCAGGGTTAATTGCTTAAAGTCCCTACACTCAAAATAATACATTAGTAGACTTACTATTTTTTTTTTTGCTAATGCTATTAAGCTAACCTTCAGCAAATTTTTAGTTAAGATTAGCATGTTAGCAAAAATATCTTGTAAACTTCATTTAGTTATTTAGTTATTAGCGATTTTAAACAAAACTTGAACTATTTCTTTTTGCTAAATTTAAAATTAAGTTGACCAAATTTTTACAAGCTTTTTTGCTAATATAGCAAAAAAATTTTAATTTTTTTTAAGAAAACTTAAAACGGCGCTTTCTCGGAAACTAAGCCAAATGTAGCAAAATGGAGGCCATTTTTGGTTCTCGGGCTCCCCATATTATCGCCGGTCCTCTTCACATGTGTGGACCCTAATGGGTCCTACACTCAAAAAAATAACTTAGTCAAAATATTAGTAAAAGGAGTTGTAATTTACTTCAACGAAACTTTAGCAAAAAAAATTTAAAAATTTTACTTTTACAGATTTTTTTGGCAATTTACTATTGGTAAAATACAACAATATTTGGTATTTTTACTATAGAGGTATTCAGAGTCTTGTTGCCAGCCCTGGCAATGTAGCAAAAGAGTACTTGTTTCAAAAAATACATGTATTTTGAAAAGTAATTTTAAAAAGTGCTCTTTTACCACCAGTGACAGGGCTGGCAAGCAAGACTCTGAATACCACTTATATTTTCTTGCTAGTTTTTTTTTAATTTACTATAATTTTAGCAAAAATATTAGTAGTAGTATATTCCATAATGAAATGGTAATACTTTTTATTTTTTTTTTCTTAGTTTAAGAAAAAAAATTTTGTTTAAAATGTTCTAGTGTGAAAAAAACATTGCAGATTCTGCTGCTGTTGAAAGTCCAGCTGCCGAGAAGAAGACAAAAGATGATGCTGCCAATTCCCTATTAAAGAAGGCATCCATCAACTGGAATAATGGTTGATGATGCTATTAGTAACTTTAAAGAACGTGGTTCTCAAAAATAGACTACACAATTTTTAGTACTTTTTCCACATTTTTTGCTAATTTTAAATTTTTTTTTTGCTAATTTTATATGAAGGTCAGGTTAGGTTGGATGGGTGTTCGCCAATTTGGCGAATTCACTCGGAGGCCATAAGGCCCATTGTGATTCCCTTAAAGTTGTTTCCCTACTCCCCCCTGATACACAAAAATTTCTACCTTTCAAACCACCCCGATTCCCTAAGATATTCCGCTAAAGATGTCAGTGGGACACTGTTTAGTCAATCCAGGGGTTCAAAAATCGTTGTCCCAAATACTTAAGACGACGTTCATCAGTCCCGGACACTCGCACAACAAGTGCTTCACTGACTCCTCCTCCTCCACTTCCCCACAACTTCTGCAAAAATCCCTATCAGGAATGCCCATACGAGCGGCCATTCGGCCGATTATATAGTGTCCTGTCAGTACTCCCACTAATAGGCTAACCGTCCGTTTGCCAAAGGTAAGAAGACTTTTTGTAATCTTAGGATCCTGCATTGGCCACATGGTTCGAGATATCCTGCACGTGGTCAGTGATATCCACCTATCCTTCATCCTATTTTCCGATATCCTATCAATTTCGTTCATCAACTCCACTATAGGAATCGAGATATTATGTTCGACACGTTCCCCCACCGACTCAGAGCCACCTCTTGCACATTCGTCAGCTAATTCGTTACCATCGACCCCATTATGTCCAGGGACCCAGATTAGCTTAACTGTGTGCTGACTGATTCGATGAAGGGATTGTAAACAGTTACTAACAATTCTCGATTTTACAGTTTTCGATTCTAAGGCTTTCAGAGCTGCAAGGCTATCTACATAAATGTTAATGGCGCAAGGACTTTGGTCCTTTGTCATAACCATCTGCGCGGCTTTGTCGATTGCAAGAACTTCGACCTGGAAAACACTACACTTGCCCGGGAGCCTCACTGAGGCCCTGATTCCGAGGCATTCAGAGTATGCCCCCGGACCTGTACCCATCTCCATCTTCGATCCGTCCGTGAAAATTGAGATCGCATTCCCCGTAATAACAGAGTTATCCGCCCAGTCTTCCCTAGTTGGTATTTGGACCTCGAAGTTCCTATCAAAGTTCGTCTGCGGTGAGATATAGTCGGTTTTCTGTTCTAATTCCGTCCCGCCCACCGTACTTAATATGGTCGAGTGTCCCCAACAGCGTTGGCTAAGCATTTGCGACTCTCTAAGCCGAGAGCCGATTTTGCCGCTGTGCTCTTGATGTAGATATCTACGGGCTGAATGTTTAGTATCACTTCCAGGCCGGCCTGTGGTGCTGATCTAATAACACCAGTGATACCCAAGCACGCCAGTCGCTGTACCTTCTGTAGGTTGCAGAGATATGATTTCTTATCTGCTGCTTTCCACCACACAAGGGCCCCGTAGGTAAGTGTTGGTCTAATTATCGCACCATACATCCAGTGTATAATATACGGTTTAAGGCCCCACCTTCTTCCGGGTGTAAAAAGCACATAACGACTTTTTCATCCTTTCCTCTGTATTCCATTTCCAGGAAAGCTTTGAGTCCAGGATTACACCCAGGTATTTCGCCTCATAAGATAGTTCTAGGGTAATTCCATCTAGTTTGGGAAGAACAACCCGTCTATCTTAGTCCTTTTTGTGAACAAGACGAGTTCGGTTTTGGCGGAATTGACTACCAGACCGTTTTTCCTTGCCCACGTGTAGACTACTACGCAATTCTCATTTGTTCTACTTAAGATAAAAAATAAAAAAAAAAAGTTAAGTATTGTTCTTTAAAAATTTTGTTTAAAGTGTTTAATAAAAAAAAAAAATCATTTTGGATTTTGATGTTGTTGGAAGTCCAGTTACTGCAACTACTACTAATCAGAGAATAAAAAAATTACTAAATAAAACTGTTTTTTGACCAAATTACAACTTTATTTATCTATTTCAATTTTATTTAGATATTTTTGTCTAAGTCAACCCGGAAAACGCCAGGCGCTTCAGCTAATATTTTATAAACATTTTTGAAAAGATATAAAAGTAATAAAAATCAGGATACCGAAAATTCCGGGATTGAAAATTAGAAATCACGAGATTCGGGATTAAAATTGTTTGTTTTGTGTTCCACAAAATCAAATTTAATACTAAATTTAAAAAAAAATTAATAATAAAAAAATGAGAATCCCGAAAAACCTGGGAGTTAAAATCAGAAATCCCGAAATTCGGAATTCGCCTAAAAAGTACTTTGTAGAAAGTTTCAATTCAAGGAGGGTAATAAAGTGTACTTTGGTAAAATTATATTTTTCTGAAATAATGGTTATAAAAACTTGATTTTTGAAATGTAGAATCCACCATCGAAACAAAATATATTCTGAAAAAATACTTATAGGAATTTTTGATTCTACGAGAGTAAAAAATTAAAATTTTTACTTTTTCGATTTCGAAAAATATTGGATTTATAAACTTTAAATTTTGAAAAAGATTCTGAAAAAATAGTTTTCGAAAACTTTGATTTTTTCAAAAATGTTTTTTTAAATTGTGAACGGTATCAATATCTTCGGCAATGTTGTTTTTTATACCCTACACCACACTGTGGTACAGGGTATAATGAGTTTGTGCTGATGTTTGTAACTACCCGAAATATTGGTCCTAGACCCACTTTTAAGTATACCGATCGACTTAGAATCACTTTTTGAGTCGATTTAGCGATGTCCGTCCGTCCGTCTGTCTGTCCATGTAAACGGTGTAAACACGATACAGGTCGCAATTCTTAATCAATTGACTTGAAATTTGAAACTTAAGCCTCTTTTGGCCCAAGGACGAAGCCTATTGAAATTGGAAAAAATCGGTCCATATTTAGACCTAGCCCCCATACAGAGGTCCTCTTTAGTTTTGGCTCAAATGACTCTAATAGCCGCATTTTAATAGGTATCTTTTCGAAATTTGCCAGGTAATCATGTTTTATCCACACAAATCAACATTCCGAATTTTAAAGAAATCGCACCAGTTCTTCTTGTAGCCCCCATACAAACCACCTTCCCGATTTTCACATAAATCTCTCAAATTTCATGAAAATAGAAAATATTTAATTATAATTCTGTTTGTGTATGTTAAACGCGTTCTTTAATAACCTTATCAAATCTGATTATCATCGGACCATTTTTGGACTTAGGTCCCATGTGGAAATTTCTCCCGATATTCAGTTGAAGCGATTTATTGTCAACAAAAAGAAGCCTATTCCACTCAAATTTGATTAGTGAGTGCTTTTTACACTTATTAAAGATTTGACAAAATATAGATCTAATCAGTCCATGTTTGAACTTGGGACCCATTTTCCGGGAAACTCTGGTGTAGGGTATTATATGGTCGGTCTTGACCGACTATAATTTTCTTACTTGTTTAAATTGTTTCTGTTCATTTTAATCTAACAAAAACTTTAAACACCTTTAAATAAATCCGAAAGTTTATTTAGATCATTTAGTTTAAAAAGTAAAAAAAAATTCTTCTTGAAAAGAAAATTTTTGTTTCTGAAAATTTCTTTTATTTTTTCCATTTTCAAAGTTTTGATGTGTGTACTCGTGTGTTTATAAAATATTTAATTTTTTTTTTTCTTTTTATCTATTGTTTATATGCTATAACGGTAAAATAAAGTTTTAACAAAGTTCTATAAACAAGTGAAAAAAATAAATAACAACAAAAACGATTTTTATACTTTTCTTAAGACAAAACTTAAAGAAATAATTCCCAAGTCGAAAATTGTTGTATGTTGTTGTTGTTTCGAAAATATGTTGTTAGTACAAAAGACGAAAAAAATGATGAAGACAAAAAGAAAACAATGTCCTTTAAAAAAAAATATTTTAGATCACATTAATGTTGCAAACCAAACCAAATTCAACTAAAAACTAAAGAAATCTGGAACAACAACACCACAACCAGCGTTACCAGGTACTTTTTTCCGTTGTCCCCAAAAATATAACAAAATATCCCCGAAAATTCCCAAAAAATGAAAAATTTAATTTTTTTAATCAGTCAAAATAAAAAAATTTCATCAGTTTTTAAAAAAATTGGATGGTAATTTTATCCCCAACCACGTTAATAAAAGGTTTTTGACAATGTCAAAATCCATTTTGCAATCTATAATGCACGTTTTACTGAATTTGTTTTGTAATCTCGTAACAAAGAGTTGTTTTTTACTAAAACTTTTTTAAAAAACCGTTGATTACATTAAATTTAGCTTGTGGTATTAAATAGATACAACTTTGAACATCCCCAAAAAATTCACAAAATAATTTTGGATATCCCCACAAAAATCCCCAATCGCCAAATGAGACTCCTCGTTCTTTTTGCTCGCATGAAATCCCCAACTTTGGGGATAAATCCTTAAGTCTGACAGCCCTGACCACAACAAAAACATGTTGCATGCTGACGACGACAAAGCTATTAAACAAAAAAAAAACACCTCCCACAAAAGAATAACGTCAGCTTTAGCAACAACATCATGAACAACAACTATAAGTACAAAATGTTGTTGACAAGGCAAATCCTACTTTACTATAATACTTTGGCCCAGTATCATCAGAAACACTCGTAGCATTTTAAATTCCTAAGATTTGAAAGCGAATGTTAAAGTTTGAAATTTAAATATTTTTGATGGATATAACAGGAATCGAATACTGTAAAATCGAGAATTGTTAGTATACAATCCCTTCATCGAATCAGTCAGCACACAGTTAAGCTAATCTGGGTCCCTGTACATAATGGGGTCGATGGTAACGAATTAGCTGACGAATGTGCAAGGGATGGCTCTGAGTCAGTGGGGGAACGTGTTGAACCTAATATCTCGATTCCTATAGTGGAGTTGATGAACGAAATTGATAGGATATCGGAAAATAGGATAAGGGATAGGTGGATATCACAGACCACGTGCAGGATATCTCAAACCATGTGGCCACTGCCAGATCCTAAGAGGACAAAAAGTCTTCTTACCTTTGGAAAACGGACGGTTAGCCTATTAGTAGGAGTACTGACAGGACACTGTATAATCGACCGAATGGCCGCTCGTATGGGAATTCCTGATAGGGAAGTGGAGGAGGAGGAGTCAGTGAAGCACTTGTTGTGCGAGTGTCCGGGACTGATGAAACGTCGTCTTAAGTATTTGGGACAACCATTTTTTGAAAGGTAGAAATTTTTGTATATCAGGGGAGAGTAAGGAAACAACTTTAAGAGAATCACAATGGGCCTTATGGCCTCCGAGTGAATTCGCCAAATTGGCGAACGCCCATCCAACCTAACCTAACCTAACCGGATTGGCAGCCACTTCGAATAGGAACTCGAGTTTTCCTGTCTTACGCGATTAAAGCACGTTATAAATATGCACCAATTCCCAGGCAGACGAAAAAATATCTTATATGAATACAAAACACAATAAAAAACCTTGTCAAATTACAAAGAAAATGTTTCGTAATCCCATTTTATCAGTTTTACTTGTTTTAACAAAAAAATTTCAGTTACTCCACTGCAACTCCCATAAACTTTGTTTAGTTTTTCGTCACATTGATTTGTTTGGCCCATAGTGCTATATCAAAAAAAAAAAAAATATCAACTAATCTATGATTTAATGTTTCAAATACACAAGCAACTGACACAATGAACAACTATGGTTGATGGAAACTAAAAGAATAAAAACTCCTAAAACTATGTGATTTTTCTCCATTTTTTATAAAGATTTTTTTTTATTCATTCTTTCCGTCTTTCAAACAAGAAATTTAAGCTAAAAGCTCTAAGATTTAAGTAAAAAAACCAACAAGATGCTACTTTCTCTACAACTACTACAACAACTAGTACATGACTACTAACTACTACTATTGCATACCAAATACATGCATACAAACAAAATGTGTAAAGTAAAGCTCAGTTAAAGCGAACTCAGGGTTATAATGAATGATTTAAAACCACAAAAAGCTTATAAGCTTTCCTATAGGAAACACTAACATTCTGTTGTCACATCTACATTGTGATTGTAACCCCCACATTTTGATTGTTGCAACAACAATTGGCTGTGACAATCACAATTTGGTTGTCACAAACTTGAAAACTAGGTTAGAAAATTCCGCTCTTGCAGATCTTTTCTTATAACGTATTATTTTGGCCAGTCCTTTGTAAATCATCTTAATCAAGTTTCACCGTATTACAAAACTTACACACATTCATAGAAAATATCAAAAATGTATGAACATGGCAAAAAGTGCACAGAAAAAAATATTTAGAAAATTTATTTGAGTAATCAGTTCTTTAAATATTAAAAAAAAAAATTATTAATTTTTTAATTGACGCAATTAAAAATTTACTCAAAAGTAAACAAAAAAATTTAATTAAATAATTTAAAAAAAAAATAATGGTTTTTAGTTTTTTTCTTCTCTTAGTTTTTTGAATTCTCATTTAGTTTACAGTTTTTTGCACATGTTTGAAAAAAAGTTTTTTTTTGTTATTTTTTAAACAAAAACGTTAAAAACTTTTTTTAACTTTAAAAAAAATTAAAAATTTTGAGTAAAATTTAACTTGACACAATTAAAAAATTCGAAAAATTTTAAGTAAAGTTTTAATTGTGACAATTAAAAATTTACTAAAATATTTTGGTATGCATTTAATAATTTTTTATTAAAAGTTTACCCAATACTATTAAATCGTTTACTGGTGCAAAATTTAGTCATTTTTACTCAATAGTATTAAAAATTGAATCATTTTTTTTTTTTCTGTGTGGTATAAAAAAAAGTAGAAGGAAAAAGAAAAAAAAAAAACTTTTTTTTTTGAAGTGCGCCATGTTTGGTTTGTCTTTTGAGCTTCCGTTTTCACAATGTACACATGCAGAAAACTTTTTTTTTTTTACTTGCTTGATTCTTTTCAAGTTGTAAAAAAACAGTTTTTTTCTTGTTGTTAATGTTGTTGGTATAGAAAACAGGGTGTTTAAAAGATAGAGAAAGAAACACCTTTTAAATGCCGTCGCACAATGGGACATTTTTATTGCAAGATTAACATCGAAGTTTTTTGAGTGTAACTTTAAAACGAGTTTGACTTCAAAAACTATGTTGAATATTTTAAAATCTTTTGATTTGGAAAAATACACTTAAAATATTTTGTAGGCAGAAACAAATGAAAAACACATTTAAAACCAGTGAATAAACAATTGAAAACCATTCCAGTAATTAATCATTTGTTTTAACAAGCATCAACATTTATTTTTTACTGTTGACAAAATTTTCTAAAATAAATAACATTGAACATTAAAAAATTACGTTTTTTTTTTCATTTTTTTTAACCAACAAATTCGAAAAAAATAACCTACGGAAACATTAAAAGTTAATGATTGTTGTTTTATTTTTACCAACAAATTCAAAAAAATACCTACAAAACATTAAAAATTAATAATTTCGTAGGTTATTTTTTACAATTTTTTATTGAAATATTTTTTTAAAATTTTTTAATAAAATTTTGGGGAATCGATCCCGCAAACTACAAAATGTTGACTTCTTTTGCAAATATTTCTGGATATACTAAATGGATTTTGGATTTTAACCCCAGGTTCTCTTTATTGGAGTGTCTTCTTTACTTATCTGCTTTGGACATAACCAAAAAAACGACATTGTGAACTTCCTTATAATGTCCTGATGGTATCCTTGATCGTATCGAGTCCGGATTTCTTGCAAAAGTTAGGGAATTCGATTAAAAAAAATATGAATAACTTTTACATACATTTTTCCAATATTAAAAAATTTGTCTGTTTTGAGGGCTTGGTCCACAAAAAATGAAAATTCCTATATCTCAAGAAGGCGATTTGATACAACTTTTTTGATGACAGATTCGTGTTTCGGAAACCAAAATACCTTAAAAAATGTTAATTAGAAGTATGTGCAAAAAAAAAAAAATTTGACTTTTGTAGAGTACCCGGCTAAAAATGAATTGTATATGAGCATATATGAACACATCTGACCATACATCATTAATTCGAAAACATATATGATCATATAAGAACATATATTAAAATTGGCGCTTATTCAATATATGACCATTAGGGCGTTTCATCAAAAACTTTTTTTTGGATTTTTGCAACTCTTGAAGCGGAATATGAATTCTTATGGCCTAAAAGATTTTTGAGATTTTTTTCAGATTTTTGGAATGTCGGGATCAACTCGCTCAAATCGATTTTATCAAAAAATTGAGGTTATGAAACATAATTTTTTTTATTTTTTGTTCTCTGGTGCCTTTTTTTAACAAAACCGGATATAATACTTCTTAATGTTGCTAGCCTCCTAAAAAAAAATATTCGCGGTCAAAATTATAAGTTCAAGGGTCACTAAGATGACCTTAAAAGTAAAAATTCAGAATTTCCCGTGTTTTAACCTCAATAATTCGAGAAATATGCTATGTATGAACGTCATGTTGAATCCGTTAGATAGGTCTTTAAAACACCTTTCATTTAAAACCAATCTGACTATTTTCACTTTTGTAGAAATGTTAAAAAAAATAAAAAACTGGGAAAAACTCATTTTCTCCCCCATTTTATCGAAAATTGAACTGGTGCATTAGGTAGTTTTTTTTTGTAAAGTTAATATAATAACTTTTAAAGGCTTTTTATAGATTGTAGTTAGTGTTTCCAAGCCGGTTAACCAAAAAACCGGTTTTTTGTCAAAAAAACCGGTTTGACAAAAACCCGGGTTTCCGGTTTGGAAACACTAATTGCAATCAAAAAAACTTCTTTTAAGTTTATTACTTCAATTTTACAAAAAAACTACTAATGGATTCCCTTTGATTTTCTGTAAAATGGGGGAAAAAATGAGTTTATCTTAGTTTTTTAATATTTCTACTAAAGTGACAAATGTCATTTTGGTTTTAAATTAAAGGTATAAAAAAGACCTATCTAACGGATTCATCATTACGTTCATATATTGCATATTTATCAAATTATTAAGGTTGGAACACGGGAAATTCTGAATTTTTACTTTAAAGGTCATCTTAGTGACCCTTGAAGTTATTATTTTGACCGCGAATATTTTTTTTTAGGAGGCTAGCAACATTAAGAAGTATTATATCCGGTTTTGTTAAAAAAGGCACCAGAGAACAAAAAATAAAAAAAATTATGTTTCATAACCTCATTTTTTTGATAAAATCGATTTGAGCGAGTTGATCCCGACATTCCAAAAATCTGAAAAAAATCTCAAAAATCTTTTAGGCCATAAGAATTCATATTCCGCTTCAAGAGTTGCAAAAATCCAAAAAAAAGTTTTTGATGAAACGCCCTAATGACCATATATGGTAAAACATATGATAATATGCAGAATCCTATTTGGCAGAGAGTTCCACACGTCAGTCGGAGATATTTAGTGTCCCCCTAGATGTTGAAGTCTTCTACCAGTCAGTCTTAGGCATGTACAAAGTATATGTGTCTCCTCCTACATCTCGCAGAATCGTGTCCGTGTCAGATGGATTTTTCTTTGGTAACGTAGGTTACAATGTCCAGTTAGATAGAACGTTAGGATTCGAAGATCCTTTTTGTCCAAAGACAGTAATCGTTTATATACGGTGTTGGATGGAATTATGAATCTTGTTCCATGCACTTAGATTCACTCCATATTCTGAGTTTTTCCCTAGCATGTCCCGATGGCAAACCAAAGAACGGTTCAGGGCCAATAAAGGGTCGCCTGGCAGCGCAATTTGCCAAACAGTCAGCGCGTTCGTTTCCTGTGTGACCCTCCTGTCCCGGAATCCACAGGAGTGTTAGGTCGTTATGTCGTCCTAGTTCGTTAAGTGACTCAATACAGTTCATTACGAGTCCGGATGTCACCTCATAAGCTATAAGAGCTTTTAGTGCAGCCTGACTGTCAGACATTATGTATATATGGGAACCATTTGTTTTTCTCCGAAGACATTCGGTTGCACATATGTGAATAGCATACAGTTCTGCCTCAAAAATTGATGGTGATTTTCTCATGGGTAGAGCACATTGGAAATTTGGTCCGAAGATACCCGCCCCTGTATCCTTATTGGTTTGCTTGGAACCGTCTGTATACCATATAATGGAATTTGGGTCTGGGTCCCAGGTCATGTTTGACCACACGCTCCGATCAAGGATTTTAGTATCAAAGTTTCTAATAAATACTCGTGTCGGTAATATTCTGTCCATGACCTTTAAAATAGGGTAATCAATGAAAAATTTGGCAATTCTCAAATGTCCCCGTAAGTCACCTTCCTTCATATTACCAAGTTCCGTCAGCCTTAGGGCGCTTTTTAAAAGCATTCTCCATTACATAAATATGTAACGGTGGAATGTTAAGTAGGGCCCCAATGGCATAAGTTGGGCATGTTCTACCAGCACCGGTAATGCCAATGCAGACGAGTCTGTAGACTTTGTCCAATATAGTTCTGGCCGTACTTTGTTCCACCTTGGGCCACCATACTAGAGCAGCGTATGTTAGCATAGGCACAGACTAATACAGACTCGACATAAGTGACAGGTGTCAAAAAAGTAGTTCTGAACCATATGGTTAATATTTTCAAATTATTCTACAGATTAGGTTAGAAAGAGAAAACTGATATAACGCGCCATAAGAAAAATGGATGCCAGATCGGATTTTGTTGTTTCACTCACTCCTAAGTCGTAGAAAGTGTTGCCGTGTTAGCGTAAAACGGACTAAAAACCGCTGTGTTTTCTCCTAAAATCGCTTAGTTTTTCCCCATTTTTTCTTATAAAACCCTACTGTCGAGTCTGTATTTAGTCTGTGGCATAGGTTTGACTTCTCTTTAAAAAATGCCAACAATTTAAAAACAATAACGTACACAAATTATTAAAAATTAAAGAAGAATCACTTATTTTTGCGTACGGAACAAAAATAAATGACTTTAAAAATTGAATGCTAATGAAAGTCTTTGTTTTTTATGTTGTTATTTTTGAAACAAAGAACAGAAATAGTCATTTAAAAAACTCTTTTAAAAACGACAAAACGTAAAACTTTTTAAATAAACTACAAACAGTTAAAACATAATTTCTTGAGTGTTAGATTTTGAGACATATCAGATTCTGAGATAGAAATATTCTCATTAAAACCAAATAGTTTTACATGAATGTCATAGTTTTAATTAGTAAAGTAAAATTTCCTCGAGCTAGAATTTCCCTACTCAAAATATTTTTTTTTTTAGTTTTCAAAAGATTGTTTTTGTCATGCGACTCTATACTTTCCAGCGGGACCCCCTGTTTAATTATTTGTTTTTATTTATCAACAATTTAAGTCAAACTTAAGGATATTTTCTTCTTTTATTTTACTTTTTTTTACATTTTGGATGCCTCTCAAGCATACAGCCGCAAAAATACAAGCAAAAAACAAACAAAAACAACAATCCAAATAAAAAAAGATAAACTTTAAAGAAGAAAAACGAACCGAAGAACAGAAGAAAAACTAAAGCAAGGCCACCATATTTTTTTTTCTTCTTCTGTTTTTGTGTTCATACACACAAACTTACTTCCTTTACTTTGTAAAAGTACAATAACAACAACTTTAGAAAATGAAAGAAAACAACAAAAAAAAATGTCCAGTAAAATAGCAAAAAAAAAAAAGTTTTCAAACACTCACAACTAGGATACTAAATGATGACATACTCAAATGTCGTTTGTAAACTTTTTAAAGTTTACTTTTTTTTATTTTCGTTCATTCGTTCCTTTGTCGTATTTTATTTATTTTTTTTTTTTCTATTCAAAACTCAAAAACGTTTAAAGTAAGAGCTTCCTAAATACGTTTTTTTTTTGTTTTCTGTTCAATGCGACGATGAAAGCAAAACCCAAAAAGAACCAATGCCATTAAAAATTCACTGAAGCATAAAGCCAACAAATAAACAAAATTCAAATTTCACAAAAACTGGTTTTTTGCATGCATGCATAATTCGTGTTTTTGTTGTTGCTTTTAATTTTGTCAACTTACAAAGTGAGGACATGCTCAAAAGGAAATTAAACACACACCAGTTCATGCAACAACAAAAACAAAAATGGTGTGTTTAATGGTGAATAATAAGAATGATGTTACGAATATAAAGGGGAAGTTGAAAAACAAAAAACAAAACTACCAATCGTCTGCAAGAAGAGGTGTGTCGTTTTTATTGGGAGATAAAGAGAGAGATAGAAAATTAACATGTGCTTGAGTAAATCTATTTAGTTTTTAAAGGAATAAAAGATGATGAGAATCTCAACTTGGTTGGCATTAACATATTAATGGTTGAGTTTGATAAAAACTAGTTTTTTATACTTAACAGATCTTGCTGGAGTCCAAGACATTTCGAAGTAGCCTCTGTAAGATTTTGACAGTGCGTTAAAATTACAGATCAAATAATGTTAGCAATACTGAAATGCTATCTACTATGGCCGTGACATTCGCACCACGTGATGTGTTTGGGCGTGTGTCGGGTACTTTCGATTTGGTGAATGATATCTGTCCGGATCTTCCAGGAGTTTTTGGGCATCGGAGTTAGGTTAGGTTGTATGTGGCTGCTGAAGTTTTACATCAGCACACTTAGAACTGAGGTCCATTGTGACACCTCGGGACTGTAATAGGTTTCCCTACAGGTCCCTGCCGTTAAACCAATTTGAGTTTGTTATGAAACTCCTTAGATATTGAATTTTGACATCTGACAAATCAGAAAGATCGTGCAGCTGCCAAGATCCCAGTGAAGCACAAAAAAGTGCTGGGCAATGGCAGATGAAGTGTTCGATAGTTTAAAACTACTATTTAAATGACTTTTACCATACAACTCCGAAGAAAGCCGTAGATTTTGCTTGCAAGTTTCTATACGGATACCAACACATTCCCATTCTGTTGCAAGCTTATCGGCTTAGCAATTCCCTGGAATGTCTTTGTGCCCTGGGACCCATATAAGTGGCACTTAAGGCGAGATCTTGTGTTCAGAAATATGGACTCCAGAGATTTGACTGCGGCTTGACTATCAGAATAGATGTTGGCTGCGGTTGATCTGGAAGTCTTCGAGTCAGACTCAATCCAAGCTCTTCCGAATAGACTCCAATGCCCACTTGGTCGTGCAGCCTCGAAACATCTCTGTAAAAATTTATGGTGGCTCCACTACATGGAATTTCCCTCATCCAGGACTCCCTGGATGGTATCATAGTGGTAAAGTGGCGCTCAAAAAAGGCTCATTGAGGGAACACAGTCCATATTTTGTGGTATTGCTATCTTCTTAAAACCGTAAGTATAGTACGAAGAGCACCAGTAATGCACGACGCCATTCTCTGCTCCATTTTGATAAAGACACTGTTCAGTTTTGGCAGAATTGGACGCACTGTATAGATCCAACGAACGACTTGAGGGTTTAAACCCCATCGTTTTCCAATGGCCCTTTTGCTGGAATATAAATTAATCGTTGCTTTTCTCACCCGTTCCTCAATTTGACGCCTGAAATTCAACTTCCTATCTAGAAATACTCCAAGATACTTGGCTCCATCTGAGAAGGTGATGTCAGTGCCGTCCAGAGAAATAGGATCAAAAACAGGAATCTTATTTCTCCTTGTAAACAAAACAAGCTCTGCTTTACTTGGATTAACTCCTCGACCACAGTCTCTTACCCATTTAGACAGATCTTTTAGAGAACCCTGAAGAATGTCCCTAAATGTTGGCAGATGCTTCCCCTTTACCGCTATCGTGACATCGTCAGCATATGCGACAACATGAGAACCACGTGCTTCTAGAGATAGCAGCATTCCAAAGAAGCGGCGAAAGAACACCTCCTTGTGGTGTTCCCCTATTGACAAATCGAGATAAGACGGACGCTCCCAATTTAGACGTTATACGTCTATTGGCAAGTAGGTTTTCCACCATTAAAACGATCCCACGCTTTACTCCCAGACCAGACAATGCCAAAATTATCGAGTCTGGAATGACATTATTAAAAGGCCCCTATATATCACGAAAGTGTAATCCTTAACTGAAAGCGATCTCTCGATGTTACCAACGAGCTCATGAAGAGCTGTTTCCGTTGATCTACCCTTGCTGTATGCATGTTGCTTTGTCGAAAGCAACCTCGGGTCAATCTCTCTACGCAAATATGAGTCTAACATTCGTTCCATTGTATTTAACAAAAAAGAAAACAGACTAATTGGTCTGAAATCCTTCGCAGCTGTGTGGGAACTTTTCCCAGCTCTGACTCTGGTATCCCTCTATTTTAAAGGAATATACGACCAGTTGATGCATGCTGTGTATAGATTACACAGCAAGGGGGCTATAAAGTCCAACACTTGCTGCATCTAAACCGGGATTATACCATCAGGTCCCGGCGATTTATAGGTGCTGAAGCTTTTTATCGCCCAGATTAATGTTGGCATATTTATTATTTCCGAAGCAATTTCAGATGCTTGGGCGTCAAAAAGTTCCAAAGCTTGAAACGGCATCGTGGAATTGCCCCGAAAATGCGTGTTTAGAAGGAGATCCAGCGACTTGCCACTGGAGGAAGACCACACCCCATTAGAATCTTTCAGGTATCCCAGGGTGCCTCAGAAGCGTCTTCTATGTTTCCACAGAAGTTTTTCCAAGAATTACATTTGGCAATTCTTTTTAAAACTCTTAAGTTGCAGCCTGTATGCAGACCAGTCCTCGTCCGCTCTTGAAGATTTAGTCTTATTATAGAGCTTTATGCAGGAATTTCAGTCAATTTCCGCCAAACTATGTGGTCCAGATAAGGGTACTTCACACAAAAGCATAGAAAGAGTCTCTCTATATTTCACCCAGTTTGTTATTCTCAGATTTCTAGAGAGTGCCTCAACTGAGTAAAAACACGTAGACTCTGCGGTCCATTGTGATAAAACTAAGTCTCTTAATTTGTCGTTTATTCAATGTAAGTGTGGGTTCATCCTTCACACGTGGAACATACTTATACGTTCACTGTTGCCTGACAAGAGACCTGATCAACAGGGACGCTATAAATGTTCTTGCTCAGACACCTGAGTTACACCGGATCTTTGTCGCATACTTACAGATTTGATATTATTGTTAGACTCAGTATAACCACCTTTTTTCAAGGTGTGTACGGCTTGCTCCTTCGGTTTCCCGAAGGATCAACAGGTATAACCACCTTTTTTTCGAGGTGGTTATACCTGTTGAAGGAAACCGAAGGACCAACAGGTACCAACAGCCGCAAAATGTGATGTGTAGTTGCGTGAGTCGGTACTTTCGATTTGGCGGACGTGATCTATCCGAATCGAACTACGAAGTCCAATTTTCGCGTATCGATCGCGTGGAGCCAACTTCCTCAAAACATTTTATGTCATCTTCAGTGGCTTTATCTGCAGCACACTTGACTCCGTTTTCGGGCCCGGCCTTAGTATCATCGTGTATAAATTACACGGGTGGATTTGCGGTCAAACAAACATACATTTTAACTTTGCTGTAATTTGAATATCTTACACTCGGAATGACAAAGTCGATTTATTAAATTTTTTTAATGACGTTTATAAAAATTTTAGATTTTAAGGATTCTTTAACTCATTTCAAAATCTCACCATTCTTATTCTGAGTTTGTTTATTTTACACTTTCCTCTTTATGTAGAATTTCTAAATCGATGATGATTGTATTCCACAGTGAAGACACCATAGCATTTTAGTACTTTTCACTATGTACCAAAAAATAAAGTACTTTTTTCCAATTTCCCAAATTATACGTTGTAATAATATGAGAGATTAAACAAAAACCTCACAGTTACATAAAGAGAACGAGAGATTATTTATAAAAAGGGGAATTTATTTTCTAAATCCTATTATTTTCTTCAAAATGCGCAAAAACTTGTTTAGAGCATTTTGGAAAAATACAACCCTAATGAAAACAATACAGGGTTGTCTACAACTCTTTTGGGAGCATACTTAAAATGAGTGTGTTTAGGTTACACTTTTTGTTTATTGTTTATCCTAAAGGCAAAAAGTAAATGACAACAAAAATGAAATATATATTTAGAGAGGGTTGAATTCTAGTTGAGGTTTCACATTGCAATTGGAATTTGTGGGTTTGATGTTTGTTTCACACATCAGAACACAAGACCAAAAAACAACAATACGGCCTGAAAACTAAAATGCTTTGATTTTTCTGATTGTCGATCATATGCCAAACGACAGTACATGAAAACGGTTTAAATACGCGGATAATAAACAAAAAAAAAAAAGAAAAATTATAAACGAAAAAGAAAATTTACGAAAAGTGAATAAATTTCTTGTGCCACAAAAAAAAAATATTTTGAAAAAATAAAAAATTAAAATACCAAAAAAAAAAAAAAAATTTATAAAATTCTATAAAAGTTTAAAAAAATTGTAAACCAAAAAAAAATCTAAACAAAGTGAGAATTTTTTACTTAAAAAAAGTCAATTACAAAAAACCAAAAAAATAAACAAAAATTTTTTATAAAGAAAAAAATCTATTAAAAAATGTTGGAATTTTATCCTATGCCCACTAGTTTAAATCATGGAGCCTCATTATATCCTCATCAACAAAATCATGGTGGTGCCAGATTTTTGGATAATCCTTCCACACAAAATATAAACATTAATACAATGACTCATCAGCCACAACAGCAACAACAACAACATTTAAATTCCCAACAACACCAGCAACAACAAATGATTGCCTCACCTAGCCAAGCAGCATGTCCGCCACAAAATCATAATAATTCCTTAAACACCTGCTCGACAGCTTCATTAACAGCACAAACTTCTAGTCTAACCACCTCTAACCCTGCCTCCGAATCCTCCTGCACAACACAATTAACAATTAGTAACAGTAGTGGCAGCAGTAGCAGAAACACCAAACACCAGTCAAGTAATTGTTCTACTCCTCTATTACCTCCTAATAATCCAACAAAACAGCAAAGTTCTTGTTCTTCGTCTGCTCCTGCCTCTGCCACATCGTCAGCCTCCTCCGCATCATCATTTTCTAATAATTGTACAAATTCTATACTTTCAACATGCTCAAAATTATCTTTAGAATGCAATGGACGCACAGGTATGTTTCCCAGAAATAGTTTTATTATTTTGTATCCTTTTTATACTTTTAAACTTCCTGTAGTGTTTTTTTTGTATCCTTTTTTAGACTTTTAACAGACAGTTGAAAGTTTTTTTGTTGTATTTTTTGCTTTGTTTTAGCAAAGTTACCCCAAAAAAGTTTCCAATATTCACCTTGACTTAGGGAGGCTTTTGTGCCCATTATTAACGATTGTAGTATCTTAAAACTGTTTTAACTGTTTATACTCTAAGGTTGTTGCGTGTTTTATTACCTTTAAATTTTTTGGTTAAAAACTTAAGGTGTTGGTATGTTTACCTTAATTTATTTTCTTGGTTTAATTTATTTTGAAAATACTTTTTTAGTGGAGTACAAGGAGGGATTTAAATTTGTTTGTAAAGTATTTGGACATATTTTTTTTTAAGGAATAGGATAACAGATTTAATAAAAACAAAAACACTAATAAAATTACTGACAAAATATGTCGCCATTAGGAACGTCTCCTAAACAGAAAATGCGAATTCATTCATTTGTGTCTGCAATTCCAGATCATGTTGGTAACCCTTGCAAAATAATGTAAGAGACAAAAAAGTTGAAAGAAAGTATGAAGTGAGGTTGCGATTTCTAGAAATAGAATTGTAGTGTTGGAGACTGTTAAAATTTATTCTGTAGAAACTATAAGTATTCATATACAGTCAAACTCGGTTATAACGAATTCTCGTTTATAACGAACTAATTCCAAAGTCCCGACGTTTTGGCAACAATTTTCACACAAAATAATTCTTTTATAACGAACTCGGTTATAGCGAATCCTCGGTTAAAACGAACTTCTTATTATGGTCCCATGGACACAATTTCATGTACATTTACTTTTTTATAACGAACTCCAATAAATATTTTGAAATGTGACACAATTATATTTACCAAACTCAAAAAAAGATCGAATTTTTTTGTTAATATTGATATTATTTTCTTCTCAATAAGTAGTTTATTTACAAAAAAAAAAAAAAGTAAACTAAAATAAAATTGGAACGTTTTTTTTGGAAATAAAACTAGGTTGATAAAAAATATACCCCGCTTATAGCGAACTTCGCTTATAACGAACTATTATCACTGGTCCCTCGGAGTTCGTTATAACCGGGTTCGACTGTATATAAAAAACAATTTCCATTAACAAGCCAAACCGACATTTAAAATCCTACTGATGATAACACCGCTCAACAATAATTTTCCGGTTTGAATTCTGGTGATCAATATTAATAGAATTTGATCTCCTGATTCCAAATCTGTTCTCCAAATTTTTCCATCATGTCCAGATTTTTAGTTATTCATGGTTGATAATGCGAAAAATGGAAATTTTTGCATTATTTGAAAGCCTGCACAGTAGCCATTCAGTGTAATACAAATCTGGTATAAAGCGCAAAAGTATAATTTGTCTATAGTCTCAACATAGAAAACATTTTTTTTTAATTTTTGCGTTTGGTTGGGTTACACTTGCGTTTTAAAATGATACTGTTAAAATTACAATTTTTGTAAAAAAGGTACCTTAGTTTTTTTGATATTTTGCAAAGAAAAACTAAAAAAAATAAATATTTTACCAATTTAAGTTTTCCGTGTTATTTTTCATATAAACCGGAAGATATCTTTAATGGGTTTAAAAGTCTATAACAAAGAATGAACTTTTACCTAAATTTTGGGCTCATCACAGTAAAGATTGATCATCTGGTTTTTGTTTTAGAGCCTTTTAAAAATGGTACTTTTTCTAATTTTTTTTCACAGTTAGGGTTTTCACAGTGACGATTAAATTTACATTTTTTGGTTTGGTATTTGGCAAATGTGCCAAATTTGAATGTGGCATATTTTTCTTAAAATGCCCAAATCAAACCTTGTCTAAAAACAAAATGCCAGTGTGCATATAAAAAAAAACATACATAAAAATGACAACAGCTGTGATTGTTTATGCTGAAATTTTAATGCGGCAACAAAAACATTTATACAAAAAGAAACATACACATTTTTTGTGTTTATTTTAAAATTGTGAATGTAAAAAGTTAATTAAAGTTATTTTGTGCAAATTACACTGTGCTACAGTGAAAAAATACTTCTGATGTGACATAGTATAGGTTGTTGGTCTTGTCGAGTAGATCACAAAAATGCCCATTAAACTTGCCAGACACCCTCAAATTTTAGAGTTATTGTCAAAAAACGTTTTTTTGGGACTTTTCTCACTAAACCTTGTGTAATTCAGAAAATTTTCAACCGATTTTAAATTTTAAAACTGTTTTGGATAGAAAAACAAGAGGGCATTCCATGTGTGTGAATTGGTCAATACGCAAAAGAAAGATATCTATTGATTTTTTCTATAAAATAAATTTTTTTTGTTATTTTTTGAAAATTTTTCGAGTTTATCGATTTTTTTCTGCTATAGTTCGTTTGAAAACCTTTATTTTTATGAGCGTTTTTTTAAAGAAAATTTAATTTTTAATACGACAAGCTTTATCCTGAAAAAATCGGATAATAATTGACAGAGTTGTGATAATTTTTCTTAAAAAGAAAATTAAGATTTTGCAGGAAATCGCCGTTCAGATAACCCATGCAAAAAAAATAAATTTATCATAAATGGTCATGTACAATATTTTTAAAGGTTTTTGGCGCGCTGAATCCGAATCTGGCATTTAAATTGCTCTATCTCGTCAGGTTTTTGAGATATTTAACATAAATTGATATATCAAAAACTTAATAAGATAGCGCAATTTCAAGGTCAAATTCGAATTCAGGAGGTCAAAAACCTTTAAAATAATGATACGTGACCTCTCAGTATGTTCGTTTATTTTTTTTGCCTGGGTTATCCACACAGCAATTTCATACAAAATTTTAATTTTCTTTTTTAGAAAAATTATCACAACTCTGTTAATTGTTATCCGATTTTTTTGGAATAAAGCTCATCGTATTCACAATTAAATTTTCTTTAGGAATACGTTTATTAATATAAATGTTGTTGAACAAACTATAGCAGAAAAAAATCGATAAACACAAAAAATTTTCAAAAAATAACAAGAAATTAGATATTGTTGAAAAAATCAATACATATCTTTCTTATATGTATAGACCAATTCACACACATGAAAAGCCTTCTTCTATCCAAAACAGTTGAAAAATTTAAAATCGGTCGAAAAATGTTTAAGTTACACGTGGTTTATTGAGAAAAGTCCCAAAAAAACGTTTTTTGACAATAACTTTAAAATTTGAGGGTGTCTGGCAAGTTTGATGGGCATTTTTGTGATCATTTCGACGATACCTACAACCTTAACTACCTCATTTTAAAAGTTTATTCGATTTTGTGTTTTTTGTAGCACAGTGTTATTAACGAAAAGTGCGCTCACGATATGTAAAGAAAAAATGGTGGCAAATACTTGACGTATAGTAAAATGGCAAATTTGCCAAATACCCATCTAAAAATGGCAAATTTAATCGTCAGTGTGAAAAAACCAAGTGTTTTTAAAAATACATCTTTGAACAATTATAGTGCAACAACTTCAAATTTTTTTTGATCACATATTTAAGATCATAGTTCAATTCTTCTCTAACGCTTTATACCAGATTTTTATTCCACCCAGTGGTTGCTGTGCCGGCCAATATAGCGGCTGGAAAAAGTAGTGTTTTTTCGCATTTTCAACCGCGAATAATTAAAATTCTAGACGTGATGGAAAAATTTGGAGCACAGATTTGAAATCAGCGGGTCAAAATCTTTTAAAATTTTATATGAAACTTCAAACCAGAGCCAAAAACCTTCGATTTGTAGAGCGGTGTAACACTAATTAGCAGGGACACCAACAATAAGCAGTAACATGTTTTTTCCTGTGCATTTTATTGATAAATGGGTAAGGTTCAGACGTTTTTAAGAAATCTGGCATCGATTTGTTAGAGCATATTTCTGCATATTTTAGCCTTAAGAGCATATTTTTGCATATTTTAGGTTTAAGAGCATATTTTAGCATAAGAGCATATTTTTAGAGCATTTTTTAAATTTTTCCACTTTTTAGAGCATTTTTTTTTTTTTAAATTTTTAGAGCATTTTTTTTTTAATTTTTAGAGCATTCTTTTCCAAATTTTTTTTATGACAACATTTATTTTTAAATTTTTTATCCAACAAGGATATTTTTTTTCAACAACTATGGAATTGTGACGATTGATTCCTCTTTGGTCTGTTCTTGCTTCTTATCGGTATATGAAACTATGTTGTCTTTAGATTCAGAGACTTGGTAGAAAATATTAAGGCAAATATTTTTGTAGAACATATTTAACCCTCTAAATACCGCACATAACGGTATTTGGAGGGTCTATTCTCTAACAAATTGTAAAAAAACCCCGCAAAAAAGGGGACATAATTTTTTTAAGAGCATATTTTTATTGTTTTTAGAGCATTTTTTCCGTTTATAAGGGCATTTTTTAAGCGCATAAAACTTGCTTTTTAGAGCATATTTTTGGTTTCCCTGCTAATTTGAGTGTTTGAAACTGGTATGGGAATACCAGAAATATCTATAATTTTTAGAAATTCAATTTTTCTTCTGCATTTTTTTAACTTGAACCGTTAAAACACATATAATTAGAGCCCGAGCTCGATCTGTACTTACGGAAGAAAAACAAAGAAAAAACAAAAAAAAATTATTCTGAGACATTTTTGATCTTAAAAAAGGTTCAAAGCCTAAAAAGTTTTGCCTAGTGAACAAGTTTCATATTCTAGGAAACTTTTCCCAAACGAATTAGTCTTAGGTTCCTAGACATTATTAATACAGAAAACGTTTTTCCTGCAGAAAAATTTTCAGATTCTCTGACAGTTTTCCAATAGAAAAGCCTAAGATTCTGCGACATGTTCCTATAGTAAAAGTCTCATTTTACCCTAAGAAGAAGTCATAGATTCTGAGACCTTACTCATATAGAAAAAGTCTCTGATTCTGAAACAGAAAGTTGCTAAGATTGTAAAACATTCAGATTCTGATGAATTGTCCTATAGAAAAAGTGTCAAAATATTGGGAAAAGTTTTCGAAATCTGATTTTTTCCATAGGCAAAATGTGTCAGATTCTGAGACATTTTTTCTTTGCAAAAATTCTTAAATGTGGTTTTGAATTGAGAAAAGTGTGAAAGAAAAATTAATTTTTTTTAAAAATTTAGACATCCTATTTCGTTTTTACTAGTTTTGTATAATCCAGTTTTATATTATTTATATATTATTATACACTCAAAAAAATAAAACTGTAAAGTTAACAAATGTTTTTTTGTTAACTCGAGTTTACTGGCTTTTTAGCAAACTTTTAGTTAAAATCAGCGTTTTAACTACTTTTTTGAGTTAAGTTCAATTTACGGAAATACTAGTTTTGAACAAAATTTGAATTAATTTTTTTTGTTGAATTTTAAACTGAGTTTACGAATTTTTACTAATTAATTTGTGGATTTCTCGTAACATATTTGTTAAGTGAAATTTTTTTATACATTTCTTGTGTAGCCTTCTATGCAAATCTCATAAGTTCTACTTATGCTGAACATAATGTTGTAAAAAAAAGAAAAAAATAAGTAAAGTGTTAGTGTTTAAAACCAATATTTAACAAACTTACATTTTTTTACAAAAAAGTAACAAAATGTTTAGCTGAATTCAACTATTTTTTTTTTTGTTAATATGTACATAAAAATGTTACAAAATTTTCAGCTGAATTTTTAGTTAAAGTTACGGCTTTTTTTGCTAAATTCATTCTACGAAAAGTTAGCTAAATATTTTTAGTTGAATTTACTAGAAATTTAGTAGGTTCAAAATCAGGTGCTTTTTTAGTTAAATTTAACAAAATTTTTTGCTAACTTTACAGTTTTTTTTTTTTGAGTGTAATCATCAGAAAAACTTTTTATATCAAATTTATTCAGTTAATTGCCAATTGAACTCTATATGTGAAAATTATTAACAGATCGCAGCCGCCAAGGCTTCAACCCATGATCTGTAATGTTTTGATATTCTGAGACATTTTGCCTATTGGAAAAATGTGTCAGATTCTCAAAAATTTTCCAATAGTAAAACACTGCACTATGGTTCCAAATCCATTTTTTTTGGCAGAAATTAAGAAAACAAAATTTAACAAATTTTCCAAAGCTTATACATTTCCTTAATGGCAACACTATAAGCTATCAAGAAAGTATAATGAAAAAAATTTGGTGCCAATACTGTCAGTTTGTTAGGCTTTCAAAGTTGAAAGTTTTAAGACGTATAATAAATCCGGAGTGAAATCAATATTACAATTATACAAACGGCAAATGAAAAAAAAAAACTATAAAGAGGCTAAAGGGAGATATTGAAACCTAAGGATACTAGTTCTTGTTAAAAATTTTACAGTTAAAGGATTTTGGAGCCAATATAGCCTATATCTTTCGTGGACAAAAAGTGTGGGGACGAACTTGCATGGGTCTTTAAACGTGAAAGTGTTTTTAATATTGTATATTTAATATTAAAATTTACATCTTGCCAGCATTTTTTGGCAAACTCCCACAATTTCCATTTTAGATTAGCTCAAATTTCCGCCAAATTTGCTGTATTTTGCGTGACACGTTTTCAAATTATTTTTTTTATAATTTTTTTTACCTTCCGTCAATTAAGAAAAACATATTTTTTTTCAAAAAAAAAAAAAAAAATTTCCAAAAAAAAAAAAAAATAAAATTTTTTTTTTTTTTTAAAAAAAAAAAATTTTTCCAAAAAAAATTTTTTTTTTTGACAATCGATTTTTGATTGCGCTAAGAGATAAAAATCATCCCAGAATTAATCCAAGTGACCTTGCTTCATTTTTTGAATTTATGCCAAAAAAAATGCATTTGGAACCATAGTGCACGTAAGTATTTAAAATTGTACCAGCAAAACGCCGAGATACGTAAACTTAATTTCAGGTCGTAGAACACAGTGGCATTTTCCGTTTTGTGAGATCAGGTCAATATTAAGAGATATTTTATTTTTAAGTTCGTGATTTTCAATCAACTTTTTATTGTCTTTTAAGAAAATTGAAAAATTTACGAAAAATTAATTATTTTACACGTCGAAACTGATCGGCCATCATTGTTAGAGTAAAAATTAGACTACTAAATACTAAATTAATTAATTTTAAAATAGTTTATAAAGGATTTTCCTAGAAAAATATAATAAAAACTCTCTTGAAAATCGCAAAACTTTACAGCGAAATACCTCTTGATTTTGACCTGATCTGGCAAAACGGTAAATGTCATTGGATTCTACGACCCAAAATTCAATTTATACTTATACTTGCACAGAAAATGAAATAGTCAAATTTAAATCACCAAGCATCAATTGTAAATCAACCAAACATGATATCAACCAAACATTTAGTAAAAACGGCCGCCTTTTAGGCCATAATACAAAACTTCGATTTTGTTTCAACAAACTCAGTCAAGTAATTTTATTTCAAAATTCTTTTATCATATCAATAAATAGGGTTTGTGTTTGTTAAATATTTTTAGTTAAAAAAAATTTTCATTTGTCAGATCAACAAACTGTGTTTGTTGAATTTCTTTGTTGAAAAAAAAAAATGAAGATTTTTACTTTTGTCAACAAATTGTGTTTGTGTTTGTTGAATTTCTTTGTTGAAAAAAAAAAACAAAATTCTTTTTTCAACAATCACTATTTACAAACGTTTGTTGATATTACAAATTTCCGCATAGGAACACTTTCAGTGAAAAAATTAATTGTATTCACAAATATGGGCGTCAATATAACAATTCGTTTTTTTCTGTGTAATTACTTCTGTAAAATTAACAAAACAATATGCTTTTTTTTTGATTTTTTTTTCATTTTTAGTTTAAAGATTTTAGATTTCACAAAATCATAAAAAAAAAATTACATCTTACATCTGAAAAGTGCCAAATTTTTTGAAAGCTAAAACTCTATGAGTATTTAATAGGAGAATATCCTAATAAAGAAAGTAGAGTTAACATAAGTACTAGTTATGTTAATTTATAATGGGGAAATTGGCCTCGAACTGGAATATACTCTTTTTCATTGCACAATTAGAGGTAGAATAAATAACTAATTTTTATTACACTGTAAGTAAAATTTAAACTTTTGAAATGACACACAAAAACGCCGAGACACCCGAACTTATTTTTAGGTCATAGAGTCCAGTGGTATACTCCGTTTTAAAAAGTTAGCTCAAAATAACGAGATATTTCGATTTTAAATTTGCAAATATAGAGAAAAAAATTGAATAAACCAAAAAAAAATTTATAAAATTCATCAAAATAAGAGCAAGTATTGTTCCATGTCCGCTTGAAAATGGACGTCCATTATTTCTAGATATACATTTTGACAAATAACAAGTTTTTAACAAGTTTTTTTAGTTTTTTCATTCAAATAAAATGAAAAAATCGCCTTAAATCTACCACAGCTTTAAAATCGAAATATCTCGGGATTTTGAGCTAACTTTTCAAAACGGGGTACACCACTGGATTCTACGACCCAAAATTAGGTTGACGTGTCTCGGCGTTTTGGTGTGTCATTTTCACCTACTTACAGTGTTATTAATAACAATTTAACAGACTTGATCATCTTAAAAAACTTTTTTGAAAAAAAAAATGCCAACAGATTTTTTATACTCTACACCACACTGTGGTACAGGGTATAATGAGTTTGTGCTGATGTTTGTAACTACCCGAAATATTGGTCCTAGACGCCTCTTTTAGTATACCGATCGACTCAGAATCACTTTTTGAGTCGATTTAGCGATGTCCGTCCGTCCGTCCGTCCGTCCGTCTGTCTGTCCATGTAAACGGTGTAAACACGATACAGGTCGCAATTTTTAATCAATTGACTTGGAATTTGAAACTTAAGCCTCTTTTGGTCCAAGGACGAAGCCTGTTGAAATTGGAGAAAATCGGTCCATATTTAGACCTAGCCCCCATACAAAGGTCCTCCTTAGGTTTGGCTCAAATGACCTTAATAGCGGTAATATAATAGGTATCTTCTTAAAATTTGGCATGTAAACATGTTTTGTCTTCACAAATCGCCATTCCGAATTTTAAAGAAATCGGACCAGTTCTTCTTGTAGCCCCCATACAAACCACCTTCCCGATTTTCACACAAATCTCTCAAATTTCATGAAAATAGAAAATATTTAATTAAAATTTTGTTTGTGTATGTTAAACGCGTACCTTATCAAATCTGATTATCATCGGATCAGTTTTGGACTTAGGCCCCATGTGAAAATTTCGCCCGATATTCAGTTAAAGCGGTTATTGTTAACATATAGAAGCGAATTTCACTCAAATTTGATTTGTGAGTGGTTTTTTACACTTATTAAAGATTTGACAAAATATAAATATAATCGGTCCAAGGGACCCTTTTTCCGGGACCCATTTTCCGGGAAACTCTGGTGTAGGGTATTATATGGTCGGTCTTGACCGGCTATAATTTTCTTACTTGTTTTTTTCTATAAAATAACACAATTATTTTGAAATTTTGCAAACAGAATCAGTAACATTGCTGAAAATTTCTGTTATTTTCTAAAACTGAATGACAGAGAATTTACTTAAAATATACACTTCAGAAAAAAATCTGCTAAAAGTTTGCAAATTTAAAATGAAAAACATTTTACAGATTTTTTGACAGAGCATTTTTTTGAGTCCAGGTGTCTTCATGTTTGTTCGTAAGGGTCCACAAGATCTTATTTTATATAATTCATTCATTCATTTGAAGGGTTCATAAAATTGAAAAAAAAAATAATTTTAATGATAACAAACATTGCTGAGTTTTTTCAGAGTCTTACTTGCTAGCTTACTGGTAGCATAAAGCACTTTTCAAAAATATCTTTCAAAACACTTATTTTTTTGAAAGAAATACTATTTTGCAGTAAGACTCTGCAATATCTCTATTGTGTTTTACCGTATTTTTAAAAATCTTTCCATAATTAAAATTGTAAATGGTGTATATCTTGATTGTCAACTACATACCAAATTTTCTTTTTACCAAAAATTTGACTACTGTTGGACATTTAATATATTTTATTAATGATTGCCAAAAAAAAAGTAATAGCTTCAATATTTTATCATCATTATTATTATTTATCATAATTTAAGTTATTATCTGTCATTTATATGTCATTAAATTTCAAATACACTTCATATTTTCATTCACTTGATATTTATACAAATAACTACAGACCACGTTAAATTTGCTGATTTTTGACTTACAAATTCTAGTCCTTTGTTTTCTTTTTTAGATATTTTTTTTTTTTTTGTTAACCATAAAACTATAGTCGGTTAATCTTATCAGTTTATCAATATTATTTTAGTATTTTTTTTTTTGTATGTTAATCGTTTGTTATCTTAACTAAAGTTTACGAGTAGTTGAGGTTAGTTTTTTGTTTAGTCAAAGGGTTGTGTGGTTGTATTCATTTCATTATCATCATGTCACATATGTAAATATTTTTGTCATATTTCAAGTGGATTTTGTATTTTCAGAATATCTTCTGTATAATATAGAGATTATTATAATTTTATAAATAAGTAGTTAAAGTTTATTGGGAAATTATGGTGGGTAACAAATATAATATGGAATTTTCTATTCAAATATTTTTTTTATATTGTTAATAAACTTTATTTCCTTTATATGGGCAGTTGGGACAAATGTATAAGTTTTTAGTTTATGGACTAATAACACCTCTGATATTCCCCAGAGACATTTGAGTGACATTTTTTCATTAACTATTGATTACACAGTGTTACAAAAATGAATGAAACAGAAAAACCTGGGATGCGATACTTTTTTTCTAGTAGGTGCTGTTGAGTACAACAAGATTCTGTCCTTGAAATTTGGGAAACACCTCCAAAATCTTGAGTTACGGGTAAAAAACCGGTTTTTCGAACTTTTTACACTTATAAGCCAGTAACTTTGTTGAATATTAACCGATTTTGAATTTCTCGACGGTTTTAGAAAGAAGAAAGTGAGACCTTCCGAAGATCTGAACATAATATTTAAGTAATATTGAGACAACTATGCGTATTTCTCCAGCAAACTCAATTTTTTTAAAAAATTTCTCTATTTTTCAACTTTGGAGATGTTTTTACACAATTTTTTGGTAAGGAACCGTATGATTTATGAATTTATTAAAAAAGTATATTTATTTGTGAGAAAAACTCAACTTTGGTTTTTAAAATCGGTAAAAAATTGACCGAGTTATTAAACTTTTAATAAAAACAAAATTTTGGAATAAATGCCTGCATAATGTTTTTTATACCCTCTAACCGTAGTACGGGGTATATTCACTTTGTCATTCGGTGAATATACCCTCAAGATTTTGGAGGTGTTTCGCAAATTTCAAGTACAGGGTCTTATTGTACTCGACAACACCTACTAGAAAAAAAGTATCGCATCCAAGGTTTTTTTTCGCTGTCACACAGTGTTATTCCTAAATTTTTATTCAACCTATGTAGACCTTAAAGAAATGTGTTACAAATTTCAGGCCAATCAGATAAAACTAATCTGTGGAGAACGGAAGTTTTGGATTATTGAAAATTAAAAAAAAAAATTAAAAAACACAATTGCCAAAAAAAAAATTTTTTAATTGGTCGAACAGTTTTCGAGATATCGCTATTTGAAATTTGCAAAAAATTTGAATTAATTTGAACCAAATTCTAAAAAAACCAAACCTTGATCACCGGGCGCCACGGGTAAATTTTATCCGATTGCCCTCAAATTTGTACCACATAACTTTTTTTTGCTAGGAATTTTTGTACCGTTGTTAAATCTCTCTGACAAATGTAAATGTCCTTAACAATATTACCACACCGCTTCAAAGTTACCTCAATATTTTTTTCCAAGTGTGATTTTGGTTCATTGCTTAAGGTATGCATATTTTACATATGCATTTAGACTATTTTGACTATTTCTGTGCGTATGCATATCTGTGATAGAGTTTGACCATTTCTGAAAAGACAATATTGCATAAATTGTAGACACTTACACATACATTTACATGTGAAACTATGGGTGGAATTTATTAGTCCAGAGTCCTAAATACATAAAAAGTAAAAGAGTTAATTTTATTTGTCTAAAACATTTCGACTAAAAATTCAATATGAAATTTTGAGTAAAAATTTGGGTAATATTAGAGGTTTTACACTTCTTACTTCAATTCCTCCCGTATTTGATGCAAATATATCAGTTCGACATGACCAGAACTTATAAAATTTGTCAAATTTTCGTATTCCTAAAATCATTTTTAATGGAACTTTTTAGTCAAAACGCTAAAAACTGTTTTTTTTTACCGTACTTTAAAAAAAAAAAAAATTTCGAAAAAGAAAAAGAAAAAACGGGCAAGTGTACACTCAAAATATTTTGTAGACAAAAACAAATGAAAAACGCATTTAAAACCTGTGAATAAACAATTGGAAACCATCCCAGCAATTATTCATTTATTTTAACAAACATTAACATTTATTTTTTGACAAAATTTTCTAAAATAAATAACATTAAACATTAAAAGATTACGTTTTTATACCCTCCACTCTAGTGATAGAGGGTATATATAAGTTTGTCATTCCGTTTGTAACACCTTGAAATATTGGTCTAGGACCCCATAAAGTATATATATTTATGATCTTGGATCGATTTTAAGTCGATCTAGCGATGTCCGTCCGTCCGTCCGTCCGTCCGTCCGTCTGTCTGTCTGTCTGTCTTTCTGTCCGTCCGTAGAAAACACGCTAACTTTTGAAAGACTTTACAGAGGCTACTGAAGTTTGGCATATATGTTTGTCATTTACCTGGTCAGGTTGGTATTGCAATCCAGCCAAATCGGTCTAGTGGTTCAATAGTTATGAGCAAAAGAGTAAATTTCGGCAAGGGTGTTTCGCGAATTTGCGAGATAAAACACACGATAAATTTCGAAAGACAATAATGAGACTACTGAAGCTTGGCATGTATCTTTACCGTTCCCCGGGTCTGTTTGTTATTAAATTTCCGCTCAATCGGTTCAGTGGTTCAAAAGTTATAAGCAAAACCCTGAATATCAGATTAGTTTCATCTAAAATGCCACGTGTTTTAACAAGTTTTAAATTCATTGGTGGTAACTAAACAATGCTTTTCAAACTTGTTTAATTTTAAAGCAATGCTTTTTAAACTTGTTTAGTTTTAAAAGCATTGGTAACTTAAAAATTACACTCGAAAAAATGTTACACTCAATAAAAATTTTACACTCAAAAAAAATTTTACACTCAAAAAAAAATTTAGTTTTTTATATACAAAAATGACAATATTTTGTGTACATACGTACGTGCATTCACTCAGAAATATTTTTACAGTAAAAAAATTTTACACACGAAAAAAATTTTAGACTCAAAAAAAAATTTGTAATTTTTCTATTTTTTTCAAAAAAAAAAATGACAAAAAAAGTGTTTTTTACTCAAAATAAAATATTTTTAATCAAAATTGTTAATTTTTTCACGCCCGAGTAAAAAAAAAATTTTTAAGATCTAATTTGATCTCAAAATTGGCTGTATCAAGTTGGATCAAATAATTATCTAATTGTATTATTTTAGATACACAAATATAAAAAATGATACAATTAGATCCGAATTTTGGTCACATCCAATTAAATCCACTTGATCTTATTTTATATAAATTAATATAGATTTATATAATTACATAAAGTCAGATATATTTATGTACAACCTCAGATAAGAAAATGGATCCGCAATAAATCTTAGATATAATTAGATCTGAACATATAAAAAGTCATATATAATTTAATATGATTGTATCAAATTATATGTCATTATATCAAAACTTTTTTACTAGGGCGTTAAAAAATGTACTACCCTTTAAAAAAATGCATTGTGGAGGGTATTCATAGATTCGGCAAAGTCGAATTTAACTTTTCTACTTGTTTTTATTGTTTTTTACCAACAAATTTGAAAAAAAAATAACCTACGAAAACATTAAAAATTAATGATAGTTCTGTTATTTTTACCAACAAATTTCAAAAAAATAACCTACGAAAACATTAAAAATTAATGATATCGTTGGTTATTTTTTACAATTTTCTATTGAAATATTTTTTTAAAAATTTTTAATAAAATTTTGCGGAATCGATCCCGCAATCAACTACATTCTGGCCAGACACTCTACCCATCGTGCCAAAGTCACTTGATACAAATATGTTTTTATATTTCTATAAATTATTTACACTCAAAGAATTATGTAGGTAAATTCCAGTGAATATTCACTTAAAACAAATGAAATTTTATTTAAAAACCATTCCACTGTTTTTTCATTTAAAATAAAATCATATTACAGTCAATTTTAATGTTAATTTAATGACTAACCAAAATATTAAAAAACTAGTGAATATTCAGTTATTTTGTATTGAAAAACAGTAAAACTATAGAAGAAATTTTTTACTGCCGAAAATGAATGTAACAGAAAATTCAGTTTTAAGACAGTAAATTATTTTTTTTTAACTACAGAAACAGTAGAAAACCAGAAATCCATAATAAAATTAATGATTTTTCTTTTAAAATAACTTTACTGTTTAATTTTTAAAATAACCTACAAAAAATTAATGACAAAATTTTCTTAGTGTAATGATATCTCATTAAAAAATACCAACAATTTAAAAAAAAAAAATACTTACACAAAATAGGAGGAAGCAAAAAATCTAGTAAAATTACGAAACCTCCTTTGTTAATTTTATCGTGTCAAAAATTTGTAAATTTACAATTTTATTGGTAAGAGCCTTGTAAAATTACAAAATTATTGGTAAAAAGCTTGTAAAATTACTAGGAATTTTTGTCAAATAGGAGGTAGCAAACAAAAAAAAGTTACAAGTTTTCTTGTAATTTTACAAGGTTTTTTTTAAGTGTTGTACTTTGTTGTCCAAATCGTTGAATAGTTTAGAACATTTTGTTAAACATTTTTCAAATATATTCATATCTATGTATATTTTCTGTACCTGGCTTTAAAATTTTATTATATAAATAAAATTATATTATATTTTTACTAACATGTTCAGGTTCATTGCCAAAATATACAAAACTAGGGAATTTATTTTAAATTGTAGAATTTCTAATGCATTTGGATTAGAATAAAATGCGTTTATATACATAAATATAAACATTTTTAAAATTTTTTTTAAATTAATAAAATATTTATTTACACAATGAAGAAATGCGAAAAAATAAAAACAATATTTTATTTAAAAATTTTATTATAAATAAACCCAATTAATAGTTTAGCCACAAATTAACCAAATATTTTCTTTAGTATTTTTTTTTTGTAATTTGAGGCAACAAGTTAATAAGAGATTATGTTTTAATCTGTAGCTACGCACAAAAAATTATTGGATAAAAAATTTCAATTAAATCTAATGATCAACAAAATTGAAATGAGTCAATTATTGTTTTGATTAACATTTTTGTTATTTTCTTAAACTATCAAATTACAAATTTTCAACAAACCAGATTTTTTTCGTTTAAATCTATTTGAATACATTAATTCAAAAATATACATTATAATTGGGCTTTACTTTTTTTAATTGTTAACAACATATGGGAAAGCAAAAAAAATATGAATTTCATCATAATTTTGTCATAAGATTATAATCATTCGTTAAATCAATCAGTATTTTAATTGACTTTAAATAAAAAATTGATAAAATTTGTGATCAAAATCGAAAAAGTGTTTAATTAAAATAAAAATCAATTAATCACCTACAATTTGATAATTAATATAACAAAATTTGTTAAATTAATTGAAAACGCATTTTTGTTGATTGAAATTTGTTTTCAATTCTTTCTGTGTATAAATAAATTTTACAATAAGCCGTCTTGATGGCAATTAAAAATTACCCCTGACTAACTTCACCCGTTCACACAATTTTTTCATTGTTAGTGTTCACCGATGTGGGGAATACTGCTGGTTAACTACTGACTTGTCCTTGGTGACATTTGGAAAAATTGTATAAATTTTTCAAAAAGGGAAATGCAACAGTATAAAAGCGATGTTCTTCCAACTGTGCAAATTTTTAGAAATCAATGGTTCTATTCATCAAAATTAAGAACTAAACAGTTTTAATTTTAGAATTTCATAAATATTTTTTTCGTATATCTCAACTTAAGCTATTACGCTTTATTGCCACAGGTTGAATGGGTGACTCAACTATAATTTTTTTTTTTTATCAATTTTTTTTACAAAAATTTCAAATATTAAATTTAACAAAAATTTTAGTCACTGTCGTAAATATTGTTTTGAATATTTAAGCTTAAAATACATAGTGAAATTTGAACAAAAAAATTTTAAAAATCTAAAAAAAAATCAATCAATATAAAAATCATTGCCGGATATCCTTAAGCATTCTTACATAAACCAAACATACAACAAAATCAACAATATTTTTTTTTTTTGTTAAAAGCTAAATATACAAAACAGTGAGCAGAAAAAAGTACCCACACATATTCAATTTTCAAGCACATACATGTGCATTAGGGTGGCAGCGAAATGAATGGAAGAATTTTTTTTTTTTGGAATTTGAATGTCTTCCGGCAGAATATTGTGCAACATGGTCTTAAACTGATAAGATTATAGAGATTTATTAGTTTATTAACGACAAAACATTTTATTTCTATCAGACAAGGTTTTTAGTTCTAAAAATGACTCCGAATTTGGGGCTTGTTAGGGGCTAACACTAAAAAATGTTCAAAAAAACATTTTTTTGTTTTATTTTGACAAGCATACATTAATTAAAGATTTTTTGTGGTTCTTTGTAAAAGGTTTTCTAAATTTATTTATTTATATTTTTGTGACATCTTAAATTTGGTCTCAAATAGGGCCAAAACTCCATGTTTGCAGTTTTTGATACAATTTTAGACAGAAATACGATGTCAAAAAATAAAATCTATTATCAAGAACGATTATAATAAAATTATTTCAGAATCTGAGACTTTTTCTATTAGAAAAATGTCTCAGAATTCCAGACTTTTTATACGAAAAATGTCTCCAAATCTGACACTTTTTCTATTCGAAAAATGTTACAGAATCTGACACTTTTTCTATATGAAATTTTAGACTTTTTTCTTTACAAAAATTCTCAGATTCTCCTTACTAAGCCAATCAATCAAGTAAAATAATTTAAAAAAAATTGATAAAAAAATGTTTGCATAATTTTTTTTTAGGCACAACTGTAATCCAGTAGAAGCCTGTGTTCAAATTGTCTGATTTGGGCAAACAATTTAAATACATATAAAGTTTTTAGGCTAAAGGGAACAATAACACCGCTCTACAAATCTGAGGTTTGTCGCTGCGTTTTGAATGAAACCAAAATATGTTTATATGTTTTGGTTTCCCGATTCCAAAACGGTTACTCAAATTTTTCTATCACCCCGAGTAAAAAAGTTTATATATAATCTATATATATAAAAGAGTAATGTGACTGACTGACTGACTGACTTATTGAGTGATTCATCATCGCCCAGCCCAAACCGCTGAAGCTAGAGACTTGAAATTTGGACTGTAGGTTAACCTCCCGGAATATAGATCCACTAAGGCTGGATTTTTGCCAGTGTTGATTCTAAGGGGGTAAAAAGGGTAAAAAACTGTACTTTTGGTACTTTTTATATCTCCTGAAATAATGGTCATAGAGGCTTGAAATTTGGACTGTATGTTCACCTCCCGGAACATGGATACACTAAGGCCGGATTTTTTCCAGTGTTGATTCTAAGGGGGTAAAAAGGGTAAAAAACTGTTCTTTTGGTACTTGTTATATCTCCTGAAATAATGGTCATAGAGACTTGAAATTTGGTTTGTATGTTCACATCCTGGAATATAGATCCAGTAAGGCTGGATTTTTGCCAATGTTGATTCTAAGGGGGTAAAAATGGTAAAAAACTGTACTTTTGGTACCTTTTATATTTCCTTAATAAATGGTCACAAAAATTTAAAATTTGGACTGTATGTTCACCTCCCGGAATATAGATCCACTAGGGCTTGATTTTTGCCAATGATGATTCCAAAGGGGGTAAAAAGGGTAAAAAACTGTACTTTTGGTACTTTTTATATTTCCTTACATAATAGTACTAGAAACTTGAAAATTGCAACGTAGGTTCACCTCCCGGTAAAAAGATTCACTAAGTCTGGGTTTTTGCCAATGTTGATTCTACGATGGTAAAATGGGTAATAAAGGGTACTTTTGGTACTTTTTTTATATACTGAAGTAATGGTCATTCAAACTTCAAATTTAAAATGTAGGATCCTTTTATAAAAAGTACCTTTTATAAAAAGTACCTTTTATAAAAAGTACATTTTATAAAAAGTACCTTTTATAAAAAGTACCTTTTATAAAAAGTACATTTTATAAAAAGTACCTTCTATAAAAAGTACATTTTATAAAAAGTACCTTCTATAAAAAGTACCTTTTATAAAAGTTCCTCTTATAAAAAGTACCTTTTATAAAAGTTCCTCTTATAAAAAGTACCTTTTATTAAAAGCACCTTTTATAAAAAGTACCTTTTATAAAAAGTATCTTTTATAAAAAGTACCTTTTATAAAAAGTACCTTTTATAAAAAGTACCTTTTATAAAAAGTACCTTTTATAAAAAGTACCTTTTATAAAAAGTACCTTTTATAAAAAGTACCTTTTATAAAAAGTACCTTTTATAAAAAGTACCTTTTATAAAAAGTACCTTTTATAAAAAGTACCTTTTATAAAAAGTACCTTTTATAAAAAGTACCTTTTATAAAAAGTACCTTTTATAAAAAGTACCTTTTATAAAAAGTACCTTTTATAAAAAGTACCTTTTATAAAAAGTACCTTTTATAAAAAGTACCTTTTAAAAAAAGTACCTTATATAAAAAGTACCTTTTATAAAAAGTACCTATTATAAAAAGTACCTTTTATAAAAAGTACCTTTTATAAAAAGTACCTTTTATAAAAAGTACCTTTTATAAAAAGTACCTTTTGTAAAAAGTACCTTTTATAAAAAGTACCTTTCATAAAAAGTACCTTTTATAAAAAGTACCTTTTATAAAAAGTACCTTTTTTAAAAAGTACCTTTTATAAAAAGTACATTTTATAAAAAGTACCTTTTATAAAAAGTACCATTTATAAAAAGTAAGTTTTATAAAAAGTACCTTTTATAAAAAGTACCATTTATAAAAAGTACCTTTTATAAAAAGTACCTTTTATAAAAAGTACCTTTTATAAAAAGTACCTTTATAAAAAGTACCTTTTATAAAAAGTACCTTTTATAAAAAGTACCTTTTATAAAAAGTACCTTTTATAAAAAGTACCTTTTATAAAAAGTACCTTTTATAAAAACTACCTTTTATAAAAAGTACCTTTTATAAAAATAACTTTTATAAAAAGTACCTTTTATAAAAAGTACCTTTTATAAAAAGTACCTTTTATAAAAGTACCTTTTATAAAAAGTACCTTTTATAAAATGTACCTTTTATAAAAAGTACCTTTTATAAAAATTACCTTTTATAAAAAGTAACTTTTTTAAAAAGTACCTTTTATAAAAAGTACCTTTTATAAAAAGTACCTTTTATAAAAAGTACCCTTTATAAAAAGTATCTTTTATAAAAAGTCCTTTTTTTTATAAAAAGTACCTTTTATAAAAGTACCTTTTATATAAAGTTCCTTTTATAAAAAGTACCTTTTATAAAAAGTACCTTTTATAAAAAGTACCTTTTATAAAAAGTACCTTTTATAAAAAGTACCTTTTATAAAAAGTACCTTTTATAAAAAGTACCTTTTATAAAAAGTACCTTTTAAAAAAAGTACCTTTTATAAAAAGTATCTTTTATATAATCTTAAAATTTGTAATGAAGGAGAATTCGGTAAAAAAACACATTCTGGGACAAATATGTTTTTAAAATTTCGCTTCTTAGTGGGATAAAATAGCTAAAAAAGTGTATTTTCGGTACCTGTGATATTTTTTGACGTAATAATTCTAGAAACTTAAAATTAGGAATGTAAAAGCCTTTTTGTACTTTTAATATTTGCTAAAACAATGATACTAGAAAATTGAAATTTGGAAAAGAAGATCCTTCGGTGAAAAAAATCTTTTTTGAAGAGGTTCTTTTTGGAAATTCCGTTTCTAACGTAGGTAAGAAAGTGTACTTTTGGAACTTTTTTTCTTTGTTCCTATAATAATGAAAAAGTGTAAATTTTGGTTATTCCTATATTTCTTGAAATAATGGCTCAGAAACTTTTTAATAAAAAATCACCTAGCACAAAAAAAAGTTTTTGGAAAATTTAATTTTAAGGGGAAAAGGGGGCAAATGGTTGTTTTTACCAATCTAGCTATTAAACTAAAAGCCCCAAAAATAACACACAAGAGAAGGACATATTTTAAAATTTAAAATTTTAGAACGGAGAACGAAATGGAATAGAGCAGGGAACAATATGGAATGATACTTTTTATTAAAATTTTTCGTATTTAACTTTTTTTACTCCATATTTTTTCTCTCTATATGTTTTTTTCACTCAAACTTATTTTTATTCCAATTTCTTTATTCACTTTTATTCACTGAAATATTCACTCACTCAAAATCTAAAATCCCGAAATAAGGGCTCGAAAATTATTCAAATTTTATTGTTTAAATTATTCATTGAAATATTATTTTATGAAAGACTTAAATTTGCAAAATTAAATAAAACAAAGACTACGTAGGGGAATTTTCTTGAAATCGGTAGAACAATTCTGATCCTTCTATTATCCGGTGTTCAATGCAACCGGTAACGAAGTACCGGGATGGTAAGCTAGTTATATATAATTTGATAAAATTATATATAATTATATAATTTTTTTATTTTGATTATATATATTTGATAAAATTAGATAAAATTATATATAATTATATAAATAATTTGATAAAATTTTTTAAAATTAGATAAAATTATACATAATTTTATCAAATAATATATAATTATATCAGAATTTGTTTTATATAAAATTTTATAAAATAATAAAATTATATAAAATTATATAAGATTTGATAAAATTTTATATAAAAAAAAATTCGGATATAATTTTATATAATTTTATCAAATTATATATAATTTCATATAATTTTATCAAATTTTTTGAAAACAAAAACTTCTTTATATAATTTTATATAATTATATATAATTTTATCAAATTTTATATAATTATATAAAATTATATAAAAAAACTTTTTTACTCGGGACGTCACAATTTTGAGAAAATCGCGGTTAAAGTGTCAAAAAGGCCCATTTTGGCCATTTTTGAGCTCCTACAAAATAAGATCCTGAAATGCGAATGACTTGATATCAAGCTCATTTGAAAGTGCGTAATTTTCTCTTTAAGACAGAATCAAATTTTCTTGGAATTTAATTTTTTATAATGGTAAAAAAATCATTAGATACAAGGCTTTAAATCATTGGTCGGCATCCATTGCACATGGATCCCGAACACATTCGGCTAATCACATGTATTCAACACGAATGTCAACAAAACTCACAGCAAAGAGCATAAAATTACAACAACAACGAGGTTGATGTCGCTTTTTTTAAGAAATACACCAACACATGCATATTAATATTAGCCCACTAATACATTCATATGCCTCTTTCTGCCGACCACTGCTTTAAATCTAATATTTACGTATGTATTTGTATGAAATTTGTTAAAAAACACTGTGTGAATAAACTTAATATTTAAAAAATGAAAGGTTTTTTTGTTAATGATTTTTTTACCATTTTAGAAAATTAAATTCCAAGAAGATTTTATCTTGTCTTTAAGAGAAAATTACATACTTCTGAATGAGCTTGATACCAAGTCAATCGCGTGTCAGAATCTTATATTATAAGCTCTCAAAAAGTGTCAAAAATGGCCTTTTTCGGCACTTTAACCGCGAATAACTCAAAATCCTGACGTGATAGACATATTTGGGTTGCAGATTTGGAATCAGCGCAACAAACACTACCAAAATTACTTACCAGAATCCAATACGCATTTTCATGTTGAGCTGTGTAATATGACTGTCACCGTACGAATTTTGACAAAAGTTATTTTCGTGCCACCCTAAGGTATATGTCATTATTAAGGGGAGGAATTCAATGCAAATGCATATTTTTTTGCCTTTGGTCTAAGAATAACATACCCTAAATAACTTTGCATATTTTCCTGAAAATACATATTTTGCTATAAATGCATATTTTTGTATCATATTTTGTTTAAAATTTTATTTTTAGCTCAGTTTCGCCATTTTTATGAATATTTTTATAAAAATCATTAATTCGCCTCACAATTTTTTTCCTACGTCGAATACTTGTCTGAATGATTTTTTTTTTTTGATAATAAGCTAACAAAGTAAAAAATTATTAAAATTTTTATACCCTACACCACTCAGTGGTACACACAGAAAAAAATAAAAAAATATTTGAGTAAATTTTTAATACTATTGAGTAAAAAATTACTCAATTTTACACCAGTAAACGATTTAATAGTATTGAGTAAATTTTTAATAAAAATTTATTAAATGTTTGAAAAAAAATTTGAGTAAATTTTTTATTTACACAATTAAAGATTTACTCAAAATTTATCTATTTATTTTTTTTAAAGTTTAAAAAAGTTTTAAATTTTTTTACAAAAAAAAAACAAAAAACTTGTTTTTTCAAACTTTGCCAAACATATTTATTTCTCAAAACAATAGGAAAATTTTATAAAGACGATTACAAACTTTCATATACATACACAAAAAACTATAAACTAAACGAGAATTCAAAAAACTATGAGAGTTAAAAAAAATTAAGAAAACTATTAAATTTTTATTAAATTATTTACTTAAGTTGTTTTTAAAATTTTTAAGTAAATTTTTAATTGCGTTAATTAAAAAATTACTCAATTTTTGTTTTAAAATTTAAACAAGTGATTACTCAAATCTGTTTCCTCCATATTTTTTTTCTGTGCAGGGTATATTGAGTTTGTGCTGATGTTTGTAACTACCCGAAATATTGGTCCTAGACCTACCTTCAAGTACACCGATCGACTCAGAATTACTTTTTGAGTCGATTTAGCGATGTCCGTCCGTCCGTCTGTCTGTCCATCTATCGGTTTAAGCACGATACAGGTCGCAATTTTCAATCAATTGACTTTAAATTTTAAACTTAAGCATCTTTTGGCCCAAGGACGAATCCTATTGAAATTGGAGAAAATCGGTCCTTGTTAAGACCTAGCCCCCATACAAACGCCCCCTTTGGATTTGCCTTAAATGACTCTAAAAACAGTATTATAATAGTTATCGCTTTAAAATTTAGTAGGTAAACAAACTTTGTATGCACAAATCATCGTTTCAAATTTCAAAGGAATCGGGCCAGTCCTTCTGGTAGTCCCCATACAAACCACCCTCCCATTCACATAATTCCCTCAAAATTCATAAAAATGGAAATATTTGATAAAAATTTAATTTTTAGGTGTTAAACGTGTACGTTAGTAATCTAATCATATCGGAAAATAATTGGACCATTTTTGGACTTAGTCCCCCATATAAAAATTTCGACCGATATTCAGTTAAATCGGTCTATTGACAAAAAATAAACCAATTCCACTATAATTTGATCAACACTAAATAAATATCTAATAAAAGACAGATCCAATCGGTCCATTTTTGGACTTGCGACCCATTTTCCGGAAAAGACTGGTGTGGGGTATCATATGGTCGGTCTTGACCGACTACAACTTTCTTACTTGTTTTTTTTTTTTAATTTTTACAAAAATGTAAAACTGGACGTTTTTGTTTAATTTGAAGTGCACATTTTTGTAGTTTTTAGTGCATATTTAAAGATTTTTTGTGTATATTTCAAGATTTTTATCGTTTTCTTCCTTTTATCTAAGAATAACTTAAACCAAATATATTTGCAGATCAAAGAATTTCCCAGTTGGCAAAATAAAATCACCGCTGAGATTCTGCTGACTCTTCCTTTATAAAATTGCTGACATCTTCATTCAATTTTCAAAATGTCCAAAATGACATGTTAGCAGTACCCAACATTATCGGTGGCCACCAACAATTCGTTTAATGAACCACTGACGAACTGCTGACATGTTATTGGGAACATTTTAAAATTTGTATGAAAATGTCGGAAGAGTCAGCAGTATGTCAGGTGTGTTTTTTGCCGACTAAATTGCTTTAACATGGCATCACTTTGTTAGTGCATATTTTTCAGAATGCATATTTTTGGGTCATATTTTGCATAAATTTGTAGTTTAAGCTTATTTGTTTACATTTTTATGTTATTTTTTGGATCATCGTTAATTTGCCCCCAACTATTCTCAGCATTTTTTACGTGGTCAATTTTGAAAAGGAAATATTTTTCCGACGGACATGATTTTTTTTTCCAAAGTAAAACAAATTAAATAATATTAAAAATTAAAGAAAAAAAATTTTGGAATGTATTCAGAATTTGTTTAAACAGAAAAAAAAAAAAATAGACAATGAACGAAATTCATAGTATTTATGAACATTAACATACAAAATATGAACTTTTTCATTAAATTTTTGAACTTTTTCATTTTTTAAGATTTTTGGTAAATATTTCAGGCACTTAAAACATAGCTATTTAGTGCATTAGGGTCCTGTCCCTGGTTATTATATATGAGTAGGACAAGTAAGTTCATACATCTAAAAAACGAGAATATGTGCCTATAAAATGCGTCTAAAACTCCAAAATATGCACCAAAAACTTTTAAAAAATGCATCTAAAAATGATTGTTTTTACTAAAAAAAATAAATTGTCAATATAAATTAGGTTTGTGACATATACGTTAAAGCCCTCGACAATTCTTAAAAAAATTTATTAGGTGGAAACAATTTTAATTTACATACTAAAATATTTTTTTACTTGAGAAGTTTTTTCTTTGAGTCACTAAATATTTCTGAAGTAAAAAATTTTATAAAAGAAAAAAAATTCTGATTAAATTTTTAAATTCATAAAAATAAAAATATTTTTGAAGTAAAAAATTTTATAAAAGAAATAAAATATTGTTATAAGGGTTCAAGTTGATAAAATGCAGAAGAAAAATTGAATTTCTTAAAGTTATAGACATTTCTGGTATTCCCATACCGGTTGCAAACACTCCTGTTAGTGTTATCATCAGTAAGATTTTAAATGTCGGTTTGTCTTGTTAATGGAAATTGTTTTTTAAATAGGTGAATATTTATAGTTTCAACAGAATAAATTTTGATAGTTTGCAACACTACAATTATTTTTCTAAAAATCTGAACCTCACTTCATACTTTCTTTCAACTTTTTTCTCTCTTACATTATTTCACAAGGTTTACCAACATGATCTGGAATTGCAGACAGAAATGAAGGAATTTGGATTTTTTGTTTTGGAGTTTTTGGAAATATTTTGGCAGTTATTTTATTTATTTGTTTGTTTATTTTTTAAGTTAATAAAAATAAAAAGCTTTAAAAAAAACAATATTTAAATACAATATTATTCTAGACCAAGATACCTTTAAATACGTTTTGTTCTTAAAAAAAAATATTTATTTTTAAAATATTTCTTTTTTTCACTTTTTCAAAGTTTTCCAATTTTCCAGTCAAAAAATTAATTCAAAAACACAATTTTTCTCTAATAAAATCTTAAATTCGAATTTTTTTCTTTACGATTAGTAAAATGTCTCAGAATAGGAACTTTTTATTATACTTCAAGAATCAGTTTTCTATAAAAAATGATTTTTATAAATAAATATATTTTTCTAAGTATAAGAAATATTGAATAGGTTTTTAATTTTAATAAGGAAGTTTTGAAAATATACTGATAATATTCTGATTAATTTTTATTAATAAATAAAAATTGTTTTTATTCGACCTTTAAAATATTATATTTTGTGAGGATGTTTATTCTGGCTCGAGGTCATTATTTTCTTTACTAATTAAAACCATGATATTCTCATAGCATAATTTTCAAGAAAATTATTTTTTGTTTTAAATTTATTTATGTTGGTCATTTTTGCAAGACTTAATCGACACGTGTTTCGGAATTTGTCAAGATTCCATTGTCAAGATTATTTAGCAAAAATAGATACGATATACTACAAAGTAGCAAACGAGTCTAATGACAAATCGTTTGTGCACAAACTAAAACATTAATACATATTCGACTCTATCCACAATGTGAATTAGAAAGACGAAGAAATTGTACTATGTTAGTAAGTAACGATTGTCAATAACCAACAAAAATATTTAAAACATTTAAATTTAAAACAAAAAATAATTTTCTTGAAAATTATGCAATGAGAATATCATGGTTTTAATTAGTAAAGAAAATAATGACCTCGAGCCAGAATAAACATCCTCACAAAATACTGATAATATTTTAAAAAAGTGCAATTTATATGAAAATATGCAAAAATATGCATTTATTCCAAAATATGCAACTACAAATCAATGCCACTTTATTGCAAATTCACTGATTCGGATAGATATTTAATTAATGTTACATTTACAATGCTGAGTAAAAATATGCATTTTCATGAAAGTACTTGCCCTATATATGAGTATTAGTGATGGTACACCAGTCCCCACTTACACTTCAAATTGTGATGTTTTTAAAAAAAATTTTATTCAAATTCCTTATATACATTGTAATTTGCAAAAAAAATATTTATTATTATATTTATTAAAATTACGTATAACGAGGGACACATTTATATATTTATTTTGTATGTTATTCGTGCAAACGGAAGTGCAAACAAAAGTTGTTAAAATTGTTAAAATCTGAAATTGAAAAAAAAAAACAGAAAAACGAAAAATGAACATCAAACAAGCATATTTGTAAAGAAATTTTACAAAAACATACATTTTAAAAGTTAGAAAAAAAATTTGTAAAAATATAAAACTTAAGAATAAAAAAAAATATGAAGGATTAGTAAGTAAAATTTAAATAAACAGGGATTTAAACGTAATATTTAAATTGTTTGTCTGTAAGGTATGAAATTACAACATATATTTCGCAAAGAAAAATAAGTTTCCCGATAAAATTTGGTCTCGCTAGATGGCGTTGTGAAAATTGTCAATCTTGAAAGACTATAATTTTCTTACATATGTTGTGCTTAAAGCTCCAATTGAAACTTAATCGTGAATTTCCCTAATATTTATATTTTCTCTTCATTTTCACTTACATATCATTTCAACTGATATACAACTGTCACACTATGCATAATTTTTTTTTCTCGGTAACATCCTGAGCACTTTTTCCCATCATAATGGTAGAAAAAAAATATATAAACGGAAAAAAATTCAAATCACTTTTAACGATATGAACAACAAATCGCGCGTAATGATTTTTTTATACAAGTATGTATTTATTAACTTTTCTTTAAAAAAAATATATCGTCGGTGCGCCGACCAGAACACCTATGTGTTTTTTATGAATTGTTCAGGAGAGCAAAAAAACCGTTTTATTTTGCCAATTCGCAACATTTTTTTAAAGTAAATTTTTTTTATTTTTCCTAAACCCATTTAAAAATATTAGGCGTTGAAAAACATACAAAATCTTTTTTTAATCTGAAGTGGTACAAGATTTTAACAAAAAACTACACATAGGTGATTTTGTTTCGGACTTTTTACATGTTTATAAAAAATATATAATACACATAGGTGTTTTTGTTCTTAAATTTATTTTAAATAAATTTTTATTTGTTGTTCAAAAGTAAAAATTTTGCAAGTTATATATCCGCATGGACTTGTAGCGAAATATTGATGGTATTCACGTTAGAATTTTTATCCTTGCAATGTGCGAAATGCAACATTTAGTACAAAAAACACACGTAAAATTATTTTGGTGTTTTTTTTCATCCCATGTGTTTGTTGTAAAAAGTTTTTCATTTCGTACTTTGCAAGGCTGAAAACTTCTGATGTGAATTTTGTTATCACAAAGAGACGGAAAAACTTTACCAATGCAGAAAGTGATTATCAGGAAAACCAAAATAATAATAAGTAATAAGCCAAAAAAAGTATTAAATATAATTCTGATGCAAAAAATGGCAAAATGTATCTTCAGTGAAATGAAATGGCGAATCTTTTCGTAGAACATATTAACCCTCTATCTGCCATTTTTAGGGGTCATTTTTGTCCTTTTTTTAAATATCCTCATACAACACCACCTACACCACAAAAACGTACATTAACGGGTTAAAATCTTCTACAAAGATTTTCTGCATCAAATTTTACTAGGGGTTGTCAAAGTCCAAAAGTTCCTGCAAAGTGCAAAATGGTTAAAAAAGTAAAATTGTAAATTATCAAATACTGTTAAACTTTTTTTTTGCAAAAGTCGAGTGAAATAAGTCGAAAAAAAAATATAAATCTGCTTTTGAGCTAAATAAAGTTAAGAGATAATTCAGTGAAAATTGATGGCGGTTCTTTTCTTAGAACATGTTAACCCTTTATCCTCATTTTGGTGCTTTTTTTAAATATCATCATAGTCCACTACTAAGGCATACGTATAAAGGGTTAAACAATTTTACAAACATTTTCTGCATCAAATTTTACTAGGGGTTGTCAAAGGCCAAAAGTTCGTGCGATGTAAGCAAAAGGTTTAAAAAAGGAAAATTTTAAATTATCATAATTTGTTAAATTGAGTCTTACCAAGATACTTTACAATTTTACTTTTTTAAGCACTTTTCGCACGAACTTTTGGCCTTTGAGAACCCCTAGTAAAATTTGCTGCAAAACTTTTTTGTAGAACATTTTAACCCTTTTAACGCACATTTAAGTGAAGTTCTATGAGGGTATTTGGCAAAAGGACCAAGATTAATCCCAAAAATGGAAGATAATGTGTTCCAAGAAAAGAACAGCCATCAAATTTCACTGAAGACATCATCATTTAGCTCAGACAAAGATTTATATATTTTTTTTTTACTTATTTTACACGACTTTGGTGAAAAACAATTTAACAGTTTGTGATAATTTACAATTAAATTTATTTAAGCATTTTGCACTTTTCGCACAAAATTTTGACCTGTGACAACCCCTAGTAAAATTTGATGTAAAACTAATTTTTTTGTAGAACATTTTAATCCTTTAACCGCACGTTTTAATGGCGTTCAACGAGGATATTTAAAAAAAGTACCAAAACGACACGTAAAAATGGGACACACAGGGTTAATGTATGTAAATGTATGTTCTTAAAAACGAACCGCCTTAAAATTTCACTAAGGACATCTTTTGATATTATTTACCTCAGAATTATACTCTATACTTTTTTTAGCTTGTTCAAAACGCATTTAAAAAAAATTTGGAAATTATTTTTTTTTAAATCGTGTTGCACAGTGTTATGCAATAAAGTTTCGGAATATTACAAAAAAAATGTTCAGAAAACTTTTAAAATATCAATTTATAAAAAAACCAAAGGCAGACGCAATGTTTTTACGTTTAAATCAAAAACAGTTATGTGTACTAATAACACATAAGTGTTTTTGCCGGAGAATTTCTATTATAGGTAACACATAGGAGTTTAAGCTAACTTTGAAACCATTTGAGATAACGGGAAACGCTCTGGGGGATAAATGCATTACCTGATAGGCTTCCTAATGGGCCAATAAAAAAAAAAATAAAAAAATTACACATAGGTGTTCTGGTCGGCGCACCGACGATATAAAATAATAAAATAAAATGTACTTCAAAAGACGTCTTTATATGGGGTGACATCTGTTTATGATGGCGGCGTTGATAAGTAATTGAAATGTAAAATAGAATACAATTCAATATTGGTATTAGTTTAAAGATATTCGATTTTTTCGAGTGAGCAAGAAAAATTACATAAAATATGCGTTTAAAGGCATTTTCAATTCTGCCTACAGAACTAACCTTAAAAAATTTATAAATTTAATTGTAAGAGACAAAAAGTTGAAAGAAAGTATGAAGTGAGGTTGAGATTGCTAGAAATAGAATTGTAGTGTTGGAAATTGTCAAAATTTATTCTGTAGAAACTATAAATATTCACATATATAAAAAACAGTTTTCATTAACAAGACAAACCGACATTTAAGATACCACTGATGATGACACTAACTGGGGTGTTTGAAACCGGTATAGGAAATACCAGAAATGTCTATAATTTTTAGAAATTCAATTTTTCTTCTGCATTTTTTCAACTTGAACCCTTTTAATTTAAGCAAAAAATAAACATTTCTTCATAAGCTTACAAATCATTCGTTAAATCAATCATTATTTTGATTGACTACAAATATAGAATTGATCAAATTTGTGATCAAAATCGAACAATGTTTAATTGAAAAAATATTCAATTAATTCTGATTATTTTTTTATTAATTTTTATTAAAAAAATTGTTTTATTCGACCTTTAAAATATTATATTTTGAGAAGGATTATTCTAGCTCGAGGTCACTATTTTCTATACTAATTAAAACTATTATATTCTCATAGAATAATTTTCAAGAAAATTATTTTTCTGTTTTAAATTAATTTATGTTAGTAATTTTTGCAAGACTTAGTCGACACGTGTTTCGGAATTTCTCAGATTCCATTGTCACTAAGACTAAGCAAACATAAAAATTCATTCAATCACTTATTAACTTAGTGATTGGTATAACAATTTTCTTCATCGGTGGAGTTTCAATCAAAAAATTTATTGAAACCTCGTTCTTTGTGATTGAAACTCCTTTTCAATTCTTTGTGTCTACAGGTTTGAGTCGCTTGCGATGAGGCATGATTTTTAAACAATTGTAGACGATTGAGAATTTTTACTTAAGATTTGCTTAGATTAAGTTTGTTTTGACTAATATTTAAATTTTGACAGATCCTTTTAAAAAATCATTTGTGATTAAATGCTGTTAAAATCATAAATAAATATATTTTTTTTATTTTGTATGCTTTAACAACTTATGTTTCAAAGAAAGTAATTTTATTTTTCTGCAAAAAAGACGTTAATATATTAATATTAAATCACCTTTCACTTTGGTTTTTTAAACGACAAACAAAAAATATAGTTAATACTGTTGGAGAGAGAAAGAATTATAAAAAAATCTACTAAAAGCCACAAAAAATAACCATAAAACAACAAAAACAAATAAAAAACACTACACTACTAAAAATTGATAACCCAGCAAAACTTTGAAAAATGTTTTGAATATTGACTTGTCCTTTTTAAATCGCCATGTACAGTACACTAAAAAAAATAGTAAACTAAAAACTGGGATTTCAGATCAGTTCATACACATTTGGGACCCAATTGGGTGCATATCCCATTTGGTTTGGATCCCATGGGTTAGGTTCAGAAGCCATTGGGTACCTTAAGGATCTTCATAGTTTTTCACGCAAAATTTTTTTGTTCTTATCGCTTAAACTTGCTTAGTTTTTGAGATACGTGAACTTTCGTCATAGTTTTTGATTCAAATTTCTATTGTCCGTCACGCTGTACCTTGCTTTGTTTTTGAGATAAGTGAATTAAGGGGCTTAACAGAGTCTTGATAATCTCGAAAATAAAATATCTTTATAACTATAACTTGGAAAGCTTTTGGATATTTGGCGGTCGTGTTCATTGTGTTAAGCTACAAAAATGCCTTTGGGCTTTTAGTTGTGTTGGCAATATTTACCAAGATATATCGGGAATGCCAATTTTTTTAGATTTAAAATTAGGAACATTTGGGGGTCTACACTTACGAAGAGGACCGACGATACTATAGAGATAGTCAGAATATAAAAAAATTTACTCTATCTGGCTTAGTTTTCGAAACATGGTATTTTAAAATTTTGAAAAAATATTTTTCCTTAAGTTATGATAAAATTGCTGAAACTGAGGAAAAAATTTTCTCAGTGAGCTAACATTTTAGTTCAGTATATCAAAAAGGCCTTGTTCGTCCATCTAGTTCACTAGTTCATATTGAACTATATTCGTGTAAGCTTTTGTATGTAGTAATAGCAAATAAATGGCAAAATCTAAAAGTAGCTTTAAAGAAATAAAGCTACAAAAACAAACAGAATGAACGAAAGAACTAAATGAGCGAAAGAACTAAATGAAAGAAAAGTCGTGACCTAGGTCTCATAGTTCAGTAAAGTGAACTAGGTCTTTGAACTAGTTCGTTCATGAACGACATAGTATATTATTGCATAAAACGGACTATTTTGAACTAAATTTTGTGTGAACATAGTTTTATGAAAAATTTCTGAAAACAAATAAAATTTTATATGGAAAAAGTCTTTGGCTATAAGAATTTTGTCCATGTATTAGAAAATTCCATTTAAAGAAGTAGCGGTATATTAAATTAAGTTTTTATACCCTTTATTCAAAGTATTGGGATATATTCACTTTGTTATTCTGTGCGAGGACCCAATAACGTGTATTCCCGGTTGGAAAAAAATCACCGCTACCATACTGCTGGCTCTCCCTATATGAAATTGCTGACATCCTCATACAATTTTTCTAAATTTCCCCAAAGACAAGTCAGCGGATGGTCAGCAGTGCCCACCAGCATTGGTGATCGCCAACAATGCTTTAAGACAACTGCTGACTTGTCCTTGGGAACATTTATACAAATTAAATGAAGATGTCCCCAATTTTTAACATGATAATGTTTTTAGGCTGGTGTCTAATTTTAAAAAAGTTGCAGGACGCCACCTCAGTTTGACTATATAAGCTAACAATTAACGAAAAAGAAAACAAGAATTACACTAAGAAAAAAAAATATTAAAATCAAACAGAAACAACTTGAAATTAAATATAAAACAGTGACGAAATAGAACAAAGTTTGTTTTTATTTAATTTAAATATGTTTCTAGTTGTTTTTAACATGACACGATTAGTAGACAACATTTTAAAATTAAGATGTAACAATATTGTTTTAAAATTTGCCATGCTGAATTTAAATATGCAACAAATTTTAATTTAAAGTTGACCAATATTAATTTTAATATGCGACATTTTTTCTTTTGCAGCTTTTTATTTACCTAAAAACCATGAAACTTGAAATAAAACAATACACATTTTTGTTTTAGTTTTTTTTTATTATTTTTACAATATTTTTTAATAACACAGCAAAAAAATTAACACTACTCTAATTGTACATCTAAGGTAGAATTACATCCAAGGCTTTGGCTTTAAATATTGCTTGTTGGCGTTATTTTTTGCTATACATAAAAAAATCAAAGCCAAAGCCAAAGCCTTGGATGTACTTCTACCCTAATTGTAGCACTACATCTAATTACAACAAATGTAATTAAATACCAAAAATAAAAAATAAACACACTTAAATTAATACTATATACCATATATAAAAAACTAAAGCTAGAAGTTTTCATTTTCTGCCAATTACATACATATGTATGTAGATACATCCCCTCCTCGTTTTCTTTGTCTTTATTTTTTGCACTTGATTTTTTAACTTTTTTCTGTTTTATTTTTGATTTTATTGTTAAAAATATTCTTTTTCACTTTAGTTTTTTAATTTTTAATTTTACTTTAGTTAATTTAATTAATTTCACTTAAAACTCGTCACATTTAGAGATGTGAAAAATGTGCGTCTTTTTTTTAATGAAAAAATATTTTAACATTGTATCTACTTAAAATAAAATTGCACAACTTTACTATATTTCTTGAAAAAAACTTTAAATGTCAAAAAACAAAATTGTTCAACTTTAAAATAACCACGAAAAATATTGTTTTTAATACAAATATTTGAATAAGATTTTTTTAAATTTTTAACGACTTTTAATGACAGCATATTAAATTTAAAGTGATCAATTTTAAATTAAAATTGTTTGCAATTTTAAAACAAACATATTTTGTTTAAATCAATCAAAAACAATATTAAAATTAAAATTTTTCCAAAAATATGTAGCACACTTAAGATAAACATGAAAATATTTTATTTAAGTATGCTTTTTTCCCTCAGTGTACTATTTTCATTTTCTTAAAACCAAAAATTTTAATAACTTGGGTTTGTAACTTGGATAATTATTCACCACGTGGTGAATAAAACTGTTTTTCACCAGCTGGTGAATAAAAAGTAAGATAATTATTTTTCACCAAAAATTTTTTTTGTTAATCAAATTTTTTTTTTTTTCATAAAAATTTTTTTTTCATCAATTTTTATTTCCATAAATTTTTTTTTTTTTCCATAAATTTTTATTTTTCATTAATTTATTTTTTGTCATCAATTTTTTTTTTTCATAATTTTTTTTTTTTTCATCAAACTTTTTTTTTCATCAATTTTTCTTTTATCAAATTTTTTTAACTAAATTTGTTTTTCATCAGTTTTTTTGTTTTTTCATCAAATTTTTTTTTTTCATTAATTTTTATTTTCATCAAATTTTTTTTTCGTAAATTTTTTTTTATCATATCTTTTTTCATAAATTTTTTTTCATCAAATTTTTTTATCAAATTTTTTATTATCAATTTTTTTCTCATCAAAAATTTTTTTTACATCAAAAAATTTTTCTTTCATCAAAAAAATTCATCAAAAACATTTTTTCATAAAAATTTTTGTTCACCAAAAATTTTGGGTTCATTAAATTTTTTTTAACATCATTTTGTTGTTTGTGAAAAAAAATCATCTTTTTAACCAAAACTACTTTTTTACCAAGTCTAAGCTTTTCGCATAAAAATTTTCCATTTGTTAATCAAACGTACATAAAACAAGTGAGAGTGTTATATTAAGGGTATTCATTTCATATTTTTTTCGGATGTAAAAATTTAAGATTATAAAAATGTAACTTTTTATTACAACAAACACATGAAAAAATTTTCCACTTAAAAGTTGCATTTTAAACAACCTTTAACCAAGTGTAAAATTATCAGAGTAAAAAGTTACACTTTTCCAATTATTTAAAGCGTTGCCATTCAATACTAGTCAAAGTAAAGTACCAAATTTGCAAATGTTATTTAAGTTTTTTTCTAACTCGGCAGCCCTTATTGAACATGTGTTTGATATTTTTCTTAGAAAAAAAATGTGTATACAATTGATTTTGGTTATAATAATAGAAATTAAGAATTAAACAACAGGAAAAACTAACAAAATAAGTAAAAAGTGTGTAAAAAGTGTAAGTTATAAGTTAATTGGTTTATTCATCGAATAATTCAATTATTTTTGGAAACTTTGTATCATAATTTTGTTATGTACCCGTTCACATCAATGAGAGTGGAATGTAGGATTTTTTTCATTTTTCCACTTTTACATTTTCTGAAATGAATAACATTATTCTTTGGTGCCGAATCTTTTATACTCTCCAAAATGTAAAAACACTTTTTTGCACTTATTTTTGCACTCACTTACGAAATGTACAGCTCTTTTGGTTTTTTAATGGGGTCCTCGACTGATATTTCAATTGGTTTTGCATGGAGTAGCAAAGTACTATAACATTATTTTTTCTAAAAAAACTTAACTTTAGCAAGTACACCCAAATCTTCCGCAAAACATTATCATGATTTAATGTTTTGGGCAAGAGTACAAAATTCGCAGGCATTTTTTATGGGAGGGTCATCAGTATGTCAAGTGTGATTTTTCTTGCCGACTGGGTAATCGATTCTAAGACTTTCTTGTGATGTCCGTCCATCTGTAAAAAACACGATATCAAATGAGCTAGACCCTCAAAATTTGGAATAAATACATCTTATGTTACTGATAACGTCAAGTTCAAAAATGGGCAAAATCGGACTTAAGAAAAAAGAGTAAATTTTTTAACAAATAAATAAATTTTATGCCATATGAAGTTTATCGACCTGCATGTCCAGCGTCCAAAGTTAAGCTTGAAATTACTTTAGCTATAACCGATATGAACTTCGCTGCATTCGGTTCAGTTCCTACTTACTGCAAAGCCAAATTATTAAAAATAAACCACTGTACACCGTTTCGTATGATTGTTTTTTAAAGGAAATTACAAAACTAAGCATACGCCACTTTTACAGTTTTCAAGCAATTATTATTATAATTATAATTAAAGTTCATCAACTTCAAATGCGTTTAAAAAAATCTAGCGCTGAACTAAAAAAAAAAACACTTGAGGGTATTGTTATGGAATATGTCAGCTTTCATTTGCTTTTGGTTTCATCTCATTCCGATTTTGGTTGTTGCACTGTGTAACCAACGCAAATAAATTTGAAACAGAAAAATAATTTTCTTGAAAATTATTTTATGACAATTTTATTGTGTAATTACTAAAGTAAAATTACCTCAAGCTAGAATAACTTTTCTCAAAATATATTTCAAATAACTCTTAAAGGTTGTGCTGGGTTATCAAAACCCAAACCAAACCAACAAGTGCATCTATGAGTAGTACTTGTATACATACTCATATAAAAATAAAATATGTGTATAGAAGTTGTAGTATGGAAAACAGTGGTTCTCAATCGGTACACTCAAAATATTTCGTAGGCAAACATAAATTAAAAACATATTTAAAACAAGTGATAAAACATTAGAAACCCATCTCAGTAATTATTCATTTGTTTCAACCAACATCAACATTTATTTTTTACTGTTAATAAAATTTTCTAAAAATAAAAAAAATTCAACATTAAAAAATAATGTCGCTTTCATTTTTTTTTTCCAACAAATTCGAAACAATAACCTACGAAAACATTAAAAATTATTGATTTTAGTGTTTTTTACCAACAAATTCAAAAAAAAAAAAAAATACCTACGAAAACATTAAAAATTAATGATTTAGTAGGTTATTTTTAAAATTTTTCTATTGAATTTTATTTAAACAAATTTGTAATCAAATTTTTGGGGAATCGATCCCGCAATCAACTACATTCTGGCCAGACACTCTACCCATCGTGCCAAAGTCACTTGATACAAACAAGTTTTTATATTTCTATAAATAATTTTTTGAATTTTTTTTTCTACAAAAAAATAACCAACACAAGTAGGCAAAAACTAATGATATTTCCTTAAAAAATGCCAACATTTAAAAAAAAAATAACGTAAATAAATCATTAAAAATTAAAGAAGAATCACTTATTTTTACTTACAGAACAAAAATAAATGACTCTAAAGTCTTTATTTGTTATGTTGTTGTTTTTGAATTGAAACAAAGAACAGAAATAGTTATTTGAAAAAACTGAAGATTGAACAAATGTTTTTTCTTTTAAAAACAACAAAACGTAATACTTTTTAAATAAACTACAAACAGTCCTATTTCAAATTTAATTTGCTAATCCTACTGGATCCTAGTGCAGGGGTATGAGTGTCTTCCGACATAATTAAGGTTAAAAAAAACATAAAAAATAGTGCCTAAAGGGTTAACGATAGATATGTTCCGAAAAAATTATGGGGTTGAAAAAATATTGGAGGTCGGTCATACATTTGACTCCTCTAGGGAGCTTGGAAAGTTAAAGCAGTGGAAATTAATTTAACTAAGGGAGAAATGATTGGGTATGTTGGGAGTAAAATTTAATGGCTTTTGATGGAAAAAATGTCAATGAAAAAAAACTTATGATAAAAGTTTTTGATGAATAAAAAATATTTTTTAATAAGAGAACAAAATTTTTTGATAAAAAGAACAATTTTCTTCTCCTCACTTTTGTTGACAAAAAAAGTTTTAATTACAAAAAAGTTTGATGAAAAAATGAATTTATTAATGAAAAAAAAAAAATGATGGAAAATAATTACGTTTTATTCATCAGATGGTGCAAAGGTTTTTTATTCACCAGCAGGTGAATTATTGTCCAAATTACAACCTCTATTAAAATTAAAACACTATTTCTTATTATTTTGTTACCCAAGGATTAAAGAAATTTTAGAAAATTAAAATTATATTTTAAACCGTTCGAAAAAAATTTACATTAGTTTTTATATTCACAATATTTTGGAGTAAATAAATTTGAAACTCACCTAAATTAATCAACATTTTATGGTGCTCGATAAAAAATTTAAGAACCCCTGCTAAATATCATACAGAAGTACTACTACTACTAGTACATGTATTAGGGGTATGGTTAAGCTTTGGTATACAAACTTAAAAAAAAAAATTCAACATACATAAAAAAATCTCCTCTAGCATTAGAAGGGGCTTAACTGTAAAATACGAGCTCAAGAGTCTTTGCCATTTTGATTTATGTTGAATGTGTTGTTGTACGCTTAGAACGCTAAAATACAAAAAAAAATATATATATAGTATGCAATAAAAATTTTATTCCATAAAAAAGAAACGCATTTCGATACTAGTGAAATTCTATCAACAACATAGAAAATGCAAAAAAAAAACAGTTTATTGATGTGCTTAGTAAATCATATTTGAATTGTGGCTGAAACAAAAAAAAAATCTTTTGTTTTTTTCCGAGAAATTGTAAAAAATAGAATATTCATATTTCAAAAGAACCAAAATTGCTGACTGGATTTCAAAAAATATGTATTTTGCAAAAAAACAAAGAAATTTTTTATTGTTAAACTAAAAATATTTAAAGCGGATTACTCAATATCCAGTTAGACAGTTAAAGAAGACTTTTTTTGAAATTTCTATAGAATATTAAAATTAATAGAATATTTGGTAATTTGGTGTTTGGTTAAAATTATAGTTTAAATACAACGAAAATTTTTAACAGTTCACTCAGAGAAAAAATATGATTGTGGTAATCATATTTTAAGAAAATTACTCAAATATGTTGAGTAATTTTCACATATTATGTTTAAAGCAATCATAGTATGTTTAAAGAAATTATTCTATGGTCCTAATTCATAATTTGTTTTTTATATAATGGTAAAGTGCTTGCTACTTACATTGAATGATTGTTATAAAGAAATTATGTATCAACTAGCTTGCCATCCCGGTACTTCGTTACCGGTGGTATTGAATACCGGATAATAGAAAGGTCAGGATAACTCTACCGATTTCAAAAATATTCCCCAATGTAGTCTTTGTTTTGTTTACTTGTGGACGTTTAAGTCTTTCATAAAATAATATTTCAATGAATAACTTAAGCAATAAAATTTTAATAACTTCGCTGGTACGTTATCATGTTCGTTCCGGTTAATTAAGATATTGACAATTTTCGAGCCCTTATATCGGGTTTTTGGATTTTGAATGAGTGAAAAAATAAATTGGAATAAAAATAAAAAAAAATTGGAATAAAAATAAATAAAATTTACTATCATTCCAGATTGTTCCCTGCTCCATTCCATTTCGTTCCCCGTTCTACTCCATTTTTTTCCAATTCCATCTCCTTTCGTTCCATGTAAATTTCATTCTCCATATAATATGCGTTAAAGACATAAAAAGTTGTACTGTCTTTATCTTATAGATATTAAAAGTACCATTTTACACCACTGTTACTAGGTCCCACATTTTACACTAAAATTTTAAATTTCTCTTGGGTGTTTTTTCTGGGGATTTAAATTAAATACCAAAAACTGTTTTTTTTTTTTGTGGTAGGTGATCCTATATTTAAAATATATAAAGAATAAACAAATTTGCACTTTTATATCCCCTTTACGATCGGTCGCAACCCTTAGAAACAGAATTTCCAAAAATATTTTCTTCCAGCATTCAAAATTTCGGTGCCTAGGATCATTACTTCATACAATATATAAAGTATCAAAAAACTTTTTTTACGCATCTAGAAACGTATTTTTTAAAAAGTACTTTAGCAGAATGTTTTTTACACCGAAGGCTCCTACATTCCAAAATTCGAGCTTCTAAGGCCATTATTATAGGAACAGAAAAAAAGTACCAAAAATAGACTTTCTTACCCCCGTCAGAAACGGAATTTTCAAAAAGTACCTCCTCCGTAATGTTTTTGATTCATCGAAAAATTTTCTAGGATCATTGTTTTAGCAAATATTAAAATTACAAAGAGGATTTTACATTCCCTATTTAAAGTTTCTAGAGCCATTACGTCAGAAAATATCAAAAGTACCGAAAATACACTTTTTAGCAATTTTTCCTCAAACCGTATTTTTGCCAGAATGTTTTTGTATGTACTTTTTATAAAAGGTACTTTTCATAAAAGGTACTTTTTATAAAAGGTACTTTTTATAAAAGGTACTTTTTATAAAAGGTACTTTTTATAAAAGGTAATTTTTATAAAAGGCACTTTATATAAAAGGTACTTTTTATAAAAGGTACTTTTTATAAAAGGTACTTTTTATAAAAGTCGCTTTTTATAAAAGGTACTTTTTATAAAAAGTACTTTTTATAAAAGGTACTTTTTATAAAAGGTACTTTTTATAAAAGGTACTTTTTATAAAAGGTACTTTTTATAAAAGGTACTTTTTATAAAAGGTACTTTTTATAAAAGGTACTTTTTATAAAAGGTACTTTTTATAAAAGGTACTTTTAATAAAATGTACTTTTTATAAAACGTACTTTTAATAAAATGTACTTTTTATAAAAGGTACTTTTTATAAAAGGTACTTTTTATAAAAGGTACTTTTTATAAAAGGTACTTTTTATAAAAGGTACTTTTTATAAAAGGTACTTTTTATAAAAGGTACTTTTTATAAAAGGTACTTTTTATAAAAGGTACTTTTTATAAAAGGTACTTTTTATATAAGGTACATTTTACAAAAGGTACTTTTTATAAAAGGTACTTTTTATAAAAGGTACTTTTTATAAAAGGTACTTTTTATAAAAGGTACTTTATATAAAAGGTACTTTTTATAAAAGGTACTTTTTATAAAAGGTACTTTTTATAAGAGGTACGTTTTATAAAAGGCACTTTTTATAAAAGGTACTTTTTATAAAAGGTACTTTTTATAAAAGGTACTTTTTATAAAAGGTACTTTTTATAAAAGGTACTTTTTATAAAAGGTACTTTTTATAAAAGGAACTTTTTATAAAAGGTACTTTTAATAAAAGGTACTTTTTATAAAAGGTACTTTTCATAAAAGGTACTTTTCATAAAAGGTACTTTTCATAAAAGGTACTTTTCATAAAAGGTACTTTTCATAAAAGGTACTTTTCATAAAAGGTACTTTTCATAAAAGGTACTTTTCATAAAAGGTACTTTTCATAAAAGGTACTTTTTATAAACGGTTTGTTTTCCAGAATGTTTTTATCGCTGACGGATTCTACATTCAAAATTTCAAGTTTCAATGCCCATTATTTCAAGAAATTACAAAAGGTACTAAAAGTACACTTTTTACCCCTTTGACTCCCCTTAAAATCCAAATTTTCAAAATAATTTTTTTTCAGCAGAGGATCGTACATTCCAAATTTCAAGTTTGCATAACCATTATTTCAGTAAATAAAAAAAAGTACCAAAAGTACACTTTTTTACCCATTTTACCCCCGTATAATCAACATTGAAAAAAACCCAGCCTTAGTGAATCTTTTTTCCGGGAGGTGAACCTACATTGAAAATTTCAAGTTTTTAGTACCATTATTTAAGGAAATGTAAAAAGTACCAAATGTACAGTTTTTTACCCTTTTGACCCCCTTAGAATCATCATAGGAAAAAATCCAGCCTTTGTGGATCTATATTCCAGGAGGTGAACATACAGTCCAAATTTCAAGTCGCTATGACCATTATTTTATGAGATAAATAAAGTACCTAAAGTACAGTTTTTTACCCTTTTTACCCCCTTAGAATCAACATTGGCAAATGTCCAGCCTTACAGCATCTAAATTCCAGGAGGTGAACATACAGTCCAAATTTCAAGTCTCTATGACCATTATTTCATGAGTTATAAAAAGTACCAAAAGTACATTTTTTTACCCTTTTTACCCCCTTAGAATCAACATTGGCAAAAGGCCAGCTTTACAGGATCTGCATTTCGGGAGATGAACATACAGTCCAAATTTCAAGTCTCTATGACCATTATTTCATGAGTTATAAAAAGTACCAAAAGTACAGTTTTTTACCCTTTTTACCCCCTTAGAATCAACATTGGCAAAAATCCAGCCTTAGTGGATCTATATTCCGGGAGGTGAACCTACAGTCCAAATTTCAAGTCTCTAGCTCCAGGGGTTTGGGCTGGGCGATGATGAGTCAGTCAGTCAGTCAGTCACGTTACTCTTTTATATATATAGATTATCAACCGTAGTATGGCGAACTTTAATTATGATCATATTATGGATCGCCTTAATAACACATTAACACAAAATAGAACTTTCCGAATCGAAATAGGACGAAACCAAAAGCAAATGAAAGTTGACATTTTACAAAAAACCCCTCAAGGCTCTTTTTTTAGTTCAAAGCTAGATTTTTTTTTTTACACGCATTTAAAATTGATGATTGTAAAGCATTTAAAAATTTCGTGTACTAAACATGTAATACTTTATTGGCCCCTGGTGGTCCCCTTATTGGATATGTGGGGTCCAGAGTCCAATCTTAAGCTCTAAATTACGTTAGCTATAACCGGTATTTATTTCGCTACAATCGGTCCAGTACCTACTTACTGAATAGTCAAATCATTAATAAGAAACCACTGTGCATCGTTGCGTATGATTGTTATTTAATGGGAATTACAAGATTAATCATACGCCACTCATACAGTTTTAATCAAATACTATTATAACACTGTGGAACAAATTCAGGTTAGCACAAGTTAGGTCGATTCTGAGAGTGAGAGATGAAAATAGAGGCTTAATTAGAAGACCCGTATCGCGGTGTTTGTTTATGTTAGTTCGATTTTTTTTTTATCGACCTTCGAACTTTGCAGTCAAATGCCGATTTTCAGCATATTGTTTATAAGGTTTTTTGGCTATAACTCGTCGACTAATTGATATTTTTGCAGTGTTGCCACTTTCTGGATAATTATCCAAAAGTGGGACAATTTAAAAATCCTTGGATAATTTTTGGATAATGATATTTTTTGTGTAATTTTTGTGAAATTTTGCCTCAATAAAGTTCCATTTTTTTTATCATTTTATCGACATTTTTGGCTTAAAAAATCATTGACAACATCGACTTTAAAAAATTTTATTACCAAATACATGATAATAAATGACGAACATGAATATTTGGACCAATAAAGCCTTAATTTTCTTCATGACTTAAATAGATGTCATAAAACAACGCTCTAAAATTTTTTCAATTAAAAATTGTTGTAGTGAATCCCTCTTCCCAAATCTAGAAATTGTTTTTCAATATCATTTAATATCCCCATATTGGGGGACACTTTTCCCCACGCTATAAATGTTGGCAAGTTCATTTATAATGATTTTTGCACTTAATTATACAAATTATATCAATATTAAAACTATTCCATCATTATTAAAATTATTTTTTTTATCCACGCCTACAAAAGGAGGCGGACTGAAAATTGTTTCATTTGTTGAACAAAAATACAAAAAATTATTCAAAAAATGTCGTTTTTCAGAGGTTGGTTAATTTTTCAATGGGTAACATTTTTCCACCTGGACCGATTTACGAACTTAGCCTACATATGACCATAAGACAAATTCGTGCCAATCTTCAGGAGTCTAGATTTTTTAGTTTGGACTGCAGTATTTTTTATACAGACGGACGGACGGACAAACATTCAGGGAATGTCTTAGAATCGATCAAGGGTCAATAATGTAAATATTCCTACTTTAAGGGCTCTCTGACCGATATTTCGATATTTTAGTGTCCACAACTGATATAACGTCAAAATTTTAATAGCTATAATTTCTTGGCAATTTTTCTGAGCCACTATTGCTGGTAACACAGTGCAACACCCAAAATCGGAATGGGATGAAACCAAAAGCAAATGAAAGTTGACATATTCCATAACAAACCCATCAAGGCTTTTTTTCTAGTTCAGAGCTAGATTTTGTTTTACACGCATTTGAAGTTAGTGCACTTTTATTATAATTATAATAATAAATGCTTGAAAACTGTATCAGTGGCGAATGATTAATATTGTAATTGCCTTTAAATAACAATCATACGCAACGGTGTCCAGTGATTTATATTAATAATTGCCTTTAAATAACAATCATACGCAACGGTGTACAGTGATTTATTTTAATAATTTGGCTATTCAGTAAATAGGTACTGGACCGATTGCAGCAAAATTCATACCAGTCATAGCTGAAGTAATTTTGAGCTTAAGTTTGGAAACTGGACCCTACATGTCCAATAAGGGCACCACCAGGGGCCTTTAAAGTAGGACATGTTTAGTACACAAAAACTTTAAATGCTTTAAAATCACCAACTTTAAATGCGTGTAAAATAAAATCTAGCTCTGACCTAAAAAAAAGACCTTGAGGGTTTTGTTATGGAAAACGTCAGCTTTCATTTGCTTTTGGTTTCATCCCATTCCGATTCCGAAAGTTCGATTTTGTATCACTGTGTAATTAAACATCAAAATCGTACGCCATCTTTGTTTGGAATTCATTAAAATAGACGCAAAGCAGTTTTTTGTTCATTGCATACGTTATTGCTTATTGCCACAAAAAAATCAGGTGTAGACCAGGGGTTACAAATGGAATGACAAAATAAAAAATTTTGTGTAATTTGTGAGATTTTGGATAATATTTTGTGTAATTTCCAATTTCATTGGTGGCAACACTGTATTTTTGCTATCTGTAAAAGCCAAATTATTGCTAGACCCCTGTCTAAAAAATAAAATTTTTTAAAAAATTGATTTAGAAAATTTTTGTGGTGCTTATAAAGCAAAATGTTTTCAAAAAGCATGAAAAATAAATAATTTTTCCAACATTTTGCTTCATAAGCACCACAAAAAATTTCTTAATAAATTTTTTAAAAAAAATTTAATTGTTAGACAGGTCTCTAGCAATAATTTGGCTTTTACAGATTGAAAAAATATCAATTTGTCGATAAGTTATACCCAAAAAACCATATAAACAATATGCTGAAAATCGGCATTTGACTGCAAAGTTCGAAGGTCGATTAAAAAAAATCGAACTAAAATAAACAAACGCCGCGATACGGGTCTTGTAATTTAGCATCTATTTTCACCCCTCACTCTCAGAATCGACCTAACTTTTGCAAACCTGAATTTGTTCCACAGTGTAATTATAAAAAACGTTCACCAATTTCAAATGTGTGTAAAAAAATCTAGCGCTCACCTAGAAAAAAAAGCCTTGTGGGTTTTGTTACGGAATATGTCAACTTTCATTTGCTCTTGGTTTAATAACCATTCCGATTTTGGTTGCTGCGCTGTGTAATGATCGCCACAATAATATCTCTTTTATTAGATTAAATTTTCCTTCCAAATTTTTTCTTAAATAATTTCAGAAATTTTTTAAGTAATTGTTATATTAATTTCATCTCTAAAATTCTCTATTTTCAGAAGTTGATCATATTAAATGTGAAAAAAATTTTGAAGTTTGCGAAGGCTGCAGTCAAAAGATACATGATCGTTATCTAATGAATATTGGTGATACAAATTGGCATGAAAATTGCTTATCCTGCTGTTATTGTGGCTTGCGACTGCATCAAATTTGCTATATGCGTAGTGGAAAAATATATTGTAAAATGGATTACGAGAGGTAAGTTTTGAAAACTAAAGAGGAATAACTCTTTACAAAAGAGATATCTTCTCTTAAGATATGCTAAACAGCGCAAAAACAAGGAAAATAACATAACTTTTTAGCAGCTTAATCTCTTCATAATATTTATTAATTTTTATAATACAATTTTCAAAAAATTTTGAAAAATCGATGGAACGATTTCCGAGAAATCGCTATTTGAAATTTAACAAAAAAAAATATCTTCTCTTGAAATATGCTAAAGAGCTCAAAATCAAAGCAAATAACTTTTTTTTTCTAGCAACTTAATCTCATCATAATATTTATTAATTTCAAGGTTGGCAATCGACCCACCCAGAATAACGGTATTTGGCTATTGTACCGAAACCAATAAAGATATGGACATTTTTAAAAGCGATTATGAAAGTCGATTAAATTTCTAGTATTTTTGATGTGTTACTTATTGTTTGTACCGGTTGCTTCTCGTAATATAGGCCAATGCCTTTATAATACCGTTTGAAACGGTATTTTAAAGGTTTTTGCCTATACAACGAAAATGAAGCGGTACAAACACAAAGTAACACATCAAAAATACTAGAAATTTCATCGCTTTTAAAAATGTCCATATCTTTATTGGTCGCTGTACAATAGCCAAATATCGTTATTCTGGGTGGGTATCGATTGCCAACCTTGCAAATTACTAAAAAAAAGTTTCGTAATCCCACACAGAAAATAATATCGTATATTTTATTTTAATTAAAATTTGAATTGTTTTTTAATTTAATATTAATTAAATTTTTAATCAACATAAATAATTGTTTAATTAAATGTTTTACTTTTTTTAATTAACATTTTAATTGTTCTTAAATTTAATTTTAATTAAATATTTAATTAATATTATTAATTGCTTAATTAAATTTTTACCAAACTTTTTTTTTTGTTTTGATTTGTTTTCCGTGTGTGTGAGGATCTGGTTTTCATTTGCATGGTTTTACACACAAAAGCAAATACCAGTGATGCCAACTTTTTACAGGCAAAACGCGCAAAACAGTGAATCAAAAAGCGCTTAAAAGCGCTAAATTTGAAAAAGTAAAAAGTGCCAAAAAGCGCTAAAAAATTATGTTTAATTTAACGGTTTTAATATAATTTTTTTGTAAAATCATCAGGCCCATTCGCAGACTAAGTCTAAAAAATGGCTAAATATAATTTTCAAACTATACTCAAAAAAAAAACTGTAGAGTTAGCAAAAAATGCTTGTAAACCTACAAGAAAATTTGCTGATTTTGAACCTACAATTTTTTTTGTAAAGTTAGCAAAAACGTTTTGCTAAAAATTAGTCAACTGAATTTTTTTTTATTTCAACTTAGTTCATACACATTTTAGGACCCAATTGGGTTCGGACCCGATAGGTCCAGACCCCGATGGGCCTAGACCTAGTTGGGTTCGTCATAGTTGTTGATCCAAAATTTGTGTCCGTTTTGCTCTACCTTGCTTAGTTTTTGAGATACGTGATTTTAGGGGACCAACGGGGTTTTGAGAATTAAAAAACTCGATAACTTTAAAAATATTACTCCGAGTGCTTTTCATTATTTTGCGGTCTTGTTCTACGTGTTAAGAGCTACAAAAATGCTTTGGAATTTTTTGTTGTGTCGGCAATATTTGCCGAGATATGAGCATTTTAAAATTTTCGGGAATGCTAACTTTTTTGGATCCAAAGTTAGGACCCATTAGGGTCCACACATATGAAGAGGACCGGCGAACTTGATAACTTCAAAAATATTACTCGGAGAGCTTTTGATTATTTTGCCGCCTTGTTCTACGTGTTAAGAGCTACAAAAATGCTTTTGATCTTTTTGTTCTGTCGGCAATATTTACCGAGATATGAGCATTTTAAAATTTTCGGGAATGCTAACTTTTTTGGATCCAAAGTTAGGACCCATTAGGGTCCACACATGTGAAGAGGACCGGCGATGCTATGAGCCGAGAATCAAAAATGGCCTCCATTTTGCTCCATCGGGATTAGTTTCCGAGATAGCGCCATTTTAAGTTTTCTGAAAATAAAAAAAAATTTACCATTTATTTTGCTAATATTAGCAAAAAAGCTTGTAAAAATTTGGTCAACTCAATTTTAAATTTAGCAAAAAAATTAGTTCCAATTTTGTTTAAAATTGCTAATGCGCTAAATGAAGTTTACAAGATATTTTTGCTAACATGCTAATCTCAACTAAAAATTTGCTAAAAGTTAGCTAATCAGCATTAGCAAAAAAAAATTAGTAAATCTACTAATTTATTATTTTGAGTGCATATTTAAATTTTAATTAATCTCTCCCTTTTTTTCTTTCTAGATTATTTTCCTTTAAATGTACTGCCTGCTGTCATCCCATACTACCACAAGATATGGTTATGCGTCCCCTGCCTAATTTAATATATCATCTCTCCTGTTTCGTGTGTGTAGCATGTCATATACCTTTACAAAAAGGTGAACAATTTATGCTGAAAGATGGTCAATTACTATGTTTTAGACATGATTTGGAAAAGGAGATGTTTTTAGCTGCAGCCGCAGCACAACATTGCGGTTATTTGGGTTTTGATGAAGATGATTTGATGAGACCACGAGATGGTCGTCGTGGTCCCAAGAGACCTAGAACTATATTAACCTCACAGCAGCGTAAACAATTTAAGGCATCATTTGATCAGTCACCGAAACCATGTCGTAAAGTAAGAGAAGCATTAGCCAAAGACACGGGTCTGTCGGTGAGAGTGGTGCAAGTGTGGTTTCAAAATCAAAGAGCTAAAATGAAGAAAATACAACGTAAAGCTAAACATAATCGAGGCGGATCCGGGGGAGGTGATGATAAAGATAAGGATAAATTAGATAAAGATGGTATTAAACAAGAAGGTGGCTCAGCATCGGGTAGTGAAAATGGTTATTTGGGCATGGATAGTTCTTATGCCAGTCAACCCTTAAATCCAAATCTACCTTTTTCACCAGATGGTAAGTGTTATTTTTAAAAGAGTTCTCTTGTTTTCTTTAAGAGTACTAATAATTTTCTTTTCTCTCTTACAGATTATCCCGCCAATTCAAATGATAGTTTTTGTAGTTCTGATTTATCTTTGGATGGTAGTAACTTTGATCATTTAGATGATGATGCCGATTCATTATCGCTCAATAATTTAGAATTACAATCTTCATCGTCTTCGGGTCATCATCATAATTCAAATCCTCAAGATATATTAGCCAATTTAAATAACAGCCTTATAAATCCCATTGATAAATTATATCTTATGCAAAATTCATATTTTCAAGGTGAATCTTAAAATGGTTAAAAAAAAAAAATTATAATTGTAAATATTCGACCTTTCAAATTTTATTTATTAAAATTGATTTTTCGAGCTCGAGGCCTGTGTTATTAAAACAAATCTTTTTTTATTCTCTTCTAATCTTTTGAACTTCATTGAGGTACATCATCATATTCTTCCGTTTTCGTATTTAAAGAAGAAGGATGAATATTATTTTTAAGTTTTTGAGTTTAAAAATCAACTTTTACTCCCTGATGATAAACCTGAATGAAGGTCGAGATATTGGAACAGAATAAAGAAAAATTTATTTAAAAAAAACAACGGCCTCGAGCTCGAAAAATGTATTTATTTAAATGGTTAAAAAAAACACAGAAACACAAAAAAAGTACGAATTTATTAGCTTGTAAAATTCAATAACCCAATTTAAAACAAAATTTAAAACAAAATTTATTATATGAAATGATACGCAGGAAACGGAGGCAATTTTTAGTATGTAGTTTTAAAAAGAAAGTGAAATCCAAAAAATCCATTTATTAAAAATTTGTATTTATTAAACCAAATCAAAAAGGTATGTAGTTTACTTTACATCTTTCAAAGTAGTTTATAAAAGAAAAAACCCTTAAAATGTGATTAAAAAATAAATTTAAATTTTTTTAATTCTATAAACTTATTTTGTATTTTTAATATTAGTTTTCTAAACAAAAATTTTTTGTTTCCTAGTTTTTAATTTTTGTATATCCTGTAAATGTATTGTAAAAAAAAAATATTTATTTATTATGATAAAATTGTTATAAATTTATAAAAAAAAAAATATTTAATTTATTAATATGTCACGTATATTGTAAGACAGAGAAAACAATTAAATAAATGAAAATGTTAGTCATTAAATAAAATATAAAGAAAAAAAATTTAATTTTTAATTTTCTAAATTTGTTTTAATTTTTAAATTATAAACTGTTGCGCATTAAGGCCTAGGCACTTGAGCGCTACTGGAGCGGTGCTGTAGCGTGACGTTCCGTTGTATTTTTCAAGCACTTACTGATTCCGTTTCAACGTGTCATATTAATTTACAAATTTTATTTTAAAAAGTGGTTATTTGTGATTTTTTTTAATTTATATTTACAGAAAAACATTTTTTTTCGTTTATTTATATTTATTTTTCAATTCTGCCACACAAATTAAAAAATTTCAACACAAAATAAAAAATAAAATCAGCTGACACGTAAAACGTACGGAAAATCTAAATTTTTTAGGTTCGGCCGCTACAGCACCGTCACGTATTCGTTTAAGTACCTATTTCCATTTATTTTAATACAAGCTAACGTATCAGCTGACACGTCTCCGAACCGTATTCGCTCAAGTAATTATGCCTTTATTCAACCTAGGGACTCTTATTTTGAAAAAAAAATACTCTACACCTTTTCCAATTGTATTAAAGAAATTATCACTTGAATTTCAGAAATTATCAATTGTATTATAGAAGTTATCAGTTGTATTTCAGAATTTATCAATTGTATTTCAGAAATTATCAATTGAATTTTAGAAAATATCAATAGTATTTTAGAAGTTATCAATTGTATTTCAGAAATTATCAATTGTATTTCAAAAATTATCAATTTTATTTCAGAAACTAACCTTCGTAAAACAATTGATAATTTCTGAAATACAATTGGAAATGGTGTAGTTAGGGTTACATTTTTTACTAATAATATTGTTAATTTTTTAATAAACTATTTATAAAGACGTTTGTTTGTTTGGTCATTTAGCAAGACTAAGCAAACATGTATTTCTATCTTTGTCAATAAGCTCATTGTCTGGCCTCGTTAGTAAATTGGAAATCGTTAGTTACAAAACATTAGGGCGCGATCGGTGTATGTAGATTAGGGTGGAACGAAAAATTACTTTTTTATACTGTACAATAATTTCAAACTTTTTTCCAATACAACGGGGTCGCGTTCGGTGTATGTAGATAAGGGTGGAACGACAAATGACTTTTTTTACACTGTACAATAATTTCAAACTTTTTCCAAAATTACATGTGTAGGCGTCTTGAAAGATTACATCGGAATTTTATTTTAGAGACGGTTAAAGTTTTCCAGCTTTGGCCTGTTCTTGCAGCATATCGGGATATAAAACTATGTTTTCTTTACATCTGAGGTGTACGGTATGTTCAGCAACTTTGTAGAAAATATTATGACAAATATTTTTGTGAAACATCTCAACCCTCTACTCCCTCCTATTACGATAATTAATAGGAGGAAGTAAAATTTTACTCTATACGTCAGAGAACACTAAAGCCCGAAAAAGAACACAAAACACCAAACAAGGATCAACTTCAAGATTGTGCATTCAAAAAAGCTAAAAAAAAATAACCCTTAGTGGGCAATCTTAAATTTGACTGGTTATTAGTGTTTCTGTAAAGTTTTGGGCTTTCTGTTGTTCTGCAAAATAGTAAAATTTTATGTCCAAAATTTTTGTAGAACATTTCATCCCGCCCACCCCCTGTTTAGGGGTGTTTTATACTATTCATCAGAATAGAGCCAAATATGACAGTTATGGGGAGGAGTTAGGGTTAATATGTTTCACCAAAAATATTTGCCATAATATTTTCTACAAAGTTGCTGAAAACACCCTAAACGTCAGATGTATATAAAAAATAGTTTTATAGTCAAATTTACGATTGGTAATTAAAAAAATTACAAAATAAATTAACCCTTAATGGGCATCCTTGAATTTAACTGGTTTTTGATGTTTGTCTTAAGTTTTGGGCTTTGATGTGGTCTGATATATATAGTAATATTTAATGGCCAACATTTTTTTAGAACATTTCTTCCCCGCCCTCCCCCTTCTTCGTTTTTTTTTACAATTTGTTAGAATAGAGCAAAAAAATACCGCTATGAGGAGAAGTTAGAGGGTTAATATGTTCCACAAAAATATTTGCCATAATATTTTTTACAAAGTTACTGAACGTAGCCTACACCTCAGATGTAAAAACAACATAGTTTTATATCCCGATATGAGGCATTCCACACCAAATGTCCCGCTACAAAAAAACATGTGTTCCGTAATTTTCCGAATAGGTTGTTTGGATAGCCCTATATGGAAGTAAGAAAATTGCGTTTTTGGTTTTTCTAATTTTCAAAAACTGGGCTTAGAAGGCGTGGTCAAATATTGGAAAAATGGTCAAATTTGTGGCGAGTTGCCTTGATTAAATATTTATCACATTAAAACGGAATGCACCACAATTTCAAAAATTTACATTCTTATATAGATTTGTATGGGCTATCGATTAAAATTTTTTTTTTTGGAAAATTTTCAGAAACCGTTCTGAAATTTTCCAATTTTAAAAATGTCAATTTATTAAAAAACATGCCACTTTTTTTTTTCTTTTTCTTTTTTTTTTTTTAAGTTTAGATGTTTGTCCATCCACACGAAAAAATTCAGAAACACGTTCTTCGTTTTTTTCGAGAAAATTGCATTTGAACTTTAAATTTCATAACAATTTTGTAATTTGCTTGTATTTTCTTGATTTAACGTTGCGAATGAGTAATATTTATGCAATTAATTTATGCAATTAATCAAAACAGTGACCTTTGGCTTTTTTCAAAAAAAGTTCTTAGTGCATGTTATTTTAAAGGTCGTCTCAATACCTAAGTATTATTTGAAACCTGAATGATACCTATGTATATCTTGAGTACTTTTTAAGATAACGGCATTTATGACAGAACTCTTTTGTCAAATATGTATAATTTCCCAAATTTGCAAGACCCCATATCTCGAATACTACACTTAACCCATTTCTTGCCAGCGTGTGTTTGAACACACGCCTATAATTTTTTTTAAAAAAATATAAAACATGAAAAAATATTAATAAATAATACAAGCCAACACTCAATTTGCTTCTTTGAATTTTTCAACTGATTTTAGTTAATTTGGGTGCGCTGAATTCAAATCTGTAATCAGTTTGTCTCTATCAGCTCTAGTTTTCATGATACAGCTTTTTTATACCCTTAACTTATGACCTCCAATTATGACAGTCTGACAGTTTTTTCAAACATATTTTTTCATCAAAATTTCTTATTGACAGTTATGGTAGTTACCAAAAAAAAAACATTTTTTCCGGAAAAAAACTTTTTACCCAAATTTTTTTTTACTTCAAATATTGTGTTCGTTTGAAAAGTATATTTTACCTTCCAGTCAAGTTATGGGTATCAAACCGGTTCGCTTAAGATGTGCTTTTTTGATGAATTCGGTTACTTTAACTTAGTAACTCATTTAGTGGAGGCTATATAAAATTTTGATGAAAAACAATTTTTGAAAAAAACTGACAGACGGCCAGGCCAGACTGTCATAATTGGAGGTCATAAGTGGAGGGTATAAACAAGCTATATCATGAAAACTAGAGCTGATAGAGACAAACTGATTACAGATTTAAATTCCCGCCCTTCCCATGAGAAGGGGGAGCCATTCCCAAAAAAAATGTTTTATCGAATTTAAACGTTCAAATGTCCAGTTACAATGATTCGTTCCTGAAAGCTTCGTCAAAAAATTCCAACGTTTAAATTTCCGGTAAGAAATGGATTAAAAAAAATCTTACCAGAAAAGTCCCGTAATCCTATTTTACCAATATTTAACAGCTTTTCTTGTTTTTTAACAAAAAATTTTAGATTGAAATTTAAATTTTTCTTCGTAATGTTTAAGTCCAAATTCATACAGGGCAATTTTAATTGCCGCAATTCTGATTTTATAGTGTATCGGACAGAGAGGGAAGAATTTTATCTCTCTTTCTGATACACTAAAAAATCAGAATTGCCCAATGTAAATTCGGTTTAAGGTAATTTTACAAAAAAAAAAGAATATAGTTAAATCACGAGAATTCCTTGTAAGTTTTATTGCATTAAAATAGCAGTAAATTTACAATTTTATTGACAAAAAAACTTGCAAAATTAGAAAAAATCTCATAATTTTTACTAGAAATTCTAGTAAAATAGGAGGTAGTACAGAATCAGAATAAAGCCACGATAATTCCTTTAAGTTTTTATGGTGTCAAAAATTGTAAATTTACCGTTATATTGGTCAAAAGCTTGCAAAATTACAAGGAATTCTTGTCAAATAGGAGTTAGCAAAAAATAAAAATAACAAGTTTTTCTTCTCATTTTACAAGGTCTTTTTGTGAGTATACAGTCCAAATTTTTATAAATTTTTTAACATGAAAATGGTAAAAATGGTTTTTCCAAGAAGCAAGAAGTTTTATTAAAAAATTATTTTAAATTTAAAATTTTGTCGTGTTTAGTGTAGAATCTGCCAAAAAAAAATTTCCTGGGTATTTTACACAATTTTATTTAATTACTTTTTCTATTTTTTATATTAATTTAATAGTATATTAACACTATTCGTAATTTCAGTATTTTGCTTAACATTATAATTCAAAGTCCAGCCTGTTCCATCGAAATTTGGTGTTTTCTTTGATACAATAGCCAAATGATTAGAAGGTGATGTAATTGATTCAGGAAGTTCCAAACCACACAAAGTTTTGAGTAATTTTTCCGAATTATTAGGCAAAACTTCTATTATTTTAACATTATCCAAATGACAATTTGTTGGTGTTCCCATATTGAATTCTGTAATTGAAAAAGTGAGATCATTAATTATGGGGACAAAAATAAAAACTAGGGACAAAAATTAAAAATTCACTACACCATTTCCAATTGTATTTCAGAAATTATCAATTGCATTTTGGAAATTATCAACTGTATTTGAGAACTTATCAAATTTCTAAAACATAAATGATAATTTCTGAAATACAATTGATAAATTCTAAAACACAATTGATAATTTTTGAAATATTGGTAATTAATAATTTTCAATTGATAAATTCTGAAATGCAATTGATTATTTTTGTTATACAATTGATACACAGAAAAAAATAAAAAATAAATTGAGTAAATTTTTAATACTATTGAGTAAAAAATTACTCAATTTTGCACCAGTAAACGATTTATTAGTATTGAGTAAACTTTTAATAAAAAATTATTAAATGCTTACTAAAAAATTTGAGTAAAATTTTTAATTGACACAATTAAATCTTTATTTAAAATTTTAAGATTTTTTAAGTAACTTTTTAATTATGACAAGTAAATAGTTACTCAAAATTTCTCAATTTATTTTTTTTTTTAAGTTTAAAAAAGTTTCACATTTTATTTCCAAAAAATGTTTTTTCAAACTTTACCAAACATATTTATGTCTTAAAGACATAGGAAAATTTCATAAAGATGATTTCAAACTTTCATATACAAATACAAAAAACTATAAACTAAATGTGAATTCAAAACACCAAGAGAATAAAAAAAAATAAAAAAAAATATTAAATTTGTATTAAATTATTTACTCAGATTTTTTTTTTAGTTTTTGAGTAAATTTTTTAATTGCGTCAATTAAAAAATTACTCAATTTTTGTTTTAAAATTTAAACAAGTGATTACTCAAATTATTTTTCTTAATATTATTTTCTGTGTATATTCTGAAATGCAATTAATAATTTCTGAAATACAATTGATAGTTCTGAAATACAACTGATAGTTTCTGAAATACAATTGATAATTTCTGAAATACATTTGATAATTTCTGAAATATAATTGATAGCTTCAGAAAAAGTATTGATAATTAAATTCTGAAATACAATTGATAACTTCTGAAATTCAATTGATAATTTCAGAAATACAATTGCAAATGGAAAAAAATTAAAGAAGATTTACCCAATTTTAAGTAGAAAACTTTTCAGCAAAAACCAAAACTATAGATCCCAATCGCAATGTTTATTACTTAAAGAGGGCGATGTCACTGGAGTCAATTTTTTTCGTTGTGGAATTCAAAGTAATGCTGAAAGTAATTAGCACAGGCAAAGCTCATTGCTAGGTAATGCAAATGGAAATAAGTGCTAATTACTAAGATTTTGCTTGGTACTCATATGTATTACCTCGAAATGAGCTTTGATCATGCTTTTTACTATCAGCATTACTTTGCAACCCAAAAAGCAGAAATGTGATTAACTCCAATGACATGTTTAAGTAATGATCATTGAAATTGGGATGGTTTTTGCTAGGTTATCTACATAATATGTACATAATTATATCTACATAATTATAATAAAAGTGTAGATTTTCGAAAAATTTTATAGACATGTAATAATAATTATAAAAAAATTGGGAAAACATACCTAAAAATCCCAATTCTATAAGATTTGGAGCCGGTACAACAATATCCCAGCGACATTCCGAAAAGTTACGATCATTCTCATATGATGGGCTAGAAAATTGTCCCTCATTGGAAAATAAACTTCCACCACAACCAGGTGTTAAACTGCGATCACTGGCCGTATATTGTAAATTAATTGAGCTGTATTCTGCTGCATCAATGCGTACAGCATTGGTGGTGGTAAATAAATTTACATTATTGTAAGAATTTTGGCAACGATCCAATAAAGTTTTATTTGTTTTCAGGTCAGTTATCTAAAAAAAAAGAAAAGACATTTTAGGAAAATCGGAGATAGACACACAACCGGAAAATCTTCCTTCTTAAAATAAACTTACCTTAAAATGTAATTTATGGCAATCGTAATTTTTAAAATACATTGTATATATAAAAAAGTTAAGTGTATAATTTTCAGGCACTATAATTGTATCATTACAAATATCAATTTCTTTGCCATAGCCGTAGTAAACTAAAGTATTGCTCAACATTGTGTGGGTTCGATTGCAAGCTAAAAAGAAAAATTAAAAAAATTCTGTTTCATCAACTATTTAATTAATATAATAATAAGCTGAAATTTTGTCCACATGTTGGGGGATACTTTCCCCTTGCGATAGATCATAGCAAATTAGTTTATTTTGTGTTTTTTTTTGGTTTGGAGGTATGGTGGGAGACATTGGGGGACACCTTCTCCTTGCGATAGATGTTATCAAATGGATTTATTATGATTCTTCCAATTATTTAATCCAATAAATCATTATTAAAATATATATTTTTTTTTAAATCCAAGCCCACAAAAGGGGCGGGCAACATTTTTTTTTATTTTTTTTCCGCTGGGTCCAAATGCAGGGTTTTGAGCTTCGTCTGATATAAAAATGTTGCATTTGCTTAAAAAAAGTACAAACAGCCCTGCAAAAAAATACCGTTTTTCAGGAGTTGGTTTAGTTCTCCAAGGGGGAACTTTAGCTCTTTTATTTTAGATTTGCATAGTGTTATATACAGACAGGTGGACAAACATTTACAGGAAGTCTTAGAATCTATTATGGATCGATAATATTTATACTTCATGAGGTTCCAGACCGATAAGTAACACAGAAAAAAACGAATTGTTATATGGACCCCCATATTTGTGAATACAATAATTTTTTTCACTCAAATATCAACAAACGTTTGTTAACCGGGAAACCGGTTCCAGAACCGAGAATACCGGTATTCCCGGGAATACCAAGAACCGGGAAATGGGGGCACTATTCAGAACTTATCAAATGTATTAAATTATCAATTGAATTCCAGAAAATATTAATTGTATTTCAGAAACTATCAATTGTATTTCAGAAATAATCAATTTAACAGTTCATGCGAATAAGGACGAATAGACCATTTGTATTTTTTTACATATGACGATAAAACGCAGGAAACGGCTAAAAACTAATATTTTTTCCAACATTTTTGCCTAATGCACTAATCCATTTAACTTCTAAAACAATTGATAATTTCTGAAATACAATTAATAAATTCTAAAATACAATTGATAATTTCTGAAATACAATTGATAATATTTGAAATACAATTGATAAATTTTGAAACACAATTGATAAATTCTGAAACACAATTGATAACTTCTGAAATACATTTGATAAATTCTGAAATACAATTGATAGCGTCTGAAAAACAACAAAAAACAAAAACAATAATTGATAATTTCTGAAATACAATTGATAATATTTGAAATACAATTGATAAATTTTGAAATACAATTGATAACTTCTGAAAAACAATTGATAATTTCTGAAATAGAATTGATAATGAAAAAGAGTTTATTCTGATTCGAGGCCTTTTCATGTTCCCCATTATGAATTAACATAACAAGTACTTATGATAACTCTACTTTCTTTATTAGGATATTCTCCCATTAAATAATCATAGAGTTTCTTGCTTTCAAAAAATTTGGCAATTTTTAGGAATGAATTGACGATCGTTTCGGGTGGTTTCCAATTCCCCCATCATCAGAATTCTTTAGAAAATTAGGTAATACTGTTAGCGTGCAAACATCAAATATTCATACATCAAATATTCAGAAAATATGATTTTCGAAGTTTCACCAGCATTACACCAAATATAATTGATAATTTCTGAAATACAATTGATAACTTCTGAAATACAATTGATAATACATTTTATTTTTTGGTGTTTTTCGCCTTCTTCTGATGTTCCATTGACAAGCAGAAGTCTTGCTTAAGAACTTCGTACAAGTATCTTGAGAATGAAAATTCTGCAAAAGTATTTTTTTTACATTATTTGAAAAGTTTTATGGCAAAAACCACCATAAAATGAAATGTTGCTTATCGAGTTTTTACAATTAACCCTTCAATTGATAATTTCTGAAATACAATTGGAAATGGTGCAGGCATAACGGAAAACTTTACAGAGCAGATTTGTGATAAGCATGACTTTAAATTTCAGTTTCTCTTTTACGGCTTTCAGTTGATATTTTTTAAATTTCTGATGATTGATGACGTAGAAGTGGCTACAGAAACCATGGTCTAGGGTAAATCCACATTTAATTTTATCTTTAGAATACACAATTTTCTTCTTCAATCAAAAACACAAACAACAAATTTCAAATTATAATTTTTTAAAAATAATAAATAACATAAATCTTAAATCCTACTTACCATCACTTCTCTGTGCTATAAATTCAAAACCTTTACCCTCTACTAAATAATCACTATGGAATGTAATTTTGGCGTTATTGTCATATGTTTTAGACAATTTATAATTTTTCGATTGTCCGCAAATGTAGTTAGAAGACTTCAGAACAACAATAAATATTAGTAAAAAAATAATTAAATATTCTGATTAACAGAGAAAAACTTACATAGGTTCCCTTAATGTATATGTAATCTATACATTTTCCCGTAACCTGTGAAACGTTTTGTAAATCAACATAATTAAAATGAATTTCTAAACCATGTTCCGAATTTAAGCGCCAAGTGCAGTGAGTATTGGGTGCATATTTAGCTGCTCCATTTTGGGGAAAAGTAAATTTGTATTTCTGCAATAAATAATAATGTTAAAGTATTTAGAATGCAATACATAGTATATTAAGAAAAAGTAAAAAAAAGTACCGGAAAAAGTTTTAAAGTTTACTGTTTTATCCGTTTTCACCCTATTGGAATCGGAACGTCCAAAAAGAACTTTTGTCAAAATATAATTTTTTTTTTGGGTTATCCTGCGTTTAAAATTTTATGTTACTGAAAAATAGCATTTTTTTACGTGATTTTTCGTGTTTTGTTTAACAAATGCAACATTTTTATGCAACTTGGACCTAGAGAATTAGAAAATGTCGTTTTTTTTTGGTACCCCCCCCCCCCCCAAGGGGCGTGGAATAAAACATTTTTTTGAAATCATGATAAACTTGTATTTCTTTTGTGCAAAAACCAACTTATTTTTTAAAAACATATTCGAGAGGAAATTTGCCCACCCCAATTACAAATACCGACCCCCCCCCCCCCCAAACAGAAAACGCCCCTTCATTTTTTTTATTTTTTATGCATGTTGGAGGGTATAAAAGATTCGGCACAGCCGAATTTAACTCTCTTACTTGTTTTTTTTTATTATTGGGCCCCCCCTCTGTATACGCCGATGCCTACACCACTCTGTGATACAGCGTAGAGGTGGGCGCGTGAGTGATTTTTGACTCACACTCACTAACGCTCACGACAGGAATTTTGGAATCACGCACATTCACTCACGAGCATATTTTTTCTACTTACACTCACTTACAATCACGTGAGTAAATTTAATACAACTCACACTCATGTGCACCCAGGCAAGCTTCAATTACACTCACGAAGCTCTAATTTATACAAACAAAATTTCAAAAATCTTTAAAAATTTTCAGCAAAACTTAAAGTTTGTGAAATTTAAAAAAAAAAAAATTTTTTTTTTTTTGTACGGAGTCTTAAGTTAAGCCAAGTTTTACAACTTTTTTGTTGTTTTTTTTTTTTTGGTACGAAAGGCAATATAACGGAAACATAAATCACGCAAACTCACTCAAAACAAGGGAGAGAGTTAGTTAGTTGGGGGGAGGGAGTGGCAAATTTCCTCTCGAATATGTGTTTGAAAAATAAGATGATTGCACACAGAAAACAAATTTACCGATTTCCAACCAGTGAAGCAAGCCGATGCAAAATTTTCGGCGGCGGCTGAAGAGCAAAAATTTTCGGCGGCGGCGGCGTTTCGGCTGCGCGCCGCGTTTTTTTTAGAACAGCGCGGCTGAAAAAAAAATTCGGCTGCGCCGCTATTGTATAGTATAAAACGGTTTAAATCTAGGCATATTAATCACGATACCCTACCGAACAAGTGGTCGATATAACATTCAGCATAGATGGGGGACCAATTAATGGTTTAATTACCATTTTATTGGAGTTATGGTAACAAGTAAGAAAATTATAGTGGGTCAAGACCGACCTTATACCCTACACCAGTGTTTTCCGGAAAATGTGTCCGAAGTCAAAACATGAACCGATTGGATCTATATTTTGTGACATCTTTAATTAGTGCACAAACTTAATTTGAGTCCAAGAATGGTCTAATTACACCGCTCAACAACAATCTTTTTTCGGTTTGCAATCTTAGTTTTTAGTTTAGATATCGCCATTTTATGTTTAAAAAAAAAAAATTCTCAAATTTTAAAAAATTTACTAAAGTAGTGAAAAAAACTTTCTTAAATCTAAGAAGATAAATATGATAAACAAATGGGTAGAAAATTTCAAAACTTTTCTAAATTTCTAAACTTTTAGTTAAATTTTACTTAATTGTGGTAAAATTTATGAACTATTTTGAAGAAAATTGTATCCCAAAATTAAGTTAGCTCTTTTGTTAGTGTGGGGACAACAAGTAGAAATGGTCAGGTTTCTTTATAATTTGGAAACATTCCAAATATATGATTACAAAATATGTTTTTTTTGGGGTATTTATTTAATCACATGCCAAATTTCGAAAGGATACCTGTTAAATTACGGGTATAAAAGTAATGTTAGCCAAATTTGGGGGCGTTTGTATGGGGGCTAGGTCAAAACATGGACCGATTATTTTTTTTAATTTCAAGAGGCTTCTTCCTTGGGAAAAAGGAAGCATAAATTTAATTTCAGTCAAATCAATTGATTGTTGCGACTTGTATCGTGCTCACTATGTTTACATGGACGGAAATAGCTAAATCGACCCAGAAAGTGATTCTAAATCGATCGCTATACTTGAAGTTTGGTTTAGGACCAATATTTCGGATAGTTACAAACATTAAGCCAAACACACAATACCCTGTACTTGAGATGGGCACATGAGCAGATTTGTGCGTGATTCACGCTTGAGTGTGACTGAAACTCAATTTTACTCAAGTGGTTGTGAGTGAGTGGAAAAAAAATTGCGTGAGTGAGTTTGCTGAGTCATTTTTTTGCGTGCTTTATTTTTTCTTTATATTTTCTTTCATTCCAAAAAAAACTATTTTTTTTTTTATAAAAAAAGGTTCGTGAGTGTAAGTGAAGTTTGTGTGAGTACTCGTGAGTGTGAGTCAAAAGTCACTCACGCGACCATCTGTACCCTGTACCATAGAGTGGTAAGCGTATCTAGGCCATTATTCTGGGGTGGGCAAAAAATGGCTAATCTCGAGAAGGCGATTTGATACAATTTTTTGGTGTCAGATTCGTTTTTAGGAGGCAAACATTTTTAGGAAATGTGATTTAATATTTTTTTTAATTTGACCAAAAAAATCATAAAAATTGGTACGAACAATTGTATGAAAAAATATTCAAATTTGGTTCAATATTTTGACTTCTTTTGCAAATATTTCAGGATATACTTAATGGATTTTAGATTTTCTTTTTATTGGAGTGTCTACTTAACACATCTGTTTTAAACAGGAAATTTCTTGCAAACTTCGGATACTTATAAGGATATAACCATAAAAAGGATATTTTGAACTTCCTTAACGTCCTGATGGTTTTCTTGATCGTACCGATTCCGGATTTCTTGCAAAAGTTAGGTAATTTAATTGGGAATTTTAGTAAAAAAGATATAAATAACTTTTACATAAACTTTTCAAATATTAAAACATTTTCGGATTTTGCATTGAAAATAAATGCAAAGTGCCGTAGATCGCAAATTTTTTTTTAATTTGTAAACAAGAGTTATTATTTCTCAGAAATAATAAGGACTCAAACCGAACTAATATACCAATTAAATTATAAAATATAAAGCCCAACAATACAAAACACAACCCAGGCAGAAAAATACAAACGGGCCAACGTTGGAATGAAGTTGGCGGCGACGGTTCCAACGTTGGCGAAACATACCCGTTTCTAAGTCTACGATGTCATTCCGAGGTTGAAATGATAACAGTGGCCAACGATAGCTCGACTTTTGTATTAACGTTGGGTTAACATTGATTTTACAAATTTACGACATTGGATTTAACTTTTGCATAGGGATTTATTAAAAATCTCGATGTAGTGCTTCTTAGTTGCCATTTTGTACAAATTGGTTGAAAATGCAACTACTTAAGTGTTCACTTAGATGAAAGAGTTAAGGTCTATGTAAATCGAAAAATTAAAAAAAAAAATAAAAATGTTAAACTTTTAAATTATAATCTATAGTGTAGTGTTTTATGTAAACACAAAGTTGTTCCAACACAATATTTTTAGTAAAACTGTTTTACATTATACAATGTTGTATTTTTGGCTAGCCCGATACTGTACCAACACAAAATTTTTGGTACGGTTGGCAATTTCTGACTGGGAAATAAAACAGACAATTAAAATTCAGCAATCGCAATTAAATTTGAGAAAAGTTTAGTAGAAATTCAAATGAAATCTAGAAAAAAGTATTGAAACCTAGAAATTTCATTTGAAATTTGGAAAAGGCCAATAGTCATTCAGAAATTGTAATTCTCAATTAGTTTTTCTGAGAATGCGAACTTTTTAATTTCAGTTGTGATTTCTATATTTTAATTGGACTTTTTTGAATTCCAACATGACTTTTAGAAATTTTAATATCCAAATGGAACAAAATTGAGGAATATGCTCTTTTTAATTTCAAAACCGCCAAAATCGGCTGGAGTTTGAGCCGCCGATCAGCCGATGATATCGGCGGCGGCGCGGCTCGTGGAAAAATATCGGCTTAGCGACTCAGCCGTCAGCCGCGCCGACCGGCTTGCTTCACTGTTTCCAACTGAAAATCAGTTGATGCAATAGAAATTCGGTTGAAACACTTAAATATAGGTTGTCACAATTGAATATCGGTAGTCACAACAGAAAAAGGTTTTTCTAACTGACTTTTAATTGTAACAACTATAAAATTCGGTTGTCACAGCCAAATATAGTAGCATCAACCGAATTTTGAGTTGATGCAACTGAAAAGTTCGGTTGGAAATTTATTTTTCTGTGTACACAAAAGAAATACAAGTTAATCATGATTTAAAATAAAAAAATTATTCCACGCACATTGGTGGTAAGGGGGGTAGGACCGAAAAAAACGACATTTTCTAATTCTCTGGGTCCAAGTGCAGGACTTTGAACTTCTTGTAGCATAAAAATGTTGCATTTGTAAAACAAAAAACACAAAAAATCACGCAAATATAATGCAATTTTTCAGAGGTTGGTTTAGCTCTTCAATGGGGAACTTTTTGCCCCTGGTCCGATTTTGCTCATTTACGAACTTAACCTGCCTATTAATATAAGACATATTTGTGCCATATGTCGGGAGTCTAGCTCTTTCATTTTGGAATGCATCGCGTTAACTACAGACGGAAGGACGGGATGAAACCAAAAGCAAATAATAGTTGTAATTTTCCATAACAAACCCCTCAAGGTTTTTTTTTAGTTTGTTGCTAAATATTTCATAATAATAATTACTTGAAAACTGCATAAGTGGCGTATACTTTATTTTTTAATTGCCTTTAAATAACATTCAAAATAATTAGAAATCATTTTTTTAATAATTTCGTTGTAGCGAAATCGACCCAAGGGTTTTCGTGGGAATCAAACCTACGACACTATGCTTAATAGGCTAGCACGTTTCCAACTAATTACCAACTTACCAACTAACCTCCTTAAAATGTACAATAAAATTGAAACATAAAGAGTCAACTATTTTTTTAATTTTATAATCAAAGAAATTTAATCCCGAAAAATCCCGGAATCCCGAAAAATCCCTGGATCCCGAAAAATCTCGTGATCCCGAAAAGCCCTTGATCCCGGGATTTCGATAGCCCTAGTCGTTAATAAGCTAATCAGATAAAATAATAAAAGAAAAAAAATTAAATATCGAAAAAAAAATTTTCGTTCGTATGGGGAAAAACAAATTTGGGGCGAAATTTTAACCTCCCAAAGGCACGGGTTAATTTTGTCCGATTTGGCTACAAATTTAAACATAGCGTTTTCAGACCAAAACGAATTTTACCGCCGATCGACGAAATTCTGAAAAATTCGTAATTCGTGCCACCATAGTACTTTACTTTATTTTCCTTGCTAGTCGTAATTTAACTTACCTCATTCTCCCCCAATTTATAATCCGTTAAACCTCCACATGCTGTCTTCTCCATAGTTAAAATGATTTCAAAATTATATTGACCAGGCTTATTGGCATTTAGTTTCAGAATAGCAAGATCATACGAGCTTATAATGGATTTATTCATGTTGGACGCAGAACAGAATTTGCCAAGCGAGCCCTGTTGCAAAGTGGTGCTATCAAACATTTCTAAATAATTACAATTTTGATCGCACGTTGATTGCACATTTTGACACGTTGTATTGACATTGTTAATTTGTAGTTTTTTAATATCCACCTTGATACGATAGCCCACAGGTGCCGTTATACGATAATTACAAATATATTCCTCGGTAGAATTAAATTTAAAATTACGAGCTAATGTCACTGGAGAATTGCCATCGGTTAGGGAAATACGTTCATTACAGTTGGCTATGAAAACAATATTCGCCTCAAAACCTTGCGCAGAACTTGAGACATCCGATATAGCATTGATGACAGCCTCATTATGATCCACAACTATAGTGGGTGGATTTCCCGAATGATTACCACTTAATTTAATTATAAGTTTTTCGGAATTTATTAATTGGCCCTTGTAAATACTAACATGATCATAATTCTCATCAGTTATGAAATATTTAAATCTTACAGCTATAGAATGATCTGCTGGGGCCGTTATATACCATATGCAATTCATATTATCAGCATATTGATTAGCGGATTCATGTTTTAACGGTCGTATGATAGTGGGTGTGGTCACATTACCCCCGCATGAATCGTAAGAATATTCTATGGTGAATTTTTGACTAATATATGCATCGTAGGTGAGACGTAAAAACTTGTAAGCTCTTTCTTCAAATTCCATTTCACAATGTTTTATTCCCGGTTTTTCCACACCAGTTTCATCATATTTGAAAACCGTTAAAGAACCCAATCTGCAGGAAACACGAGAAAACCCAAATGGACCATATGTACTATTTTGAAATTGCGTTCTTATATTTATTAATTTATCAGTTTCATTTCCCTGGAATATATATTCACAGTGTATTTCACGCCAGTTTGCTGCATTTTGCGGAGGACTTGTAATACGTTGCGGCTGTGATGAAGTAACATTTACAACTAATGAACAATGTGTTTTTATTACAAAACTAAAACCGTCGCCAGTGATATTTTCATCAGTACGAAATATTGCTCTCATACGATTTGAGGTAATATTATAAAGTGCTGGAACTTCCCGTCCACAGAAACGAGCATCTGGTTGCCAAATCCCCTCATCATAACGCTGAATTTCTAAATAATCTTTAACACAATTTGGTGAATTTTCAATAAAGAACCGATTGATAAAGTGTAACTGAAGATATAAACCGGGTTGAGTAAAGAATATCCAAGAACATTCTTGATTATTTGTATAGAATGATTTATTTACTTCAATTGTACTGCTAACTATATTCACCGATGTCTCACTGCCACATTTAATGGTCTTCTTAAAGTTCATGGAAAATTTAAGTTTTTGTGGATTATAATTTATGGACTGATATACAACAAATGTTTTACGGCTATTTACGACCAGATCTTTTATGTCATCTTTATTATCTTTACATATTTTGGCCACTGGTTCCTTATTCTCCCACTGATCATTAAAAATTTGTATAGATTCTTGTTCACACGTATCGGTAAATGTGAAATTACCGTTAAATTTATAATCACCATTTTTACCAATGCCAAATGATGAATATGGTCTTAGCACAGTCCAAACACAAACAATTTGAGAACCCATGGAACCAGCCGACATTGGTGGTTGACTTATAATCAAACCATCTGCCATGGTTAGTACTCCCCCACAACTATATTTCTTATATTCCATTTTTAAACGATTTATATGGGCATTTTCATTTTGTGTTATAATAATGGCACCCGTCTCCTGTGATTGTCCACGTATTTCCTGGGTTAAATTAACCCTTATGGCTGTATTATAATAAGCATCCTTTAGTACCAATGGATTAATTCTGGATTGTACATTTGCATCAAATTTGAAAACCGTGGTAATATTAAAAACCAATGTTTCCTCTTTGTTGAGTTTTATTTGTACATTACAATAATAGTTGCCAGAGAAGACTGGATCCGTATCACGTATATCAATTAAACCGGAACGTGTATCCAAGTCAATATCATGCGGACATGGTGACTCTTCAGCAGATGTATAATGAGCTCTAAGAGATTTAAGTTTCATATCACCTCTTGGTACCGTAACTCGTATATTCATAAAATTATCTGTAGATTGTATGACGGCATGTGGATCAAGTGTGTTAGGTGTAAATGTTAGAATTGTTGAAGTAAATTCGATATTATTATATATGATGAAGCGCAGTGAACTAAAAATGTAAGAAGAAGCAAGATAAAATTATTAATATTGTACGAGAAAATTAAATTTTCGGTTGCATCCATGATCGGACATTGAACATTTCTGTTATCTTGGATGCGAGATCTCTTCTAATGGTGGAACAGACATTGATATTGATGCTAGAATTAACAAGGCTAGATCGTCTTCTGACATACTAGCCCCAATCTGGCAAAGTAATAAAATAAGTCAAACCACTAAGCTCAGAATTTTCGAGTCAAATGTCAAGTCTGTCCTATTATATGGGTGCACGACCTGGAAGGTTACCAATAGCATCACAAGATGTCTGCAAACATTTGTCAATCGTTGCTTAAGAAGGATATTACGCATCTTCTGACCTCGAACAATATCGAATGCCGAGTTGTTATTAAAAGCAGGACAAATGGAAGTAGCAACTGAAATTGGATCAAGATTGTAGTGAAAGCGGTAGGCCGCGTACAACATGGAGACGTTCAACAGAATCCAAAATTAATCAACTAGGTGTATCTTGGAGCGAATTAAGGTCTATTTCTCAAAACCGAGTCAGATGGAGATCTGCAATTGTTGGCGCCCTATGCTCCAGTGGGAGTTAGAGGAATAAATATATATATCCATGATCGAAAACAATAAATTCAGAAAGAACAGTTAAAAAAAGATTTAAATTTGTTGAAAAGTATCAGATATAATATGTGAAACATGAGGAATATCGATGCACGGGTTCAAAAGTTATGAACAAATTTATTACATTTGTATGTATTATCATGTTTCGTATTTCGGCTATATGCAATGTACTGATCACGATTGCCAATCAATAACGTTTCGTCGGAACCGACTTAAGCCTTAAGTTGCGAACACTGCAAATGTCTATCTTGATTATAAATCTAGGTACTGTATTTTAACGAAAATCAAAATCTTCGCCAGATCCCTTTTTGAAAAAGTCGCGTTTAACGTCAAAAAAAATTGACATTCTAAGCTCATCTCGAAAACGATGAGACAGAGATATGAAGAAATGACTGAAGACAAAAACTATTTCTCGGGGAAAATGCAATAAATTTGAAAATTCGTATATTCAAATTGCAATTTTCCAATTGCAATTCCAGATAACAACATCACGCTTTTTGTGGAAAAAAAATGAGAACGAGCGGTTTTATTGAATTTTTGGCAAGGAATTATTTTTGTCAGGAGTCATTTTTAATATCTAGCTGTCTTTTCAAGTTATCAACACACAAAGGTTCCGTTAAATATTTATAAAAAATTGCCCATATATTTTTTTTGCAACTTAACCCATCAAATTTAGTTAAAATTGGTAAATCAAGAAGTTTTAATCGCGGATTTACAATTCGTTATTTTTTAACAGAGAACGCAAATTATAAGCTCGGAATTTAAAAGTTTTGGCAACAAAAACTTTGCAATTGCATAATGTGAAATTGCAGTTTTATTGCATTTTTTCCTATGAATAATTTTTGTCTGTAGTCAGGTCAGGTTCGTTGTGATACCGCTAAACCAATTTTAGCTTCTTATGAAACTCGTAAGATATTGAATTTTGACTTCCGACAAATCAGAAAGATCATGCAGCTTCCTAGATTCCAGTGAGCAAGTGATAGAAAGTGCCGGGCAATGGCAAATAAAGTGTTCGATAGTTTCGAACTCCTCTTCACAATGCAACTCTGGCAAAAGTCTTCCCTATAAGACAGTGTCCGGTAATTATAGCAACCACCGTCTAAATCTCTCCTCCATCCACTTGTGCATCTTTGATTAGTCTCCGTCGCGGAACAAAGCCAACACATTCAAATTCTGTTGGAACATGTAAGTGTAGTTCCCAGTCTTGCAAGCTCATCGGCTTTGCAATTCCCTGGAATGTTTCTGTGCCCATATAAGTCGTGTGTCAAACTGCTTGGCCATCTTATTTAAAGACATGCGGCAGTTAAGGGCAGATCTTGTTTTCAGAAACATTGAGTCCAGAGACTTGACCGTGGCTTTACTGTCAGAATAGATGTTGACTGCAGATGTAGACAAAACATCGCAGCTCAACCAGTTAGCCACTTCCTTTATTGTCAGCATCTCTGCCTAGTAAGCATTGCAATGATCTGGCAATCTTCGAGCCAGGCTCAAACCAAGCATCTCCGAGTAGACTCCAAAGCCCCCTTGTTCGTGCAGCCTCGAGCCATCCATGTAAAAATTTTCGGAGGCTTTACTACCCGGAAAGTCCTTAGTAATTTTTTCATACTTTTCATCGTTTTCAAGATTTTTAAAATTTTTTTGAGGTTTCACTGAGATTTTTTTTTAAATACCTCTGGCAAAGATTTTGATTTTCGTCGAAATTTAGAAGTGGGCACCCCAGATTCATAATCAAGAAATACATTTCAGTGTTCACAACTTAAGGTTAAAGTTGGTTCGGCCGAGCACACAGAAAACGAATTTGCTCATTTGCAATTGAAAAGCAGTTGATACAAAATTCGGTAAATGCATTTGTATTAAGGTGGTAACAACTGAATATCGATAGTTAAAATAAAATTTTATTGATACAACTGTCTTTTAATTGAAACAACTAAAAATTTCGTTTGCCTGACCGAAATAAAGTAGCAGCAACTGAATTTTGAGTTGATACAACTGAAAAATTCAGTTGGCAATTTATTTTTCTCTGTGAGGCGTAAATCAAAAGCAAATTAATTGAAATTTGGACAGGGCAGTATCTGTTGGGTCATCTGATTTGCCAATAAAAAAAGTACTTAACGAAGTGATCGAGAGAAACTATGAGTATTTCCGTACTCACATAATAAATACGGTTGCCACAACCGTTAATATTTCAACCTCATTTTGGAGGTTATCGTAATCGGTCATGCGGTTGTATCTGAGATAAGTGAACTTATTTCTCGGGACCGAGTATTTATTCGTAATACTCGCTTATCTAGTAGAGCACATCCGTTTGTAGTTGATTGTCCTGTGTTTCGCACAACGCATTACTGAGAAAATTCGTTTTTTAGTCGAACAATTCGTATGTGGAATAAACTTCCCGCAGAAATCTTCCCTGTTACTTATAATTTAGAAAAGTTTAAATCAAATATCCATAAACACTACTCCCTCTTTCCTCCTTCCCATACCCTATTTTCCTGATCAGTACAATGCATAGCATGAGTAGGGGGCATCCCCTGAGTATTGGTTAAAATAAAAAAAAAAGGAGAGTCTCCATGGTGTCACCCTCCGATCTTCATGAAATTTGGATATAATGTTCAGAACGCAAAATAATTAGACATGTATTTTTTTTAGCGATTTGTATGGGGGAAGTTGACCTTTTTCAGTTTTTCACGATTTACGCCTATTTCCTCAAATTTAATATAGGCATATTTGGTATCAGATTAAAGGTATTTGAAATACCTATCTCGTGATGTAAACAACGAGCCAAAAAAATAATATTTGTTGACTTATTAACAAAAGTGTCCTAAAATTTTGGTATTTTACTCAATATGACGAAAAATTGTGCATTTTTGGACACGTTCTTTACGCATGAAGATAGGTTTTCCAAAGACCTTTCATTTGGTGTGTAATATGGCTAGGTTTATTTGCACAGTATAGGAGATAAACGAAAAAAAACTGAAAAATTACAGTTTCTTTCCCCCTCATTTTCATATAAATTTGGGCTGTTAAAAAAAAGTACGTGTCCGTTTATTTTTCCTGCTCTACAAAATAAAACCAATTCCATAAGGATCGGCGGCTGACACCTGGGAGACTTTCCTTGTCAGTGTAATCATAACTATTTAAATCTATATACTTACGCAGTTATATTATTATCTTTCATATCCTCCATATTTAAAAATTCCAAACGTACTCTTTGTTTTTTCGGTACTCTTATCTTCCACGAGCAGGTATTGGAGAAATGTAATTTAGTTGGGAAATTCATAGTAATAAAACCTGAAGTTCCACTTATATCGTGTATACAATAATTGCCATCCGAACTATATTTTAACATAAATCCTCTGTACTGAGTTCTCTTCATAAATGTATGAAAACGAATTATGGCGTTATTTGAAGATATTTGATATTGAGAACCCTTGGTGGCATTGCCATAAATAAGAATTGGTGGGGTGTTCGTGGTATCTTCAGCAATAGTAATTATTTCTAAATAATCAGAAGTGCTAAGTTTATCTTGATCATAAGGTAAGTGCAAATCACTGATATCTATACGAATTGTAGCTCGGCCAGATAAATTAATAGCAAAATCACATTGTGTGGAAGAAGGATAAGAACCAGGATAACCTGGTGATTTTATAGTACCAAAATTTTCATTGAATGAACTACCACATTTACTAATAGAAATGCGGGCCTGGAAACCATTGCGCGGTTCTGCTATATCGGTCAGATAACGTAGATATAATATATTTTGGGTGGTTTTTAGGTTATTCGGTGGTTTACGACAATACTGCCCCAAACTACGAGCTAACTTTGTGGAACCATCATAAAACTCTACAAATTCTTTTGAACAAAATCTTGTATTCATATCGAAACGTTCCAAGAATTCAACTTGTATGATATCGCCCAGTGGTGCCACTATACGCCATTCACATTCTGTATGTGGATCCGGTACATTCGGATAGTGTGGTGTGGTAATATTAATTTCAGATGCTTCCGGTATTAAACGAATTTCTTCACTACACTCAGAATATTCACGGTAGGTTAGATTCCAATAAGAACGTTTCAATTGTGGTGATAGTTTGTCCAATTTCAAATTATATTTAATCGTCACATGATTTGTAGTTGAATTCATTTTTAAAGTGGTTACATTTTGAGGATAACATATTTTGCCAGGGGCTATTAGGGGGGCATGTTCATCAATACCATCATATATTAAAGCATGTGTCTGGCACTCTGCGTCCACTTCGCCTTTAGCTAATACCAGTTGGGGATAATCAAGTTGTATTTGTATGCGCTTATTCGGATTAACATGTACATGCCATGTACATTGGGTATCGGGACCATCATAAAAATCATCAAACATTTTACCACTTATGAAACCAACAGAATCTGTCATATTGGAACCACACATGCCCAGAACTTTGACCATAAATCCAGTTCGATTAACTGAAGCATCACTTACAAAATCCAATTTAATATACGGTGTGCCATGTACAGTCTTCAGAATATTATCCGTTGACCACTTTTGAACATTAGCTGTCTTTGTTTCCAATGTTGATCCATTACAAATTTGTTCTTGTTTATGCCAATTTTCCAAGTCAGTAGATGTTGAAATTTTCAAATAATCAGCCGTACAGCCTCCTGTAGTTTCCAAATCAACAACGTATATATTCACTACAACATGTTCTGTCGGATTCAATGGTTTATAAATCCAATCACAATGAATATTGTTATTATAACCCTGAGGATAGCCAGGCGATTGGACATTTATGGATACAAAACGACTCACTTTTAAAAATTGTTCATTATGACAGGAGGAATCCGTGGTATTTTTATCGATTGATTTATTAGTGGTTATATTCCATCGTATATTAAAATAATCAATGTTATTATTAACAGTTTTTAGATAAACCACATTAGAACTTGATACAAAACGCCAGGGAGATGGTGAAATTTCCACTAGAAGAGCAGTATCATCATAACCATCATAGAGCTATAAAATAAAAAAAAAAAAAAGAAAGTTATTTACCCAAAAGATAATTAAATTTAAATATATTTAAAAATGGATAAAGATCCAAGCAACGGTGCTCAAATGGGGGATCGCGATCCATAAGAGGAAGCATTTCTTAACGGTCGCGTAAGTTTACTAATCATCATACTAAAAACCTTTATATTTATGAAATACATACATAAATACATAGTTTTCATAAATTTCTGTCACGAAATAATCAGGCTTACGAAGCTCACGATAACACTGTTGAACAAACTAAGACAAAATTCCCCCTTCGGTGAATCAGAAAACACGAAACGCGCATATCTCGAAAGTCGAACACGTTAGAAAAGTTTTGTTTTCTGATTCGGAATTACGAGATCATGAAGCAATGTCAGGTAAAGTACGGTGGATGGGACAGAACTGGAACAGAAAGCCGACTACATATATCTCACCGCAGACAGACTTTGACAGAACTTTCGAAGTCCAAATACCAACTAAGGAAGACTGGTCGGCAATCTCTGTTATAACAGAGAATGCGATCTCAATCTTTACGGAAGGATCGAAGATGGAGATAAATATGGGAGTGTATTCTGAATGCCCTCAAATCATGGCCTCATTGAGACTTCCGGACAAGTGTAGCGTTTCCTAGGCTGAGGTACTCGCAATTTATAAAGCCGCACAGTCTTGCAGTTTTGTTTAATATCAATTAAAAGAATCACAATTGAAGGGCCTCCGAATGAATTCGCTTAAAATTTAAATCTAATTTTTGAAAATGTTTGTACTACTAGATTTTTTTAATTTAATTTTTTTGCGAAAAACTTCTATCGATTCTACAAATTTTTTTCCCAGAAAGATCATGTGATTACGATTATTACTACACTCAAGAAATTATATCATTAACTGTAATTTATTTAAACAGTTTTACCTATTGTCGTTTGTAAAAGAAAAAACATTTATTCAATGTTTAGTTTTATTAAATTTATTAAAATGAAAAACATATTTAAAACAAGTGATAAAACATTTGAAAACCATCCCAGTTTTTAACAAACATCAACATTTATTTTTTACTGTTAATAAAATTTTCTAAAAATAAAATAAATAACATTGAACATTAAAAGATAACGTCACTTTCATTTTTTTTTACCAACAAATTCAAAAAAAATACCTACGAAAACATTAAAAATTAATGATTTCGTAGGTTATTTTTACAATTTTTCTATTGAATTTTATTTTTAAAAAATTTTAATAAAATTTTTGGGGAATCGATCCCGCAATCAACTACATTCTGACCAGACACTCTACCCATCGTGCCAAAGTCACTTAATACAAACATGTTTTTATATTTCTATAAATAACACTGCGTGACAAAACTGACCACTATTTTAGAAAACAAGAGGTGTGACCAACGTTTCTATATATTTGAGACATGCTGATTACAATGGCGTATCCGTTTTTCGATGTATGGTACAGTTTTCTTGCAAAATGTCATAGATTTGCAGATTTCGAGCCAGTTTTTTTAACAAAAAAAATTGCAAAGTTAATGATTTTTAAATTTTATGGCATGGAAAACAAAGATATGACTTGTAGCAATATTTCTTACGCTAATTTGGTTTAAATATTTTCACCTTAGGCCCTCGCGATTTTCTTAATTTTTTAGGTTTTCGCGAAATTAACCGCCAAGTTGGTCTTTGATAAAAAACTTGCTTTTAGTGAATCAAAGAGGCATCCCTTACTATACGAATAGTGGACAAAAAACTGCTATGTTATATGGACCATCATGATGAAAATCGCGAAAAACCGCTTTTTGAATATGGCAGCTTCACTTTACGAGATGATTTAAGGCTCCATCTTTTTGTATATAATATGGTAACCTTAAACAATTAACTGACCAAAAATTTGGCCAAAAAAGTTTTCATTTGCAAAAGTTATCTTAACAAAAACTATAATTATTGTATGGCAAACACTGAAATAATAGTTTTTGTTAAGATAAATGAAAACTTTTTTGGCCAAATTTTTTGTCAGTTACACTGAAAAAAAAATTTACCATTTTTAAAGCATGTTGAACTTAATTTAAAAAAAGGAGGGTATGCGAGGGCTCCAAAGATATTAATTCTTCTTCCAAGTATATTTTTTCCTAAAACATAGTAATGCATTTACTTAAATATATCTTAAAAGTAAGTAAAATTGTACTTAATATAAGTTTAATTGTTTTTATCCAGATGAAAAATATTTTTTTAAAATAAGTAAAAATTTCCTTAAACTTACGGATTCTGTTGACCCTATGGAGTCCCAATGTGAGGACCCTATGGGCCCCCATATATGGGGTCCGCCCATGAGTATGTGCGTACACTATTATAGGGTCACTATTGATTTTGATCCAAAATTTTGGTCAGAATCGCTCTATCTTGCTTAGTTTTCGAGATATGGGAATGGGGTCTTGAGAAATTTGATCATGAAATAACTCGAAAACTATAACTCCGAGAGCTTTCGGGTCTTCGGCGGTCATATTCTACAAGTTAAGGACTACAAAATTGCCTTTAGAATTTTTTTCGTATCTGCAGTATTTGCAGAGTTATAGGCATTTAAAAATTCCGCGAAAATCGAAATTTGGATTTAAAGTTAGGGTCTCATGGGGTCTCCAGATGGGGCCCTCAGATGGGGTTCCCAAAATACCTTAAGTATTTTTTCCTTAAGTTAAGTAAATTCTTTCTTAAACTGATGAAGATATGGATTCAAATATAGTCAATGAAATCAATAAAATAAAGATTACTTTCTTCTTAAATTAAAACAAAAATTAATTAAATTAAAGAAAATGCGTTTTGGAATTAAAGATTAGTACTTATTTGATTCAAGGTCTTGAAAATGTGTATACTATTTTTAAGTAAGTTACGTACTTATTTATTTTTTTTGCACACAATTTAAATTTTTTTCTTTTAAGTAAAACAAAATTTTTTAATAAACCCTTTTTTTCTTAAATGCAATCAATTCGCCATAAATCTAAAGAATATTTAATTTAATTTAAAAAAACAAATTAAGGAAAACGTTTGTGCTTTTTTAAGTATTTGCATGTACTATCTTCAAGTTTATTTGCTTTGTTTTAAGTAAAACCACCTTATATTAAGATAAGTTGAAGTAAATTCAAAAAAATTTGCTTACTTAAATTAATAACAGTGTTTATTTATTTTCAGTATAGTTATTTTTTTCAGTGTAGTTGTTTAAGGTTACCACATTATATACTAAAAGATGGAGCCTTAAATCATCTCGTAAAGTGATGCTGCCATATACAAAAAAACGGTTTTTCGCGATTTTCATCATGATGGTCCATATAACATAGCTGCGTTATGTCCATAAATTTTATAAATCATTAACTTTGCAAATTTTTTTGTTAAAAAACTGGCTCGAAATCAGCAAATCTTTAACGACATTTTGCAAGAAAACTGTACCATACATCGAAAAACGGAGTACGCCATTCCAATCAGCATGTCCGAAATATATAGAAATGATGGTCGTAACTCATGTTTATTTTTTAGTGTTCCGCAGTGTAATTTTTTTGAATTTTTTGTCTACAAAAAAATAACCAACACAAGTAGTTAAAAACTAGGGATGTGCGATTAATCGATTAATTTATCACTTCGATTAATCGAAATCCTGATTAATCAATTAATCGATTAATCATACTTTCTGATTAATCAGAACTATGATTAATCAATTAATTTGAATTTTGATTAATCAAAAACGAATAATTTTATTCAATTTTTAAAAGATGTTGGCAAAACAAACTAAAAGACAAACAAAACAAAAAAATATTTAAATATGAAAACAAAATTTATAAATTAATAAACAGAACGAAATTTAATATGCCAAAATCCAAAAATATATTTAACGAAATTTTCCAAAATTTATGAGGAAAGTTCAAACTTGGATCAATCATGGAAGACTGGCGATTATATGAATAATATGCCTCTAATCATGCTCAGATCTAGAAATTAATATACATATGTATGTATCGTCGGCGCGCCAACCAGAACCGCTATGTGTATTTCAAAATTTTCTGAAGAGACTTTAACAACAGCTATATTTGGTACTATTGGGATGTTTTTTATAATTCAAATTAATGGAAATAGAAAATTTGCAATATTATTAAAATATATAAGAAAGAAACATTGTTTAAAAGCACCGCGAGCCTTAGAGCTGATTTGTAAGCCTCTTAAAACATTAAAAAAAAAACACAGCGTTTCTGGTCGGCGCACTGACGATATGTACATATGTATGTACATATTTATGCAAGACGACCAATAACACGCATCCATGTTCAATCCCTCTAGAAATGCTTCTCTCTGACAGCACTTCGACGACAATTGGTTGTAATGTACATGAGTTGGAGATCATTTACAATACAAAAAAATTAATGTTCTACACGGGCTCAATAAAAATGGTTGGTTCTCTGTGTCAGCACTTCGACGCCAATTGGCGTTGAATTGTGCATGAGCCGGAGATCATGTGCAATACAACAAAATGAATTAATTTTCGTAACGGGTTCGTTTAAGGTCCCAATTTGTTAACTTCAAATAATTGGGGGCACATCCATTTTTTTTTTTAGATTATGTAATTTTGTAATGTGAAGAGACCGTGATAATATCCGCATTTTGAGCTGCGAAGAACCACTAAAAGTAAATTTGAATAAAATTTAATACATTTTTTAAAAAATTTTCAATAGTCATAAAACAATTATGTAAATATAAAAACAAAATAAAAACAAAACAAAATATTCAATTATTCAAATTTTGAATATTCAACTTCCTGATTAATCAATTAATCATGAATTTTGATTAATCAAAATTTAAATTATTCGATTAATCATATTTCTGATTAATCAGAAAGTATGATTAATCGATTAATTGATTAATCAGGATTTTGATTAATCGAAGTGATTAATTAATCGATTAATCGCACATTCCTATTAAAAACTAATGACTTCTCGTTAAAAAATGAAAGTTAGCTTGATTTTTATCTCGTAAATTCACAAAAAACCCTTGCCAAAATTCAGTTATTTGCTCAGAACTTTTGAACCGCTGGACCGATTTCGCTGGATTGCAATACCAATCTGACCAGGTAAATTCCCAACATATATGCCAAACTTCAGGAGCCCCCCTAAAGTCTTTCAAAAATTAGCGTGTTTTCAACAGAGAGACAGACACACAGACAGACGGACAGACGGACCGACGGACATCGGTAGATCGTCTTAAAATCGATAGAGGATCATGAATATATATACTTTATGAGGTCCTAGACCAATATTTCGAGGTGTTACAATCGAAATGACAAACTTATATATACCCTCTATTTTTGCATTTTTGTGGCTCTTGACTCGTAGAACACTATTTTTTGAGTTATCCAGTTTTTAAGATTCTCAAGACCCTATTAGACCCCTTATTACCGTATCTCAAAAACATGGGGTCCGATCCCATGGGTCCAGCGTCTAGACACATTCTAGTTCTAAAATGTGAATGAACTAAAGTGTAATATAATTTTTCCCATTTTCTAGTTAAAATTGGCTTAAAATTAAATAAATTTGTTTTCCTAATTTTGGGAAAATTATTAACTAAAACCAAAAAAAAAAATTCTTTGAAGCCAAACCATTCCCTCTTTTTCTCAAAACTTACAAGGGAAGTCTCCCTAGTATCACCCGCGGATCTTTATGAAATTGGTTTTTTTTTGTAGAGCAGAAAAATAAAGGGACACGTATTTTTTTTAGCGGCCCAAATTCATATTTAGGGGGTAAAAAGGAGGGGGGAAGACAAGGCCATTTTTCAGTTTTTTTCGTTTATCTCCTATATTATAAAAAGAAACCTAGTCATGTGTGCTAAGAACGTGTTCAAACACGCACAGCTTTTCATCATATTGAGTAAAATACCAAAATTTTGGGATATTTTTGTTAATAAGTCGAAAATATTCACTTCTTTGGCCCGCTTTTAGCACCACGAGATAGGTATTTTTAATACCTTTAATCTGATACCACACGCGCCTATATTAATTTTGTTTAAATAGGCGTAAATCGTAAAAAACTACGTGTGTTGACGTAAAACGTCAGCAGCAACCTAACCTACAACCTAAAAAACTGAAACAGGTCAATTTCCCCCCATACAAATTGACCCCCCCTAAAAATGAGTTTGGGCCTTAAAAAAAAAATACGTGTCTAATTAATTTTCGTTCTTAACAACATATCCAAATTTCATGAAGATCGGAGGGTGACACCAGGGAGACTTCCCTTGTTAGTTAATTTTCCCAGATTTTAGTTCGCTTTTTTTTGAGTGTAATGAAAGTCTTTATTTTTTATGTTGTTATTTTTGAAACAAAGAACAGAAATAGTCATTTAAAAAAAACTGAACACTGAACAAATGATTTTTCTTTTAAAAACGACAAAACGTAAAACTTGTTAAATAAACTACAAACAGTTAATGACATAATTTTTTAAGTGAATGTGATTACAAGTCATTTTCCTAGTAATATGACACGTTTTTTTTTTATTGCAGAGCCGTATTACGGTGATTTTGAATTTTCCATTTAATTGTATTGTCTAAACTTACATTAAGACCACTGTTATATTGTTGAAATTCAAGCAGTACGTAAAAACCTCTTTCTATTACAATGCGCCAAGCATAGGGATCTTCTTCATTTTGTATCATCTTAATAGGTGGAGGTTCTATAAAACCTTTCGTCATATTTACAATTTCATTTAGATGAGCTAATAAAAATTAAAATCATTATAAACTGTTTCGCTCCATACAGAAAAAAACAAAACTGTCTGTACTGTTGGTTAGTTTCCAATTAAAAATTTGCTACATTTACAAACTACTTAATTGTTTAGAAAAATTGTTAATATAACAAAAATCTTATTTGGAAATAACCAACAATACAAACAACTTCTTTCTGTTCTGACAAACTTACCATAACTCCATGACACCTTAAAACCATTACCCGTACTACCATCCGAACTGTGGAATCTTAACCATAATTTTTCATATGATACCAAATTGGCTTCGGGCAATTCTTTGCTACAATATAAGCCTAAAACCTTACTTTCTGACCATTGTCGTATTTCCAGATAATCTCCATTACAATGTTCCGACTGTGCTATATCCATTTGATCGAATTGCATTTCAAGAAAACAGCCTCTACTAGCTTGTATTATCCAGGTACACTCAATATTTGGTGGATATGTTGAGGGATAGTAGGGCGATGCCAGCGAACCATGAGATGATGTCAGCGTACCACCACAAGAATGTTGTACGGTCGAATATTTGCCATAGAAGTTAATTTCATTTGCAAATATATGCAGCTTGGACACCTCAAAGACAAGATTCGATTGATGTTCTTCACAAAAATGCATGGTGTAATTGCCAGTATTAATGTTGTCCTCATCAAATTGATTTTCTTTAAACTAGGAAATTTAAATGAAATTAGAATTAAAATTTTTAAAACACTAGCAATAGATTTGCTTCTCTAAGAAAAGTGAAGTACGAATTCTCAAACGCGTTCCATAAATAAAACATGTTATAAAAACGTTGGACCTTTAATCGGGAGCATAATCTATATATATAAAGTAGTTGCGTGACTGACTGATGACTGACTGACATACTAATCACGCATCATCCCGCAGCCCAAACCACTGAAGCTAGAGTTTTGAAATTTGGATTGTAGTTTCACCTCCTGGAATACATATCCGCTAAGGCTGGGTTTTTGGAAATGTTGATTTTAAGGGTTAAAAACGAAGGGTTGAAAAAGGGGAAAAAGCGAGTACTTTGGTACTTTTTATTTTTTCTGAAAAAAATTCATTTAATTTAAAATTTGAAATTTAGGATCCTCTAACGGAAAAACATTCCCAAAAAAGAACTTTCTGGAAATTCGGTTTCCTAAGGGTTCAAAGGGGTAAAAAATGGTATTTTGGTACTTGTATTACATAAAAAACTTTGGTTTTAAACATTTTTACCACATAAATACTCACCCCTAAACCATTTCCACAATCTTCTACACCATTCTTTTTGCAATAACAATCCATTTGCAGTATATTAAGGCTTATTAAAGTTCCTAAAGTAGATAATAATTCACATAATATTCGAATATTTTTAATATAAGAACAACGTCATTTCGCGATATAATTCGAAAAAGATCTATTGAAATTTGAAAATTTGATTTGTTGTTGGAAGATTTCATTTGGAATTTTAAAGTTATAGGGCAATACCTAAAAATATCACCCAACTGTTCGGAATTATGCCTTCCCGAGTAAAAATGTTTAGAAATATTCTTACACTCAAAAAATTATGTAGCTAAATTCCAGTGAATATTCACTTAAACAAATGAAATTTTATTTAAAAACCTTTCCACTATTTTTTCATTTAAAATAAAAATATATTACAGTCAATTTTTAATGTTAATTTAATTACTATCCAAAACATTAAAAAACTAAAGAATATTCACTTATTTTGTGTTGAAAAACAGTAAAACTATAGAAGAAATTTTTTACTGTCGAAAATGAATGTAACAGAAAATTCAGTTTGAAGACAGTAAAATATTTTTTTAAACTACAGAAACAGTAGAAAACGAGAAGTCCATAATAAAATTAATGATTTTTCTTTTAAAATAACTTTACTGATTAATTTTTAAAATAACCTACAAACAGTTAATGACATAATTTTCTTAGTGTATCACATCTTTTCCGAGATTCGAAAGATCAGTACTGATCCGAGAGAGATCAGTACTGATCTGATCTGATTTTCTTATACATAATTTAATTTCTCTGAAACAGTTCCATTAAGTTTCAGAGACATAATTGAGAAATTCCTCTGAATCAGTTCCATTTTGTTTTAGAGGCAAAGCATTGAGAACCAATTGTAAAAATTAACTGAGATCAATTATCAATTTTATTATTAAAACAGATAAAGCGACGTAAAATAACATATTTCCTTTAAAATATTTTTTAAAGACTTTGACATATTTGGGCCGCTTTTTTATAAAAACTGTGTAACAAATATTGTTTTTTTTTCTCGAAACTTATTTTTTTTTTTTTTTAAGGTAGTACTAAATACGATTTTTATGGTGTTAATAAACATTATAAATAGTGCAATCGCATTCATAAGGTTTTTATATATTTTTTTACCAAAAATTTGGGTTTTTTAGTTTTTGCGGGAGTTCCCGGAATCCCGGGAAATTTAAAAATGAATCCCGCTTTCCCGGGAAATGAAAAAGTCCGGGAAAAGAAAAACTGTAATGACGATATGTAACATTGGACCCCAAAAAGTGTTAAATTATTATTTTTTTTTACTTTTTAACAGAGAATATCCCAAAAACGGTACGTGGTATAAAAATGTGGATAACAGATTTGGAATCAAGAGAGCAAGTTGTTTAACAGTGAATATCTCAAAAATGGTAGGTCGTGCTAGCAAATTTTGGGTAGTAGATTTGAAATCAGGATAGCAAAATCTATAAGAATCTTGAAACTTACCGTGGATTTTAATCTGAAATCTTTCAATTGCAATTTTAATCTTTTAAATTTCAATTGATCTTTTACAAACAACATCTGGAAATGGTGTAGATACCAAATATAAAACATATTTACCTTCTGGTACATCAAATTCCCAAATACATTTCTCATTGGCCAAAGATTTTATATAACCAGTGTCTTGTGTTATCAAACCACCACATTGTTTTTTATATTCTATAGCAAATTTACTATTTGAAAGTGGAATATCTTTATACTCTATCCTTAAACGATTTCCATGTACCAGGTGTAGAGTTGGCTTCTCAGATCCACAATATTTCTGAAGAAAGATTTCCGCCGCACCAGTTAATTTCGAAAATCTAACATAAGCATCAGTGCAGTTAATCGATTGACTTAATTGGAAATCTTTAAACTGAAAAACAATACCATACGAATCGGGTACTGTTATATCCCAAATACAATTGATATTATCAGTATTTGTGGAATAAGGGTAATTGGGAGATGTTATCAAACCAGAACTACCTCTTAAGGTACCACCACATATTCCTTGTTTGGTATGATAAAAAGCCTTAAAATATTTGCGCGAACGTATGGGATTTGTATGGAAATGTATGAATAATTGATTTGAAGGCGATGTAGTCGTTACAGGAATTTGTTGCACTTGACACTCTTTAACAAGTTCTAAAGTAGAATTTTTAGTTGGTTTTATCAATAAAACATTACTGGAACAATCTGGATTATCAGATTCTATATGAAATTCAATTACTGTTAGAACAATTTGTTTACCAGCCGCTACCTCAATATACCAATCACAATCGATGTCATTACTGTAGGGATAGTTTGGAGAATTAACTGTGCCAAAATCTCTATCCATATGTTCACCACAACCCAATCGTTTGTACTCAGCATGAAAACCATTTTTATTATTTGAATAATCGGTGACAAAATGTATCTGTAAACGATTTCCTTCTGATGTCAAAGGTTCTGGTAGTTGGGTGCAAAGTCGGGTCTTCTTTAAAACATCCAAATCTTTCATATCCCAAACTTCAACATAATCATATTCACATTCCATATTTTCAGCCTCCAAACTAAGATGTGAAAAAGCTATTTGCAATTTATTATTACGACCAGCCTTAAGATCCCATACACAATTTTGATTTTCTGGATAATATTCCGGGAAATTTGGAGATTCAATAACACCTCGATAATTGTTTATAACCACATTACAATTGGTTACATAGGTCAACATAAATTCAGAATGGGTATATTTTTCAATATTATTTAAAGTGTAAATGACTAAAACCTGATTAGTGGAAGATGTAAATTTTAATTGGTTATCTTTTATAACCTCGGTACAGTTATAGTTCAGTAAAGGACTTAATGTAGAAGAGCCATCATAGATTTGTAAATGATTATTACGACAAAATTCTAGCAAATCGATGGAAGGGGCTATGGTTATATCTACTGATGATCCCTGGGCTACAATTATTTGCCAATCACAAGTCAACTGTTTGTTTTTATCACTGTGATACTCCAATGCATCATCATAGTGAGGAGAATGTATGGATCCTTTATAAGATGTCAGTTTACCACCACAACCTGTAGTAGTTTGCTGCCAGGTTATATGAAAACCAGATCCTTCTATATATTTATCGGTGGTAAATCTTAGATACAAATAATTGGTAAACGATGGTATTGTCGAAGGTATTTGATTACCACAAAAACGTCCTATTAAAGGTGAAGTGGAAAATTTTCCATTCCTATAGTATAAGATAATATTTAGTGATAAGGATTAGCTAATGAAATTTTTGTTATACCTTATTTCTAAGAAATCTCCAGAACATGTTGGTTCCAATGTAAAGTTTTGTACCGTCAACTCAATTTTCTTTCCCAGTGGTGCGGTTATAGTCCAAACACAATTTAAATTTGCCTGATATGCTGCAGGCCATGATGGTGAACTAACAACACCGTATAATGTATTGAAATTTCCGTTACAATCTAAGAAAGATGAATTTATGTTAAATTTTTTTTATGCTTATACTTATGTAAAGAAAAAAAAAATCCTTCAAAATACATAATACTTACGTTCTTCTGTATTTATAAACTTATATACAGCCAATAATCTAAACCTTAAACCACGAGCTATAATCGTCAACATATTAAAGTTATATCTTTGTTCTGAAGCAGTTCTCGATGTAACACTGAAAAGAAAAACAAGTAAGAAAGTTAAATTCAGCCGTGCCGAATGTATTGATGCCCTCCACAATATCAAAAAGATTATTGCAAAAAACTTGAAAAAAAAAAAAGTTTGGAAAAAAAGAATCCGCGATTTTTTTTCTTTTTTTGTCAAAAACTGAACACCTTTCGGTGTTCAATTATGTTCACATATGTCAACCAGCAGCCGAATTAAAGCATTTTGTATTTTTAGGTTATGTTGAATGTACCAAAATTTTTGAGGTGTCCTTACATTTTTGATCATAACTTTTGAACCGCTGAACCGATATCGCTCAAATGCAATACCAAACTGCTCGGGAGAACTTCCAATAAATATGTTAAATTTTATCTCCGTGTAATATTTTGGTCGTGATCACCATTTCCACAGACAGACGGACATCGCTAGAATGTCTTAAAATCGATCACTGATCAATAATATATATGGGCTATTTCACGTCAACGGGAGACCCCCCCCCCCCCCAAAATTCTATTGGTCGTAGAGAGTTGTATTATGGCTTAAAATTTAGCTAATGATCTCTACTTTTGAAAGCTGAGTGGCGGAAGTTGAACCCAATGGTAAGTGAGCCAATATGGCTGCGCGAATCGGGATACCCGATCGGGATATGCAGAAAACTAATGAAGGAGTTATCGGATTTTTCTGAAATTTGTTATCCGGGGGTTTATTGGGACGCTTATTTCAAATTTTCATTCAGATTTCAAAAATTCAAAATGGCGGATCCAATATGGCGGATGATTTTTTCGAGGTTTTCGCGTTCGAATAAAACTCGGTTTCCGGATGTATTATGGGTCACTAAACACGATTCTGAATTTAGATTTCCAAAATTCAAAATGGCGGATCCAATATGGCGATTTTTTTATTTGTTTTTAATTTCGATTTTCTTGAAACTTGGTATCCGGGGGCTATTTGGGACGCTGATTTCGAATTTTTATTCAGATTTTAAAAATTCAAAATGGAGGACTCAATATGGCGGTTGGTTTTTTTTTTTTAAGTTGTCACATTCAAATAAAACTCGGTTCCCGGGTGTATTAGGGGTCACTAAACATGATTCTGAATTTTGATTTCCAAAATTCAAAATGGCGGATCCAATATGACGTTTTTTTTTTTAATTTCGATTTCCTTAAAACTTGTTATCCGGGGGTTATTTGGGACGCTTATTTCAAATTTTTATTCAGATTTCAAAAATTCAAAATGGCGGAACCAATATGGCAGATGATTTTTTTTTTTAGTACTTAATCAATCTATTTTTAACTTTTTCTAATACAGTTGTAATTTCTTACATTGTAGTAGATTTTCTCAGAGTTGCAACCCTTAGTAGGACTTTTCAAGTCTTGAAAAATGTCCGTTAGGTTTGAATTTATGTTTCGTATTTCTAATTCTTAGAATTCTTGAGTGCATATCAATTATTTCTGAAAAATAATTATTTTTGTTTTTTATTTAAAAAATTCAGTGGGCCATACAAAGGAAATCCAAACTGACTTTGCCAAACCCTTGGGTGATTTTGTCCATTTGATGCTCTACTTTCATATGGTGTTGAAGCCATTGAGGCTCAAAGCGATGAAAACAAAATTGTTGCACAGTGTTATTTCAGAAAAATATAATTTATCTAAAAAATATTGTGAAACATTTCATAATATTTATGAAGCATTTTACAAAAGAGTTTCATAATAATTAATAAAATCTTCTTTGTTATGTTTATAAAAGTTTTCATATTAATGAAACATTTCATTAATATTGCCTCTATAAATAATTATAAAATTGTTTTATACTACTACACCATTTTACAATTGTTTTTTAAAAATTTCCAAATGTACTTATTTTAAAACTGACCAAATGTATTGTAAAATTGTCCAAATATATTTTAGAATTGTCCAAATGTATTTAAGAATTGTCCAAATGTATTTTTAAATTGTCCAAATATATATTAAAATTGTTCAAATTAATTAAATTTGTTATTATTCGACCTTTACAATTTTAAATAAATAAAAATTCTTCGAGCTGGAGGCCGGTTTTTTCTTGTGAATAAATATTATTTTATTCCATTCCAATATTTCGATTCTCTTTGAGAATCATCATTAGGTGATTTAGTTTTTAAGTTTTTGTGTGTAAAAAATTCTTTAAATCCGCTGACGATGATTCTCAAAGAGAATCGAAATATTTGAATGGAATTAAAGAATATTTATTCACAAGAAAAAAATGGCCTCGAGCTCAAAGAATTTCCAATTTTAAATAAATAAAAATTCTTAGAGCTCGAGGTCAGTTTTTGCTTGTGAATAAATATTCTTTTATTCCATTCCAATATTTCGATTCTCTTTGAGATTCATCATCAGGGGATTTAGTGAATTTTTATACACACAAAAACTTAAAAATACGTTGTGAACGCATTGACATCTAAAATTGTACAAAAACTTAAAAATTTGTTTTGAACGCATTGACATCTAAAATTGCACTTTTGGATGTCAATGCGTTCACAACATATTTTTAATATTGGAATGGAATAAAATAATATTTATTCACAAAAAAAAAAACTGGCCTCGAGCTCAAAGAATTTTTATGTATTTGTCCAAATGTATTTTAAAATTGTCCAAATAAATTTTAAAATTGTCCAAATAAATTTTAAAATTGTCCAAATATATTTCAAAATTGTCCAAATGTATTTAAAAATTGTCCAAATGTATTTTAATATTGCCCAAATGTAGCTTAACATTTTCCAAATGTATTTTAAAATTGTCCACATGTATTTTTTCAATTTTCCAAATTTATTTTAAAATTCTATAAATGTAGTTTAAAACTTCCCAAATGTATTTTAAAAATTTCCAAATGTATATTAAAATTGTCCAATTGTATTTTAAAATTTAAAAAACGTATTTTCAAAATTGTCCAAATGTATTTTAAAATTTTCCAAATGAATTTTAAAATTGTCCAAATGTATTTTAACATTGTCTAATAGTATTTAAAAATTTTCCAAATGTGTTTTAAAATATTCTATGTATAATTCTATGTAGAATATTTTAAAATACATTTGTAAAATTTTAAAATACAATTGGACAATTTTAAAATACATTTGGATAATTTTAAAATACAGTTGGATAATTATAATTTTTAATTTTATTCGACCTTTTTAATATAATATTAAGAAATGAAAATTTTTTTCATTTCTAAACATTTGGATAATTTTAAAATACATTTGGACAATTTTAAAATACATTTGGACAATTTTAAACTACATTTGGACAATTTTTAAATACATTTGGACAATTTTGAAAATATCTACATTTGGAGAATTTTTAAAATACGATTGGGCAATTTTAAAGTACATTTGGAAATTTTTAAAATACATTTGGACAATTTTAAAATACATTTGGACAATTTTAAAATACATTTGGAAATTTTAAAAATACATTTGGAAAATTTTAAACAACATTTGGGCAATGTTAAAATACATTAAGACAATTTTATATGTCCATATGTATGGACAATTTTAAAATACATTTGGACTATTTTAAAATTGATTTGGACAATTTTAAAATACATATATATTTGGATAATTTTAAAATTCATTTGGACAATTTTAAAATTCATTTGGACAATTTTAAAATATATTTGGACAATTTTAAAATACATTTGAACCAGGGATGGAATTGTTGATACAAATGTACTTTTTTTGATACTATTTAATGTTGAAAAATACGTTGATACGCCCGCGACTAATTTGATACATTTTTAAATTGAACAAATTTTAATTCATTTTTAATTGAATTTTTTTCTTGCATTAATTTTTTCCCCATTTTCTACTAATTGAAATATGGTTATTCGTGGAGAAACTCTTTTTCTTAAAAGAGTTTTATTTATGTTGGTGTATGGTCTAATGAATACCATGTATGATCTTATGACTTTTCACTTATTCCCTAGGAATAATTTTTGTCTTAAGTTATATTTTCATATCTCTCATAGTTTTTGAGATAAGCTTAAAATGTAATTTTTATGACGTTTAAACGCTATTTTTCCAAAAACGGCTTTTGCAAAGATTTTAATTTTCGTCGAAATATAGTAGTGGGGCACCCCAGATTCATAATCAACAAAGAACTTAACGGTGTTCGCAACTTGAAGTTAAAGTTGGTTCGGCCGGGGGGTGTTTTGTTTAATAAATTTGTTTTTTACCGGAACAAATATCAAATCTCATTTTTATTTTTAAAATACATTCATGAATTTTTAGTACCTGTTTCGTTTATAATTACTATTTTTTTTTTGTTGTTTTAAATAAAAAAGGTACCTTGAGGGTCAAAAAAGTACAATTTAAAATCATTTTTGATACCAAATCGAAATTGCCATATTTCATCCCTGATGTGAACAATTTTAAAATTCATTTGTAAATTTTTAAAATACAATTGGAAATAGTGTAGTATTTATGAATATGTTATATTAGACGAACTTTAATGAAGAGTTTCATTATATTTATGACACCTTTCATAAATATAATGATTATTTTTCTCTGATTGTGAGTACAGTGTACCAGATTTTAATATACTTACTTTAACAAGGTAAAATCTCTACCACCTGTAGTATTGGCTACCACTAATAATTCCCCTTTATCCATAAAGTTGTCATAATCCAAATTAACTGATATATGTTTGCCTTCGGGAGCTTCAATAATCCAAAAACATTCTTCATAATACAATGCAAATTTATGTATGACACCCGTGTTTTCTGTAAATACGCCACCACAAGATAAAGTTTCGAAATTGTATTCAATGCGTAAGCCACGAGCCTTCTCCGTATTTACGGTAGCATGAAAGACAATAGTCATTTGATTACGCTCCGATCTTACCTCCATGGGAGTACCTTTATAATAGCGACGTTTATTAGTTTTTGAAAGAAAGACCTAGGAAGAGTTTTTTTTTTTGTTTGGAAAATAATGGAAAATATATAAAAATTAAATTCTCATGATCTAATCCACTTACATCTACATAGGACACCGATTCATCATTCATATTTGCCAGTGCTGTCCTATTATTGATATTATCAACCATTTCGGTTGTATCGATAATGTTAGTTTCAGCTAAAGAAAAATCTGTAAAATTCGCTACAACTACAGATTTAGCTGGTCCATATATATGAAAAGTGCAGGTTATATATTCTGTGTAAGATTTTGGATAATTTGGTGTGGTTAAGACTCCTCCATCAGGACCAAAAACTTTAATTTCACAAGCTGGAAAAAGAAAATTGAACGTTAAAAATTTGGATTTTTAAAGACACAAGTAAACACGGTTTTGGATCAGAGCAACTAAAAGTTATTTCTATGGCTATTTGGTGCCTAAATTCACTCTAGTGATAGAGGGTATGTATAAGTTTGTCATTCAATTTGTAACTCATCGAAATATCGATCTGGGACCCCACACTCAAAAAAATACGTTAGTAGATTTACTAATTTTTTTTTGCTAACGCTAGTTAGCTAACTTTTAGCAAATTTTTAGTTGAGATTAGCATGTTAGCAAAAAATTCTTGTAAACTTCATTTAGCACATTATCAATTTTAAACAAACTTTGAACTAATTTCTTTTGCTAAATTTGAAATTGAGTTGACTACATTTTTACAAGATATTTTGCTAATATTAGCAAAATAAATGGTAAATTTTTTTTTATTTTCAGAAAACTTAAAATGGCGCTATCTCGGAAACTAAGCCAGATAGAGCAAAATGGAGGCCATTTTTGGTTCTTAGAATCTCCATAGTATCGCCGGTCCTCTTCACATGTGTGGACCCTAATGGGCCCTAACTTTGGATCCAAAAAAGTTAGCATTCCCGAAAATTTTGAAATGCTCATATCTCGGTAAATATTGCCGATACAACAAAAAGTCCAAAAGCGTTTTTGTAGCTCTCAACACGTAGAACAAGACCGCAGTCAAAAGCTCTCCGAGTAATATTTTTGAAGTTATCGAGTTTTTTAATTCTCAAGACCCCAGTGGTCCCCTATAATCACGTATCTCAAAAACTAAGCAAGGTAGAGCGAAACGGACACAAATTTTGGATCAAAAACTATGACGATTTTTAAGGAACCCAACGAGGTCTAGGCCCATCGGGGTCTGGACCTATCGGGTCCGAACCCAATGGGGTCCTCAGATGTGTATGAACTAAGTTCAAAAAAAAAAATATTTAGTTAACTAATTATTGGCAAAACATTTTTGCTAACTTTAGCAAAAAAATTGTGGGTTCAAAATCAGCAAATTTTCTTGTAGGTTTACAAGCTTTTTTTGCTAACATTACAGTTTTTTTTTTTTTGAGTGCATAAAGTATATGGGGCATTCCATGTCAAATCGGACACTTTGAAAAAAAATTTCCCAATTTGTTTACAGATTTTAGTACTCTTCGAAAACTCTTTCGTGGTAAATTTTCAAATTTTTTTGATGACCCGTTCAAAAGATATCGAATTTTTAAAAATTGGTAGTTTGTTCCTTTACTCAAACTTCTTTTACTCATAACTTCTTCAATTATGGTCCAAATTTCAGTTTTTTTTTTTACGTACTTTAAAAAAAAAAAAAACACAAAAAATTCTTAAAAGCGCTGTAGTATGCGATTTTTAAGTTTTAAAATTTAAATCTCATTTTTGGAAATGTTTGTACTCTTAAATTTTTTTGAAATTTTTTTGTGTAACACTTCTATTGATTCTACAAGTTTTTTGCCCGGAGGATCGTGGGATAACTAATTTATTAAAATTTTTTGAAAAAATTTGATTGTAATTTTCGAATCTTAAAATCATTTCTACTGCTTCAATGGTGCGTCATAGAGGGGTCATTTATAAGACCGACCCCCATTAATTTTAACGTCTTAACATTTCTTTGGAACAAACTAATACCCTATCTCCAATTTCTAAGGTGGCTCCCAAACAAAACGACATTTTTTAAAATTTGTTCCCACCGCTCTAACTGCCCTAATAGTGCCCTTACAGCAACAAAATGTATGACCTACCCACAATATTTTTTTAGTCCAAACATTTTCTCTGAAAACACCTACCCTCTATCTCTAATTGTTAAGACGGTCCTCATAATTTATTTTTTATTTTTTGTAAATTTGTTTTATTTAATCAGCTTCTACCGGTCCAATGGTGCGTCCGAAAGGGGTCATTAGTGAGACCGACCCCCATTTATTTTTACCGTACAACGTTTTTTTAAAACATACCTACGCCCTATCTCCACTCCCTATGTTGTAGAAGCTGATTAAATAAAACAAATTTACAAAAAATAAAAAAAAATGTATGGGGACCACCTTAACAGTTAAAGATAGAGGGTAGGTGTGTTTAGAGAAAATGTTTGGACTAAAAGAATATTGTGGGTCGGTATTACATTTTGTTGCTTTAAGGGCACTATAAGGGCAGTTAGAGCGGTTGGAGCAAATTTTAAAAAAAGTCGTTTTGTGTGGGAGCCCCCTTAGAAATTGGAGATAGGGTATTAGTTTGTTTCAAAGAAATGTTAAAACGTAAAAATTAAGCGGGTCGATCTCATAAATGACCCCTCTATGACGCACCATTGGAGCAGTAGAAATGATTTTAAGATTGGAAAATTACAATAAAATTTTTTCAAATAATTTTAAAAAATAGTAATAATCGTTATCCCACGATCCTCCTGGGCAAAAAATTTGTAGAATCGATAGAAATTTTACACAAAAAAATTTTAAAAAAATCGAAGAGTACAAACATTTTCAAAAATGAGATTTAAATTTTAAAACTTAAAAATCGCATACTAGAGCGCTTTTAAGAATTTTTTTGGGATTTTTTTTTTTTTAAGTACGTAAAAAGACAAAAATTTTGAAAAAAAAAATTGAAATTTGGACCATTATTGAAGAAGTTATGAGTACAAGAAATTTGAGTAAAGGAACACACTACCAATTTTTAAAAATTCTATATCTTTTAAATAGGTCATCAAAAAAATCTAAAACAAATTGGGAAAATCAAAAAAAAAATTATTCAAAGTGTCCGATTTGATATGGAATGCCTCATTTATATTCATGTTCCCTGATCGATTTTAAGACATTCTAGCGATTTCCGTCTGTCTGTCTGTGGAAATGGTGATAACGGCCAAAATATTAAACGGAGATGACTGAAACTTAACATATTTATTTGAAGTTCTCCCGAGAAATTTAGTATTGCATTTGAGCGATATCGGTTAAGCGGTTCAAAAGTTATGAACGAAAATGTAAGGTCACCTCAAAAATTTTAGTACATTCAACATAACCTAAAAATACAAAATGCTTAATTCGGCTGCTGGTTGACATATGTGAACATAATTGAACACCAAATGGTATTTAAACAAGTAAAAACATATTTTTTATTTAATAATTACAAGAACACATTTTTAAAAATTCGGGGAATGGTGAAATCGTATTTCAGAATCGAGCACAATATCTAAAGGTCGCGCTCGCAGTTTTTTACGAAAATCTACGAATTTAAGATTTTTAATTATTTAAATTGTTTAAATGCTTTAAATTGGTGCAATGAAAAAAAAATTCGATAAAAATATGTATCGTCCGTTTTTTTTAATGCTTATCCAACCAACGCACAGTGGTTCCAAGTCCAAATCTAGCTGGACAAAATTATTTTTTCACTGTTTTATATGTTTATGGGGTCGCTGAGTTCAAAAAACATGTTTAAATTTTTCTAAGTCGATTACACTAATCGACAACTTTTTATTTTTTTTCTAATTTCAGTAATTCATTAATGACAAAAATGGTTTTTATGCAGAACAGAAATATGAAATGCAAAAACTTATTTTTTGAAAGTTTTGTAATCTCTAAAAAAAAATTTTTTTTTGTCGAGAAGTGTAATTGAAAAAAATAAGTGAGAGTGTTAAATTCGGCTATGCCGAATCTTTTAAGCCCTCCAAAATGTAAAAAAAAAATAAAAAACCAGTGAAAGTGTTACATTCGGCTGTGCCGAATTGTTTATACCCTCCAAAATGTAAAAAAAAACAATAAAAAAAATCCAGGGGTGTTTTTTTTTTTGGGGGGTGGGGGGGGGTTGGTGGGAGACGTTAGGGAGCAACTTCCCCTTGCGATTTCGAACTTCATTTGAGAGAAGAATGTTGCATTTGCTTAGCAAAAGTACAAAAAACCCTGCAAAAATGCGATTTTTTTTTGGTGGTTTAGTTCTCCAAGGGGGAACTTTTTTCCCCTTGGTCCGATTTTATACATTTCCGAACTTAACTTGCCTAGGAATATAAGACATATTCGTGCCAAACTTCGGAAGTCTAGCTCTTTTATTTTGGACTGTATCACGTCCTCTACAGACGGACGGACATTTTTGAATTTAGTCGAATTGTGTAATTGGCCGCGGTTTAATAGGAAAGATCACATTTAATGTTTTATTTAAGCTAAGCATAATTATAATACTTAAAAGTTATCAAAAACTTAAAAAAAATCGATTCTTTATTTAGAAAAAAAATTTTAGGCGAAATTCTATTTTCATATAAACTGTGATTAATTTTGAACTTGCAAAAACCTGCAAGAAATGTCTGCATGACAACGTTCAGTAATAAATTACCTATAAGTTGTATGTAGTAATTCGACATGATATGCCTGGATTCGGTTTTGGCAAGCTGCGGAAGTTTCATAAGTCCTCAAAAATATTGTTATTATTGACCATACTTCAAAGTACAAAAAATGTAAGAAGAAGATCGACAATAAATTTCTTATTAATGTCCAGAATAAGTATAAATCTGTAGCTTTCTTGTACATAAACCGTTTTGAAACCATTGATGTAACATGGATAATATGATGTTATTAGTTAAACACTTATATATATATTATTTTTTTTTTAAATATTGGATACCAAAAATGTTATTTCATTCGCATATTTAACAAAGTTAAAGACCTAATTCCAAAAAATGGTTATTAGTTTGATCAGAACACACCCTTAGCTTGCCCCTAGCACTATTAATTCCCAATTTTAAGGACACTAATTTTTGGACTTTTGTCCAGCTAGATTTTGATTTGGAACCAATGTGCAACGGTAGCACAACCTTGTAAAAATTCGGCTTCTCTAGACCTACGACATCCATATGAATATGAAATAATCTTTATTAAATTTAAGTCGTAACGTATTTTTTCTCTAGACGATATTTCTGTTAGTTCAGGAGTTATCGAAATTTTCCCGAAGGTCCACAATGCTTCACAAGGGAACAACGAAATTTTTTAAACACTAATATGGCAGATAAGCCGAGACACCGCAACCTTAAAATCGTCTCATTTATGTATATTTTAAGTTTTTGTCAAATCGGTTCATAAGGGTGGAGATACTTTCCCTCTTAGTCTCTTTAATGATTTATTTGGTATTCTAAAAAATTACTGTATATCTGAAATTATACCTCTTTCTTTGGGCCCAACTACAAAGCTAAAAGACAAATAAACAAAAATTACCTCTGGAATATTTAGCTCTAAATGGAATATTATCTTCTTCATTTTTTAAAGCATTCTTATATCTTATTAACATATAATTAGAGGTGGAAACTACAGCATCTGGTTTCGAACCACCACATGTAATTAAAAGTTTTGAATCTTCATCGGTTTTGCCATCAAATATCTAAATAAAAAGTTTCAATAAATTAAAAAAAAAATTGGAAAGTCCTAAACACGTGGGTGTCACTTCTTACCTCTATGCTTTTCAAATTACAATTTTCCACCTGAAAGGGTTTCATATCCATAAATTCCCATTTAATTTGTGTACCTGGTGGTTGTTGTATAAGATATAGACAAATAGCTTGATCGGTGGGACCCACTATCAATCCAGAGGGTTCTGTAAATACACCTCCACAGTGGGGTACTCCCGATTCTACTTCGTAGTGTAATTGAAAAGAACTATCGGAATTATAAAAATCGGTATGATAATGTAACGATATTTTATTTGAAGAAGATCGTATGGGTTCTGGATTCGAGGTTTCACAATATTCCTTTAGTAATAAATCAGCATCAAATATCTTGAAATAGAGAAAGAAATAAAAAATAGGGGTGTGAATATTTTTTTTAAAGAAAGCAATAAAGAAAGATATCCATTTTTCAAAATAAACGCTACAAAATTGAACTCAACCAAGTTTTGTTTTGCATTGTTTGTTAATTTTCAATTAAATATTTGTTATATTAACAAATAATTTTATTTGATATTAAATATTTGTCATATTAACAAATAATTTGATTGGGTTGACAAATTATTTTGTAAAAAATCAATTATTTTCGTTTTTGCTACAATTAAACGCGGATATTTTTTGTAGCTGAAATATATGTAAATACTATTTCCACCACCTACTTGATCTCTGGCTAACAAACTCAGTGCTTCGCAGTGTCAATCAATAGTCAATCTTAATATTTCTTACCTTTAAAGTATCTCCGGTACAATTTGGTCGTGTACCCAAATTAATTTCATATATCCTTAATACAAAACGATAACCATATGGCGCTGAAAGTTCCCACAGACATTCACGACTTCTAGGTGTCTTTCCCGGATAGCCTGGTGATCGTATAACTCCCGCATCTCGATTGGATAATTCTAAATTTTCGCCGCATACATGTGGCTGTGAAGTCCATAACATTTCAAAACCTGGTCTATTTGTGGCATTATCTGATCTAAACCAAAAGAACAGTAGATTGTGTGAAGATATAATAGTACCGCCCAAAGGTAAATCCTTTCCACAAAAACGTCCAATAAGCTGGGAAGCTAAACCATTGCCATCGTGTATTTGCAACCAGTCATGGCTACATTCTGGACTCTCTTCAATATCAAATTTTGTAAATGTTAAATTTAATATTTCGGTTGGATTGGTGCGTATTATCCAAGCACATCTTTCATTAATCGAGTACTCAGGACTATCATCAGTGGGATATTTCAATTCACCCGTAGGACGGCGCATAGTTTTGGCACAAACACTACGCAAAACTTCACAACGTTTTCCTGTAGTTCCAGGTAAACAGGAACATTTGAAGGTTTGTTCTGCTAGAGGTTTGCAAGTGCCACCATTTTCACAAGGATTTGGATGACAACCATCAACTGTTTCACATAAAGCACCCGAATAACCAGAGGGACATAAACAACTAGTACTGCGTCCAGATGATAAACAGGTACCATTGTTCTGTAAAGATTTTTGAAGGAAGTTACAAAACTTTTAAGGTTTTGAGGAAGAAAAGTTCTTACCTGACAGATATGATTTTCACAAGAATCCGTAATAGGATTGCTATGACAACCCTGAGGCCCAAATCCGTGACCAAACATACCCGCTGGACAAGTGCAAGTAGCTATATCAGAAATATACTCACATTTGGCCTGGGGATGACATATTTTCTCAACATCACAAGAATTCGAAGGAGCCAATTCACAAGTTTGACCATCACCCAACCAACCAGGTGGACAATTACCACAACGATAGGAACCCTTGAGTTAAACAATAAAGGAAAAATTGTAATTCGAAGATTTAACTTGTAATTCGAATATTCTACTTGTAAATCGAAGTTTTATATATAAAATACGGTGTACTTGTTAAAACACTTTTCGGTATCCAAATCTCTTCTTATATGTCAACTAGCAGCCAAATTAAAGAATTTTTGTATTTTTAGGTTATGTGGAATGTAAAAACATTTCCATGGTGCCTTTTCTCTTTCGTTCATAACTTTTGAACCTCTGAACCGATATCGCACAAATGCAATACCAAACATCTTGAGGCAACAGCAAATACAAACGTTAAATTACAATCATATCGGTGTACAATTTTTTCCGTAACCTCCAAACTTTATTTAGTTTGGTACTGCATTTGGGCGATATCTGTTCAAAAGTTACCAAAATTTTGGTATATTCAACATAACCTAAGAAAACAAAATGCTATATTTGGGATTCTGGTGGATATATGAGGCATTCCACACCAAATGAAAAACAGAAAAACATGTGTCCCGTAAATTTCTGAATAGGTTGTTTGGATAGCCCTATATGGAACTAAGAAAATTGCGTTTTTGTTTTTCTAATTTTCAAAAACTGGGCTTAGAAGGCGTGGTAAAATATTGGAAAAATGGTCAAATTTGTGGCGAGTTTCCTTAATTAAATATTTATCACATTAAAACGGAATGCACCACAATCTCAAAAATTTACATTCTTATATAGTTTTGTATGGGATATCGATTAAAAAATTTTTGTTTTTTAATTTTCAGAACCCGTTTTGAAATTTTCCATTTTTTAAAAATGTCAATTTATTAAAAAACGTGCCACTTTTTTTTCTTTTTTAATTTTTTTTTTTTAAAGTTTAGATGTTTGTCCATCCACACAAAAAAATTCAGAAACACGTTCTTCGTTTTTTTCGAGAAAATCGCATTTGAACTTTAAATTTCATAACAATTTTGTAATTTGCTTGTATTTTCTTTATTTAACGTTGCGAATGAGTATTATTAATTGCATAAATATTAATCATTCGCAACGTTAAAACAAATAAATACAAGCAAATTACAAAATTGTTATGAAATTTAAAGTTCAAATGCGATTTTCTCGAAAAAAACGAAGAACGTGTTTCTGAATTTTTTTGTGTGGGTGGACAAACATCGAAACTTAAAAAAATTAAAAAAGAAAAAAAAGTGGCACGTTTTTTAATAAATTGACATTTTTAAATAATGGAAAATTTCAGAACGGGTTCTTAAAATTTTCAAAAAAAAATTTAAATCTATAGCTCATACAAAACTATACAAGAATGTAAATTTTTGAGATTGTGGTGCATTCCGCTTTAATGTGATAAATATTTAATCAAGGCAACTCGCCACAAATTTGACTATTTTTCCAATATTTGACACGCCTCCTAAGCCCAGTTTTTGAACCTATTCAGAAGTTTACGGTACACGTGTTTTTTTCGCTGGACATTTGGTGTGGAATGCCTCATATGGGGCATTCCATGTCAAATCGGACACATTGAAAAAAATTTTTTTTAGATTTTCCCAATTTGTTTGCAGTTTTTAGTACCCTTCGAAAACTCCCTCGTGGTAAATTTTCAGATTTTTTTGATGACCCGTTCAAAAGATATCGAATTTTTAAAAATTGGTAGTTTGTTCCTTTACTCAAACTTCTTTTACTCAAACTTCTTTTACTCAAACTTCTTTTACTCATAACTTCTACAATATTGGTCCAAATTTAAAATTTTTTTTCAAAATTTTTGGTTTTTACGTACTTTTAAAAAAAAATCCTAAAAGATTCTTAAAAGCGCTCTAGTAGCGGTTTTTAAGTTTTAAAATTTAAATCTCATTTTTGAAAATGCTTGTACTCTTCGATTTTTTTTTAATTTTTTTGTGTAAAACTTCTATCGATTCTACTAATTTTTTGCCCAGAAGGATCGTGGGATAACTATTATTACTATTTTTTTAAATTTTTTGAAAAAAATTTATTGTAATTTTTCATTCTTAAAAACATTTCTACTGCTCCAATGGTGCGTCATAGAGGGGTCATTTATAAGACTGACCCTTATTAATTTTTACGTCTTAACATTTCTTTGGAATAAACTAATACGCTAACTCCAATTTCTAAAGGGGCTCCCACACAAAACGACATTTTTAAAATTTGCTCCAACCGCAATAACTGCCCTAATAGTGCCCTTAGAGCAACAACATGTAAAATGTAAAGCAACAAATTTTTTTTTTACCCAAACATTTTCTCTGAACACACCTGCCCTCTTCAACTGTCAAGGCGGCCCCCATACATTTTTTTTTATTTTTTGCAAATTTGTTTTATTTAATCAGCTTCTACCGGTCCAATGGTGCGTCCGAGAGGGGTAATTAGTGAGACGGACCCCCATTTATTTTTACCCTACAACATTTTTTTAAAACATACCTACGCCCTATCTCCACTCCCTAAGTAGGCTCCCACACAAATAACAGTTGGAGCAAATTTTATAAAAAGGTAATTTTGAATGGAAGCCTACTTAGCGAGTGGAGATAAAACAAATTTACAAAAATTAAAAAATATTGCATGGGGACCGCCTTAAAAATTAGAGATAAAGGGTAGGTGTGTTCAAAGAAAATGTTTGGACTAAAAAAATATTGTAGGGCGGTAATACATTTTGTTGCTCTAAGGGCACTATTAGGGCAGTTAGAGCGGTTGGAGCAAATTTTTAAAAATGTCGTTTTGTGTGGGAGCCCCCTTAGAAATTGAAGATAGGGTACTAGTTTGTTCCAAAGAAATGTTAAGACGTAAAAATTAATGGGGGTCGGTCTTATAAATGACCCCTCTATGACGCACCATTGGAGCAATAGAAATGATTTTAAGATTGAAAAATTACAATAAATTTTTTTCAAAAAATTTTAAAAAATAGTAATAATCGTTATCCCACGATCCTCCTGGGCAAAAAATTTGTAGAATCGATAGAAGTTTTACACAAAAAAAAATTTTAAAAAAATCGAAGAGTACAAACATTTTCAAAAATTAAATATAAATGTTGACAGTATATATTGTTGACCTTTTTTGTTGTTGTGGTTTGTATTTAGTTTAGCTTGAGGTCGTTTATTATAAATTAAAAAACAATTTTAATTTTTAATTTTTTTATTATTTTTATTTTATACCCAATATTTCGAGGCAACTCCGTTGCTCATCTTCAGGGGATCTAATCATAAAATACACAAAATTTATTGTTTAAAAATAATTAGAATTAACACCAAACATTAAAAAACAAATAACAATAAAAACATACTTGTTTAAAATAAAAAACTAATTAAAAAGTTTTTCGTCTATCGCACTGTAAGTTTTCGATTGCAAGTGTTATTTAGTTTGAACTTTATATTTGTTGATGGTATGTTTAAAAATCTGAGCTACGTTCTCAGTGTCTCTTTTGTAATTTAATTTTTTCTCTTCTGGTAAATTAGTTATGTGCAGCATTTCTAGCGTGTATCTCCTGTTGTAATTATTCTCTTGCACTAATATTTTAACATTTTCAAAATCTGGCTGATGTCCACTCAAGGCACAATGGGCTGCCAGTGCAGTTTTTTGCTCTAAAGGTTTGTTTACCGCTTTTAAATCTGATTTATGTGATGCCAGCCTAGTTTTTAATTTAGATTTTGTAGTGCCAACATATGCCTTTTGGCATACATTGGACTTATCACCTTTGCATGTAATTTCATACACCAAGTTAGATTTATCTTCTTTTGCTAGTTTTGATTTTGTATTGCTAAATAATCTGTTAGTTGTACAATTTGTCCGAAGAGCTAATTCGTAGTTATCTTTATCATATATGTCAGAATGTTTCAATCTTTCTGAAAAACCAGGTATATATGTTATTGATTTGTACATTTTCTGTTGTTTATCTTGTGGATTTGAACGATTTTTAGTTTTTACGTGTTTGATTAAATTCCTAATTGTTTTTTTCGGAAAGTCATTCATACTTAATATATTATTTATTTTTACAACGTTTTGTTTATGAAAAACATTGTCACTTATTTCCAGAACTCGATTTATGAAATTTGTGGCCGTATTCATTATTATTCTTCTGGGATGTTTGGAGTAAAAATTGAGCAATCTTCCTGAGGCCATGGGTTTTTGGTACCAATCTACTTTGATAACGTTGTCTATTCTGTGTACTACAGTATCTAAATATGGTAGTTTGTTGTCCTTTTCCATTTCTATCGTGAACTGAATTTGTCGTTGGAACTCGTTAAGAATTTTTAGTGTGTTTTCAACATCATCTTTTTTAATTATTCCAAATATATCGTCAACATATTTGGTTAATATTTTCGGTTCAGTTTTCATCTTATTAATAGCATCGTTCAATAGTTCCTCCATCACAATGTCTGCTATTACCGGTGAAGCAGGAGACCCCATAGGCATACCTTTAGTCTGTTCGAATACCTTGTCGTCATATCTAAAGTATCTGGAGTCTTTGATACAAAATGATACAAGTTCCATAAATAAATTTTTAGGTATTTTGGTGTATTCATTAAGTTTTTCCCATTTTTCCCCAATTATTCTCATAGCCAAATTGACGGGTATACTTGGAAAAAGTGATACGACGTCAAAAGAAATCATAACTTCATCTTGATGAATGTATGTATTGTTAATTAATTGTTTAAATTCGGTTGAATCTTTAACGTTGTACTTTGATTCTTTTGTTAAGTGTTTTAAGATTTCTATGATATATTTACATAGGCTATAAGAAGGGGAGTTAATAGAAGAACAAATAGGTCTTAAAGGGACTCCTTCCTTATGGATCTTTGGTAGTCCGTAAAGCCTTGGAGCAATAGCTACTTTTGTAATTAATTTGTTCTTTTCATTTTGGTTTATAAGATTCATATTAAAAAGTTTTTCGATTAAAGAATTGTTCCTACTTTGTAAAATAGATGTGGGATCTTTTTTCATTCTCCTGTACGTGCACATATCTCCTAATATGTTTTTCATTTTTAAATCATAGTCCTTTTTATTTAATGCAACAGTTTTGTTTCCCTTATCCGCGTTTAATATTAATATTTCCCTATTTGTGTTCAAATATTTTTCCGTTTGTCCCACTGTGTCTAAAATCAATTTATCTCTTAAGCTTAATTTAGTTTATGCAAAGGTGATAAGTCCACATGCAAAGGTGATAAGTCCAATGTATGCCAAAAGGCATATGTTGGCACTACAAAATCTAAATTAAAAACTAGGCTGGCATCACATAAATCAGATTTGAAAGCGGTAAACAAACCTTTAGAGCAAAAAACTGCACTGGCAGCCCATTGTGCCTTGAGTGGACATCAGCCAGATTTTGAAAATGTTAAAATATTAGTGCAAGAGAATAATTACAACAGGAGATACACGCTAGAAATGCTGCACATAACTAATTTACCAGAAGAGAAAAAATTAAATTACAAAAGAGACACTGAGAACGTAGCTCAGATTTTTAAACATACCATCAACAAATATAAAGTTCAAACTAAATAACACTTGCAATCGAAAACTTACAGTGCGATAGACGAAAAACTTTTTAATTAGTTTTTTATTTTAAACAAGTATGTTTTTATTGTTATTTGTTTTTTAATGTTTGGTGTTAATTCTAATTATTTTTAAACAATAAATTTTGTGTATTTTATGATTAGATCCCCTGAAGATGAGCAACGGAGTTGCCTCGAAATATTGGGTATAAAATAAAAATAATAAAAAAATTAAAAATTAAAATTGTTTTTTAATTTATAATAAACGACCTCAAGCTAAACTAAATACAAACCACAACAACAAAAAAGGTCAACAATATATACTGTCAACATACTACACGGAAGGCACACCGGAATATAGTCAACATGACTCTTTACAAGAAGATAAAACAAAAATACAACAAGAACACAAATAAAATAATCAAGAACTACACTAAACACAATAAACAAATGGCAAGTTTAAAACCATCCGTAAGTTTTCTAATCAAGTGTAAACATGTAGGTATCATACCAAATTTCATCATGAACTCGACCAAAAACATAAACAATATTTTTAAAACAAATAACAAAATACCGCCAAATTTAGAATCTGATTTAAATAAACACATATATAATTTCCACCAACAAATATTAAAGCTACTAATACAACAAAAACACAAACAAATTGCAGAAAATAACAAATCATTATTGAAAACAAAAGAGCTTATAGAAATATTTTTAGAAGAAGAGGATAAACATTTATTTTTTGAAAGTGAACACATCATTTATAACAGTGTCATGCACACCAATAAGTCAAAACTTATTAAGAAATTAGAATCTCTTAAAAATAAACAGAACAAAGAGTTAAATATGAAATTTAATAAAGAGTGGTTTGTAAACAATACAGAAATGGACATACCTACAAACATACAATGGATACTCTCCTTAGGTCCCAAGTATGCATTACCAAATACTAGAAAGTCTTTCCCACTGTTTAAATGCATTGCAGAGGGAGAAGAGATTGTAAGAACAAAAGAGAATAGAGAACAACAAGAGATTTCAAGATCAAAGCTAGTATCGTTAACAGTGTTGCCAGAAAATATTTGGCTCTTGTCCCCAATTTGAAAAATGAAATCCCCAAAAATACCCTACAAATTATATAAAATCCCCAAAAAAAATTTAATGAATATTCAAATATAAACTCTATTTTAATTAAAAAAAATTAATTAAAAAAATGGTGTTTATTAAACAATATTTTTATATTAATTTTAAGGTAAGACCTTTTTATGATATTTAAATATTAAATTTTAAATAAAAAAGTTGTATTAAAGCGCCTTCTAGAGATATGGAAATTTGAATTTTTTTGTAGTTTGCCCCCCAAATCCAAGAATTCTGTTGATATTTAAAATGTGTTAATGTTGTCTTTTTATTCCCCTTCCCTACAAAATTATATAACTTTAAAAAAAATCCAGCCTCGATAAGATCAGGAATACCATCAGAACATTGTAAGGAGGTTAAAAATGTATTTTTTTGGTTTTATCCTTATAACTATTCGAATTTGTGACAACAAGTTTGTTAACAAACTTGGGTCACAGACAGTGGCCGTATACTTATTGTACACAGTGTACAAATACCCTAACAGAACCCAACAGTAGAAATATTTTTGTAACAAACAAGTAGCAACAACACACACACTGTGTGGTTTTGATATAGCAGACACACAAGCAACAGAACCCCACAGTAGAAATATTTTGTAACAAACAAGTAGCAACAACATACAGTGGGCTTTTGTTTTTTTGTAATAAACAAGTAAACAAGTAGCAACAAAATATAAGGACTTGTTTTCAATATTGACCGTTAGATAAATAAAACAACACACAGGAGTAATATTTTGTTGGTAGTTTCTATGAGCTTGGATTTGTATAAAAGACGCGTGGTTTTAACAAACAGGTCTCATTCTTTTATCAGCGATTCGGTCTGTAAGTAATAAAATTAATATAAGGTAGACACTTCATTTGGTGGTTAGCGAACACCTTATGAAGTTAGAATTATTATCAGCAGTAGTGAACTTTCACTGGTGGTTATCGAGCACCAGGGAAAGACGTAGAAACCTAAGTAAGGTTAAGTATATGCTTCGACTGGTGGTTAGCGAGCACCAGACCGAAGCTAGGGTAATGGTAAGATAATCCTCCGACGGTGGTTAGCGAGCACCCGAGGACACTAGTGGATCATCAGTAGCGAGTAGTACACTTCAGCCGGTGGTTACCGAACACTGGATGAAGTTAACCATAATTTAGATTTTTAACGAGCATTCCCGAAGGTGGTTGGCGATCACCGGAGGGAATTAGATTAAGTCGTAGTATAGAAACTATTCCGCCCGGTGGTTACCGAGCACCGGATGGAATAATCTTACCTTTTCAGGAATTAAGCATCAACTTCGGCTGGTGGTTACCGATCACCAGGCGAAGATTAGAAAGTAGACGAACCAAGGAACACTTTACCGGGTGGTTAGCGAACACCCGTGGAAGTCAGATTCCGAGGAACGTGTGGTGAATGGTAGAGTAGAATTCGTTCTTTTCAGCTTATAGGTTCGGCGGATAATTAAACGAGCAATTACCGAAGGTGTTCCGAGCGTCAGGACAAACGAGTTTCACCAGGTCTAACATCCGAGACAAAATTGTGGCGTAAGAGTGTGCGGTAAACGTCGGCCAGTGATCACGGGTCGGATGTACGAGGGTTCACGAGTGGTTACCGAACACGAGTGGACCACTGGACAGACGATTCGTGAAGGCAACTGGGTTGGAAACTGCTAGTGGTTTCCTAGCACGAACAGTGGACAACCCAGCATAAAATCCGAAGCACGAGCGAGGGGACCCGACCAAGTTCGAGAGGGAAACGAGGGACACGAGTGTCATCCCAAAGTGGAAACTTCCTCAGGAGAATACCCGGAACAGGAAAACGGTCACAGGGAGCCAGACACGAAGATTGCCGAAGTGGAGCCGAAGAGGAACGATCAATTAATATTATATATTTTGAATGAAATTTTATATTAATGTTTTAAATAAACCGAGATTGTGAAGTATTGAAACAAAAAGTACACGTGTTCATTATTTCTTGTAGCGAAACCTGGACAAAGGCTGAGTATTTACCCTAGCGAAAACAAGTCGTTACAAATTAAAAAAAAAATACTGTTCAAATCAGATATTTGCTTTTGCAAATATTTCTGGATATACTCAACGAAATTTTGATTTTATTCCCACGTTCTCTTCACTCAAAAAAGTATGTCGGTAAAATCTACTACAAAAGACAGTTGTTTTGACTACATTTTGTTGTTGAAAAGGCGTCCACTACATATTACGGTAAAAACAACTGAACATGTTGTTGTTTTTAACTATTGATTTTCAACTACAAAATGTAGTAAAAACTACTACAAAAGAAGGTATACAGTTGTTTTTACTACACTTGCCTGAAATTTTATTTAAAAAAATTTCTTAAACGTTTAAGTGATTGATATTTATTTATTTAAAAAGCAATACATTTCAGTTGGTTGTATAGAATTTCGACATGAAATTCAAATTTTTTGGTGTATTTATCTGGAATTATATACTTTTTATACCTTTGTTTTTTTAATAGTTTATTTCAAATTATCACCGCTACTGATCAAAATTTGTCTGTACCTTGTCAAAAAAGTATGTACCTGTTCTGTTGTGTATACAAAGAAAAGAAAGATGGCACGCTCATAAGAAAACAAAACAATTTTGGTTTTTTCCGATTGGTTTTTACCCACGCTTATCTTATTTATTCACTTATTTTCTTTCGCTCAATAATATTTTTCCAAAAACATATTTTTTGTTATAATTATATTTAATAAATTGTAATTTAATTTATTTAGATATTATTTATTTGGTATCAAAATAATTCCTTCCGCATTCAGCACGACCAACTCGTTCGACACATTCATTTGCAATAAAAATTTCTAGAAAAAAACGAGTTTTTAGAAAAAAACTAAAAACAACTACATAAATCAACTATTGCTACAGTGTAGTATATTTTTTGTATTTATTTTTTGAAACTACTACAAAAAAAAGTTGTTTGAGATTTTTTCATACAAAAACGACCGAAATTGTAGTTAAAAACAACAGCTACTACTTACTACACAAACGACCGTCATGTAGTAACTGCAATAATTTTCTGAGTGTTAATTTGAGTATCTACAGGATTTTTTTCACAATTAGAATAGTTAAGGATAAAACTAAAAAAGGACATTTTGAACTTCCTTACATGTCCTGATGGTATCGAGACTGGATTTCTTGCAAAAAATAGGTAATTTTAATTTGGGGGGGGGAGGAATATAACTTTAACACACACTTTTCCAATATTAAGAAATTTATTTTTTCTAATGACTGATTCATATTCAGGAGGCTGGAATACTTAAGCAAATGTCTTTTAAATTTTTTCTCTCAATATTACAAAAAAAAACTATTAAAATTGGTACAAAAAACGTATCTTTTAAAATAATTTTGAATTTTTTTTGCAAATATTTTTGGATATAATCAATGGATTTTAAATTTTAACCTCAGGTTCTCTTTATTGGAGTGTCCACTTTAGATATATATCTGGTTTGAACAGGAAATTTCTTGCTAAATTTGGATATTTATTGCAAAAAGGACGTTGTCAACTTCCTTGATATTACCTGATGGTATCCCTGATCGTATCGAGCCAAGATTTCTTGGATATGTTAGGATTTTTATAAGAAGTTTTAATAAAAAAAATATAAACTCCTTTAAGATACACTTTTCCAATATTAAAAGAATTGTTGGTTTTGAAGGCTTGGTCCACAAAATATTAAAATGCCTATATCTCGAGAAGGCTATTTGATAAAACTTTTCTGATGACAGATTCGTGCTAGGAGGTAATATTCCAAAAGTTTCTATTCGGTTGTCAAATTATTTTTTAAACGACCCAAAAAAATACTAAAACTCAATTAATGCAGTTAAAGACACCAGTACCTATTTTTTGGCCTCCAATACTTTTGATCGCCAATTTTTTTGTAAACAAAGAAATATTTTTTTATTTTGATATCTTATTACTTTGCACTTACAATTAGATCTTCTAAAATACAGTCGAACCCGGTTATAAAGTACTCCGAGGGACCAGTGAAAATAGTTCGTTACAAGCGAAGTTCGCTATAAGCGGGGTATATTTTTTATCAACCCATTTTTTTCCAAAAAAATAGATAGAATTTTGTTTAATTTGATGTTTTTTCCGTTAATAAACTACTTTTTGAGAAGAAATTATTAAAAATATTAATACATTTTTCAAAATTATAATATAAACCAAAAAATTCCAACCTTTTGTTAGTTTGATAAACATTATTGCCACTCATTAAAAAATATTTATTGGAGTTCGTTATAAAAAGGTAAATACACATGAAATTGTGTTCGTGGGACCACAATAAGCAGTTCGTTTTAACCGAGGATTCGTTATGACCGAGTTCGTTATAAAAGAAGTATTTTGTGTGAAAATTGATGCCAAAACGTCGGGACTTTAGAATTATTTCGTTATAACCAAGAATTTGTTATAACCGAGTTCGTTATAACCGAGTTTGACTGTAAATAAACAAAATATTTTTTATTGTTCCCAAATAAATTGTTGGTCAAAAGTATTGGAGGGAAAATAACAAAAAAAAAACAGTTGTCTACCAGCTTCTAAAGACTGCAATCTTAGTGCATTTAAAAACAACATTTTTGTTTTCCAAAAAATAATTAAAGCATTGTTATTCCAATTTGACTACTTTGACATTAACAAATGAATGCAGTTGTAATTTTTGACTGCATTCTGTACCAATGTCAATCTCATTAATTGGTAATAGTCTTAACAATTTTAAAAATTAAGTTTTTAATTTTTTAAATAAAAACGAATCCCCAAATTTTAGAAAAAATCCCCAAAAATTAGCGAAATCCCCAAATCCCTCCCCTGGAAATCTTGTCCCCAAACCAAACTCCAAATCCCCATTTTGGGGACAAATCCCCTCATCTGGCAACACTGATCGTTAATAGATGACCACTTAAGCAAAACTAAATTAAGCTTAAGAGATAAATTGATTTTAGACACAGTGGGACAAACGGAAAAATATTTGAACACAAATAGGGAAATATTAATATTAAACGCGGATAAGGGAAACAAAACTGTTGCATTAAATAAAAAGGACTATGATTTAAAAATGAAAAACATATTAGGAGATATGTGCACGTACAGGAGAATGAAAAAAGATCCCACATCTATTTTACAAAGTAGGAACAATTCTTTAATCGAAAAACTTTTTAATATGAATCTTATAAACCAAAATGAAAAGAACAAATTAATTACAAAAGTAGCTATTGCTCCAAGGCTTTACGGACTACCAAAGATCCATAAGGAAGGAGTCCCTTTAAGACCTATTTGTTCTTCTATTAACTCCCCTTCTTATAGCCTATGTAAATATATCATAGAAATCTTAAAACACTTAACAAAAGAATCAAAGTACAACGTTAAAGATTCAACCGAATTTAAACAATTAATTAACAATACATACATTCATCAAGATGAAGTTATGATTTCTTTTGACGTCGTATCACTTTTTCCAAGTATACCCGTCAATTTGGCTATGAGAATAATTGGGGAAAAATGGGAAAAACTTAATGAATACACCAAAATACCTAAAAATTTATTTATGGAACTTGTATCATTTTGTATCAAAGACTCCAGATACTTTAGATATGACGACAAGGTATTCGAACAGACTAAAGGTATGCCTATGGGGTCTCCTGCTTCACCGGTAATAGCAGACATTGTGATGGAGGAACTATTGAACGATGCTATTAATAAGATGAAAACTGAACCGAAAATATTAACCAAATATGTTGACGATATATTTGGAATAATTAAAAAAGATGATGTTGAAAACACACTAAAAATTCTTAACGAGTTCCAACGACAAATTCAGTTCACGATAGAAATGGAAAAGGACAACAAACTACCATATTTAGATACTGTAGTACACAGAATAGACAACGTTATCAAAGTAGATTGGTACCAAAAACCCATGGCCTCAGGAAGATTGCTCAATTTTTACTCCAAACATCCCAGAAGAATAATAATGAATACGGCCACAAATTTCATAAATCGAGTTCTGGAAATAAGTGACAATGTTTTTCATAAACAAAACGTTGTAAAAATAAATAATATATTAAGTATGAATGACTTTCCGAAAAAAACAATTAGGAATTTAATCAAACACGTAAAAACTAAAAATCGTTCAAATCCACAAGATAAACAACAGAAAATGTACAAATCAATAACATATATACCTGGTTTTTCAGAAAGATTGAAACATTCTGACATATATGATAAAGATAACTACGAATTAGCTCTTCGGACAAATTGTACAACTAACAGATTATTTAGCAATACAAAATCAAAACTAGCAAAAGAAGATAAATCTAACTTGGTGTATGAAATTACATGCAAAGGTGATAAGTCCAATGTATGCCAAAAGGCATATGTTGGCACTACAAAATCTAAATTAAAAACTAGGCTGGCATCACATAAATCAGATTTAAAAGCGGTAAACAAACCTTTAGAGCAAAAAACTGCACTGGCAGCCCATTGTGCCTTGAGTGGACATCAGCCAGATTTTGAAAATGTTAAAATATTAGTGCAAGAGAATAATTACAACAGGAGATACACGCTAGAAATGCTGCACATAACTAATTTACCAGAAGAGAAAAAATTAAATTACAAAAGAGACACTGAGAACGTAGCTCAGATTTTTAAACATACCATCAACAAATATAAAGTTCAAACTAAATAACACTTGCAATCGAAAACTTACAGTGCGATAGACGAAAAACTTTTTAATTAGTTTTTTATTTTAAACAAGTATGTTTTTATTGTTATTTGTTTTTTAATGTTTGGTGTTAATTCTAATTATTTTTAAACAATAAATTTTGTGTATTTTATGATTAGATCCCCTGAAGATGAGCAACGGAGTTGCCTCGAAATATTGGGTATAAAATAAAAATAATAAAAAAATTAAAAATTAAAATTGTTTTTTAATTTATAATAAACGACCTCAAATTAAATATAAATTTTAAAACTTTTAAATCGCATACTAGAGCGCGTTCAAGATTTTTTTTTTAAACAGTACGTAAAAAAACAAAAATTTTTTAAAAAAATTTTGAATTTTGGACCATTATTGAAGAAGTTATGAGTAAAAGAAGTTTGAGTAAAGGAACAAACTACCAATTTTTAAAAATTCGATATCTTTTGAAGGGGTCATCAAAAAAATCTGAAAATTTACCACGAAGGAGTTTTCGAAGGGTACTAAAAACTGTAAACAAATTGGGAAAATCTAAAAAAAAAATTTTTCAAAGTGTCCGATTTGATATGGAATGCCCCATATATATATATATTTTTTTTTTTTTATATAAATATGGAAATGGTGTAAATGACTTACTTAATTTCAGAAAAGCTTTTGCAAATGGTGACGACAAATTATTCACTTTTATTCTTTATTTTGGAAATTCAATAAAAAATTTTTGAATTAAATTGGAAATGGTGTAACTGATATTTTCCATAATTCTACAAAAAAACTAGAAATGTGGATAATTTTTTTTTTTTTCACTCTCTGTCGATAAAAAAAGCTAATCAAGCCGTAAAACATTATTTTGGGTTATATTATTTTTTTAAAAACAAATCTCGGACCACTGCATATATAGCTGTAATTTCGCCATTTATCATTTCGAGCAAGTTTGGGCAACTTGTTTCGAATGATATGGATCCATTCTATATCAAAAAAAATATAGACCGATTGTATCGAACTGAGGATCGCTGAGGATTTTTTCGGCGCGAGGTAAATATCTAAAAAATTATAACTTTTTTCACAAAAAACGCGAATTGCTGCCAGGCAAATGAGTTATATTTGTCCATGTTATTTTTTTTACAAAGGCTTATATATAAGGTTGAACTACGAAAACAAAAAGTTAAACATAAGCAATAGAAGTTTGGAAAAAAAATTAAAAAAGTATCTCAACTTTTAAAAATTGTTTACCAACTTTTTTAACTTTGAAGACCTGTCAAAGGAAAGGGTGTAATTGGATCATAAAGATAAGTTCAGAAAACCTGCTTCTATATATGCCCAACAAACTGGTAAACATTTTTTTGAGAATTTACAAATAAGGACTTTTGGCCGGAAATCGATCTGTCTGGCCCTCTGTGCATTGGACCGGTAGAAGCTGATTAAATAAAACAAATTTACAAAAAATAAAAAAAATTGTATGGGGACCGCCTTAACAATTAGAGATAAAGGGTAGGTGTATTCAGAGAAAATGTTTAGACTAAAAAAAATATTGTGGGTCGGTCATACATTTTGTTGGTCTTAAGGCACTATTAGGGCAGTTAGAGCGGTTGGAGCAAATTTTAAAAAATGTCGTTTTGTGTGGGAGCCCCCTTAAAAATTGGAGATAGGGTATTACTTAGTCTATTCCGAAGAAATGAAAAAATGGTCGGTCTTATTGATGACCCCTCTATGACGCACCATTGGAGCAGTAGAAATGATTTTAAGATTGAAAAATTACAATAAATTTATTTCAAAAAATTTTAAAAAATAGTAATAATCGTTATCCCACGATCCTCCTGGACAAAAAATTTGTAGAATCGATAGAGGTTTTACACAAAAAAAATTTCAAAAAATCGAAGAGTACAAACATTTTCAAAAGTTAAATATAAATTTTAAAACTTAAAAATCGCATACTAGAGCGCTTTTAAGAATTTTTTGGGATTTTTAAAGTGCGTAAAAAACAAAAATTTTGAAAAAAAAAATTGAATTTTGGACCATTATTGAAGAAGTTACGAGTAAAAGAAATTTGATTGAAGAAACAAACTACCAATTTTTAAAAATTCGATATCTTTTGAACGGGTCATCAAAAAAATCTGAAAATTTACCAGCAAGGAGTTTTCGAAGGGTACTTAGAACTGTAAACAAATTGGGAAAATCTAAAAAAAAAAAATTTCAAAGTGTCCGATTTGACATGGAATGCCCCATATGGACACCGAATGGAATTTAAACAAGTGTAAACTATTTTTTTTTTTATATAAAAAAAAATTTTTCGTGGATTTTTTTTTTCACAAAATATTTTTTCCGCGGAATTTTATTTTTCTCAAAATTAACTTCTTTTACCATTTATTTAACAATTTTTTTTAAATCCTTTCCGTTCGAATTTAACTTTTTTTACTTGTACGTAAAACAATTGGAATTATCGAATTACAAATTTAATAATCGAATTGCAAGTAGAATCTTCGAATTACAAGTAGAATCTTCGAATTATAATTGTAAGGATTTTTTCGAAATACATCAGTAAATTGTTAAGCAATCAGATTGACATTAAATGCATGCAAATTAAAAAATGTCAAATGTGACGTTTTACACTCATTTAATGGTAGCGTAATTTCTTGTCTAGACCAAACAGAATAGATAATGGTTTGTATTGTTGGCTTATTTTCTATTAAAAAGTTGTCATATTAACAACAAATTTAATTGTATTTGAAAATTGTGTTGTTGAATTAAAAAATCAATCATATTCTTTGTCAATACAATTAAATTTTTTCTCAATATAACAAAAAAATTATTTGAAAATAAGACAAAAATATATATTTTTTAATAATAATTTTTTTTAAAAAATATGTTTATAAATCTTACCTCTGTATTAATACAACGAACTTTTGGCAATAAACTACAACCACCATTATTTATGGCACATTCATCGATATCCAAACATGTTAAACCATTGCCAGTATAGCCTACTGGACAAGGACCACATTTAAAACTACCTGGCAAGTTAATACATTCACTATGGCATGGATTAGTGGAACTATCACACTCATTCACATCAATATCACAGGCCAATGATGCTAGATTAGTCGCATTCGTTGTTGTAGTATTCCGTAACCAACCCTGTTCACATATACAGGTATAACCTTGGGGATTATTAGCCGGTACGCAGGTTCCATGACCACATAACTCCTGTGATTGATCTTGTTGACAAATGGCATTGCGTAAACGACAGTGAGTTCCCTTAAATCCTTTAGCACAAGTACATCTTAAAGATAGAGAAAGTACATTGTAATTCGAAAAATATCAACTAAATTTCCATTCATGGATTCGGCAAAGTCGAATTTAACTTTTTTACATGTTTTAACTTACTTGTAACTTCCTGGTGTATTTATGCATAAAGCATTGTTTTGACATCCCAAATCAGTACCGGCCAGCATATAACATTCATCAACATCTTCTTCACAAGTTTTACCCTACAAAACAAAATTACAATAATATGCCCCTTTTTATATTTTAAACAATATTTAACCAAATACACAGAAAAATATATTGAAAAAAAAACAAACTCATTGTCAGTAATCAGTGATTAATCACTTATATTTAAAAACCAAAAAATAATAAAGAATTTTTTAATTGACGCAAATAAAAATTTCTGAAAAATTTTTATAAAAATTTGAGTAAATTATTTTATAAAAATTAAATATTTTCTTTTAATTTTTTTTTAAGTCTGTTTAGTTTTAAATTCTCATTTAGTTCATAGTTCTTTTGTATACTATGTATATTAGGGTGGCACGAATAATGACTTTTTTTAATTTCATCGATTGCCTTGCAAATTATGTTTCGTTTTGGTCTAAAAAGTCTATGTTTAAATTTTTAGCAAAATCGGACAAAATTAACCCATGCCTTTGGGGGGTTAAAGTAAAAGTTAAAGTAAAGTCCCAAAAAAAAATTTTTCCTATACAAATCAAAAATTTGTTTTAGATTTTTAAATTTATTTTGCTTAATTAGCTTATTAACGTCTAAAAATTTCATTTTGATGGGATAAACCTTCATTTTCAAAATTAAATTCGAAAAAAGTTGGGGTCCTACTGTAAAATTTTTAAAAAAATTTTATACCCTACACCACATTGTGGAACAGGGTATAATGAGTTTGTGCTGATGTTTGTAACTACCCAAAATATTGGTCCTAGACCCACATTTAAGTAAACCGATCGACTCAGATTATGACCCAATGCATTATGGACATAATCCTCATATTAGTTGTGGGGACTATGACCATTTCAAAAACGGCCATAATCCCAATGGGAACTATGTCCCTTCCCTGTTGGGATTACGACCGAAAGTTTTTCGGTCATAACCGCCATTCATGTTATGGGGACTAAGTCCAAAACAATTTGGGTCGTAATCTCTCTTAATGCATGGAGTTTGTAATCCCTAAGCCCGGTCGAAGGCCGGCTACGCAGAAAAACTTTTAAGACAAAAAAAAATTTCACATAATTATTGGGATTATGACCTATTAGTATAGTAGACATAATCCCTGTAACGGGGATTATGTCCACTTTTTACGTGGTCATTGTCCCCATAAAACGGGGAATTATGTCCATTTTTATTGGGATTATGTCCAAATTTTTTTCGGTCATAGTCCCCACTACCGTTATGGGGATTATGACCGAATTCGTTTTGGTCATAATCCCCATATCGGAAATGGGGATTACGTCTGTGGGGATTATGTCATGTCACCCCTTTTTTCACTTAAATTTGGTTTGTGAGTGTTTTTTACACTTATTAAAGATTTGACAAAAGATACATCAAATCGATCCATGTTTAAACTTGGGACCCATTTTCCAGAAAACACTGGTGTAGGGTATTATACGACTGGTCTTGACCGACCAAAACTTTCTTACTTGTTTAATTTGTTTTAGTTCATATTTTTCTTAAAACCAAGGAAAATAATTTTAATTAGAAAATGAAAAAAAATTTACAATAGTTTAGTTCATACACATTTGAGGACTAAATTGGGTCCAGACCTCATTGGGTTCGGACCCCATGGGTCCAGACCCTGTTGGCTCAAGACCCCGTTGGGTATTTTAAGGGTCCCATAGATTTTGGTTCAAAACTTTTGTCAGTTTCGCTCTACCTAGCTTTGTTTTTGAGATAAGGAAATTAGGATCCAGATAGGGTCTTGAAAAACTATTTTTCGGAGGGCTTTCAAGTATTTTGCGTAAGTGTTCTTCGAGTCAAAAGACGTTGGACTTTTTGTCGTGTCGGCAGTATTTACCGATATATGTGCATAAGGGCTTTTTACCAAAAACGTTTTTTTTTTTTTATTCTTGCAACTCTAGAAGCGGAATATGAATTCTTACGGCCTAAAAGATTTTTGAGATTTTTTTCGGTCGGGATCAACTCGCTTAAATCGATTTTATCTAAAAAAATTTGGTTATTTTTATTATTATTCTCTGGTGCCTTTTTAACACTGAGATTCTCCCTTGTAAGAAGCTTAAAGGTAGTGAATTTGAAATATTTGGGTGGGTTTTCGTCTCAGTGACACAACTTATGAAACCGATGTCTTCCGGTCGGAATGAAATTTGCACCAAGTTTAGTCCATTTTGATAGTAGTTTGGACACATTTTTTCAACGAGATCGATGAGGAGGACTCTCTTAGTTAAAGGGGATCGAAATTTGATATTTGGGCCAAACTGGTGTTTTTTCGCACCCATTAAATATACTATTACCTATCTCAGAAAAATTTGTCTAAAAGATACACTCAAAATAATTCTACAGTAAAAGGTTTAGTAAGTGATTTTGTACAAAAATCTACTAATTATTTACTAATTTTAGTATCTTCAAAGTACTAAAATTAGTAATTTTTACTGGTTTTCAATAAATTTAGTAAAAAATTTTAGTATTGGTTACCAATTTCTGCACTAGGTCCTTTTGAACTAAAATTTAGTTAAATTTTTAGTATTTAATACCCACGTTTTTTTTTGGGGTGTAGCAATTTCTTTAATCATTCGAAAAAAAAATTATCAAAAAAAAAAAAAAAATTTAATTTAAAACTTTTTTGACTTTTGTTCAAAATGGGCCCTTCTTTTTACTCAAAAGAAAGCTTATGTCTTTTCCTTAAAGAGCTATGGGGTTGCTTACAAAAAAAAAATAAAAAAAAAGATGTAAATTTTGATCGAATTTTTTTTGTTAAAAAACAAGGAAAACGGTCAAATAATGGTTAAATGGGATTACGAAATTTTTTCTAATTATTTGATAAGGTTCTTTTTGTGTGTGAAATACAATAAATATCGTGAAAACTTAGTTATACTGATTTGAGTCCAGGAAAAAATGGTCTCCCCATATATATACGCAAAAATCACTTCCCTAAAATTCGAAAGTCGCCTCTAATTCTAAGTACTACAGTCGAACTCGGTTATAACGAACTCGGTTATAACGAATTCTCGGTTAAAACGAACTACTTATTATGGTCCCACGAACACAATTTCATGTATATTTACCTTTTTATAACGAACTCCCATAAATATTTTGAAATTTGCGGCAATTATGTTTGCAAAACTCACAAAAGGTTAGAAGTTATTGGTTAAATTTACAATTTTGATAATTTTTTTTACATTTTTAATGTTTTCTTCTTAACACTCAGAAAATTATATAAGTTACTACATGTTAGTTGTTTGTATATTTTACAGTAGTAAGTTGTTTTCAACAACAAAGTCAGTTGTTTTTGTATGAAAAATATCAAACAACTATTTCTGTTAGTTATTTTAAGTAGTTTTTTTTGAATAACTAACAAAAAAGTACACTCAAAAAATTATGTTAGTAAAATCAACTGAAAATGTCAGTTAAAATAACTACTTTGTAAGTTGTTTTGGGGTCAACTACATTTTCAGTTAAATCAACTAACAATGTTAGTTATTTTAACTGACAAAAAATAACTGACTTATGTAGTAAAAACTACTTACATTTGTAGTCAAAAACACTAAAATGTAGTAAAAATAAAATAATCAATATATACTTTTTTTTCAAATTTTTTTTAGAAAAGAAAACTGAAGACCAAATTTTTTCCAAGTTTTTTTTTTTTTAAAAAAACAAAATTTAATTTTTTGGAAAAAAACTTAAAAAATTTTTCAGTGATAAAAAAAATAAAATTTACTACTTTAAATATCTGTTACTACATTACAGTACTTTTTTGTAAGTTATTCAAAAAAAAGACTTAAAATAACTAACAGAAATAGTTGTTTGATATTTTTCATACAAAAACAACTGACTTTGTAGTTGAAAACAACTAATTACTGAGTTAAAACACCTCAATTCAACCGAAAAAAGTAGAATTTTTGACCTTACCCCTTTCGAATTTGAAGAAACTTGGAATATAGTTGGGCCCTTACAAAGAAATCATAGTGCCAAATTTTTGGACTTCTGGTAGTTTTTCTTCCCGAGATATGGGGTCTTGAAAATTGGCAAAATCGTATATATTTGACAAAAGTGTTCTGAGATAAATAAAGATAACTCGAAAAGTAATAACAATGCAGGCCTCAGTCAGGTTGCAAATAATAGGTAATGAGACAGCCTTTAAAATGGCGTTCCCCAAGATTTTTTTTGAAAAAGGTCAAGGGTCATTGGTTTTAACCTTAATTTTTGGAGAGCTATATCTCAAAAAACGATATTTTTAAAATTTTGGAAAAAGTATATGTTATTAAGGATCACCTATACTACTTAAGTTTAAATTTTCAGGATGGAGACTTCATTGGAACTTTTAATATTAATAGAAACATAATGACAGTAAAGAAAAAGCGGTGTTTTTTCCCTTACAGAAAAAAAAAATTTTTTTGTCTTTGAGATTCTGGTACCAAATTTCACTTTTCTGAATGTTTTTGAAGTGCTGAGTGCAAATATGACCTTTGAACTGGCCTATCGCAATTAGTTTTCGAGATATCTGCACATTAATGTGTGAAAATTGCTAAAATGCTATTGCTGTGTTTTTTTGAACATTTAGGTGCTTATATCTTGAAAAGTAATAGCGATAGGCCAGTTCAAAGGTCATATTTGGACTCAGCACGTCAAAAACATTCAGAAAAATTAATTTTGGTACCAGAATTTCACAGACAAAAAAAATGTTTTTTTTTTTGTAAGGGAAATTACACCGCGTTTTCTTTCCTGTCACAATGTTTCTATTAATATAAAAAGTTCCAATGAAGTCTCCATCCTGAAAATTTAAACTTAAGTAGTATAGGTGATTCTTAACAACATATATTTTTTCCAAAATTTTAAAAATATCGTTTTTTGAGATATAGCTCTCCAAAAATTAAGGTTAAAACCAATGACCTTTGAAGGCTGTCTCATTACCTATTATTAAAGGCTGTCTCATTACCTATTATTTGCAACCTGACTGAGACCTGTATTGTTATTACTTTTCGAGTTATCTTTATTTATCTCAGAACACTTTTGTCAAATATATACGATTTTGTTAATTTTCAACACCGCATATCTCGAATACTGGAATGACCAGAAGCCTGAAAAATTGGAAAAATCTCTTTTTTGTAAAAGTAAACCCCAGTACTAAATTTCATTAAATTTGGAGGGGGTGCGGTCAACTCCTCGGTTGAATTGAGGTGTTTTAGCTCTACTGTAAAATATGCAAACAACTAACATGTAGTAACTTACATATTTTTCTGAGTGTACTGTGATGTAGTAACAGTTATTTAAAGTAATTAATTTTATTTTTTTATCTCTGAAAAATCTTCGAAGTTTTTTTCCAAAAAATTCAAATAAATAAATTTTCGTTTTTTTTATTTTTCACAACTTTTTTTTTTTTTTTTTTAAAAAATTTGAAAAAATTTGGTCTTCAAATTTTTTTCTGAAAATTTTTTTGAAAAAAAAAAAATATTTATTGATAATTTAATTTTTACTACATTTTAGTTATTTTGACTACAAATGTAAGTAGTTTTTACTACACAAGTCAGTTGTTTTTTGTCAGTTAAAATAACCAACATTGTTAGTTGATTTAACTGAAAAAGTAGTTGACCCAAAAACAACTTACAAAGTAGTTATTTTAACTGACATTTTCAGTTGATTTTACTAGCATAATTTTTTAAGTGAATGAGTGGTTTACTTTCAAAAAAACCTCAAATAAAACAAAATTGGAACTTTTTTTTGGAAATAAAACAAGGTGGATATAAAATATACCCCGCTTATAACGAACTATTTTTACTGGTCCCTCGGAGTTCGTTATAACCGGGTTTGACTGTATAAACAATTAAACACTTACCGTATATCCTTCAGTACATTCACAATGAAAAGCATTATATGAATCATAACAAGTTCCACCATTTTTACAAGGTTCTGTGGCTTCAGCACATTCATCCTTTTTTAAATTACGTTCCAATGCCATTAAACGACCATTTAATCTTTGAATACGCCCCATATTTCTACGTACTACACGCAACTGCAATATACGACGTGTACGATTTTGTGTTGACATCAATCTGTTAGCGAATCGTTCCAAATCATCCTGTAATTTTTTAACTTCGCCTTTTAAGTTATCCGATGATGGTAATTCCAATTGTTTGGTATCGCCATCCAAAGTCGTGGGCGTAAAACGTTGACGAATTTTTTCCATAACATCTACATTATTTAAGTACAGCGATGAATCTCGTGATAAACGTACTGAAATGTTGCGATCATAGGCCGCCTCTAATATTAAACTTCCATCTTTTAAATGAATTTTTGGTTGATTATCATAATTACATTTAATTTCCTTTGGCATTAATATTATAAAAAGTACATTATATATTAAAATAGATTTATGTTGTTTAAACATTATTACTAAAACACTTGTAATTCCCACTTTCTTTTTTTATCCGTTGGGGGTATACACCCAGAAAAAGTTAGGAATTTTTAAGAGGTTATCGTCCTTATTTCACTTTTTTTTAATTAATTTATTTAATTATTTTTTAGTTTTTTTTCACTTTATTGTTTATTATAAGTTTTAATGTTCACGTTTTAATAGTCACTGGCACACTGTTGTTAAGTTTTCAAAATATCTTGTATTAATACAAAAATGGGCGTACATTTATCTGTATTTCAAATTAAACTTATCTCTGTAAAACCAGGTTTCTGATACAGCGTTTCCATTGGGTTATTTTAGTTTCAAATAAAAGAAACACTAAAGCAATTTACTTTTAAATTATACACTAAGGGGGAGTTATTTTTCGTATTTTTTTCTTCGATTTCGCTTAGCGTCCGGGTCGAAGTAGTTTCATTTTTGATTCAATATCAACAAGTTAAAAAGTTTAATTCCACCATAGAATTTGGATACAAATGTAGGGGAAGCCTTAATTACACTATGCTAGTCACAAAAATTAACAAGCTGGGCACCCTGCTGGTAAAGCTAATTCGGGTACGCTGAATTGAATGGAGCCGTTTTACGAAGTTAGCGCTAGTATTCGCGATATTCGCGATTTAAAATTGTAAAGCTAAAGTACAACAAAAATAAAATTTGTATGCTTTTGGGATAGTTTTTAAATACAAATTTAAAAAATGCATTGTTTTTTTCGCGAAAAAAAATTCCGCGAAAAACGAAAAAAATCCGCGAAATTTTTTTTTTTCGAAAAATTTTGTCTCTGTAACGTATCGTATTCTACTCATTTTCATAAATAAATAGCAAAATAAAAAAAATATAAAAAAAAATTTGCAAAAAAAAAAATCGCGAAAAAAAAATTCCGCGAATAATTTTTCTTTTTGTATATTCAATAGAGTTTAGATGATAAAGTTCAGCAATTGTCTAAATAATATAAAACAAGTAGAAAAGTTAAATTCGACTTTGCCGAATCTATGAATACCCTCCACAATGCATTTTTTAAAGTGTAGTACATTTTTTAACGTGAAAAATTTAACAATTTTGATTAGAAGTATTTTATTTTGAGTAAAAAACTCTTTTTTGTCATTTAAAAAAAAAAAAAAAAAAAAAAAATACTAATTTTTTTTTTTTGAGTGTAAAATTTTTTTCGAGTGTAATGTTTTTTTTATTGTACAAATATTTCTGAGTAAATGCACGTACGTATGTACACAAAATATTGTAATTTTTGTTAAAAAAAAATAAATTTTTTTTTGTGTAAATTTTTTTTGAGTGTAAAATTTTTTTGAGTGTAAAATTTTTTTTGAGTGTAAAATTTTTTTCGAGTGTAATTTTTAAGTTACCAATGTTTTTAAAACTGAACAAGTTTAAAAAGCATTGCTTTAAAATTAAACAAGTTTGAAAAGCATTGTTTATTTACCACCAATGCCTTTAAAACTTGTTAAAACACGTGGCATTTTAGATGAAACTAATCTGAAATTCAGGGTTTTGCTTATAACTTTTGAACCACTGGACCGATTGAGCTGAAATTTAATACCAAATAGACCCGGGGAACGGCAAAGATAACTGCCAAGCTTCAGTAGTATCATTATTGTCTTTAGAAAGTTATCGTGTTTTTTATCTCGTAAATTCGCGAAACACCCTTGCCGAAATTTACTCTTTTGCTCATAACTTTTGAACCACTGGACCGACCGTCCCGAATACCGTCCCGGGAATTCCCGTAAAAACTCTAGTTATGTGTTATGTGAGGCTAAAACATTCAAAATTAAATATTTTTCATTTTAGTATTTATTATTATTTTTAATTTAAAAGTATAGTATTAACATTATTGGTATTTTGATAATTTTGCTTAACATTGTAATTTACTGTCCAGCCTATGCCATCGAAGTTAGGAGTTTTCTTTGATACAATCGACAAATGATTTGTGGATGATGTAATTAAATCAGGAAGATCTGAGCCGCACAAAGTTTTAAGTAGTTTTTCCGAATTATTTGGCAAACCTTCAATAATTTTAACATTATCCAAATGACAATTTGTTGGTGTTCCCATATTAAATTCTATAATTGAAAAAAAAATCATTAATAAAAATATTTGTTTAACTATTTGTTGACAGTGAAAAAATTTTTTTTTAATATTCATTAGAGTTAAGCCGTTGATTTTTATTGCAGTAAATTATTGAATTGATTTCATTATATGTAAACAGTTTCAAATATTTAATTTAGTAAATTTTTAGTTGGCTCAATTAAAGTTTTAATCAATTATACAAAATCAGTTTTATATTTTTTTATTAAAAATTTACTCAATATTATGCATTCTTTTACTGGTTCAAAATTGAGTAATTATATACTCAATACTATTAAAAATTTAGTCAATTGTTGGTCTGTGTATTAGTAACATGTTTAAGGGCAGTTTATATGTTAACCCAGTATTGGTGGATACCAATTGTCAAATTCAAATAATTTTTCATAAAAATTATTTAAACCCGGCAAATCGTATCACCAATACTGGGAAATAGTAGATAAGGGTGGTCAAGGGTAGTTAACATGTAAATCAACCTTTAATTATATTCATTAACATTTTCATACACGGCATGAAGGCGTTCATGCTCGGAAAATTTATTATTATTTAAAATGAAACTTTACTTAATTTTAATGAAATTTTACATAATTTTAATGAAAATTTTCAAAAATTTAATAAATAAATGAAACTTTACTAATTAAATAAAAAAACTATTTTATCAATAACACCGCTCAACAGTCATTTTCCGGTTTGAATTCTGCTGATCAATTTTAGTAGACTTTGATCTCCTGATTCCAAATCTGTACTCCAAATTTCTCCATCACATCCAGATTTTTAGTTATTCACGGTTAAAAATCCGTAAATGACGATTTTTGCATTATTTGAAAGCCTGCACAGCAGCCATTGAGTGGAATACAAATCTGGTATAAAGCGCAAAAGTATAATTTGTCTTTGGTCTCCAACATAGAAAACTATTTTTTTCTAATTATTGCATTTGGTTGGGTTACAATTGCGTTTTAAAATGACTCTGTTAAAATTATCATTTTTGTAAAAAAGATAAGGATAAGATAGTTTTTTTTTTTTTGATATTTTTTAAAGAAAAACTAAAAAAATAAATATTTACAAATTTAAGTTTTCTGTGTTATTTTTCGTACAAACCAGAAGATATCTTTAATGGGTTTAAAAGTCTAGAAGAAAGAATGAAATTTTGCCTAAATTTTGAGCTCATTGCAGTAAAGATTGATCATCTAGTTTTTGTTTTAGAGCCTTTTAAAAATGGTGCTTTTTCTATTTTTTTTTCACAGTGTTTTTTTAAAATTCATGTTTGGCCAATAATAGTGCAACAACTTCACATTTTTTTGATCATGTATTTGAGGTCATAGTTCAATTCTACTCTTTATACCAGATTTTTATTCCACCCAGTGGCTGCTGTGCAGGCTTTCAAAAAATGCAAAAATCGTGTTTTTTCGCATTTTCAACAGCGAATAGTTTCAAATTCTACACCATTTACAGATGTAATTCGAAAAAGATCAATTGTAATTCGAAGATTCTATTTGTAATTCGAAGATTCCATTTGTAATTCGAAGATTCCATTTGTAATTCGAAGATTCCATTTGTAATTGTAATTCGTAAAACATCAATTGTAATTCGTAAAAAATCAATTGAAATTCGTAAAAGATCAATTGTAATTCGTAAAAGATCAATTGTAATTCGAAAAAGATCAATTGTAATTCGTAAAAGATCAATTGTAGTTCGAAAAAGATCAATTGTAATTGGTAAAAGATCAATTGTAATTCGTAAAAGATCAATTGTAATTCGAAGATTCCATTTGTAATTCGTAAAAGATCAATTGTAATTCGTAAAAGATCAATTGTAATTCGAAAAAGATCAATTGTAATTCGAAAAAGATCAATTGTAATTCGTAAAAGATCAATTGTAATTCGTAAAAGATCAATTGTAATTCGTAAAAGATCAATTGTAATTCGAAAAAGATCAATTGTAATTCGTAAAAGATCAATTGTAATTCGAGAAAGATCAATTGTAATTCGTAAAAGATCAATTGTAATTCGAAGATTCCAATTGTAATTCGTAAATTACACTGTGCAACAAAAAACACAAAATCAAATATACTTTTAAAATGAGGTAGTTAAGGTTGTTGGTCTCGTCGAAAAGATCACAAAAATGCCCATCAAACTTGCCAGACACCCTCAAATTTTAAAGTTATTGTCAAAAACGATTTTTTGGGACTTTTCTCACTAAACAACGTGTAACTCAAACATTTTTCAACGGATTTTCAATTTTTCAACTGTTTTGGATAGAAGAAGGAAAGGGCTTTTCATGTGTGTAAATTGGTCTATACATATAAAAAAGATATGTATTGATTTTTTCAACAATATCTATTTTTTTGTTTTTTTTTGAAAATTTTTTGAGTTTATCGATTTTTTTCTGTTATAGTTCGTTCAACAACATTTATGTTTATAAACGTATGCTTAAAGAAAATTTAATTGTGAATACGATGAGCTTTATGTCGAAAAAATCGGATAACAATTGACAGAGTTGTGACAATTTTTCTAAAAAAGAAAATTAAGATTTTGCTTGAAATTGCCGTTCGGATAACCCAGGCAAAAAAATATCAAAATAAACGAACATACTTAGGGATCGCGTATCAATTTTTTAAAGGTTTTTGGCCTCCTGGATTCGAATTTGACCTTAAAATCGCGCTATCATATTAAGTTTTTTATATATCAATTTATGTTAAATATCTCAAAAACCTGACGAGCTAGAGCAATTTAAAGGCCAGATTCGGATTCAGAGCGCCAAAAACCTTTAAAAATTTTGTACATGACCTCTTATGATAAAATTATTTTTTTTTGCCTGGGATGTCTGAACGGCGATTTCCTGCAAAATCTTAATTTTCTTTTTTAGAAAAATTATCACAACTCTGTCAATTGTTATCCGATTTCTTTAAAATAAAGCTTATCGTTTTCAGAATCAAATTTTCTTTAAAAGTACGTTTATAAAGATAAAGGTTGTTATACGAACTATAGCAGAAAAAAATCGATAAACTCGAAAAATTTTCAAAAAATAACAAAAAAATTAGATATTGTTGAAAAAATCAATACTTATCTTTCTTAAATGTATAGACCAATGCACACACATAAAAAGCTCCATCCTTCTTCTATCAAAAACAGTTAAAAAATTTAAAATCGGATGAAAATTTTCTGAATTACAATAGGTTTAGTGAGAAAAGTCCCAAAAAAACGTTTTTTGACAATATCTCTAAAATTTGAGGGTGTCTGGCAAGTTTAATGGGCATTTTCGTGATCTACACCATTTACAGATGTAATTCGAAAAAGATCAATTGTAATTCGAAGATTCTATTTGTAATTCGAAGATTCCATTTGTAATTCGAAGATTCCATTTGTAATTCGAAGATTCCATTTGTAATTCGAATACTCCAATTGTAATTCGAAGATTCCATTTGTAATTCGAAGATTCCAATTGTAATTCGAAAAAGATCAATTGTAATTCGAAAAAGATCAATTGTAATTCGTAAAAGATCAATTGTAATTCGTAAAAGATCAATTGTAATTCGAAAAAGATCAATTGTAATTCGAAAAAGATCAATTGTAATTCGTAAAAGATCAATTGTAATTCGTAAAAGATCAATTGTAATTCGAAGATTCCAATTGTAATTCGTAAAAGATCAATTGTAATTCGAAAAAGATCAATTGTAATTCGAAGATTCCAATTGTAATTCGTAAAAGATCAATTGTAATTCGAAAAAGATCAATTGTAATTCGAAAAAGATCAATTGTAATTCGTAAAAGATCAATTGTAATTCGTAAAAGATCAATTGTAATTCGAAAAAGATCAATTGTAATTCGTAAAAGATCAATTGTAATTCGAAAAAGATCAATTGTAATTCGAAAAAGATCAATTGTAATTCGAAAAAGATCAATTGTAATTCGTAAAAGATCAATTGTAATTCGTAAAAGATCAATTGTAATTCGAAAAAGATCAATTGTAATTCGAAAAAGATCAATTGTAATTCGAAAAAGATCAATTGTAATTCGAAAAAGATCAATTGTAATTCGTAAAAGATCAATTGTAATTCGTAAAAGATCAATTGTAATTCGTAAAAGATCAATTGTAATTCGAAGATTCCATTTGTAATTCGAAGATTCCATTTGTAATTCGAAGATTCCATTTGTAATTCGAAGATTCCAATTGTAATTCGAAAACCAACGAGTAAATCAACAAAAAAACAATGTTTTTAAAGGCGTAAGAAACGATTTTATACTCGTTGTTTTCGAATTACAATTGGAATCTTCGAATTACAAATGGAATCTTCGAATTACAAATGAAATCTTCGAATTACAATTGATCTTTTACGAATTACAATTGATCTTTTACGAATTACAATTGATCTTTTTCGAATTACAATTGATCTTTTTCGAATTACAATTGATCTTTTACGAATTACAATTGATCTTTTTCGAATTACAATTGATCTTTTTCGAATTACAATTGATCTTTTTCGAATTACAATTGATCTTTTTTGAATTACAATTGATCTTTTACGAATTACAATTGATCTTTTACGAATTACAATTGATCTTTTTCGAATTACAATTGATCTTTTTCGAATTACAATTGATCTTTTTCGAATTACAATTGATCTTTTACGAATTACAATTGATCTTTTTCGAATTACAATTGATCTTTTTCGAATTACAATTGATCTTTTACGAATTACAATTGATCTTTTTCGAATTACAATTGATCTTTTACGAATTACAATTGATCTTTTACGAATTACAATTGATCTTTTTCGAATTACAATTGATCTTTTTCGAATTACAATTGATCTTTTACGAATTACAATTGGAATCTTCGAATTACAATTGATCTTTTTCGAATTACAATTGATCTTTTACGAATTACAATTGGAATCTTCGAATTACAATTGATCTTTTACGAATTACAATTGATCTTTTACGAATTACAATTGATCTTTTTCGAATTACAATTGATCTTTTTCGAATTACAATTGATCTTTTACGAATTACAATTGATCTTTTTCGAATTACAATTGATCTTTTTCGAATTACAATTGGAATCTTCGAATTACAAATGGAATCTTCGAATTACAATTGGAGTATTCGAATTACAAATGGAATCTTCGAATTACAAATGGAATCTTCGAATTACAAATGGAATCTTCGAATTACAAATAGAATCTTCGAATTACAATTGATCTTTTTCGAATTACATCTGTAAATGGTGTACTCAACAAGACCAACAAACTATACTATGTCACATCAGAAGTATTTTTTCACTGTAGCACAGTGTTATTAATGTAAATTCAGTTGATGTTTTTCGAATTACAATTGGAATCTTCGAATTACAATTGATCTTTTACGAATTACAATTGATCTTTTACGAATTACAATTGATCTTTTTCGAATTACAATTGATCTTTTACGAATTACAATTGATCTTTTTCGAATTACAATTGATCTTTTACGAATTACAATTGATCTTTTTCGAATTACAATTGATCTTTTCCGAATTACAATTGATCTTTTACGAATTACAATTGATCTTTTACGAATTACAATTGATCTTTTACGAATTACAACTGGAGTATTCGAATTACAATTGCAATCTTCGAATTACAATTGGAGTATTCGAATTACAAATGGAATCTTCGAATTACAAATGGAATCTTCGAATTACAAATGGAATCTTCGAATTACAAATAGAATCTTCGAATTACAATTGATCTTTTTCGAATTACATCTGTAAATGGTGTAGACGTGATGGAAAAATTTGGAGCACAGATTTGAAATCAGCGAGCCAAAATCTTTAAAAATTTTTATTATACTTCAAACCGGAGTCAAAAACCTTAGATTTTTTGAGCGGTGTAATTAAATACCGGCTGTATAAAATATATTTAAAAAAACATACCCATAAATTCCAATTCTATAATATTTGGAGCTGGTACAACAATATCCCAACGGCATTCCGAAAAGTTACGATCATTCTCATATAGTGGACTAGAAACTAGTCCCTCATTGGAAAATAAACTTCCACCGCAACCAGGTGTTAAATTACGATCACTTGCTGTATAGTGGACATGAATTGAGCTGTAGTCGGCTGCCTCAATACGTACAGCATTTGTTGTGGTATACAAATTTACATTGTTGTATGCATTTTGGCAGCGATCAAATAAAGTTTTATTCGTTTTCAGATTAGTAATCTGCAAACAGAAAGTTAAAAAAAAAAAATATTTCAAAAATCGGGACCGCTTACAATAGAGGTTTCCCGGGTATCTACATACGATTTTTTTTATCTTTTTTAGTTAGAATATGTTTAAGACGACAAAAATCGATTTTTGAAGTGATTAATTCATTTTCAAAAGGGCCACAACCAGGGCTGTCAGATATGGCGATTTCTCGCCAATTTGGCGATTTTGGCGATTAATCTAAACACTGATTTTAGCATGAAGAACTTGTTTATTTTGCAAAACAAAATTATAATTAAAATCGTCACATGTTGTATTTTCTAATATAATTATTAAATTTTGCAAAAATAGACAAATTATACGGTTTAAGGTTTTTTTAAAAGTTTGGCGACAACAACAACAAAAAAATCTGACAACCCTGGCCACAACCAGTCCCAGCGAAAACTAGGTAATGTTTTGTGAAAAGTAATGACTGCCAATTACATTACTTATAACAGCTACTCATTACCCACTGCATTACTTTAATCCAAAAGGCAGCTAGAGGCTTATATTGTAATGTGTCAGTACTTTTTTGCAATACTATAAATAATTAGTTATTCAGAACGTTAAAAATGAATACTTATTTGTAAGTTCACTTGGGAAATTAAGTCCAATCAGAAAAAACAATATTTGTTTTATAAGGGTTCAAGTTGAAAAAATGCAGAAGAAAAATTGAATTTCTAAAAATTATAGACATTTCTGGTATTTCCTATACCGGTTTCAAACACCCCAGTTAGTGTCATCATCAGTAGGATTTTAAATGTCGGTTTGTCATGTTAATGAAAACTGTTTTTTATATATGTGAATATTTATAGTTTCTACAGAATAAATTTTGACAGTTTCCAACACTACAATTCTATTTCTAGCAATCTCAACCTCACTTCATACTTTCTTTCAACTTTTTTGTCTCTTACATTATTTCGCAAGGGTTACCAACATGATCTGAAATTACAGACACAAATGAAGAAATTTGCATTTTCTGTTTCGGAGACGTGCCTGATATCGACATATTTTGTCTGTTATTTTATTTGATTTTTTCTGTAAGTACAGATCGAGCACGGGCTCTAATTATATTTGTTATAAGGGCTCAAGTTGAAAAAATGCAGAAGAAAAATTGAATTTCTAAAAATTATAGACTATCAAACTACACTACTTTTTCATATTTTGTGATTTTTAAAAAATGAAAATCGCGAATAAAATCGCGAGATTTTGAAATTTAATAAAACTGTAAATAGGAATGTCTAAATGGCTCCATAGTGTATCTATGTACACAATCTAAGGATCCCAGGTCAAAAAATAACCTTTTTCTCGTTATGATTAATGGAAAAGGCGTATATTCGCACAAAACTTTTTTTGAAAATTGGGGGGGTCAAAACTGATTTTTGAGACATGGTTTGTTTGGCATTTTTTCTTAGAATTTTATGCAGAATCCAAATATCTTAGACGATTTTGTCGAAAATTTTGCTCCGAACAATTCACTCCGCTCTAAAGTACATACCAATAATTGTTAGTAGTACTAATTACTATACTCATTACTAGTAATGCAAAAAGTTGTTGGGGTGTTTTTTGTTGTTCGGCAGCATATTACGAAATTCGGAGTTAGATACCCGGTATATCATTCTTGATAACATAAACTTACCTTGAAATGTAATTTTTTGCAATCGTTATTTTTAAAATACATTGTAGACATAAAAAAGTTAAGTGTATAATTTTCAGATACTATAATTGTATCATTACAAAAATAATTTTCCTTGGCATAGCCGTAGTATGCGATATTATTACTTAACATTGTGTGGGTTCGATTACAAGCTAGAAGAGAATTAAAACTTTTTTTAGCCAATATATAATCAATGTTATTATAAACTAGAAAAATAGTCTCCGTTTACCATTAAGTCCAGTTTTTATACCCTCCACTTAGGCTGAGTTTTTGAGTTGTAAAATTTAATGGTTTTAGGTTTCAACTGAGTTAAAACCACAAATTCTGTTTTTGAGAAGTGGTTTATTTTAAGTTTAACTCACCAATGATGGAGAGTTAAACTAAGGTACAGAAATGCCAAAAAAACACCTCTGATTTTCAAATATACTGGTTAGTATTGCCATGTTGTGGTATTTTATTCGAAAAATTGTGCGATGATGGCAACTATTCTAATTGGAAATGTGGCATTTGGTATGGCAATACCGCGTTAATCGACATTTGCTAAACTTGAACTGAAAAACAGAATGCTTGGTTAAACTTGGGTTTAATTTTTATAAAGTTTAATAGAACTCCCGGTTAAACTAAGTTAAAGCGATATGTCAAAAACGCAGCCTTAGTGATAGAGGGTATATATAAGTTTGTCATTCCGTTTGTAACTCATCGAAATATCGGTCTGGGACCCCATAAAGTATATATATTCATGATCCCCGATCGATTTTAAGACATTCTAGCGATGTCCTTCTGTCCGTCTGTCTGTGGAAATGGTGATCACGACCAAAATACTACACGGATAGGACTGAAACTTAACACATTTATTGGAAGTTCTCCTGAGAAGTTTGGTATTGCATTTGAGCGATATCGATTCAGCGCACAGTGGGGAAAATTTGACTTTTTTTGTCCGATTTTGCCTACAGGTCGCAATTCTTAACCAATTTGTTTTTTCTTTTTATGTATTTTAGCTAATAAAATTCTGCATCGATCTGTCATGGTGGATTTCTAAAAATCGTTTTTGTTTTATTTGAATATTTTTTTAAAGTTCAGAAAATCCCCACTGTGCAGCGGTTTAAAAGTTATGAACGAAAATGTAAGAACACCTCAAAAATTTTAGTACATTCAATATAACCTAAAAATACAAAGTGCTTTAATTCGGCTTCTGGTTGACATATCCCAGCAAAACTTAGATTACCAAATAAGGTATAAAATATGGTATAGGATCTCTTATTTTATACATTGCAGCATTGATGATTTTAACAGGCGATGAGACTCAAAGTAATGCATCCACATTATCACAAAGAATACCAGTAAGGTATAAAATAAGTCATAAATTTATAACGAAGAATACGAGTAAGGTGTAAAATATATGATATTTTACAGAAATGTAGGGGACATCTCAGATGTAAAGAAAGCATAGTTTTATATACCGATATACAAACAGGCCAAAGCTGGGAAACTATAACCGCATCTAAAATAACATTGCGCTGTGATCTTTCAAAACGCCGACACGCATATATGTTATTATGTCTGTTCTACCAGAATCAATCGTCGGACACCGTAATTTTGGAAAAGTTTGAAATTGTGGTACAGTGTTATAGACCTAACAAAAAATGGATCACTTCGGTCCAAGTTTAGACTTCGGACCAATTTTTCTTCAAACACTTGTGTAGGGTATTAATTTTCTAACGTTTTTTAAATTTAAATTGATTACAAATACATAATTGTAAATAACAAAAATCCTTATTCTTACCATCACTTCTCTGGGCTATGAATTCAAAACCTTTACCCTCTTCCAACTGATCACTATGAAATGTAATTTCGGCCGTATTATCATATGCTCTTGACATTTTATAATTTTTTGTTTGACCGCAAATGTAGTTAGAAGCCTTTAAAAAATAATTAAAAATATTAATAAACTAATTATTTTATATTATGTTTAAAGGGGAATAACTTACGTAGGTTCCCTTTATGTGTATGTAATCAATGCATTTGCCTGTAACCTGTGAAACATTTTGTAAGTCAACATAATCAAAATGAATTTCCAAACCATGTTTTGAAGTTAAGCGCCAAGTACAGTGAGTGTTAGGTGCATATTTAGCTTCTCCATTTTGGCGAAAAGTAAATTTATATTTCTGTAAAAAAAATTATAAAACCGTTGGAGTTATTAGAATTTAAAAAACTGAACTAAAAAATGAGAAAATTAACTCAATTGTAAGAAAAAATTTTTATATTTTTGGGCCTCGAGCTAGAATAAAACTCTAATCGAATATATAAACATACACTCAAAAAAAAAAAGTGAACTAAAATCTGGGTAAATTAACTCAATTTTGAGATAAAGAGGGAATGATTTGGCTCCAAAGATTTTTTTTCTTGGTTGTAGTTCACAATTTTCCCAAAAATAAGGAAAACAAAGTTATTTAATTTTAAGCCAATTTTAACTAGAAATGGGGAAAATTATACTTCACATTTTAGAAATAGATTGGGTCTAGACCCTGGACCCATGGGTTCGGACCCCATTTAACTAGAGACACCGTTGGGTCCTTTAAGGGTCCCCATAGATTTTGAACCAAAACTTGTGTCCGTTTCGCTCTAACTTGCTTAGTTTTTTAGATACGGTAATAAGGACTCAAAAACTAATAATCGGAGGGCTTTCGTGTATTTTGCGGAAAGGTTCTACGAGAGCTACAAAAATGCCGTTGGACCTTTTCTCGTGTTGGCAGTATTTACCGAGATATGTGCATATATAAAATCTCGGGAATTTCAAATTTTAGATCTAAAATTAGGGTCTTGAGACCCCGACAGATATGCAGAGCTAGGCTATTCCATATTTTTCTTCGTAGTCTTTCTTTTGAAAATTTCATCCGTTTCGCTCTATCTCGCTTAGTTTTCGAGATATCGCCATTTTGAATTTTTAACTAAATTCTAAGAAGTTATTTACTAAATTCTCAGAAGTCATTAACTAAATTCTAAGAAGTACATTTCCTCAATTCAAAGAAAAGAAATACGATGATGTTTTTTTTAGTAAATTTTAACTAAACTTGAACTAAATTGTTTTTTAAAGGAATATGTCTTAAAAATAAAGATACGATTCTTAGATTTGTGGAAAATTTCTTTGGCAGTAAGAATTTTTTTTCTAATATAAAAAAAATTCAATTAAAGAAAACTATGAACTAATTATAAGTAAATGAACTAAAATTTTTTCCTCATAGTTAAGAAAATTTCTCATTTTTAAGTTAAATTTAACTAAATTTTAGGAAAATTCATGATAAATTTTCAAAGACATTTTTTCCTTAATTTTAGTTATGTCTTTTTTTTCAGTGTATATAAAGGCCAAATAAATACATTTTATTTTTATGTATTTTTTGGTACTAAAAATAAAAAACAAAATTTAAAAAATTTTTAGCTCTTAAAAATAAGGAAAACAAAGTAATTTTATTTTTTTGCCAATTTTAACTAGAAAATGGGAAAAATTTCATTATATTTTAGTTCACACATATTTGAGGACTTGGTTGGGTACAGACCCCATTTGAATCCAAAAATTTTGTCCGTATCCCTCTACCTTGCTTAGTTTTGGGATACGGAAATTAGGGGTCTGATAGGGTCTTGAAAATCTTATAAACTAGATAACTTAAAATGTATTACTCGGAGGGCTTTCGGAGTGTTCTACGAGTCAAAAGCTACAAAAATGCTGTTGGACTTTTTTTGTGTCGGCAGTATTTACCGAGATATGTGCATTAACACCCCCAAAATTTACACATTTCATGAAAAAAAATATTTAATAGTGTGTGCCACCGTTGGATAGGTAATAAAGAAACCTTTCTTCTCATATGTAAACACCATATAGTTTCTTAAATTTCTTAAAAACGATTTTTTCGTCATTTTTTTACCCATGTTTTAAACCCCTAAATCCTCGATGTGGCCGATAAATCGAGACACTCCATCCTTAGAATTGTCTCTTTTCTATATATTTTAAGTTTCAAGCAGGGTTGAAATTGAGATACTTCCCTTGTTAGTGAAAGTGAAACTGATAAATAAAAATAGTCTATTATGATTATATCTACACTCAAAAAAAAAGTGAACTAAAATCTGGGAAAATTAACTCAATTTTGAGAAAAAGAGGGAATGATTTGGCTCCAAAGATTTTTTTTCTTGGTTTTAGTTCATAATTTTCCCAAAAATTAGGAAAACAAAGTTATTTAATTTTAAGCCAATTTTAACTAGAAAATGGGAAAAATTATACTTCACATTTTAGAAATAGATTGGGTCTAGACCCTGGACCCATGGGTTCGGACCCCATTTAACTCGAGACCCCGTTGGGTCCTTTAAGGGTCCCCATAGATTTTGAACCAAAACTTGTGTCCGTTTCGCTCTAACTTGCTTAGTTTTTGAGATACGGTAATAAGGGGCCTGATAGGGTCTTGAGAATCTTAAAAACCGGATAACTCAAAAACTATTAATCGCAGGGCTTTCGAGTATTCTGCGGAAGTGTTCTACGAGTCAAGAGCTACAAAAATGCCGTTGGAGCTTTTCTCGTGTTGGCAGTATTTACCGAGATATGTGCATATATAAAATCTCGGGAATTTCAAATTTTAGATCTAAAATTAGGGTCTTGAGACCCCGACAGATATGCAGAGCTAGGCTGTTCCATATTTTTCTTTGTAGTCTTTCTTTTGAAAATTTCATCCGTTTCGCTCTATCTCGCTTAGTTTTCGAGATATCGCCATTTTGAATTTTTAACTAAATTCTAAGAAGTTATTTACTAAATTCTCAGAAGTCATAAACTAAATTCTAAGAAGTACACTTTCTCAATTCAAAGAAGAGAAATACGATGATGTTTTTTTTAGTAAATTTTAACTAAACTTGAACTAAATTGTTTTTTAAGAAATATGTCTAAAAAATAAAGATACGATTCTTAGATTTGTGGAAAATTTCTTTGGCAGTAAGAATTTTTTTCCTAATATTAAAAAAATCCATTTAAAGAAAACTATGAACTAATTATAAGTAAATGAACTAAAATTTTTTCCTCATAGTTAAGAAAATTTCTCATTTTTAAGTTAAATTTAACTAAATTTTAGGAAAATTCATGATAAATTTTCAAAGACATTTTTTCCTTAATTTTAGTTATGTCTTTTTTTTCAGTGTAGGGTGACCATTTTTTTCTGAGCTTAAATCAGTTTTTATGTTTTTTTTTTAAATAACTCTCTAAAATTTTTTTCTATGAGAAAACACTCATGTTTTTTCAACACTCAAAAAATGTCGGTTAAACTAACTTGACCCCAAGTATTTTGAGTAAAAACAACTTTCAAAAATAACTGCAAAAAAACAACTGTTAAAAAACAACTGCAAAAAATAACTGTTGTATTTTGCAGAAAATTTTGTAGACTTTAAACGATATCATTTAAATGTTCAGATCGTTTCAGTGCACAAAATATAACAAAATTCCACAGGTTTTGAGAATAAGAAAATCCCTCAGATTTTGAAGACTTTCTTTAAGTTTTGACAACTTTTCCTGTAAGAAAACTTTAAAGCTAATAAGCACGTGTTTTTTTTTTTAAGGCCCCGATTTTCTGAGCGCTTTTTCGAATAAGTTCTGATGACATTACCTCATCTTAGATCTCAGAATCATTTAGATTCATGCAAATGACATCATCTTTCTAAAAATATAAAAATACATCGGCCCATTGAACTTTTCGTTATAGAAAACCTCAAAGATTCTGTGCGCAATTTCATATAAATTTAAGAAGATCAAAATAACCTCAAGATCAATTTTTGCGTTAAAGAACCTCTTCACGAACTCTAATCTTCTTAGAATAAATTCATTATAAATTATCTCATTTTCAGACGTATAAAAAACAACTTATATTATGGAAATTCAAGCTTTTGTACAGAATTTTCGAATAAAATTATTCTTTATGTTGAAATGTTCAAAAATCAGTACAATCAGTACATATTTTAAAAAATCAGTACTAATCAGTACAACGTTTTTTGATCAGTATACGTGATCAAAAATCAGTACATGTACTGATCAAATCAGTACGAATGGTCAGCCTAATTATATCATAAAAAGAAATATTTTTGGGCCTCGAGCTAGAATAAAACATTTTTATTTTTACAAAAAAAAAAAAACAACATTTGATGAACAAAATATTGATTACAAAAAATATTGATGAAAAAAAAACATTATGAAAATTATGAAAAATGAATTTTTTACGTTTTATTTACCAGCTGTTGAATATTTTTATACCCTATTACACTCTGTGGTACATGGTTATTTAGTTTGTGCTGATGTTTGTTACTAAACTTGAGCTTTATTGACTTAAGGACGAATCCAATTGAATTTAGAAAATATCGGTCCATGTTTTGACCTAGCCCCCATACAAACGTTCCCTTTACATTTGGCTTAAATGACTCTAATTACCGTAATACAAAAGTTATCCTATTCAAAATATTCAGATAATCGTATTTTGTACTAATTAATCATCGTTCCAAATTTCTAAGGAATCGGGCCAGTTCTACTTGTAGTCCCCATACAAACCACCCCGCCGACTAGGGTTGCCAGACGTCCCGCATTTGGCGGGATTGTCCCGCTTTGTGTCAACGTTTCCCGCGCTGGATTCCAAATTCCCGCTTTTTTTAATTTCAGAAAATTCAGAAATTAATTCAGAAAATAAGGTGTAGAAATTTTCTGATTTAAGCAATCATTAGAAAAATCTACTGCTTCATTAATAACACTGTGCTGCAGTGAAAAAATACTTCTGATGTGACATGGTATAGGTTGTTGGTTTTGTCGAGTAGATCACAAAAATGCCCATTAAACTTGCCAGACACCCTCAAATTTTAGAGTTATTGCCAAAAAACTTTTTTTTGGGACTTTGCTCACTAAACCTTGTGTAATTCAGAAAATTTTCAACCCATTTTAAATTGTTTTACTGTTTTGGATAGAAGAAGGATAGGGCTTTCCATTTGTGTGAATTGGTCTACACATTTAAGAAAGTTATCTATTGATTTTTTCTATAAAATCTAATTTTTTTGTTATTTTTTGAAAATTTTTCGAGTTTATCGATTTTTTTTTGCTATAGTTCGTTTAACAACCATTATATTTATAAACGTAGTTTTAAAGAAAATTTAATTCTGAATACGATGAGTTTTATTATGAAAATATCGGATAACAATTAAAAAAGTTGTGATAATTTTTCTAAAAAAGAAAATTAAGATTTTGCGGGAAATCGCCGCCCAGATAACCCAGGCAAAAAAAATTAATTTATCATAAGCGGTCATGTACAATATTTATGAAGGATTTTGGAGCGCTGAATCCGAATATGGCCTTTTAATTGCTCTATCGCATCAGGTTTTTATGATATTTAACATAAATTTATATATCAAAAACTTAATAAGATAGCGCACTTTCAAGGTCAAATTCGAATTCAGGGGGCCAAAAACCTTTAAAATTATGATACGCGACCTCTCAGTATGTTCGTTTATTTTATTATTTTTTTGCCTGGGTTGTCCAAACGGCAATTTCATGCAAAATCATAATTTTCACTTTAGAAAAACTATCACAACTCTGTCAATTGTTTTCCGATTTCTTCGGCATAAAGCTCATTGTATTCACAAATAAATTTTCTTTAAGTATACGTTTATAAATATAAATGTTGTTGAACGAACTATAGCAGAAAAAAATCGATAAACTCAAAAAAAAATTCCAAAAATAACAAAAAAATTAGATATTGTTGAAAGAATCAATACATATCTTTCTTATATGTATAGACTAATTCACACACATAAAAAGTCCTATCCTTCTTCTATCCAAAACAGTTAAAAAATTTAAAATCGGTTGAAAAATTTTTAATTTACACGTGGCTTAGTGAGAAAAGTCGCAAAAAAGCGTTTTTTTACAATAACTGCAATGTACAGGAAGAGCTTCGTAATGGATTTTCTGAGCTTACTACTTTTTTTGATAATAGAATGGAAGCAAAATTTCAAGAAAATAAACGGATGCTTGATGAGCAGTTAAAAAGTGGTTTAAAGTTAATTGATGATAAATTAAATCAGTTGTCCGATACTGGTGAAAATTCTAACGAAATGGAACTGATTAAGACTGACTTAAAACATTGCTTTGATATCGTAAATGTGGTGGACAATGTAGCCAACAGTCGAATAGCTGGATTAGAAATGCAAAATAGCATTCTTCAAAGGCGTTTAAACAGGGCGGACATTATTATTAAAGGTTTGCCTAAAAAAATAAAATACCTGCAGGAACCTATTTTAAAAATTGCATCTCTATGCAGAGTTTGTATAACAAATTCAGATATACAACATTGTACGTATTTTGAAAAAGGAAATGCTGTTCTTGTCAAATTCAATTCTGTTCAAATAAGAGATGCCATAATGATAAGTTATAACAGAACCCGTAATTTAAATTTAAAGGATGTGGTTCCAACTGTAGATAGGCAAAATCAGTGTAAAATTCTTTTAAATGATCACTTGACTGATGCTGCTAAAAAATTAATTTCTATTTGCCGTAAATTAAAGAATGATGGGAAGATTGCTAGATATAAATTTAAGAATTATGATGTTCCGAAAGCCAAGGTTACAATGAGGGATCGAGCTGTAAAAACATTCACGTATGATGACTGTGTTAATCTGTCTGACGGACTAGCTGATTTAAGTGATTGTTCCTTTTCCTCTATAAATAGTACGAGTCCTGAAGATGGTTTGATAACATAGGTTGTTTTTATAATTTTAGTAAAATTTTATTTCAAAAATATTTAAAATAAGTAGATAGTTTATAGTTTTTTTTTATTTTAATTTCAAGAAAGCAAAAGTCAACTTGCAGATGGCAGGTCACAACACTAACATGAACACACACCTTTAATTCTATTGTTATTAATTTATTCACACAGAAATAAATTATAGGGGGTTGTGTACGTTTGTGGTATAATACAACCTATGGTGTGGTATTTGATGGATTAACCAAGTTTTTACTTTAAAAAACTAGGGTAAGTTATCCAATGACACTTTATAGGTTGTAATTAAACCAAAAACTGGCAAAAACAATTTTATATTTTTTTTTGAGTGTTTGAATTGATTTAAAGGTACTTATCAATGTTAGATTTTTTAACTTAAATTCAACATTAGTCGAGTTTATTTTTTTATCTTTGTTTTTATGTTTTTGATAGAATTATTTTTGATTCTTGAATTTAAAAGGGTCCTATTTCTTCTAAGAAAAGAAATAGTAAAATTTGTTACTTAAATTGATTTATGTAGATTTGATTCGTGAGTTGTTAGATTGCTCATGCATTAAATAGGTTCATGTTAGTGTAGAATGAATAATTTAGTAAATACGTTCTTAAAATTTTTAATACGGAAAATTAACAAAACTTTAAAATTATTGGTGGTATAAATTAAATTCTTATAACGGACATAATGTCTTAAGTTGTTATAAAACGGTGAATTAAGTTTTAAAAATATGTTCAAACTAATGCAGTTTGTGTGAGTATTAATTTTTATATATATATATTTTTTTTTTTTTTTATTTTTTAGTCCGCATTCATATTAAAACAAAAGAATTATTTGGGTTTGTTTATATGTGAGGGCCCATTGGATCAGGTGTGGTGTTGTGTTGGTGTGGTTTGGGATGGAGGTGTTGAATGTTGGCTTATTTCGTGCATGCGTCTTTTTGGATTTTTGTGCATACAATGAGTGTGGTTTAAGGTGTCAGTGTTTATAATTAAAAAAAAAAAACATTCACACTGGAAATTGTATCCGTTGTTAATGCTAAAATACTTAAGGATTTTTTGTGATCTAGGTTACATGCTCAATTGTTTCCATCTTTGACTACATTTCTGTTAACATTAGACTTGTTTTTTGCGGGTCGGATTAGGATTACCTCTATTTAGTTGTAGGGTGGGTGGATCAAGTTCGGATTTTTTTTTTTTATTTTTTTTTCTGAGTCTGCATGCATTTGCTGAATATGGACAGGCAACAAAATTGGAGTTGTCCAGGATGTGATAGGTATAAGTGAATACGAGTTAATCCCAGGATTTAACTAAATTTACTTTTCATTCTTTACATTTTGGAATGCGCTTAATTTGTTTTTCTGTTTACTAGTTGTATGTGGTTTCGGAAAGGAATTGTAAGGAAAAAAGTCTGGACTTGGTTTGACCCATTTTTTGACAGAAGGGTGTTGGTCCTAGTTTTGGTCCGCGGGGGCAAGGCTATTGTTTGAACTTTGGACCTTTATAACTTCTTAAATGTTACTTTTGCTTATTTGTTTAATGATTTTGTTTTATTTACTTATTAACTTCTTTTATGAAAGTGATTACTATTGTTTTTGTGTAATGAATATTAGGCAAAATCTTGGAAATGTTATCAGTGATAATAGTTTTATTCAATCCCAATTATTGAATTTTAAATTAAATCTTAATATTGGGCATTTGAATTGCACAAGTTTTAATTTGAAACCAACATCTTCAAAATTTAGTGAAATTAAAAATATTTTGGAAGGCGGTTTCTTGGATGTTGTTGGATTCAGTGAGACATGGCTGAGATCTTCCATCTCAACTAATGTAATTGATATTTCTGGCTATGTTTGTCACAGAAATGATCGTCCGAGTAAAGCTGGCGGTGTTGCTCTTTTTGTTTCTAAAAATATAAAACAAAAAGTTGTATACATCGGTGATAAGTACAGAGTGGCTGAGTGTTTGTTCGTAGAACTAATTTTTAATGATGTTAAAGTTTTAGTAGGGGTAGCATATCTACCTCATGGTGATTTCAATTGTTTAGAAAGGCAGATTTCTGATTTGATTGTTCAATATTCAAACGTTGTTATAATGGGTGATTTTAATAATAACCTTTTTGATCTTACTAAGTGTTTAGAAATTAGAAATGCTTGTACCAGGTTAAATCTATCTCTTATTCACAATTCTATACCAACCCATTTTAAAGGCAATTCTACTTCCTTATTGGATTATTTTTTGGTGTCATGCCCTGAATTCATAAAATGTTCTAATCAATTTCAATGCCCTGGTATAACACGGCATTCATTTATTTTTGTATCACTGGAAATCTTGAAGCCAGATGTTAGACAATTTTATGAGTTCTATGACTATGATGCTGTTAATATTAACGCAATGGAAGCAGCGGTGTTACAATGCAATTTTAATGAAATGTTTATGACTAATAATGTAGATGAACAGTTAACGATTTTAAATAATAATTTGAATTTTTTACATACAATTGTTCCATTACGGAAACGATTAATTCGGTATTTTGGAGACAAATGGTTTAAGGCACCTGAAATACAGTATCATCAGTCACTTAGGGACCTTGCGTATGCTGCATACTTAAATGATAAGAGTGATGTTAACTGGAAAGTATTTTGTAGGAGTAGGAATCGAGTTAAGAATGTTATAAGAAAACGGAAGAGGGAGGCTCATGGTTTGATTTTTAAGGATAAGACTAACAAGGAGATGTGGTCAGTTTTGACTAAAAATGGTGTAACTAACAATACTGATGATTTAGAAATATTGGATCCTAATGATTTAAATAATGGTTTTTCTTCAAATCAGATTATGAATACTGTTAGAGCTCCAGATATTCAACATTTGGAAAATAATGGTTTTTGTTTTCGCACAGTAGATATTTTCGAGATGAATTTAGCATTTAACCGAATAAAGTCGAAATCTATTGGTTATGATGGGTTTGCACTCAAATTTATTAAAATGTTGATTCCTATGATTGGTTCTTATATTTTGCATCTTGTTAATATGATATTTACAACTTCGGCTTTCCCAATGTTATGGAAGATTGCTAAAATTGTTCCCATAAGAAAAAGAAATGATATTAGTAGTACTGATAATTTAAGGCCTATTTCTATTCTGCCAATATTATCAAAGATGGTTGAACACTTGATTAAAAATCAATTGATGGATCATATTAGGGATAACCAATTGCTTCATGATTGCCAATCGGGATTTAGGTGTAATCGCAGCACTACTTCCTTGCTTATTGGTTTAACTGACAATATAAGGCAAAAGCTTGCTAATGATGGACTTTGTGTGTTATTGTCTTTGGACTTGGCTAAAGCCTTTGATAGAGTAAATCACTCTCTTTTAGTTGAAAAATTGAATAAATTTTATGGATTTTCTTGCACTGCGTGTAAATTGATTCTTTCGTATCTTTCAGATAGGAGGCAATATGTTTTCAGTAACGGTTCTTGTTCTGGAATGCTTCCTGTGTATAGTGGTGTACCCCAAGGATCTGTACTTGGACCCCTGCTTTTTATTATGTTTGTTAATGACCTATTTGGTACTTTGTCTAATAATATATGCCTTCCATTTGCATTTGCAGATGATGTGCAGATATTATTTAAGGGTGATAAGCAGTTTCCAGATGTTTTGCAGAACATGATCAATCATACTATTGATTTATTAGTTAGATGGATGTTTTCTAACGATCTAAGCGTCAATCCCAATAAAACTAAGGCAATGTTTTTTGGTACCGGCAGAATTAACAATAATTTTTATATTGATTTAAATGGTGATGCAATTGAATTTGTTGATAAAATTAAATGTCTTGGTTTGGTTCTTGATTCTAAATTAAGTTTTGAGAGTCATGTTAACACTGTAGTTTCTAAAGTTAATTTTACTTTGAGAAAATTATATAGTTTAGACTTAATGTTGCCATTCAATGTTAAGTTAAATGTAGTTCATGGGTTAGTTATGCCAATATTTTTATATTGCCTGGAGGTATACTCTGGAACTTTGGGTTACGTTGTGAAGAAAGTTAGATTGGCTTTCAATCGTGTTATGAGATATCTTTACTCTCTTAGATCACGCCAGCATATTTCATCGTATGTTTCAAAATTTTTAGGTTGTTCGTTTGATGAATTTGTAGTGATAAGAAATCTTCTACACTTCTATAAAATTTTTAAATTGCAAACACCAATGTATTTAATTGAGTTTTTCAAATTTGGTAGATCAACTAGGAATAGACAATTAGTTATTCCAAAACTTACACCGTTATTAGAACGATCATTTCATGTTAGGGTTGCAAGAAAATACAATGCTCTGCCACCTTTACTTAAAACAACTGATTTTTCAGTTGACACATTCAAGAAAAAGCTTTTTCAAGTAATTTCACATAATAATAATAATACTATGGCTTAATTGTTAAGTCGTTTTTGTATTAACACTTTGAAACTTGTTCTTCCATCGCATAAAACTATTATCAAAATTTAAAAAAAAAAAACTTACAATTATAAATATTTTAAACTTACAATTAAATTTTTTTTTTTTTTTTTTTTTGTTTACAATTATACTTAGATTTAATACATTTATACTTTAGATTTAAATTTTATTTTTAGACTTAAAATCAATTTTTTATAATTTTTCATGTAGTTAAATTAACTGTTTATTTATAAACATTGTCAAGTAGAAATTTGTAACCGATTATGGCCTTTTGGCTAGGTTATAGAAAACAATAAATTAAATTAAATTAAATTAAATAACTTTAAAATTTGAGGGTGTCTGGCAAGTTTGATGGGCATTTTTAAAATCTTTTCGACGAGACCTACAACCTTAACTACCTCATTTCAAAAGTATATTAGATTTTGTGTTTTTTGTAGCACAGTGTAATTGTTGTTGATGTGGAAGTGAATATAAGTTTACATAGTTCTATAAAGCTTAAGCGAGAGGAATAGAGTTTACTATCTCTACCTCTGACCAATCAACAGAAAAATCTGCTGAAAATACACCAATTTTGAGCCATATGACAAAAGCTGCCAAGACAACAGAAACATCTGCCTAATTTAGCAGAAAAAATCTGCTGGTTTCAGAAAAACAATTTAAACACCAAAAATATATTTTAGTTATGTTAAGAAGACTAAAAAGATTTAAAGAATATTTTTTTTTCTTAAACTTATAAAAAACAATTGTAATTTTTTTCAAGAAAATTTTCAGGGGGCTAATTATGTAACTTGATAATCTTCAATCGTCATCGTTTGCTCATTATTCTATTACCATAAAATGACATTATATGGCAATGGAATAACGGTGGAAACGATACGATTGACGACTATCAAGTTACATAATTACCCCACAGTTTTTTTTTCAAAGTGTTTTTTTTCAAATTAAATCTTTAAATAAATCAAAGTAAATTTTCTTGAAAACCGGATAACTAAATATTTCAGTAAAATTAGTAAAAATAATCTGATTATTTTTGTTATTTTCTTTAACTAAATGAGAATTTAGTAAAAATATTTAAAGCCTTTGAACTACAAAAATTACATTTTCATGCTTTTGGGATAGTTTTTAAATATAAATTTAAGAAATGCAATTTTTGTCTCGCGAAAAAAATTTTCAGCGAAAAAAAAATTGCGAAAATTTTTTTTTTTTGAAAAAATTTTTTGTCTGTAATTTATCGTATTCTACTCATTTTCATAAATTAATAGGAAAATAAAAAAAAATTGAAAAAAAAAAAAAAATTCGCGAAAAAATAATTTACGCGAATAATTTTTTTTTTTTTTTTGTATATTCAATAGAGTTTTTAGATGATAAAAATTAAGCAATTGTCTAAATAATATGAAAAAAATATATTATTTTTTTACTTAAAAATAAAAAAAAATACTCGCGAATATCGGTAATACATACGCTAACTTTGAAAAAATTGATATTACAATGGGTTTTAGTGTACACAAACTAGCTTTACCAGATGGCTGTCGCAAATTCAAATTAAACTAAAACTATTTATATAATTTTGTTACTTGTTTTTATTCACCACGAGGTGAACTATTACCCAAGTTACAAATACAAGTTACTAAGATTTTTGGATTTAGGAAAAGTAAAAACATTAATTGAAGGGCTTGTTGTAAAAACTCGATAAGCAACATTTCATTTTATGGTGATTTTTGCCTTAAAACGTTTAAAATAATGTATAAAATAACTTTAGTAAACTTTCATACTTTAGATATTTGTACGAAGGGTTTAAGCTAGACTTCTGCAAAATATCTGTCTGTGGAACATCAAAAGAACGCGAAGAACATAAAAAGTAAAATGTTGCTTATCAAGTTTTTGCAGTAAGCCCTTCAATTCTTAAACATTAACTTACCTCATTATCTCCCAATTCATAATCCGTTAAGCCTCCACATATTGTCTTCTCCATGGTTAATATGATTTCAAAACTATATTGCCCAGGCCTATTGGCATTAAGCTTCAGTAAAGCAAGTTCATTCGAACTTATAATCGATTTATTCATACTGGCCGAAGAACAAAATTTGACAATTGAATCCTGTTGCAAGGATGTGCTATCAATAATTTCCAAATAATTACAGTTTTGATCGCAGGTTGCTAGTACATTTTGACAAGTTGTATTGACATTGTTAATATGTAACTTTTTAATATCCACCTTTACTCGATAACCATTAGGAGCGGTTATACGATAATTACAGATATATTCCTCGGTAGAATCGAATTTAAAATTACGAGCCAATATCACTGGAGAATTACCATCGGTTAAGGAAATACGTTCATTACAGTTGACTATGAAAACAATTTTCGCCTCAAAACCTTGAGCCGAACTAGAAACATCCGATATAGCATTGATGACAGCTTCATTATGATCCACAACTATAGTGGGTGGATTACCTGAATGATCACCACTTAATTTAATTACAAGTTTTTCGGAATTTATCAATTGACCCTCGTAAATACTAACATGATCGTAATTTTCTTCAGTTAAGAAATATTTGAATCTTACAACTATAGAATGATCTGCCGGTGCTGTTATATACCATATACAATTCATATTTTCGGCATATTGATTAGCAGTTTCATGTTTTAACGGTCGTATGATAGTGGATGTGGTCACATTACCTCCACATGAATCGTAAGAATATTCTAAGGTAAATTTTTGACTTCTATTTGCATCATAGATGAGACGTAAAAACTTATAAGCTCGTTCTTCAAATTCCACCTCACAGTGTTTTATTCCCGGTTTTTCCACACCAGTAACATCATATTTAAAAACTGTTAAGGAACCCAATTGACAGGAATCACGAGTAAAATCCAATGGAACATTTTGAAATTGGATTCGTATATTAATTAATTTATCAGTTTCATTTCCCTGGAATATATATTCACAGTGCAATTCACCCCTATTAGCTACATTTGATGGAGGACTTAAAATACGTTGTGGCTGAGTTGAAGTTACATTTACGATTAATGAACAATGTGTTTTAATGGCAAAAGAAAAACCATCGCCAGTGATAGCTTCATCGGTACGAAATATAACTCTCATGCGATTTGAACTAATGTTATAGATTGCTGGAACTTCCCGTCCACAGAAACGTGCATCAGGTTGCCAAACACCCTCATCAAAACGTTGAATTTCTAAATAATCTTTAACACAATTTGGTGAATTTTCAATAAAGAACCGATTGATAAAGTGTAACTGAAGATAAAAACCGGGTACGGTATTAAATGTCCAATAACATTCTTGATTATTTGTATATAACGATTTATTTATTTCGATCGTACTGCTAACTCCACTCACTGTAGTTTCGATGCCACATTTAAATGTTTGCTTAAAGTTCATAGAAAATTTAACTTTTTGTGGATTATAATTTGTCGACTGAAACACCAAAAATGTTTTACGACCATAAACGGCCAGATCTTTGATGTTGTAATTATTATCTTTACATATTTTTTCCAAGGGATCAGTATGCTGCCACTGCTGATTATAAATTCGTATAGATTCTTGTGCACACGTATCCGTAAATGTGAAATTACCGTTAAATTTAAAATCACCAGTGCCATATGATGAATAAGGTTTTACCACAGTCCATACACAAAAAATGGGCGTACCGATGGAACCAGTCGACATTGATGGTTGACTTATAACTAAACCATCCGTCATTGTTAGTTCTCCCCCGCAAGCCAATTTCTTATATTCCATTTTTAATCTATTTATATGGCCATTTTCATTTTGAGTTATGACTACGGCACCCGTCTCATGTGATTGTCCATGTATTTCATGTGTCAAATTATCTCTTATATCTGTGGTATAATAAGCATCCTTGATTACCACAGGATAAATCCTTGATTTTTTATTTGCATTGAATGTGAAGACTGTGGTAATATTAAATACCAATGTTTCCTGTTTGTTCAGTTTAATTTGTATATTACAAGAATAGTTTCCAGAGAATGTTGGCTCCGTATCACGTATATCAATTAAACCAGATCGTGTATCCATGTCAATATCATGCGGACATAGTGATTCTTCAGTGGATGTATAATGAGTTCTTAGAGATTTTAGTTTCATATCAGTTCTTGGCAATTTAACGTGTATACTCATAAAGTTGTCTGTTGATTGTATGACAGCATTCGGATCAAATGTGGTAGGAATGAATTCTGAAATCGTTGAAGTAAATTCCATATTGTTGGAAATGATGAAACTTAGTGAACTAAAAAAGTAAATAGAAGAAATATATTATTAATAATATTAAATTTTATATAATTTTTCTGAAAGTTACACTATGAATGGTTAACAGATAACACTTGGTAAGATGGGTGTCCGCCGTTTTGGCGAAGTCACTTAGAGGCCATGAGGCCTGTAATTTTCTCTATTTTCCCTATGCTAAAAAGGTTTACTTCATAAACATCTCCGATTCCCTGAGATATTCCGTTCGAGATGTCAACGAGTCACGGTTTAGGCAGGCCAGGTTTCGACTAATGTTCGTCACACTTGAGGCGACACTCCATTACTCACGGTCAGTGAGTAATGAAAGTCAGTGGGGCACAAGGGTCACGGTTGAGGTAAACAGAGGCTGCCGCCAAGGAGGTGTCCTTTCTCCGCTGCTGCGGTGTTTTGTGGTCGACTCACTTTTAGAGGAAATACAGGCTCTAGGTGTTCACGTACAGGCTTATGCTGACGACGTTTGTGCATTAGTTTCCGGAAAGTCTCTTCAAATGGTCTGCAACAAAATGCAGACTGTTATATACTTGATGGACAACTGGTGCAACAGGCATGGGTTGTCCGTGAATCCAACCAAGACAACGCTCGTGTTGTTTACGCGAAGGACAAAACACAATAGTCTTAAGCTTCCTACGCTGAAGGGTGTTACTCTTCAACTGTCCGCAGATGTAAAGTATCTAGGGATCACTCTGGATAGTAAACTAATGTGGACAAAACATGTTGAACTAAAAGTATCTCGGGCGCACCGTATTTTCTGGCAGTGTCGAAGAGTTTTTGGGGAGACGTGGGGTCTAAGACCTGCGGGAGTGCACTGGATGTACCAAGCAGTCATTAGACCTTTTGTGACGTATGCGGCTGTGGTCTGGTGGCCGAGAACGGTGGTGAAATCTACTCGGGCTATGCTGGACGGACTACAAAGAGCGGCTTGCTTGGTAATTACGGGTGCTATGAGCACAACACCAGACGCTGCTCTCAATGCTATGTTGAACAAGCTTCCCTTGGATCTACATATCCAAGGGGTAGCCATGAAATCTCTGTGCAGACTCCGTAAAAATGGATCATGGCATGGAGACTACAATGCAGGACATGGTCTACTGCTTAATTGGCTTTCGGAACTTTGTCCGATGTTTGACATGTCCTTAGACAGTATGACACCTTGCATCGCGTTTGGTAGAAAGTTCAGTGTAAACTTTCCGAGAAGGGAAGACTGGTGCTATCCAGATGAACTTCTCAGAAACTACTCGGATATTTTCTATATGGATCCGGTTGGTATTTGGATGACGAAACCAAATACTCTCATGCTATGGGCAAAATGGTAACAGTCTTTCAGACTGAAGTGTTTGCTATTTTGGACGTAGCGATTTGGATAATTGAAAATAGATGTAGGGATAGGAGAATCAGTATCTGTAGTGACAGTCAAGCTGCGCTCAGGGCACTGGATTCTCCAGTCACAACATCTAAAATTGTCCAAGAGTGTTGGCGCAGACTCAATGAGGTCTCATGTGGGAACAGGGTCTGTCTCTTGTGGGTTTCGGGTCATAGGGGAATATGGGGAAATGAGATTGCCGATTCTTTGGCAAACATTGGCTCCGATACGATTCCTCATAATCCGGAGTCTCAGATTGGTATAGGCTTGACATGGATGATGCGCTGGATCAACTCTCACATGAAATCAATTTTATGGAGAGATGGTCAAATGAGTTGACATGCAAGACTAATGTTTTTTAATAAGACCGGACAGGAAAGTGACAAACTATTTACTCAGTCTGAGTAGAAGAGTCTGTCGCAAACTTACTGGTCTAATTACAGGACCTAATGCCTGCGCTCGCCATATGACGAGATTGGGTGTCTTATCGGACCCTCTGTGTGCAGCTTGTCTTAAGGATGAGGACACAACAGAACACTACGTCTGTTGTTGCCCATCCTTCTCAAGAGCTAGACTGCGGATAATGGGATCTGATATTCTGTCAATGGACATGGTCCATAGACTTTCCTTGTCTGACTTTCTCAGGTTTGTAAAAGCAACTGAGAAATTCTAGGCAAGCACCTTTCTCTCTCTTTAAACTTTCTCTCATCCCTTAATCTTTCTATCTTTAAACTTTCTCTCATCCTTTACTAAATCTTCCTTTCCAGGGTACGGTACAATGGACTATTTTAAGTCTGAGCGCCTTGGACTAGCCTATCTCTCTTTTAGGCTTGTATAACCCACCTTCAACTCAACTTAAAAAACTCCTGGTAACTCACACTTCCACCTCTACACAACTCCTTCAACTTGGCAAAAAAAAAAAACACTACTGACATAATTTAGGCTAAGATATGTTGGATAGGCGTCCGCCATTTGGCGAATTCACTGGGAGGCCAAAAGGTACATTGTGATTCCCTTATATGTTATTTCCCTACTCCCTGTCTGATGAGTTGAGTTGAGGGTGGGTTGTACATGCCTAAATAAGAGAAATAGGCAAGTCCATGGCGCTCAGACTTAACATAGTCCATTGTACCTTACACGGAAAAATAAATTAGGTAAAGGGTTAGAAGAGAGTTTAATACCATATTCGCAATCATCTAAGCTAACCCGATCTTACTTTCAAAATTGACGTTCAAATTGCGTGGGGAAAGCGAACAACCAAACCAGTTCAAACGAATGCGAATATGGTATAAGAAAAAGAGAGTGAAAAGTACTTGTTCAAAATTTCACAAACTTTAGAAAATCAGATAAGGGAATTCCATGGACCATATTAGAGATGGGCATCTGAGTGACTTTTGACTCACACTCACTCACGCTCACGGCTGGAATTTTTGAATCACGCACACTCACTCACGAGCATATTTTTTCTACTCACACTCACTCACAATCACGTGAGTAAATTTAATACAACCCACACTCACGTGCACTCATACAAGCTTCACTCACACTCACGTTGACTCACACTCACGAAACACTTATTTATACAAAAAAAAAATTAAAAAACTGAACTTCTAAAATTTTCAGCAAAATTTTACATTTTTATACCCTCCAACCGCAGTATGGGGGTATACTCACTTTGTCATTCCGTGTGTAACACATCGAAATATCGGTCTGGGACCTCACAAGGTATACATAATATTGATGCATGATAGACTCCAAGACATTCTAGTGACGTCCGTCCTTCCGTCTGTAGAAATAACGATGCAGTCCAAACCAAAAGAGCTTGACCCCTGAAATTGGGCAAGAATATCTCTTATGTTACTGGTAAGGTTAAGTTCGAAGATGGGCAAAATTGGAACAGGGGGAAAAATGTTCCCCCTTGTAGAACTAAATTGACCCCTGAAAAATACAATATTTTTACGAGTCTTTTTTTTAATTTTTGCCCAACAAATTCAACATTTTTATGCCATATAATGTTCATAGACCTGCGCTTGGACCAAGGGAGTTAGGAAATTGGATTTTTTTCAGGCCGCCCCCTTTGGGGGCTTGGTTATAGAAATTAATTAAAAATAATGATAATAATGTATTATTTAAGCGTAAATATCATAAAGAAATAATTTGAAACCTATATAGCGGTGGTAAAGGTGTCCCCCACCGATTCCGCTAAATACCCCCCCCCCCCTGCAAAAAGAAAAGACGCCCCTGCGACTTTTTTTTTTAATTTAAAACGTGTTGGAGGGCATAAAAGATTCGGCACAGCCGAATTTAACACTCTTACTTGATTTTTTTTTGCTTTTTTCGGACGAAATCTTAAATTAAGTCAAATTTTACAATTTTTTTGTTGCTTTTTTTGGTATGAAAGGAAATATGAAGAGAAAATAAATCACGCAAAAAAATCGACTCACCCACACTCACTCACGCAAAAAAATTACTCACGCAATTTTTTTCTCCACTCACATTCACTCACAATCACATTGAATTCACTCACACTCACGAGTGAATCACGCTCTAATCTGCTCATGAGCCCATCTCTAGACCATATCCATGGATAGAATATCAGAACCCGTCTAGCTCTTGAGCACGATGGACAACAACAGACGTAGTGTTCTGTTGTGTCCTCATCCTCGAGACAAGCTGCACTCAATGGGTCTGATAAGATACCCGTAATTAGGCCAGTAAGTCTGTGACAGTCTAATCTGCAACTATCTTGTCTGGTCTGATGACAAGTTCTTACTGCTAGACAGTTCTTACTATAAACAGGGTATCTATTAATATCGCTGGAAAATGTGTATCGAGCTAAGAGCAGATATTGTTGAAAAATAAATAAAAATTTTGCCAACTTTTTTGTGTTTTCTTTGTTAGGTCGGCTAGTTTTGGGACCGCCCTCGTAAGTAATTCATTTGTAAAAAGAAAAAAAAATCATCTATGACTTACCGAGTTATATTATTATCTTTCATATCCTCCATATTTAAAAACTCCAATCGTACTCTTTGTTTTTTTGGTACTCTTATCCTCCACGTACAGGTATTGTCGTAATATAATAAAGTTGGGAAATTCATGATTATATAACCTGAAGTACCGCTTATATCATACACACAATAACTTCCATCAGAACTATAATACAACATAAATCCTCTATACTGATTGTGTGTTCTCTTCATTAATGTATGAAAACGAATTATAGCCTTATTTGAAGGTATATGGTATTGTGAACTTTTGGTAGCATTACCATAGATAAGAATTGGTTGGGAATCTGCAGAATCTTCTCCGATAGTTATGATTTCTAAATAATCAGAGGGATTAAGTTCATCGTGATCATAAGGCAAGTGCAAATCGATGATAACTATACGAATTGTTCCGCTGCCGGATAAATTAATAGCAAAATCACATTGTGTCGAAGAAGGATAAGCGCCAGGATAACCTGGTGATTTTATAGTGCCAGAGTATCCATAAAATGAACTACCACATTTACTGATGGAAATGCGGGCCTTGAAACCATTGCGCGGTTCTGCTATATCGGTCAGATAACGTAGATATAGTATATTTTGTGTTGTTTTTATGATATTCGATGGTTTACGACAATATTGACCTAAACTACGTGCTAACTTTGTAGAACCGTCATAAAGTTCTACAAATTCTTGTGAACAATATCTTGTATTCATATCGAAATGTTCTAAGAAGACTACTTGTATTATATCGCCCAGTGGTGCCATTACACGCCATACACATTCTGTATGCGGATTAGGTACATTCGGATAGTTTGGTGTGGTAATATTAATTTCAGATGCTTCCGGTATTAAACGAATTTCTTCACTACACTCAGTATACTCACGATATGTTAGATTCCAATAGGAACGTTTTAATTGTGGTGATAGTTTGTCCAATTTCAAATTATATTTAATGGTCAAATGATTAGTAGTGGAATTCATTTTTAAAGTAGTTACATTTTGAGGATAACATATTTTGCCAGGAGCTATTAGGGGGGCATGATCATCAATACCATCATATATTAAGGCATGTGTCTGGCACTCTGCGTCCACTTCGTCTTTAGCTAATACCAGTTGGGGATAATCAAGCTGTAGTTGTATACGCTTATTCGGTTTAACATGTACGTGCCATATGCATTGAGTATCGTGACCATCATAAAAATCTTCAAACATTTTTCCACTTATAAAACCAACCGAATCGGTCATATTGGAACCACACTTGTTTACAACTTTAACCATAAATCCAGTTCGATTAACTGAAACATCACTTACAAAATCTAATTTAATATGCGGTGTACCATGTACACTCTTGAGAATATTATCCGTTGACCACTTTTCAACATTAGCTGTCTTTGTTTCCAATGTTGATCCATTACAAATTTGTTCTTCTGTATGCCAATTTTCCAAGTCAGTAGATGTTGAAATTTTCAAATAATCAGCCGTACAGCCTCCTGTAGTTTCCAAATCAACAACGTATATATTTACCACAACATGTTCTGTCGAATTCACTGGCTTATAAATCCAATCACAATGAATATTGTTATTATAACCCTGAGGATAGCCAGGCGATTGGACGCGTATGGCATTGAAACGATGAACTTTAATAAATTGTTCACTATGACAAGTGCCGTCCGTGGTATTTTTATCGATTGATTTATTAGTGGTAATATTCCAGCGTATATTGAAATAATCAATATTATTATTATCAGTTTTTAGATAAACCACATTAGAACTTGATACAAAACGCCAGGGAGATGGTAAAATTTCCACTGGAAGAGCAGTATCATCATAACCATCATAGAGCTATAAAACAAGAAAACATATTCAACGTTATATTCTCAAAAGGCGATTTTTAGGAAAAATTCGGTAATGTTTGTGAGAAAATAAATTTTTTCAACTGGGTTTTATTATCTTATCAAATTCCATTTACATATTTTCACCTGGGGAGCCAGAAATTTTGGAACACCTCCCCCCCAACAAATTCATTTAGTTTGATTTTTTCACTTAAGTACATAATACAATTTCATTATTAATTAAATTTTGTATATCTATTCCCAAAGAAGGAACAGCCGAAAAAATACATTTTCTTTTTGGCGGTGTGGGCCATCTTTTGCCTAAAAAATGTATTTAAATTAAAAAAATAATTTATAAAGATATCAGCTCTTAAATACGAAGGCGGATCAATAATTCCGTTACTTTTCGACCTTTCCACGTAGTTATATGAAATGCAACACTGCTCTGGGTTTCAAACACTTTTTTAATTCGACGTCTCCATTCTAAAACATTCTAAGTCTAAAAAGCTAGTTTTGAGATAATCGCCTTCAAAGTTTTTTGACGATATCTCGGGAACGGTATGAGACAGAACCTTGAGACCTTCTGTGTTCGAATCACAATTGTAATAGAATTTGATTAAAATTTATAAATTTGTAGTAGATTAAATTAACTTGCAATGATATTCTAAGATCAGATAGCATGTTTTAGTTTGGAAAAAAATTAATATTGAAACTCTTTTTTACTACTAAGAAAGAACACTTAGCATAAAACAAAAATAGAATGAACACTTAGCATAAAACAAAAAAAAAAATAAAAAATTTATACATATCATGCTAAGTATACTTAAAACATTTACTAAGGAAGTTTTTTTAAACGTTTTAAATTATACATAGTACATTTGTGCTTATAACTTTTGATAGGATAGTCCGATCAATACCAAAATTTTACAGAATCTAAGTTAAGAAACGACGAATTTAGAAATGCTACTCCCAGCAAAACATGCTATGTCGACTTAGCATGTTATGGAATGGTGCCGTCGAATTGAAGTTCATAAAAATTACGTTTGCATGGCAGATATAGGGGTCAGTCTGCATTTTCCGTCCCTAATAGGCACCATGGAAGTGGTAAGAGTTGATTTCTTTTAAAAAAAATATAAAAAAATGTGTGGGGACCACCTTAAGGGTTAAAAATATAGGGTAGGTATGTTTGGAGAAAATGAAATTGAAAAATGATTGAGATCTGGGGTCACCCTTGCGAAAGTTAGAGCGGTGGAAGCAAATTTTACAAAAATATTATTTTGTAAGGGAGACCCCTTAGGAATTGGATATAGGGTATTGGGATGTTCAGAAAAAATTCTGGGGACTAAAAATTATTGGAGATCGGTCTTGCTAATGACCTTTCTAATGGGAACCATTGGACCGGTATCAGCTGATTTAATAAAACAAATTAAGAACAAATAAAAAAAATGTATGTAGACCACCCTTAGGGTTAAAGATAGAGGATAGGTATGTTTTACGAATATGTTGGGGTAAAAAAAAATAATGGGGGTCGGTCATACATTTGACTTCTCTAGGGTAACTTCTAGGACAGCTAGAGAAGTAGGAGCAAATATTTTTTAAAGTTGAACCTTTATGTGGGAGCCCTCTTAGGGAGTGGAGATAGGAATTAGGTATGTTAGTAAATGTTCAGAATGAAAAATAAATGGGGGCTGGTCTCACATTAGACCCTCTAGGGGCAAGTCTAGGGGAGTTATGGGGATTTTTGAGGACGGACATCGCTAAATCGACTCAAAAAGTAATTCTGAGTCGATCGGTATACTTGAAGGTAGGTCTAGGACCATGATTTCGGGTAGTTACAAACATCAGCACAAACTCATTATACCCTGTACCACAGAGTGGTGTAGGGTATAAATATTTTCGATACATTGCTCTTTGCAACCATGACATTTCAAAAAATATGAAAACAGCTGTTTAGAAAAATAAATGCTTAAATATAAGACAAATTTATTTCTTCTACTACCTTCTAGGGGGCGCATGTCTTAATAATAGTTCAAAAATATTCTTGAGCTAATACTAAAACTTAGTAAGGGCTCAAATAACTCAAGAAATACTGCTCAGATAACTATGTAGTTTTTCATACACTCGTAGCAACTATCCAATATCTTACATATAAAATAAAATTTGAAAATTTTGCAAGCAAAAGTTAGTTACAGAGTTTTTAAAATTTAGTGTGTTACCAAAGTCTCACTAGCAGGGGCTGCCGTCGCGACAAAAGTAGACAACTTTTTTTCCGGTATTGCCATTGAAGCAATGCCCTGTTCAGAGACTCTATAATATAGAGATAAGACAAATTTATTTTTTCTACTACCTCCTAGGGGGCGCATGTCTTAATAATATCTCAAGAATATTCTTGAGCTAATACTAAAACTTAGTAAGAGCTCAAATAACTCAAGAAATACTGCTCAGATAACTATGTAATTTTCCATACACTCGTAGCAACTATCCAATATCTTACATATAAAATAAAATTTGAAAATTTTGCACGCAAAAGTTAGTTACAGAGTTTTTAAAATTTAGTGTGCTACTTAAGTCTCATTAGCAGGTGCTGCCATTGAGACAAAAGTAGACAACTTTTTTTCCGGTATTGCCATAGAAGCAATGCCCTGGAAATATTTCTAAAAATGACGAGTATTATACGACTGTCAAAATTTCTTACGTATTACCGTCCGTGTCATACATTTCGCATGTACACGATAACATTTTTAAATTCTATACGATTTTTTGACAGATCACTTTACTGAGTCTTATCGTGACAAACGGCCTTAAGCTTTATTAGCTTATTAACGGCAAAAAAGTTCATTTTGATCGGACAAGTTTTTCAATTCCAAAATGGACTTCGAAAAAAAAATAAGGCTGGTGGGGGCTTACTCTAAAAATTTTTAAAATTTTTTTTTTAGTTTTGACAAGCATACAACATCAGTTTTAGACCATGTGGCACAATATTCCCGACAAGGTTAAAAATCCAAAGTTGAAATTTCGCTGCCCCCCTAATATGTATTCTCCAAACTTACATTAAGACCACTGTTATATTGTTGAAATTCAAGAAGTACATAAAAACCTCTTTCCACTACCACACGCCAAGCATAGGGATCCTCATCATTCTGTATCATCTTAACAGGTGGAGATTCTATAAAACCTGTCGTCATATTGACAATTTCATTGAGATGAGCTAATAAAAATTAAAAACATTATCATTTGTTAAGATTTATAAATAATTTACTCAGAAAAAAAAAGTTTGCATTGTTGGTAAATTTTTAATTAAAATTTTGTTGTGCTAACAAATTGTTTAATTGTATTGACAAATTATGTTGTGAAATTAAATTTCAATTAAAGTTTTGGTAAATAGTACAAAATTTTAATTAAAATAAAAACTACATTACCGACTTATTTTTTAGTTGTATACAAACTTACCATAATTCCATGACACCTTAAAACCATTACCCGTACTACCATCCGAACTGTGAAATCTTAACCATAATTTTTCAAATGATACCAAATTATTTTCGGGCAACACTTTGCTACAATATAAGCCCAACATTTTACTTTCTAACTGTTGTCTTATTTCCAGATAATCTTCATTGCAATGTTCTGATTGTGCTATATCCATTTGATCGAATTGCATTTCAAGAAAACAGCCTCTACTAGCTTGTATTATCCAGGTACACTCAATATTTGGTGGATATGTAGAGGGATAGTGTGGCGACGCCAAAGAACCTCGAGCTGATGTCAGCGTACCACCACAAGAATGTTGTATGGTCGAATATTTGGCATAGAAATTGATTTCATTTGCAAATATATGTAGCTTAGACACCTCAAAGGCAAGATTCGATCGATGTTCTTCACAAAAATGCATGGTGTAATTGCCAGTATTAATGTTATCATCATCAAACTGATTTTCTTTAAACTAGAAAATTTAAATGAAATAATTGGTAAATGGAGTTTCACCGATACGAATTCTTATGTTGATATTACAAAATGGAGTTTGATTTTATATGAACCTCATGACTTTAAATCAAACATCTAAATTAAAAAACAAAGTTAATTTTAGATCTTTTTTTGACTACAATGTCTTAAACTAAAGTACAACAAAATTTGATAAACTTTCGTCTCCCGATTGAATATTTGAGGTATTCGTATTGGAAAATTTATCGCTCTACCCATTTTGTGGCCCCCACGTAAAAATAAGTAAATGAAAAATTTTATTTTTCAAACACCTTCCTCAAATGGGACATGCTAAAAAATTTGGGAATTTTTACTTTGGAACTTCCCTACAGTAAAAGTGTGCCTCTCGATCCGAAATCACCTATCCCGTGACTGGTGAATACGTGACATATCACTAAAATGCCTATCAGGTGACAGATGTCACAAAACTTTAAAAAAAAACTAATTTCCTAACCGGAGACAATAGGACGAACCCAAATTTTCCCAACTTGGTAAAGTTTTGAACAAAATTTAAAAAATTACTAAGTCCCAAATACATTTTTTTGAGTTTTGCAGTGAAAAATTTCATCAAAAATTATTTTAGAAAAAAAAAAATTTTATAACTTTGAAAAGTCCCAAAATTTTTTTGAAAATTTTCGAAGTGCTGTACATAAAATTTTTTTTGTAATTTCTTTTTGTTTTGGAATAACAAGTATTTCAAAAAAAAAAAAAAAATTCCACTTGTCGAAAATTTTTTAAATTTTCAAATGTTCCGTTCACAAAAATTTTTGGCATTTTTTTTGCTTTTTGGAGTAAAAAATTCATTAAAAATGCATTAAGAATTTTTTTTTACAAAATTTTTAAAAGTGGTGGGTACAGCTGTGATGTGTTCTGTGACATATCACTATTGAACCGACACGGGTTGTGGTTTTATGGGACATGTCCAGTGACATGTGACTACATCCAAAAAAACACGTGGGATTCTATACTAAAAATTTAATTGTTGGTGATAGGTTTTTTGGGTCCGGGCAAGGTAGATTTATATAAGGTAATATTTTAGGGACGTAAATGAAAACAATTTTCTTTCAAAATCGTTTTAGTCGACAAAAACGACTTAAATGTTCAGTGCACACATTAACCAATTTAAACGCTTTTTAAGGCTTAAAAATTTTAGAAAACAACTTAATTATAAAAAAATATTGAAATTCAAACGAAATTCTTTTATTTTCCACGACAAAAATTAAAATATTTTTAAGCATAAAAAGTGTAGTGTAAACTCAAGTCATTTATGCCGAACAAAATATTTTTATTTCGTTTTGAAAATTCGTAAATATTATTGTTTTCAAATTTGTCAAAAAACTTACTATGGAGGAAAAGTGACGTTATTGGATCTTACCTTGTATAAATCTACCTTGGGTCCGGGTGATATGTCCCGTGACCTGTCACTTTTCTTGCAGGGTTATTACGTCAAAAACTTTGATTTTAAACAATGTAGTCACATTAGTACTCACCCCTAATCCATTTCTACAGTCTTCTACGCCATTCTTCTTGCAATAACAATCCATGTTAAGTATATTAAGGCTTATTAAAGTTCCTAAATTGAATAATAAGTTTCAGAATATTTAAAATATTTAATACAAAAACTACACCATTTCGAGATTCTAAAAATTACAACTGAAAATTGAAGATTTTATTGAAAATTTAAAGATTATGCTTGGAATTTGAAAATTTTATTTGAAATTCGTAAACACTTTGTTTATGTACGTGTGTTTGTACATTCCACATAACCTAAAAATACCAAATGCTATGATTTGGCTTCTGGTGGACATATTTGAACAGAATTGGATACCGGATAGTATTCAAGCAAGTACAAACATATTTTTTTAAACAAATTTTAACCGACTGTTGACTAAGGGATACTACTGTCTTTATTTATCCAGCCAAATCCGCTATGATTCGGACCATGGTGTGTATGTGTTCCTCCGTCATGGGAACAACCCTCCTTGGCAGAATGGAGTGTGTAAAAAATTATTCGATCATCATAAAAACCTTTTTCAACAAAAAAAGAAATCAAAAATATTTTTTTCACTTTGTTCGGAACTTCCCGATTTCATGTCAATAAAGGTACTCAAAAACATTGCCTAATAGGTGCAATCAGGGTTGTCAGATTTTTTTTACGCTCATCGCCAAATCGGGTGTCAAAAATCGCCAGAAATCGCCAAAACTCAAATTTTTTCAGTTTTTGTTAAAAAAAAAATTATTTTTATTTAAAAAAAATATATTTTGTTTTCTTTATAATGGCTAGAAAATAATAACACTCAAAAATCGCCAAAATCCTAGAAAAATACATAAAAATCGCCAAAAGTCAATTTTTTTAGTTTTTGTATTTAAAAATCCATTTAAAAATTTTGCTAATTACTAACATCTGTCTATAGGCAATACATTTCACCCAAAATTCATTTATTCTGCACTAATGCAAAGACCCCAATCGATCTATGACAATCGGTCTTGAATATTTCTTAATTTTCTTATCGCTATTTTTACTCAACAACAGTTTACAACAGTGTAAAATTGGAGAAAAAAAGTAATTAATTTTTTTGTGATTCGCGTATTATAGTTTTTGACTCTCCTGGAAACTGGACAAATTTCCCAAATGTTTTTTGTTTTGTTTTAATTTATAAAGAGCCACTTAGACGAGCAGACTTGTAGAAAGTCTGTCGAAAATGTTAAAAATAAGTTTGAACTGTCTAAGCGCAGAAAAAGTAAATAAAATTTGATAATTTGAAATAATAGCTCTACTAATCTTTTGAAAATATTCAGGAAATAATTTGACAAAATCGCCAAAGAAATCGCCAATCATTTTGTAAATCGCCAAAAAATCGCCACGTCGCCAAATCGAAAAACTCGTCGCCAAACACATTTCAAAATCGCCACGTTTGGCGAGAAATCGCCATATCTGACAGCCCTGGGTGCAATAGATGTGTGTGTTAATATTGACCATAAAAGCCAACTGTTCCAACCCCGACGCTAAACGAAATAAAACTATCTGTGGAGAAAGGATTTGTGATTGAAGAAGAATTTTTAATGTGGATTTATTCCAGACCATGGTTTCTGTAGCCACCTCTACGTCTTCAGTGGAGAAAATTACATTGGATTTAAATTGTTTGATTTTTGTAAGACTGTTTTTTCTATATGTTTTTTCATCAACAGACTTGACTCTGATTGGAATCGAATCCATGTTCATGAAATTTTTCATCAGTTTGCAAAGCTAGCACTTAACCATCTAAGCTATCGCTCTGCTTGACAAACTAACAGCAGAAGTTGGTTCGTATTTCATTACAGATGTTATGTGTGTGACGTCAACAGAAGATTTTTATTTTACACAAACAATATTACGATCCTTAGAAACAACAACAGAAAGTTTTGTTAAAATCGGTTTAGTCGTTAAAGCGTGTTTAAGGAACAGGCAGAAAAAACGTTCAGTATAGTATAAAGCAGTTGGTTTAGCCGTTTATGCGTAATTACGGAACAGGGGAGAATAACTCTCAATGCAATACATAGGGGCTTGATTTCTTACGCCCTTTTTTCGATCGTCCTCTATTGCTCATATTTTCGGCACGGTTGATATCATCTGTGGTAAAAATTCATGAAAACCGGTTCAGCTTTTTAAGCGTGATTGAGGAAAAGGCAGAAAGAGCCTTCATTGTAATACAAACCCCACAGGGAACCCGAAGAAGAGGCTGTCCATCATATACATGGCGTCGGCAGCTGGAAAGTGAAGCCATCAGAGCTAATATATCTTGGAACGAGCTTAAGCACTTAGCATTAAATAAATCTAATTGGAATACATTTATTGAGGCCCTATGCTTCTTATAGGATCAACAGGAACCCATATGGACATTTCCATTTAACTTTTCATTTCTTTGAAATTTTGGTTTTTTGGCAAAAACTTTTTTTATTTGCATTCAAATGGATATCTACTGATAGAAATGCATAAAGGACTTCTAATGCAATTAGCTTGCAGACACAAAGGGCCAAAAATCTTAATTTGCGGTAGTAAGCGACAACCAAACTTCCGAAATGTGAAAAAATCGATTGAAATTTCATAAAAATTATGTACTCTTTGGCCAATTGTACTTGCGCCGTCCAACGTATTCTTCGGAGATTTAAAATATATGGTCCCTATACTTGTTCAAAAAAGATGTATTTATGAATTTGATGTGCCATCAATAATAAAAAAGTTATTTGGTGGTAACTGTTTGAAATTAAAATTTCTTCATTTTCAATTTTTCGTCGTTTTTTGATCAGGAAATTTGCGCCGCTTCATACTTTTCAAAAGCTAATACGAAGAATGATAGCTGTCTAATTGCCTACAGTTTAAAACCAGTCTCATGAATGTGCCCTCAATAGAAGCGGAGTAGTAGCTAGACAAAAGTTGAGAGACAAAACGTGAAAGTCATCAAAAATCCACTTTTTAGCGAGGCACATTCGCAATATTACTTGAAAGTGCCCAGCACATCGCGTGATCCAAATATTTTTTGATTTTTCATAATAAAATCGATATAGCGTGTTCAAATTTTAAATAGCAAAAATTTTGCAAAAATCTGACATTTCACGATTTTAAACTTTTGCTTGTATTTTTACGCGAAAATAATTTAGATTTAAAATATACCCGTCAGACGATTGCTTGTAATGCGTATTATGGATAGTGTGCAAAAATTGGGACATAATGTAACTGTAAGCTGAAAACGCGCCAATTTTGTCTCCAGATAAACCGCCAGGGCACACCCAAACCGCTAATAGAAATTCATTTCTGTAAATGGCAATTGCTGGTACTTATAAAGTTTTATTCCAAAACTGAGCGGCATTAATAAGTTTTGAAGATTGTGGATTTTATGCATCTTTCAAAATTTCGTTAATCAGAAATTGCATCACTTTTAAAAATTCACAATTTTGCATAATGCACAAGTTTCTTAACTAATTTGAGGGTGCTAAATCCGAATATGACCTTTAATTTGGTCCATCGTCAGTAGATTTCGCTTAAATTGCATATCAAGCATTAAGAGAGCAACTTTTTAAAACAAACTTTTAACGTAAAAATCTGATTGTATATCCACGTTAATGGGCGAAATTTATCCGGTTTTTAATGGGGATAGTATGAAACATTAATTAACGTTGATTTTGTTAAATTCCAATAATAATTGTAATTTTGAGATTTTTTGTTTTCAATTAAAATCTTTAAACCGCCATAACTTTCGCGCCGTCAGCTGAAAGTTCTTCACGTGAACGGATTTGAACTTACTAAACGCATTTTTTTACGCGTACTAAACGATTCTGATTTGCCTTCAAAAAAAATTTTAATATTTTTTAAACCTTAAAATCAAAAGTTAAATGGAAATGTTCATATATATAATACAAAAGGCACGGCATTTTACGCCCTTTTATCGATCGCCCTCTATTGTGGCTCATAGTTTCCACCTCGATTAGTACTAGGGTATTCATTTAATCGAGGTTCTTGTTTAATCGGTTAATCGAGCAAATAATTAATCGGGGTTGAGATTTAATCGGTTAATAATCGGTTAAATTTGAATTATTCGATTAACCGAATAATTTTAATTTAAAATTTAAATTGAATATAAAACGACGAATTGTATGTACTTTTAAAAATCTTATTATAAACAAGTAAGAAATCTATATCCGCTATGCCAAAGCTTCAAATACCCCCAACAATCTCAGCCCAAGTAAAGAATTTTTGTATGGCATCCTAAAAAATGACCCCAATCCAAAATGACACCAACGTGAAAAATATCACCTCATAATTAAATGTCAAATTTGTCCCCAATTCAATTTGAAAAAAATTAACAAAAAACAAGTGAAAGTGTTAAATTCGGCTGTGCCGAATCTTTTATACCCTCCAAAATGTAAAAAAAAAATTAAAACAAAATTTTCTCAGGGGCGTTCCTTTTTTTTGAGGGGGGGGTTGATGGGGTCTGTGGGGGACGTTGAGAGCACCTTCCCATCGCGATAAATATACCAAATGTTTCATTTATTTAACAAAAATTCAAAAAAACATGTAAAAATGTGTATTTTTTTTAGATGTTGGTTAAGTTCTTCAAGGGGGAACTTTTTCCCCCCTGGTAGGATTTGGCCAGTTTCCGAACTTAACCTGCCTAGGAATATAAGACATATTTGTGCCAAACTTGAGGGGTCTAGCTCTTTTATTTTGGACTGCATCGTGTTAACTACAGACGGACGGACGGACGGACGGACGGACATCGCTAGAATGTCTTAGAACCGATCACTTATCAATAATATATATACTTTATGGGGTCCCCGACCGATATTTTGATGCGTTACACACGGAATGACAAAGTGAGTATACCCCCATACTGTAGTTGGAGGGTATAATAAAGTTTTTTTTATAATAAAGTTATTGACCTAAAAATATTTTAAAAAATTGTTTGGTTTCCAAATTTTTTTTTTTATATTTTTTAGTGCTAAAATTACAATAATTTCATCGGTCAATATCTCCGTGATTAAAAAAGATATCTCAGGGATTCCAAAGGGATTTTTTCTCTGCTAAATTATTTTCACATCTTAAATAATAGTTCGCGGTTTTATTGGGTACCAAACATTGCGAAAATCTAAGTTTATTTACACTCTAATTAAAATGATTTCAGTTTTTTTTTTTGGTAAATTTACACAAATTGCGTAGTTCTACTTAAAATTATAGAAAATTTACACAATTTATAGTAGTAAATTATTTGAATTTGTATACATAAATTTACTAATTTATATTTGGAAACTGGACTCACTTTTTTAGAGTGCAGTATTGTAAATCGAAATCCTAAATATCTCAAGATGAGACGGATCAGTTCTAAGACCAGATTCAGATTACACGCATGAAAAACTATTAGAAGAATCTATTGTGCTGGAAATGTATAACAAATTGGCTAGGGTCACCAAGTATATCTTTAAGCCGAAATAATTTTTAGGGCCTCGATAAAATATTTTCTTGACGACAATTTTACACATTGATAAAAGTGAGTTTGATTAATTTTTTTATACCTAAACTTCTTTAAGCTGAACCGTATTTGCAGAACCTTAAACAGCAAAAAATAACCAAAAGTGCTAAAAAAAAGAAATTTCGGTTAATCGGTTAATCGACACAAATTAATCGGTTTATTTGTTATTTGAAAATTGGGGATTTTAAATTATTCGAACAGTTAATCGACTAAAATTAATCGGTTAACCGATTAACGGTTAATCGATTGAATACCCTAATTAGTACCATCTGTGGTCAAAATTTCAATTAAAATCGGTTCAGCCGTTTATGCTTTATTACGCAAAAGCCAGAATAAAGTTCGATTAAATAAAAAGGGGCGTGGCATTTCTTGACCCTTTGTCCGATCGCTCTCTTTTATGGCTTTGTTTAGTACTATATGTGGGGAAAATTTCGTGGAAATCGGTTTAGCCGTTTTCCCCTGATTGCGGAACAGACAGACAAACCAACACTCAGATTTATAATATTAATAAGGATAGGGATGTTAAATTGAAAACCTAAATATTTCAATATCTCAAATATCCTAAGTGTTGGCAATGTATGCAAAATTGACCAGAGTAACCAGGTTACCGAAATAACTTTTTTGGACCTCGGTAAAATATTTGATTGCCGACATTGTTGCACATTGCTAAAAGAGAGTTTGAATTTTTTTTTTTTAATCTGGGGGCTAATCACGTAGAACGAAAACGATTGACGGTGAATAAACGACATCAAAATACATATCGTTCTAAGGGTAAATTTGAAATTTTTTCTTTATGATATTGCTAAAGGCTGCCATCAAATTCAGAAACATTTAAAACAAGTAAAAAAGTTAAATTCGGCCTTGCCGAATGTAGTGATACCCTCTACAATTTCAAAAAGATTATTGCAAAAAACTTTATTTAAAAGGAAATTACTTTTGAAAAAAAAAAAAATTTAAAAAAAAATTTTCGCGAAAAAAAATTTTAGTAAAAAAAAAAATCCGCGATTTTTTTCTTTTTTTTGTCAAAAAATATGTTTGTACTTGTTTAAATACCATTTGGTGTTCAATTATGTTCACATATGTCAACCAGAAGCCGAATTAAAGCATATTGTATTTTTAGGTTATGTTGAATGTACTGAAATTTTTGAGGTGTGCTTACATTTTCGTTCCTAACTTTTGAACCGCTGAACCGATATCGCTCAAATGCAATACCAAACTTCTCGGGAGAACTTCCAATAAATATGTTAAGTTTCAGTTATCTCTGTGCAATATTTTGTCCGCGACAGCATTTTCCACAGACAGACAGACAGACGGACAGATGGACAGACTGACAGACGGACAGACGGACAGACGGACATCGCTAGAATGTCTTAAAATCGATCGGGCATCATGAATATATATACTTTATGGGGTCCCAGACCGATATTTCGATGAGTTACAAACGGAATGACAAACTTATATGTATATACCCTCTCTCACTAAGTGGAGGGTATAAAAGTGGTAACATTTTGTTTAGTTTAGGTGCAACAGGTCTCTAAAAATCGACGATAGTCAACTATCGTTTTACATGATCATGGTCCTGAACTTCTTTCAACAGAACCGTAATTTAAATTAAGACATTAACACACAAAAAAAAAAAAACAAAAAAAATATGTAAAAGTTCCCAAAAAGAAATTTCGGTTAATTGAATTTGAAAATTGACACTTTAAAATAATTAGAACTGTTAATCGACCAAAATTAATCGGTTAACGATTAACGGTTAATCGAATGAATACTCTAGTACTTCACCAGTGGTGAATCACCCTCATTTTTTACAGTTTTGTTATACCTACTCATTAAATGTAACATTTTTATGTCACAAGAAGTTCTTTTCAAGTGTTATATTTTTAGGCCCGCCTCCCTTTGGGAACGGATTTTAATGGAGTTTTTGACTTACAAGTAAAATCTTCAAATTTGAAATGAAATCTTCGACACACAGAATTTTTAAAATTTAATTTATCTTCTATGAATAATATCTGGAAATGGTGTAAATAAAAAATATAAACCTTACTTACCTTCTGGTACATCAAATTTCCAAATACATTTCTCATTGGCCAAAGATTTTATATAACCAGTGTCTTGTGTTATCAAACCACCACATTGTTTTTTATATTCTATAGCAAATTTACCATTTAAAAGTGGAATATCTTTATATTCTATTCGTAAACGATTACCATGTACAAGTTTTAAGGATGGTTTCTCAGAACCACAATATTTCCCAAGGAAGGTTTCTGCAGCATCAGATAATTTCGAAAATCTAACATAAGCATCAGTGCAATTATTCGATTGAGTTAATTGAAAATCTTTGAATTGCAAAACAATACCATATGAATCGGGTACTGTTATATCCCAAGTACAATTGCTATTGTCAGCATTTGTGGGATAAGGGTAATTGGGAGATGTTATCAAACCAGAACTTCCTCTTAAGGTACCACCACATATTCCTTGCTTTGTATGATACGAAGCCTTAAAATATTTACGTGAACGTTGGGAATTTGTATGGAAATGTATGAATAATTGATTTGAAGGTGATGTAATCGTTACAGGAATTTGTTGCATTTGACACTCTTTAACAAGTTCTAAACTAGAATTTTTAGTTTGTTTTATTAATAAAATATCACTGAAACAATCTGGATTTTCAGATTCTATATGAAATTCATTTATTGTTAAAATAATTTGTTTACCAGCCGCCACCTCTATATACCAATCACAATCGATGTCATTACTATAAGGATAGTTTGGAGAATTAACGGCACCAAAATCTCTTTCCATGTGTTCACCACAACCCAATCGTTTGTACTCAGCACGAAAACCATTTTTATTATTTTCATAATCGGTGATGAAATGTATCTGCAAACGATTTCCTTCTGATGTCACGGGTTCTGGTAGTTGTGTGCAAAGTCGGGTCTTCTTTAAAACATCTAAATCTTTCATATCCCAAACTTCAACATAATCATATTCACATTCCATATTTTCAGCCTCTAAACTAAGATGAGAGAAAGCTATTTGCAATTTATTATTACGACCAGCTTTAAGATCCCATACACAATTTTGATTTTCTGGATAATATTCCGGGAAATTTGGAGATTCAATAACACCCCGATAATTGTTTATAACCACATTACAATTGGTTACATAGTCTAATAAAAATTCAGGGGTATCACGTTTTTCCGTTAAAGTGTAAATAATTAAAACCTGATTAGTAGAAGATTTGAATTGTAAGGATTGAGCTTTTAACACTTCTGCACAGTTGTAATTCAGTAAAGGACTTAAAGTAGAAGAGCCATCATAGATTTGTAAATGATTATTACGACAAAATTCTAGTAAATCGATGGAAGCGGCTATGGTTATATCTACTGATGATCCTTGGGCAACAATTATTTGCCAATCGCAAGACAACTGCTTGATTTTATCGTTGAAATACTCCCATGCATCATCGTTGTAAGGAGCATGTATGGAGCCTTTATAGGATGTCAGTTTTCCACCACATCCTGTTGTAGTTTGTTCCCAGGTTATATGAAACCCAGGGCCTTCTATTAAACTATCGGTGGTAAATCTTAGATACAAATTATGGCTAAGCGATGGTATTCTCGAGGGTATTTGATTCCCACAATAACGTCCTATTAAAGGTGAAGTAGCAAACTTTCCATTCCTGTGGATAAGATAATAACACAGTGATACAAAATCAAACTTTATGAATCGGAATGGAATTAAACAAAAAGCAAATGAAATCTTGGCATTTTACATAACAAACTCCTCAAGGCACTTTTTGTAGATCAGTACTAGATTTGTTTTACACGCATTTGAAGTTGGTGATTTTAAAACATTAAAAGTTTTTGTATATTAAATATTTCCTAATTCAGGAGCCGCTGGACCCCAAAAACCTAAGCTCGAAATTACGTTATCTATAACTGGTATGAATTTCATTGCAATCAGTCCATTACCTACTACTGAATAGCCAAATTATTAAAAATAAACCATTGTGCACCGTTGCATATGACTGTTATTTAAAGACAGTTACAAAATAAGTATACGCCACTTATACAGTTTTTAAGTAATTATTAGTAGTATTATAATTATAATAAAAGTTCACCAACTTCAAATGCGTGTAAAAAAAATTTAGCACTGAACAAAAAAAGACTTGGCGGTTTTTTTTAAGGAATATATCAACTTTTATTTGCTTTTGGTTTCATCCGATTCCGATTTAGTTGTTGCACTGTGTAATTAGTGATTATAAGGATTTGCTAACGAAAATTTTTTTTTATACCGTATTTCCAGAAAATCTCCCGAACATGTTGGTTCCAATGTAAAATTTTGTACCGTCAACTCAATTTTCTTTCCCATTGGTGCTGTTATAATCCAAACACAATCTAAATTAGACTTATAAGCAGCAGGCCATGATGGTGAACCAACAACACCGTATAATGCCGTGAAATTTCCGCTACAATCTAAGAAAGATGAATTTGTTTAAATTTGTTTTTTTATGCTTACACGTTTTAAGGAAAAAAACTTTTAGTTCGTATTTTAATATACTATATAGTTCATAGTTTTCTCTAAATGGAATTCCCAAATATATGGAAGAAATTCTTACCGCCAAAGAAATTTTCTATTAAAATGGGTTTATATTTAAGATATATTTCCTAGAACTACGATGGCTCGCAGCTTATTTCGTGTGAAAGATATTAGTTAGCAATCCATTCAAGACAAAGTTAACCAAAATATACCTAATTATTATCAAATAAGTATTTTTGTAAAAAGTCATGTGTATGTAATTAATTAAGCTTTAATTAAAGCTTAATGACGTTTCGATTGTCTAAATATTAAATGTGCTACGAGGGTCGAAATGGAAATTGAAATTATTGAAAAACCTTTTTTAGAAAATTTCTTAAAAATATTTCTAGGCCGATTTTATACAAGCTCAAACATAAAAAATTTTAAAAATAGTCCAATAGTTATTATCCATTAATTAAATAATTTTTCCAAAGACCCAAACAAAAACCAAAAGTTTTAAAACACAGTAGAAGAAATCCGATTTTTTTGACCTCCAATTCTTTTGACCACCAATTTTTGGTAAACAAAGAAAAGATTTAATTGTTTAATAATTTTACAAATAATTGAATATTTCCTTTGTTTACAAAAAATTGGTGGTCAAAAGAATTGGAGATCAAAAAATTCAGATTTCTTCGACTGCATTTTAGATTCTGAGACTTTTTGAGGATGTGAAAAATTTTAGAGTTTTTTTGTACCATTTTCTATGGAAAAAGTCCCAGATTCTGTGACCGATTCTAAGACATTCTGAAAAAAATTTCCAAAATAGTTTAACATTCGTAAGACTACCAACATTTTTAAGATTTTAAAATATTTTTATACCATACACCACACTGTGGTACAGGGTATAATGAATTTGTGCTGATGTTTGTAACTACCCGAAATATTGGTCCTAGACCCACATTCAAGTATACCGATCGACTCAGAATCACTTTTTGAGTCGATTTAGCGATGTCCGTCCGTCCGTCCGTCTGTCCATCCGTCTGTTTGTCCATGTAAACGGTGTAAACACGATACAGGTCGTAATTTTTAACCAATTGACTTGAAATTTGAAACTTAAGCCTCTTTTGCACCAAGGACGATTGAAATTGGAAAAAATCGGTCCATATTTAGACCTAGCCCCAATACAAAAGTCCTCTTTAGTTTTGGATCAAATGGCTCTAATAACCGTACTATAATAGGTTTCGTTTCGAAATTTGGCACGTAAACGTGTCCTCACAAATCACCATTCCGAATTTTGGAGGAATCGGATCTGTTCTTCTTGTAGCCCCCATACAAACCACCTTCCCGATTTTCACATAAATTTCTCAAATTACATGAAAATAGAAAATATTTTATTAAAATTTTGTTTGTGTATGTTAAAAGCGTACTTTAATAACCTTATCGAATCTGATTATCATCGAACCATTTTTGGACTTAGGCCCCCCCTTGTGAAAATTTCACCCGATAATCAGTTAAAGCGGTTTATTTTCAACAAAAAGAAGCATATTTCACTCAAATTTGATTTGTGAGTGTTTTTACACTTATTAAAGATTTGACAAAATATAGATCTAATCGGTCCATATGTGAACTTGGGACCCATTTTCCGGGAAACTCTGGTGTAGAGTATTATATGGTCGGTCTTGACCGACTATAATTTTCTTACTTGTTTCTATTCCTAACATTTTTTATGTAAATCAAATTAAGATCCTGTAATATTTTTCTATAAAAAAAACATATTCTAAGTCATTTTTTTATACCAAAATTTATTATAAGATTGACAAATATTTTTTCACCAGAAAATTTTCAGATTAAGTCACATTTTTCCGTTGAAAATTTTCCTATAAAAATTTTCAGATTTTTTTCTATGAAAAATTTTTGAATTTCAAGATTTTTTTCATTCGGAGATTTTTTTAGAAAATTTCCTACATTTCGCTGCTATCCTAATGTATGTATTCGAGATGGGCACATGAGCAGATTAGAGCGTGATTCACGCGTGAGCACGCGTGAGTGTAACTGAATTCAATTTTACTCATGTGATTGTGAGTGAGTGTGAGTGGAGAAAATAATTGCGTGAGTGTGAGTGAGTAAGATTTTTACGTGAGTGAGTCTATTTTTTTGCGTGAGTTTGCGTGATTTATTTTCTCTTCATACTTCCATTCGTAGCAAAAAAAAACAAAAAAAATTGTAAAATTTGACTTAACTTAAGATTTTGTCCCAAAAAAGGAAAAAAAAATAAAATTTCGCTGAACTTTAAATTTTGCTGAAAATTTTGAAAGATTTTTGTGTTATAGTTTTTGATTTTTTTTTTTTTTGTATAAAAAAGAGTTTCGTGAGTGTGACTCAAAGTGAGTGTAAGTGAAGCTTGCGTGAGTTGTTTTGAATCTACTCACGTGATTGTGAGTGAGAGTGAGTAGAAAAAATATGCTCGTGAGTGAGTGTGCGTGATTCAAAAATTCCTGTCGTGAGCGTGTGTGAATTACAAATAACTCACGTGCCCATCTCTAGTATGTATATCACTTCTGTAAACATCTATACTCACTTTCTTCTGTATTTACAAACTGATATGAAGCTGACAATGCAAAATGATCACCACGTGCTATAATCGTCAACACGTTAAAGTTAAATATTTGTTCTGTTTCAATGCTCAATGTATCACTGAAATGAAAAAAGATTTTACTCCCAGTTTCTGTAACACGAACGTGTCAGACGAACTAAACAATTTCGTTTATTTTGCATAAGTGACTCATTTTTGACGTCTGACACGTTTGAGCAACAGAAACAAGGTAATTGAAAAAATATATAATAATCACTCAAAAAAGTATGCGTTTAGTCAACTATAAATATATATAGGGCAATCGTACACTTTGAAAAATTTTTGGTTTAGATTTACAGTTTTAATGACCCTTTGTGGTAAAATTAGAGATTTTTGATGACCCGTTCAAAAGTTATCGAATTTTAAAAAATTTGGAGTTTGTTTTTTAAGTTATGAACTTTTTCAAAAATGGTACAAAGTCCAAAATATTTTTTTGAAAATTTTTTAATGAAAATTTTGATTTTTTTATGTACTTTAAAAAAAATAAAAAATCTTAAAAAATTTGGCACACACAAAAAATTATTGGCTAAAAATTTTCAACGAAATCAACAAAATTTAAATGAATTAATAATTGCTTTGATCAAAATTTTTGTTATTTTCTTTTACTGTCGAATTACAATTGTTTAACATACCAGATTTTTTAGCTTTAATTTATTTGAATACATTAATTGAAAAAATATTCAAAATTAAAAAGCCAATTATAAGCATTTCTTCATAATTTTGTCATAATTTCGTTAAATCAATCATTATTTTGATTGATTACAAATAAAATATTGATTAAATTTGTGATCAAAATTGAAAAATGTTGTGTTGAAAAAATATTGAACTAATCACTTATTAATTTCGTGATTGATACAACAATTTTCTTCATCGCTGGAGTTTAAATGAAAGGCTTTATCGAAAAAGTGCTTTTCGTGATTGAAGTTCGTTTTCAATTTTTTCTGTGAACATACTTACTTTAACAAGGTGAAATCTTTACCACCTGTTGTATTGGCTACTAGTAATAATCCGCCATTACCCATAAGGTTGTCATAGTCCAAATAAAGTGATATATGTTTGCCTTCGGGAGCTTCAATATTCCAAAAACATTCTTGGTAGTTAAATGATAATTTATGAATTAAACCAAAGTCTTCTGAAAATACGCCACCACAAGTTGAAGTTTCAAAATTGTATTCTATTCGTAAGCCACGAGCCTTCTCTGCATTTATGGTGGCATGAAAAACAATAGTCATTTGATTTCTCTCAGATCTCAACTCCATGGGAGTACCTTTATAATAACGACGTTTATTTGTTTTTAAAAGAAAGACCTAGAAAGAGTTTTTAAAGACAATAAAGGAAAATGCATAAAAATTACATGAGTATGATCTTATACACTTACGTCCACATAGGATACCGATTCATCATCCATATTAGCTATTTCTGTCCTATTATTGATATTATTCACGATTTCGGTTCTATCAATAACGTTAGTTTCAGCTAAAGAAAAATCTGTAAAATTCGCTATAACTATAGAATCAGCTGGTCCATAAATATGAAAAGTACAGGTTATATATTCTGTGTAAGGTTTTGGATAATTTGGTGTGGTTAAGATTCCTCCATCAGGACCAAAAACTCTAAATTCACAAGCTGAAAAAAGAAAATTGACAAATTTTGGAACGTTAAAATTTAGAGTTCTAAAGATTTACCTTCAAATTCATAAAAGTTACAAGAGGTTTATAAAAGGTTTATAAAGAAAATTTTGTATGGAAATTCGACTAATAAACCTGTTATTAAACGCTTTTGTTTTTTATGAATTTGGACGTTATATACTACATTTAACCAATTATGTAAGTAAAACTAGCTGAATATAACAGTTAATACAGCTACTGTATTTTCAGTTAAAACAACTAACACATGTAGTAAAACCAACTGACATTTGTAGTTAAACAAATTTAAAAAAAAAAAATAAAAAAGCTATTAAAACATAGAAAACAACTACTTGAAATGAATGTTACTACCCATGAAACAGATTCCTTTTGCAATATGTTCTGGAATATATTCTATGGTAATCAAAACAAAATTTTCGATGAAAAATAGTTTTTCAAAAAAACTTTTTGCTCTAACAACCGATTGCCTTTGTGACAAATTCAAACAAAAATCATCGATTCCGGAATTTTTAGTAGAATCGATTGAAGGAAAATATAATGCGTTCCGGAACCGATTATTTGAAACGAAACATTTTGCTGCGTACATTTGTGTTAGATGCTCTAAAAAACGTGTAAAAACAACTAATAAAAATAGTTGTTTAATATAAAGCTTTGGCCAGAACTGCGGAATCGTCAAAGGGCAAATTTTTCCATGAAAAAAAAAGGAAGGAAGAAGATGGGTTAGAGGTCCAACTTTTTGTTTCGTAACTATTATTAGGTCACATAACACGATCATGAACAGAAACTCAAAATCGTTTTTGGAAGAAAATGTATGGTCGTCAAAGGGTTAAAGAGTGTCATTTGAAGGGTATTCATTAGGGTATTCAATCGATTAACCGTTAATCGGTTAACCGATTAATTTTGGTCGATTAACTGTTCGAATAATTTAAAATTGCCAATTTTCAAATAACAAATAAACCGATTAATTTGTGTCGATTAACCGATTAACCGAAATTTTTCTTTTTTGGTGCACTTTTGGTTATTTGTTTGCTGTTTAAGGTTCTGCAAATTACGGTTCTGCTTAAAGAAGTTATAAAAAAATTAATCAAACTCTCTTATCAATGTGTAAAATTGTCGTCATCGGGACCCTATAAAACCGCGAAACATTTTTAGATGTGAAAATATTTTTAGGGCAATTTTTCTTTTTTATAAAAATAGCTTCATTTTATTTTTGCATTTTTTCACATTGATTTGGAGCCAAATTTGACATTTAATTATGAGGTGATATTTTTCACGTTGGTGTCATTTTGGATTGGGGTCATTTTTCAGGATGCCATACAAAAATTGTTTACTTGGGGTATTTGAAGCTTTGGCATAGCGGATATAGATTTCTTAGTGTTTCTTCACAATACAGCAGCAAGCAGCAGACAGCAAAATTTTTACATGTATTTTGTTGTTGCGGCAACAACAAAATATATGTAAAAATTTTGCTGTCTGCTGCTGTATTGTGAAGAAACACTTACTTCGTCGCCTTATTATTGTTTTGCTCCATACGCCATTTTTGAAAAAAATGAGTTAGGAATGGAATATGTATAATATAAATATCCTCTTTCTTATTCCGAAGTCCGTTTTTTAAAACATCTTTTCAAATTTGAGATATCCAGCATTTTCTAAGAAAAAACACACCATTGTGACGTTTTTTAAAAATTTGCGTTATAGAAAAGGCTCTAGATTATTTTAAAATTAACGGATCTTGCATATTTTTGGAATGAAGATTAATTATGTTAGTACTATTCTACGTACCAAATTTTAACACCGTAACTTCTAAACATTTCAAGTAATGTCATATTTGCCATTTAGGTTGTATGGGAGGTAGGCGTGTCCATTGACCGATCATCCCCATTTTTAATACCATGCAACCTGACTATATAAGTATTCTAAATACCCAGTTTTGTCGATCTAGCTCTTTTGTTTCATTGTTATTTTGTTTGGCGTTGAGAACTCATTTGCTCCATATCACACAAAAGTCCCAAATGTGTAAACTAAATTGGATATGGAGCATAATACCATAAAATCTTATTTTCTTAAAAGCTTAAAATCTTTTGATCTATTGTATGTAAAAGTCTGAAAACTAGAAGCTTTGTTAACAATATATGTAGCAATAAATGGTAAACATTAAAACAAAATCCATCGATTACTTTTCGAGAAAATTTGTGGTAAACCTATTTTATCGTTTTTCTCGAAACCGAGTTGTTGGGGTATGGAGCAAAACAATAATAAGCTGACGACTTGTTTATAATAAGATTTTTAAAAGTACATACAATTCGTGGTTTTATATTCAATTTAAATTTTAAATTAATATTATTCGGTTAATCGAATAATTCAAATTTAACCGATTATTAACCGATTAAATCTCAACCCCGATTAATTATTTGCTCGGTTAACCGATTAAACAAGAACCTCGATTAATTGAATACCCTAGTATTCATAGTAGTGCACCCCATTTCCCGGTTCTCGGTATTCCAGGGAATACCGGTATTCCCGGTTCTGGAACCGGTTTCCCGGTTCTAAATATATTCCCGGGAATACCGGTATTCCCGGTTCTGATCCTGGTACCGGTTCTCAAAAAAACAAAAAAATATTATACCATAAAATATTTAAATTACACCATTTAATCAGTATTTCAGAAATATTTAGTTGTGTTTGTAAAATTATTTGAAAATCATGTAAATATTTTTTTCTTAAGTTCATAATAAAAATGGAAATGGTGTTTTTCACATGTTTTGTATTTTTTTTTGGTAAAAGCGAAGAAAAAATTTTAATTATACAAAATTTTACAAAATGCGCGTACCGGTAGTACCGGGAATACCGTCAGAACCCGAACCGGGAATACCGGTATTCCCGGGAATACCGGGAATGATTCAAGAACCGGGAAACCGGTACCATTTCCCGGTAATACCGAGAACCGGGAATACCGGTATTCCCGGTACTACGGTACTGACCGCAGGCACTAATTCATAGATTCGGCCAAGTCGATTTTAACTTTACTACTTGTTTTTATATTCTTTTGGAACTCTAAATGTTTTTGTTAGTATGTCTGAAATTATACCTCTTCATAGGGCAGAAATAACAAGTAAAAAAGTTAAATTCGGCCTTGCCGAATGTAGTGATACCCTCCACAATTTCAAAAAGATTATTGCAAAAAACTTACTTTAAAAGGAAATTACTTTTGAAAAAAAAAATTTTTTTAAAAATTTCCGCAAAAAAAAAATTTTGGTAAAAAAAAATCCGCGATTTTTTTCTTTTTTTGTCAAAAAATATGTTCGTACTTGTTTAAATACCATTTGGTGTTCAATTATGTTCACATATGTCAACCAGAAGCCGAATTAAAGCATTTTATATTTTAGGTTATGTTGAATGTACTGAAATTTTTGAGGTGTGCTTAGATTTTCGTTCATAACTTTTGAACCGCTGAACCGATATCGCTCAAATACAATACCAAACTTCTCGGGAGAACTTCCAATAAATATGTTAAGTTTCAGTCATCTCTATGCAATATTTTGTCCGTGATAGCATTTTCCACAGACAGACAGACGGACATCGCTAGAATGTCGTAAAATTGATCGGGCATCATGAATATATATACTTTATGGGGTCCCAGACCGATTATTTCGAGGAGTTACCAACGGAATGACAAACTTATATATACCCTCTATCACTGAGTGGAGGGTATAAAAAATAAATATGTTACCTCTGGAATATTTAGCTCTAAATGAAATATTATCTTCTTCATTTTTTAAAGCATTTTTGTATCGTATTAACATATAATTCGAGGTTGATACTACAGCCTCTGGTTTTGGTCCACCACATGTCATTAAAAGTTTTGAATCCTCGTCGGTTTTACCATCAAATATCTAAATAAAAAGTTTCAATAAATTTAAAAAAAAAAAAACTAAAAACTTTGGTGCCACTTCTTACCTCTATGCTTTTTAAATTACAATTTTCCACCTGAAAGGGTTTCATATCCATAAATTCCCATTTAATTTGTGTACCTGGTGGTTGTTGTATAAGATATAGACAAATAGCTTGATCGGTTGGACCCACTATCAATCCAGAGGTTTCTGTAAATACACCGCCACAGTGGGGTACTCCAGATTCTACTTCGTAGTGTAATTGAAAAGAACTATCGAATTCATAAATATCGGTATGAAAATGTAACGATATTTTATTTGAAGAAGATCGTAAAAGTTCTGTATTGGAGTTTTGACAATATTCCTTTAGTAATAAATCCGCATCAAATATCTTGAAAAGAAGAAAAAATATGTAAATATTTTTCAAAAAGTAAACAACAAATGAATTCAAGAAAATATTGTTTTGCATTGTTTGTTAATGTGTCATATTAACAAATAGTTTAATTGTATTGACAAATTGCTTTGTAAAAAAATTAATTATATATGTTGTCACTACAATTAACTTTTTTGTTAATATGACGAAATTTTTTTAAGCGTGAAATTTTTTTGGTCTGAAATATAAATACTATTTCTACCACCCTACATGATCTTCGGCTACAAAAATCAGTGTTTCGCAGTGTAAATCAATAGTCAATCACAATATTTCTTACCTTTATAGTGTCTCCGGTACAATTTGGTTTTGTACCCAAACTTATTTCATATATCCTTAATACAAAACGATAACCATATGGCGCTGAAAGTTCCCACTGACATTCACGATTCCTAGATGTCTTCCCTGGATAGCCAGGGGATTTTATAACTCCCGAATCTCGATTGGATAGTTCTAAATTTTCGCCGCATACATGTAGCTGCGAAGTCCATGTCATTTCAAAACCTGGCCTATTTGTGGCATTATCTGATCTAAACCAAAAGAACAATACATTGTGTGAAGATAAAATATTACCCCCCAAAGGTAAATTCTTTCCACAAAAACGTCCAATTAGCGGGGAACCTAAGCCATTGCCATCGTGTATTTGCAACCAATCATGGCTACACTCTGGACTTTCTTCTAAATCGAATTTCGTAAATGTTAAATTAAATATTTCTGAAGCATAAGTGCGTATTATCCAAGCACATCTTTCATTGATCGAGTACTCAGGACTATCATCAGTTGGATATTTTAATTCACCCTCAGGACGGGCCATACCTGTGTTACAAACACTACGCAAAACTTCACAACGTTTTCCTGTAGTTCCAGGTAAACAGGAACATTTAAAGGTTTGATCTGCTAGAGGTTTGCAAGTGCCACCATTTTCACAAGGATTTGGATGACAACCATCAACTGTTTCACATAAAGCACCCGAATAACCAGAGGGACATAAACAACTAGTACTGCGACCAGCTGATAAACAAGTACCATTGTTCTGTAAAGATTTTAACAGGAAGTTTAAAATTTGTAAGAACTTGTATTAAGAAAAATTACCTGACAAATATGATTTTCACAAGAATCCGTAATAGGATTGCTATGACAACCCTGAGGCCCAAATCCGTGACCAAACATACCCGCTGGACAAGTGCAGGTAGCTATATCTGAAATATATTCACATTTGGCCTGGGGATGACATATTTTCTCAACATCACAAGAATTCGAAGGAGCCAATTCACAAGTTTGACCATCACCCAACCAACCAGGTGGACAATTACCACAATGAAACGAGCCCTTTAATTGAAATAAACAAAAGTTTAAATATTTTAACAATTAAATTTTTAAGTTACCTTTTACAGAAGATCATTTGTAATTCGATAATTCTACTTGTAATTCGAAAATTCCATTTGTAATTCGAAGAGTCTACTTGTAATTCAAAAATCCCATTTGTAACTCGAAGATTTTACTTGTAATATTTCATTTGTAACTCGAGAGTTCTAATTTTTAATTCGAAACTTTCAATTGTAATTCAAAAAGATCAATTGGCATTCGTTTGATATTTTTCGAATTACAATTGTGATCTTCGAATTACAATTGGAATTTTTAAATTACCCCAGTCTGCACAGATTCGAGGTGTTCTCTGTTTTGAGCTTTTCTAAAACTTTCTTCGATTTAAAAATCTATATCGACTGGGGTGGCCCAAAATTCCGTTTGCTTCACTACAGGTCACATATGGCTATTTTGCCCTAAGGTTCACTCAAAAAAAAGTGAACTAAATTCTGGGAAAATTAACTCAATTTTGAGAAAAAGAGGGAATGATTTGGCTCCAAAGATTTTTTTCTTGGTTTTAGTTCATAATTTTCCCAAAAATAAGGAAAACAAAGTTATTTAATTTAAAGCCAATTTTAACTAGAAAATGGGAAAAATTATGCTTCACATTTTAGAAATAGATTGGGTCTAGACCCTGGATCCATGGGTTCGGACCCCATTTAGCTCGAGACCCCGTTGGGTCCTTTAAGGGTCCCCATAGATTTTGAACCAAAACTTGTGTCCGTTTCGCTCTAACTTGCTTAGTTTTTGAGATACGGTAATAAGGGGCCTGATAGGGTCTTGAGAATCTTAAAAACCGGATAACTCAAAAACTATTAATCGGAGGGCTTTCGGGTATTTTGCGGAAGTGTTCTACGAGTCAAGAACTACAAAAATGCCGTTGGACCTTTTCTTGAGTTGGCAGTATTTACCGAGATATGTATATAAAATCTCGGGAATTTCAAATTTTGGATCTAAAATTAGGGTCTTGAGACCCCGACAGATATGCAGAGCTAGGCTATTCCATATTTTTCTTTGCAGTCTTTCTTTTGAAAATTTCATCCGTTTCGCTCTATCTCGCTTAGTTTTCGAGATATCGCCATTTTGAATTTTTAACTAAATTGTAAGAAGTTATTTACTGAATTCTCAGAAGTCATTAACTAAATTCTAAGAAGTACACTTCCTCTATTCAAAGAAGAGAAATACGATGATGTTTTTTTTAGTAAATTTTAACTAAACTTGAACTGAATTGGGTTTTAAGAAATATGTCCTAAAAAAAAAGATACGATTCTTAGATTTGTGGAAAATTTCTTTGGCAGTAAGATTTTTTTTCCTAATATTAAAAAAATCCATTTAAAGAAAACTATGAACTAATTATAAGTAAATGAACTAAAATTTTTTCCTCATGGTTAAGAAAATTTCTCATTTTTAAGTTAAATTTAACTAAATTTTAGGAAAATTTATGATAAATTTTCAAAGACATTTTTTCCTTAATTTTAGTTATGTCTTTTTTTTCAGTGTTGTCTACAAAGGACAATAAGGACAACTTAGTTTCTATTAGGAAAAAAACAAAAAAAAATCTTTTTTGATATTATACTCAAATTAAAGATATTTGTATTACCTTTAAAATGAACTTTATCGCAACTTAATGGTCCCCATAGTTTTTGAGTTACAGCGGTTTTAGTGAAATGCAGGGTTCCGCTTTTATTAATATGTATTTTTTTTGTTTGAGGACAATCTAAGGACAAAATGGCCACATGTGAATTATGTGCACTTGTTACGCTACCATTCCATGTGGTTATTTTTAAGATTGCAGCAAAAAAATTTTCAAGATTTCTTTGGAAGTTGCAAACACTTATAAATAGTTAGCATCCCCTTCCAATCGTTGTGGGGTTCTGAAATTTGGCGCAAATTGTTCGTTACTATGCCATCCACCATATTTTGAGGTACGTTCAGTTGTGAGTTATACTTGATATTTTTCCATATGTTGATGGGCCACACTAATATCGACCCTATTCTTCCTTTATATTTAAGCAAATCCATTGCAATGGGAACACATACGAAAAATCTTCACCCATCCTACTACTTTTTTGTAAATGAATTTCTGGTTTTTAAGGAAATTTAGACTACACAGAAAAAATTTTGTTTAATTGTTGGCTCATTTTCAATTAAATCGTTGTCATATTTACAAAAAAATTAATTGTTTTGAAAAAGTGTTTTGTTGAATAAAAGTCAATTATTTTCTTTGTGAATACAGCACAATTATTATTTTTCTGTAAAAGTGTAGAAAAATCTTACCTCTGTATTTATACAACGAACTTTGGGCAATAAACTACATCCACCATTATTTATGGCACATTCATCGATATCCAAACATGTTAAACCATTGCCAGTATAGCCTATAGGACAAGGACCACATTTAAAACTACCTGGCAAGTTAATACATTCACTATGGCATGGATTAGTGGAACTATCACACTCATTAACATCAATATCACAGGCCAATGATGCTAGATTAGTCGTATTCGGTGTTATAGTATTCCGTAACCAACCCTGTTCACATATACAGGTATAACCTTGGGGATTATTAGCCGGTACACAGGTTCCATGACCACATAACTCCTCTGATTGATCTTGTTGACAAATGGCATTGCGTAAACGACAGTGAGTTCCAGTAAATCCTCTAGCACAATTACATCTAATATTTTTAGGTATAAGATCAGAAAAAATATTAACGCCCGTATTCAAGTTGAATATAAATAAAGTTTGCATAATGGAGGGTGTAAGTATATTCAGCTTGGCCGAATTTAACTTCTTACTTGTTTTAACTTACTTGTAACTTCCGGGTGTATTTATGCATAAAGCATTATTTTGACATCCCAAATCCGTACCGGCCAGCATATAACATTCATCAACATCTTCTTCACAGGTTTTTCCCTAAAAAAGAACACAATTATACGGCCATTTTTAGATTTTAACTAATATTTAACCTGATATGCACAGAAAAAATAAAAAAAAAATTTAATAAATTTTTAATACTATTGAGTAAAAAAATACTCAATTTTGCACCAGTAAACGATTTAATAGTATTGAGTAAATTTTAAATAAAAAATGATTAAATGCTTACTAAAAAATTTTAGTAAATTTTTAATGGACACAATGAAAAATTTAATTAAAATTTTTTTGATTTTTTTAAGTAACTTTTTAATTGTGTCAAATGAAAATTTACTCAAAATTAATCAATTAATTTTTTTAAAAAGTTTAACCTTTAAAAAAAAAAAAATGTTTTTTCAAACTTTACCAAATATATTTATGTCTTAGCGTCCAACCTGAATCAAATTTCGTCGCGTAAGGCGTAACGCCCAATAATTTTTCGTTTCTAATATTCAAATGTGAGTTACCTAAATAAAACGGACGTAAAAATTTCAAATTTGATGTGTTTGTTTTTGTTTTTTTTTTACGTCTTGCACTACGCATTTGATTCTGGTTCGACCCTTAAAGACATAGGTAAATTTCATAAAGATGATTTCAAACTTTCATATAAATATACAAAAAACTGTAAACTAAATGAGAATTTAAAACACGAAGAGAATAAAAAAATAAAAAAAAAATATTAAATTTTGTATTAAATTATTTGTATTTTGTATTAAATTATTTACTCAATTTTTTTTTAATTTTTGAGTGAAATTTTAATTTCTTCAATTAAAAAATTACTCAAATCTTATTTAAAAATTTAAACAAGTTATTACTCAAATTGTTTTTCTCAATATTTTTTTCTGTGTGAGTATGTCAGGAATGAAATCTCCCCCGCCCCCCCCCCCCAAACCGAATGCAAAACGAGTGAGAATTCGGCTTGGGGACACCTTCTCTTTGGTCAAAAATGTTTACAAATTTAATTACTACCACGCCCACAAAAGGGGGCGGACCAAAAAAAAAGTCATTTTCAAATCCCCTGGGTTCAAGTCCAAGACTTTGAACTTTATCAAGCATAAAATACATAAAAAAACAAAAATACAAAAAAACCTAATAAAAGTTACCTTTTTTCAAGGGGATTTTGCTCATCTCCGAACTTAACCAGCCTATGAACATAAGACATATATGTACCAAATTTCAGGAGTCTAGCACTTTTATTTTGGACTGTATCGTGTCTTCCACAGACGGACGGACAGACGGACATCGCTAGAATGTCTTAGAATCGATCACTGATCAATAATATATATACTTTATGGGGTCCTAGACCGATATTTCGATGCGTTACACACGGAATGACAAAGTGAGTATACCCCCATACTGTAGTTGGAGGGTATAAAAAAAGAAAGGAAAGAAAGAAAGAAAGAAAGAAAGAAAGAAAGAAAGAAAGAAAGAAAGAAAGAAAGAAAGAAAGAAAGAAAGAAAGAAAGAAAGAAAGAAAGAAAGAAAGAAAGAAAAAAATGAGAGGAAAAAAGAAAAGTTAAAAAGAAGAGCGGCATGAAATAATTTGTGATTTTTTTTAGAATTTGTATACGAAATTTATTATTTATTAAACTCACGTTGTTTTATATTATTTCGTGGTTTTACTTATGTATTAAAAGTAAATGTTATTGTGAAATTTTGTGTGAGAAAACTGAGTAAAATCTATAGATAAAATAAAAAATATGTGAAAGTTGGTTATTTTGTGATTTTTTAAGACTTTTTTATACCCTACACCACACTGTGGTACAGGGTATAATGAGTTTGTGCTGATGTTTGTAACTACCCGAAATATTGGTCCTAGACCAACCTTTAAGTATACCGATCGACTCAGAATCACTTTTTGAGTCGATTTAGCGATGTCCGTCCGTCCGTCTGTCCGTCCGTCCGTCTGTCTGTCTGTCCATGTAAACGGTGTAAACACGATACAGGTCGCAATTTTTAATCAATTGACTTGAAATTTGAAACTTAAGTCTCTCTTGGCCCAAGGACGAAGCCTATTGAAATTGGAAAAAATCGGTCCATATTTAGACCTAGCCCCCATACAAAGGTCCTCTTTAGTTTTGGCTCAAATGACTCTAATAACCGTATTATAGAAGGTATCGCTTTGAAATTTGGATGGTATACATGTTTTGTCTTCACATATCATCATTCCGAATTTCAAAGAAATCGGACCAGTTCTTCTTGTAGCCCCCATACAAACCACCTTCCCGATTTTCACATAAATGTCTCAAATTTCATGAAAATACAAAATATTTAATTAAAATTTTGTTTGTGTATGTTAAACGCGTACTTAAATAACCTTATCAAACCTGATAATCATCGGACCAGTTTTGGACTCAGGCCCCTTGTGAAAATTTCGCCCGATATTCAGTTAAAGCGGTTTATTGTCAACAAATAGAAGCCTATTTCACTCAAATTTGATTTGTGAGTGTTTTCTTCACTTATTAAAGGTTTTACAACATATAGATCTAATCGATCCATGGGACCCATTTTCCGGGAAACCTTGGTGTAGGGTATTATATGGTCGGTCTTGACCGACTATAATTTTCTTACTTGTTTTTTTTTTTAATAAAAAGTAAAATATTTTATATTTACTAAATTCGCGCTGTTTCATATTACTTCGTGGTTTTAATAATGTATTACAATTTAGGAGTGAAATTTTGTGCGAGAAAACTAATTGTAAGTGAAAACCATTTTTTATTATTTTTAATTCTATAAAAAGATCTTTACAATTTCATACATATATTTCATTTTAAAAATAAAAGTAGCGGTTATTCAATGATAGTATTTCATTCCAAAAACAAGTAAGAAAATTATAGTCGGTCAAGACCGACCATATAATACCCTACACCAAGGTTTCCCGGAAAATGGGTCCCATGGATCGTTTAGATCTATATGTTGTAAAACCTTTAATAAGTGAAGAAAACACTCACAAATCAAATTTGAGTGAAATAGGCTTCTATTTGTTGACAATAAACCGCTTTAACTGAATATCGGGCGAAATTTTCACAAGGGGCCTGAGTCCAAAACTGGTCCGATGATTATCAGGTTTGATAAGGTTATTTAAGTACGCGTTTAACATACACAAACAAAATTTTAATTAAATATTTTCTGTAAAGACAGTCTATTCTATTTTCATGAAATTTGAGACATTTATGTGAAAATCGGGAAGGTGGTTTGTATGGGGGCTACAAGAAGAACTGGTCCGATTTCTTTGAAATTCTGAATGATGATATGTGAAGACAAAACATGTTTACCATCCAAATTTCAAAGCGATACCTTTTACAATACGGTTATTAGAGTCATTTGAGCCAAAACTAAAGAGGACCTTTGTATGGGGGCTAGGTCTAAATATGGACCGATTTTTTCCAATTTCAATAGGCTTCGTCCTTGGGCCAAGAGAGACTTAAGTTTCAAATTTCAAGTCAATTGATTAAAAATTGCGACCTGTATCGTGTTTACACCGTTTACATGGACAGACAGACAGACAGACAGACAGACAGACAGACAGACAGACAGACAGACAGACAGACAGACAGACAGACAGACAGACAGACAGACAGACAGACAGACAGACAGACAGACAGACAGACAGACAGACAGACGGACGGACGGACGGACGGACGGACGGACGGACGGACAGACGGACGGACGGACATCGCTAAATCGACTCAAAAAGTGATTCTGAGTCGATCGGTATACTTAAAGGTGGGTCTAGGACCAATATTTCGGGTAGTTACAAACATCAGCACAAACTCATTATACCCTGTACCACAGTGTGGTGTAGGGTATAATAAAAAAAAGGATTTATTCAATGTAAGTATTTCATAAGAATTAAATACTTTTTTCATTAAAGTAATGAAAAATTTTCATAAAATACAATTTATATTTTGTATGAACAATTTTCATTAATTTGATGAAACTTGTTCTTGCAATTACATTTTATGATACCTTTTTCATTAAGTCAATGAAACCCTACATAGGTTCCTTTTTAACGTCATTTTTCATAACATTAATGTAGATTTTCATTAGTGGCATGTACAAATTTCTATCAGTGTATGAAAAATGTCAAAGAATCTTAAAATTTTTCTAATGGAAAAATGTCTCGGAATGTAAGATTTTTTTTTTATTTAAAAAATTTTAGAATTCGAAAAAAGAAAGGAAAGAAAATGATAGAAAAAAGAAAAGCAAATAATTTGAGAATTTTTTCTATGAAAAATTTCAAAGAATCTAAAAATTTTTGCAAAGGAAAAATGCCTTGGAATGTAAATTTTTTTTTATTTAAAACAATTTAAGAATTTTTCTATAGGAAAAATTTATTAATTTTTTTAGGAAAAAAGTGAGAATTTTTCGATAGGAATAATTTGCGAATTTTTCTATAGAAAAATCCCTAAAATTTTCTTATAGGAAAAATCTGAGAATTTTTCTAAATCAGAAATTTTTTTAAAGAAATTCTTCTTTGAAAAATATCTAAGAATCTTAAAATTTTTCTAAACCCCTAAAGCAACAAACACACACAAAACAATAACAAATTTTTGTTTGTAGTTTTGTGTGTGTTTGTTGCTTTATGTTTACATATTTATGGAAGGTGGAGCTGAGGGGAAAGGAGAAATATTTCTGAATGTTAGAATGTTTCAACAGATATAAGTCTCAAAGTATAAAAAAAATTAAACAAGTTAGTGTTAAGTTCGGCTGTGCCGAATCTTTTATACACTCCAACATGCAAAAAAATAAAATTGCAGGGGCGTTTTCGTTTTTTTTTTTGGGGGGTCTGTAGTGGTAATTGGGGGAGAGGCAAATTTCCTCTCGAACGTGTGTTTAAAAATTCATTCTTATGCTTTTTGCATTAAAGAAATAAAAGTTTATCATTATTTAAAAATTGTTTTATTCCACGCCCATAAAAGGGGACGGACTAAAAAAAAGCACATTTTCTTATTCTTTTGGTAAAATATAGGACTTTGAACTTCTTGTTGCCTAAAAATGTTGCAGTTGTTAAACAAAACCACAAAAAATCATATAAAAAAATGGTAAATTTCAGAGGTTGGTTTAGTACTTCAAGGGGAACTTTTTTCCCTCTGGTCCGATTTTGCTCATTTACGAACTTAACCTGTCTAGGAACATAAGACATGTACGTGCGAAATGTCAGAATTCTAGCTATTTCCTTTTGGATTGCATCGTGTTAACTACAACGGACAGACGAACGGACGGACGGACATCGCTAGAATATATATTAGAGTGCCCAGAAAAAAAAACTTGTTTTTCTTTTTTTTAGGTCTTACCCCCTAAATTTGTTCCTTTTAATGAAAAAAAATTTCGGTTTTTTTTTTTGTGGATTTTTAAAATAAAATCTTAATGTCGCGCTCGCGGCTTTTTTACGAAAATCTACGAATTTACGATTTTTAAATTATTTAAATTGTTTAAATGCTTAAAATTGGTGAAGTAAAAAAAACTTCATCAAAAAGGAGAATTACGCTAAAAATAAGTATCGTCCATTCCATAAGATATTGCCCATTCCATGAGATATATCCCATTCTTTAAGAAATTTTACGTCATGCCATCAAATATTGCATGAAAACACCTTTAGGAATTGAAGATAGGTTGCTGGTATGTTCAGAAAAAATGTTTGGAGGTAAAAGCTAAGGGGGGTCGGCCTTGCTTCCTACCCTTCTAGGAGGCCCCGTGAGGGCGGTAGGAGCGGATTTATAAAACAAAGTTATAAAAAAAATAAAAATTGTAAGGGGATCACCTTAAGGGTTAAAGATAGAGGGTAAGTGTGTTCTAAAAACATGTTCGGGTTGAAAAATTAATGGGGGTCGGTCATACATTTGACTCCTCTAGAGGCACTCTTGGGAAAGTTATAGCGGTAGGAAAATTTTTTATTAAAATGTTGTTTTCGTATGGAAGCCCCTATAGGGAGTCGAGATAGGGCTTAGGTATGTTTGTAAAAAAGGTTAGGGTGACAAAATCTTACATTTTACCAAGTTTTTGGCGACTCTGGGCAAGTTGTGGGGCTTTTTGTGAATTTTTACACCTACACGCCCAGCAGAAAAAGCCCCACAACTGTCCAGGAGTCGCCTAAAAAGAGGTAAAATGTGAGACCGACCCCCATTAATTTTCCATCCCAAACATTTTTTCCAAATATACCAAGGCCCTATCTCCAATTCATAAGGGGGCTTCCATACAAGGATTACAACGATAAAACTCCTCCTACCTCTAACTATCTTAAGGGTGGCTCTGGAGAAGTCAAATATATGACCAACCCCCAATAGTTTTTCAACCCCAAAATTTTTTAGAACACACTTCCCATCTACCTTCAACCATTAAGGTGGTCCCCATACAATGCTATTTATTTTTTCAACTTTTTTTTAATAAATCCACTCCTACAGCTTCAAGGGGGCCTCCTAGAGGGGTAAAAAGTAAGACCGACCCCCCCTAACTTTTACCCCCAAACATTTTTTCTGAATATACCAACAACCTATCTTCAATTCGTAGAGGTGATTTCATGCAATATTTCATGACATTATGTAAAATTTCTTAAAGAATGGGATATATCTCATGGAATGTGCAATATCTTATGGAATGGACGATACATATTTTTAAAAATTCTCATTTGTTTTAATTTTATTTCATGTATAGATAAAAAAAATCTAATTTCAATTAAATCTATTGATCAACAAAATTTAAATGAGTCAATTATTGTTTTGATCAACATTTTTGTTAATGTTGAAGCGAAAAAAAATCATACCAGATTGTTTTTCGCTTCAATTTATTTGAATACATTACTTCAAAAATATACTTTATATATATATAATCTGGTTTTACTTTTTTTATTGTCGGCAACATATTGGAAAGCAAAAAATATAAATTTTTTCATAATTTTGTCATAAGGTTAAAACTTATTCTTTAAATCAATCATTATTTTAATTGACTTTAAATAAAAAATTGATCAAATTTGTGATTAAAATCGAAAAAGGGATTGATTGAAAAAAAAATCAATTAATAACCTACAATTTGATGATTGATATAACAATTTTCTTCATCAAAACCATTCCTTAAAATTCACGAACTCATTTATAATTTTACAATAAAAAATTTAACACCTACCGTATATCCATCCAAACATTCACAATGAAAAGCATTGTATGAATCATAACAAGTTCCACCATTTTTACAAGGTTCTGTGGCTTCAGCACATTCATCCTTTTTTAAATTGCGTTCCAATGCCATTAAACGACCATTTAGTCTTCGAATACGACCCATATTTCTACGTACTACACGCAACTGCAATATACGATGTGTATGATTTTGTGTTGACATCAATCTGTTACCGAAACGTTCCAAATCATCTTGTAATTTTTGGACTTCATCTTTAATGTTATCCGATGATGGTACTTCCAAATATTTGCTATCACTGTCCAAAGTGGTGGGCGTATAACGTTGACGTATTTTTTCCAAAACATCAACATTATTTAAGTACAACGATGAATCTCGTGACAAACGTACTGAAATGTTGCGATCATAGGCCGCCTCTAATATTAAACTTCCATCTTTCAAATGAATTTTTGGTTGATTATCATAATCACATTTAATTTCCTTTGGTAATAATATTATAAAAAGGACTTTATATAATGAAATAGATTTATATTGTTTGAACATTATAACAAAATCACTTGTAATTCCCACTTTCTTTTTTTTTTTTAATCCGTTGGGGGTATACACCCAAAAAATGGATATTAATGTCCTTTTACACTTTTTTTAATTTATTTAGTTTTCTCACTTTATTGTATTTATTTATAAAATTTAATGTTAACGTTTTAAAACTCACTAGCACACTATTTTTAAGTCTTTAAAATGTCTCGTATTTATGCAAAAATGGGCGTATTTTTTTATAAATTTTAAATCAATGTTGGCAATCGATACCTTTTCAATACCGTTATCCGTTTCAAAACCCTTTAAATTGAATACCGGTACCAATACCAATACCGAAACTCAGTTTTGGTATCGGATACCGGTATCCAAAAACCTTTTCCTTCAGTACCGGTACGTACCGGTATTGAAACGGTTTTTCTTAAAAACCCATTTAAAGAAAAAAAAAATAATAGAAAATTTTTAATTTTTTTGGTTTTTGTAAATGAAAAATCGTACTCCAAATGCCTCACCGAAGTCTCATAAAAATCAAAAAAATCTTTGAGCACCCACATCGTGGATTAAGTAAAAATTTCCAAAAAGAAAGTCTTACTTCAACCGCTATGTGGGAGCAGAAGAAAATTATTGATTTTCACGAAATTTTTTGGAGTCATTTAGACTCTCAAAAGAAACTTTCTGAACCCCTTAGTATATTTTAGTTTTTTGGAGATTTTTATTTAATCCGCGATGTGGGTGCCCAAGGATTTTTTTTTGATATTTATAGGACTTCGTGGTTCAAAAATTATTAGCAAAACCGTAAATTTTAAATTGGTTTTACCTTTAGTTCACGTGTTGAAAAACCCGTTAAACCAGCTTTGAAAACATTGAAGAGTCAGAAAAATATTTTCTTTTTTTTTTGTCACTCACAAATATTTTTACAATTAAACAAAAAAACTTACACTCGAAAAAAATGTTACACTCAAAAAAAAATTTTTTTTTTTTTTTTCAAAAATGGATATAAAAAAGTTTTTTACCCAAAAGAAAATATTTCTAATCAAAATTGTTAATTTTTTCACGTTAAAAAACTATCACTTTAAAAGGGCACTGTGGAGGGTATTCATGGATTCGGCTTAGTCGAATTTAACTATTCTACTTATTTTTACATATTTTTTTTACTTTTCTTAACTCATTTTGGACCAAGATTCAATTTTATTTTTTCTTTTTTTGAAAAAGGTACTTTTTTAGGGTAATTAGCACCCGCTGATTTCAAAAATCTTGTCAAAAAAAATTTCAATGCGCCGTTATCCCAGAAAAGCTTGCATTTCAACTTTTTATGCAATTTAAATGTTTGGATTTATTTGATATTTTATTAATTTATTTCAAATTAGTAAAATTTGATAATAAATTAAATATAAAAAAATTTTAAAATAATCAAAAAAATTAAAAGCCGAAAATCAAAAAATTTTAAATTTTCGTTTTAGCTTGAAACAATTTCTGTACTGATTTGCATTGCATTTCATGGACATATAAATTGCGGTGGTCAAGTGGGGATATTTTTTTTTAATTGCAGAAAGATGAGACTTAACATTCGTAACCATATTTACCCGAAATTCCACCTTTTTCATACATAAATATTTTTTTGAAAAACAAATGAAAGATTTTTATGTCAGAATAACTTCAAAGTCCTGCAAGGGGATAAGAAAATTACAGTTTTCTCGGTCCGGCAACGTCCCCGCCGACCCCCTAAAAAACGCTATTTTAATTTTTTTTTACATTTTTAAGGGCATTTTATCAAAAATGCTAAAAATAAATACGTGTTTAGTATTAAAATTGAAAAAAAAATATTTTTTTTTAGTTTTTATGCGTTTTTTATATTTTTAGCATTTTTTTCGATAATACCGGTACGTACCGGTATCGACGTTTCGGTATCGGTAATACCGTAACCGATTCAACTCAAGTACCGTAACCGATACCGATACCGATACCGAAATAAATAAAAAAACAATACCAATACCGATATCGATACCGTTATTCGTTTCGATTGCCAACCTTGTTTTAAATTAAACTTATCCCTCTCTCTCTCTGCCTGTTAAACCAAGCTTCTGTTACAGCGTTTTCGTTGGGGTATTTTAATTTACCATTGGGAATTAAATATATTTTTTTATCATTTTTGTTATGGTTTGTAATACATTTTGCTACTTGTTAATTTATTTATTACATACTAACTCGCCAGTCGGAACTTCGTTACCGGTTTTATTAAATACCGGATTATAACAGGTACAGGAGTAGATTATGAAATTGAGTGGGACAAATTTCGAGTGAAAAAAAATCAGTAAAAAAAGAAATTTGAATATAAATTTAAGAAAAAAAACATAGATTAAAATTTTTTGTAAACAATAACTGAGTGCGAAGCATTTAAAAAATATCATTCCTTATTATTGCCATTGTTCCCCTTGTTTTTTAAATTTCGTTCCCAGTTCCATATCATTCCGTTCTATGTAAGTCATTCCTTTCCATATTACATGCATTAAATAAAAAATTCTAAAGTTTTTATCTTACAGATATATAAAGTATCTTTTTACACCACTTTTATTAATATAAAAATATGTACCTACTTCTCTTGGATATTATTTTTGCTGGAGGATAATTCCAGAATGTTTTTCACCAAAGAATCATACATTCAAAATTTCTAGTTTTTAGGACCAGAATGTTTTTTCACCAAAGCATCCAACATTTCAAGTTTCTAGAACCATTATTTCAGGAAATATAAAAAGTACCAACGGAATCTCCAAAAAGTACATTTTCCAGAATGATTTTTTCATGTACATTCCAAGTTATTTCTGGAAATATTAAAAGTACCAAGCTTAGATTAGATTTGATTTAAGAGGCCCTATGCACTGCGACCAGAAAGATCTATTGTGCAGCCTAAAAAGGGTGCCCTAAATATTCAGGCTTCTAATAAAGCCGAGAATTCTATTTGGCAGAGAGTTCCACACGTCAGTCGGAGATATTAAGTGTCCCCCTAGATGTTGAAGTCTTCTACCAGTCAGTCTTGGGCATGTACAAAGTATATATTCAGCTGTCTCCTCCTCTATCTCGCAGAATCTGCACGTGTCCGTGTCAGATAGAAAAGTACCAAAACCACACACTTTTTTCAAAAAGTACTTTTCCAGAATGATTTTTCCCCTTAGAATCAGAAATTCCAAAAAGTACTTTGTCAGAATTCTTCTTCCCAAATTTCGAATTTCTATATTTTCAAAAAGTACATTTTCCAGAATGAATTTTTCAACCGAAGAATCATACATTTCAAATTTCAAGTGACTAGGATCATTATTATTTACTGATATATTAAAAGTATCAAAAGCACACTTTTTTCAAAAATACTTTTTCCTGAATGTTTTTTCACTAAATGATCCTACATATCAAATTTGAAGTTTCTAAAACCATTATTTCAGGAAATATAGAAAGTGCCAAAAGTGCACTTTTCCCCTTTTGCCCCCTTAGAAACGGAATTTTCAAAAAGTACTTTTTCAGAATCCTACTTTCTAAATTTAAAGTTTCTAGACCATTATTTCAGAAAACATAAAAAGTACCAGTGGAATATTTAAAAGTACCTTTTCCAGAATGTTTTTTTTTTCGAAGGATTCTACCATAGAGAAACATAGAGGCGAAGGTGAAAGAAAAAATAATATCACTATCTTTTTCTAATTTCTCACACGTACGTTGTCGATGTGAATTCACCACACAATACATGTTTACAAGTCGTACTTTGACAACAAATACATGTATACAAGTTGTACTTTGACAACTCAATTTTTGACGCCTTCGCCTCTATGTTTCTCTATGGATTCTACATTTTAAATTTTAAATTTTTATGACCATTATTTCAGGAAATAAAAAAAGTACCAAAAGTACACTTTTTATCTCCTTTACCCCCCTTAGAATCGGAATTTCCAAAAAGTACTTTTCCAGAATCCTACTTTCCAAACTTCAAAATTCTAGACCAGCGGTTACCAACCTATGGTACGCATACCACTACACTGAAAAAAAAGACATAACTAAAATTAAGGAAAAAATGTCTTTGAAAATTTATCATGAATTTTCCTAAAATTTAGTTAAATTTAACTTAAAAATGAGAAATTTTCTTAACTATGAGGAAAAAATTTTAGTTCATTTACTTATAATTAGTTCATAGTTTTCTTTAAATGGATTTTTTTAATATTAGGAAAAAAATTCTTACTGCCAAAGAAATTTTCCACAAATCTAAGAATCGTATCTTTATTTTTAAGACATATTTCTTAAAAAACAATTTAGTTCAAGTTTAGTTAAAATTTACTAAAAAAAACATCATCGTATTTCTCTTCTTTGAATTGAGGAAGTGTACTTCTTAGAATTTAGTTAATGACTTCTGAGAATTTAGTAAATAACTTCTTAGAATTTAGTTAAAAATTCAAAATGGCGATATCTCGAAAACTAAGCGAGATAGAGCGAAACGGATGAAATTTTCAAAAGAAAGACTACAAAGAAAAATATGGAATAGCCTAGCTCTGCATATTTGTCGGGGTCTCAAGACCCTAATTTTAGATCTAAAATTTGAAATTCCCGAGATTTTATATATACACATATCTCGGTAAATACTGCCAACACGAGAAAACGCCCAACTGCATTTTTGTAGCTCTTGACTCGTAGAACACTTCCGCAAAAACCCGAAAGCCCTCCGATTAATAGTTTTTGAGTTATCCGGTTTTTAAGATTCTCAAGACTCTATCAGGCCCCTTATTACCGTATCTCAAAAACTAAGCAAGTTAGAGCAAAACGGACACAAGTTTTTGTTCAAAATCTATGGGGACCCTTAAAGGACTCAACGGGGTCTCGAGTTAAATGGGGTCCGAACCCATGGGTCCAGGGTCTAGACCCAATCTATTTCTAAAATGTGAAGTATAATTTTTCCCATTTTCTAGTTAAAATTGGCTTAAAATTAAATAACTTTGTTTTCCTTATTTTTGGGAAAATTATGAACTAAAACCAAGAAAAAAAATCTTTGGAGCCAAATCATTCCCTCTTTTTCTCAAAATTGAGTTAATTTTCTCAGATTTTAGTTCACTTTTTTTTTTTAGTGTAGAACCATCATTTCAGGAAATATAAAAAAACCAAAAGTACACATTTTTATCCCAAACTCAAGCAAAAAAATCAACTTACGCACACTCACTCACGCAAAAATCTTACTCACGCACACTCACTCACCCAATTTTTTTCACCTCTCACACTCACTCACAATTACGTGAGTAAAACTGAGTTCAGTCACTCTCGCGCGTGATCACGCGTGAATCACTCTTTAATCTGCTCATGTGCCCATCTCTAGATTCTACATTCCAATTTTTAAGTTTTTATGACCAATATTTCAGGAAATAAAAAAAAATGCCAAAAGTACACTTTTTTAACACCTTTACCCTTTACTTACAATCAACATTGACTTAAACCCAGCCTTAGGATATATATTTTTCGGGAAGTGAACTCACATTCAAAATTTCTAGGACCATTATTTCAAGCAATATATAAAAAGTGACAAAAGTACATTTTTTACCATTTTTACCCCGTTGGCACAGTGGGCAAAAAGCTTAATCTATTCGCGGTAAAAATAATCAGCCTTATAGAAAAATAAAATAAATTTAAACCCGACTTTTAATTTTATTTCCATACAAATTGTTTTTGTTTTTAAAATCGACTTACAAAAAATGTGTAGAAAATTTAAAATAAAACTTTTGTTAAAATAGACTTTTTATTTTTCTTTGGTACGGGCCTATAAGTTGAAGCTTTGGTTTAAGCCTATGGAAGACGGCAAAATCGGCGGCGTCGTAAAATTTTTAAATTCGATTGGTTTAAATTCGGGCGCGGCGCCGCCGAATTTAAACCAATCGGCTTGTTTGTTTGTTGCAGTGGGGTTGGTTTGTGGTTGTAGTTGGTTTTTCTCCAACTTCCGGTTTAGGACCACCCTATATTCACCAAACAGTTTCTACCACTCGGAAAATGGTGTATTTGAATGTAACCGGTGAAATACTGTGCTAAAAAGTGGTGCCAAATCAAACGGATGTTAAATATTTTAAGTTAAGTCATGAACCTTTTAGTACATTACTGGTTCTAATTCTCTGGCATCCCTGTTGGTTAAAATTGCAACTGCAGCCAACTTCACATCTGTTTAAAAAACAGCTGTTTATATTGAGACGCTTTTTTATACGTTTTCCAAAAAAAAATATACATTTATTGCAGGGAACGAAGCCGATATAAAATAGTCGGCGGCGGCGGCTAAGCAAAAAAACAGTCGGCGGCGGCTAAAAGTCGGCTAATAGCCGACAGTTTCTTAAGATTTTTTTTAAAGTTTTTTTTAATTTATTTTAAAAAAATATAAATTAAAAAGCATTAAAAAGAACACGATTTTGTCTAATCCCATTGTCTTCCCAATAGTTAGCTAAATCGCAAAACGGCCTAACTAATAAAATCTTTAAAACCAAGAGTTTAAAAATTTTTTAATTTGCGAAATCGCTAATCGAAGAGCTAGAAATTATAGTTTATATTTTTTTTTTTTTTGATTAATTATAATTATGATACATTTTTATAAAACTAACTCACAAAATTTTAGCTGAACCCAATTAAAAACATCGAAGTTGTTACCGATTTCAAAATATATTTCTAATTCTACTGTAAAATTAAAAAGTTTACATTTTGATACAATTTTGAACAACGATTAAAGGCAAACTATACACAATTTTAAATAAATAACAAAAATCGGAAGAATGATTAGGTTAATTTTTTTTATAAATAAAACAAACAATTGGTTAAAGCCCATGCTATTCAAAATGGAACCAGTCTAATGTTTTTCTATTCAAAATCGATAGATTTAGCGGGAAAAACGCAAAAATTAAAACATTTCTAAGTAAAATAAAAAAAAAAATTTAAAAACTTATGCATATAAAAAAAAAAAAAAATAATAATTTGTAAATCCTGTCGGCTAAGCTGAGAAAGTCGGCTGAAAATTTTAGCCGACAAAAGCCGCCTGTTTCGGCGGCGGCTTGAGCAACTAGAAACTGTCGGCGGCGGCTGTGAGCCGACTCGAAGACGGTCGGCTTCGTTCTCTGATTTATTGCCTCCTAAATATATAAAAATGGTAAATATTAAACTATATCTATTAAAAACCAATTAATTAATACTAATTTCTATTTAGCTATTCTATTCATTCTTTAAATCCTTGGTGGGCAAAGATGTAGTTGTTGAACTAAAAAATGATTTAAGGTAAAGCATACGAATATACAATAAAAGCCGGTTCTGTTTTGTTTACAACTGCATTATAATTTTAATTTCTTTATTTTTCAGTATTTGTGGTACTTTACATAGTGTAGATCAATATTTAAATATCAAATTAACTGATATAAGTGTAACAGATCCCGAAAAATATCCACACATGTTATCGGTGAAAAACTGTTTTATACGCGGCTCCGTAGTACGCTACGTACAATTACCCGGCGATGAAGTCGACACACAACTTTTACAAGATGCTGCTCGCAAAGAAGCTGTTGTTAGTTCCAGATAATGTTATTAGTATCATTATTATCATGACCAGGCAATCGAAATTTTATATCTATAACTTTTTTTTTACATTACATACTATTTATAAAAGGAGATTCACATTTTGTTTACCCAAATCTACTGTTTCCCAGTATTGGAGAAACAAATTGTTAATTAAGTATTTACAATTTGAATCCATAATACTGGAAAGTAGTAAATACAAGTAGCCAACTAGTAAATCTTCCTTAAAGAAACCTAAGAAAACTTGTTTAGTTGATAAAAAAAAAACTATAAATAAATAAGTCCATTGGATGGATACAGTGAACAAAAAAAACTATTCATTCGCAATATATGTATATGGTTCGTGATAATACTATGTACCAAATTTTTGAAGAATGAAATCCTTTTCGAATGAATTCTCCAAAAAATCCATTCAATTTTCATAGTCAGTGAATGCATTCGATTTTATAAATCAACATTGAATGGAAAAATAAATTCGATTTTTTATCATTCCACTGCGAATGCAATCGATTTTTTAAATAGAGAAAAAATGGAGCCAAATTTTGGTTTATAGTATCGCCGACCCTCTTTACATGTGATGACCCCAATGGGCCCTAATTTTGAATCCAAAAAAATGGTATTCCTGAAAATTTTAAAAATGCACATATCATTAACTGCCTACACGACAAAAAGTCTAAAAGCATTTATGTAGTTTAAATGGATTTTTAGTTATCCTGGTTTTTAATTCTCAAGATCATACAGGGCCATTTAATTCCAGTATCTCTCTAAATCAAAGTAGTGCAAAACGGATACAAATTTTGGATCAAAATCTAAATCTACTATTTAATTTTTAAAATACAGAAACTTAGGGGCCTTAAAGGGTCTTGAGAATATTAAAAAACTGCTTAACTAAAAAAACGGTAACTCTGAGCTTTCAAGTATTTGGCGGTCGCATTGTACGAGCCAAGAGCTACAAAAATGATTTTTGTTTTTGTATTTAAAAATTTTCGGGAATGCCAATTTTTTAAGATTTAAAATAAGGGCCCATTGGGGTTAACACATGTTGTTGCAACAGCTCTGGGGTTGCTGGGTTGACAGTCCTTGGTCGGAGATGACTCTCTGAGTCGTTTCGGCTTCTCGAAGATCCGACTGTCGTGGAAACATAACGTTAACACATGTGAAGAGTGTCGGTGATATTATCGACAAAAAATTTAATCCGTTTTGCTCTATCTTGGTTAGTTTTTTTATGCAATGAATGAACAACCCATTCGATTTTTCAAATTGTATGGGGGTATACTCACCATGTCATTCCGTATGTAATGCATCGAAATATCGGTCTAGGACCTCATAAAGTATATTTATTATTGATCAGTAGTTGATTCCAAGATATTCGTGCGATGTCGGTCCGTCTGCGGAGGACACGATACAGTCTTAAATAAATGAGCTAGACTCCTGAAGTTTGGCACGATTATGTCTAATGGTCATATGCTAGTTTAGTTCGAAGATGGGCAAAATCGGACCAGGGGGAAAAGTTCCCCCCTGAAGCACTAAACCAACCTCTGGAAACCAACATGTTTTTACAGTTTTTTTTTTTTATATTTTTGTAGCAAATAAAACATTTTTAATAAAAAGAAATTCAAAGTCGTGCACTTGAACCCAAGGCCTAGAAAATGCCATTTTTTTTTTTACTCCCCTCCTTTTGTGGGCGTGGATATAAAAAATATAAAATGAGTATTGATAAAATTGTATTACTTAAGGGCTCGTTAGTCAACTGGTAAAGTAATCAAGTAAGAAGTACTCGCTAGATTCTTACGTGACAATCAAAATGCATTCGATTTTCACGTAACATGTTACTTCGTTCAGTAATCGTTTATATGTATTGCCATTAGAGGTGTCCTTAAAAACGAAAATCACCTTTTTATATCTGGTAGGGTCCTATATTGTTCTTTAGTATCTAAAAATGAGTGAGCCAAAATTTGGGGACAATCGGCTAAAAATAACTCGTGCCGAAAATGGATTGAAGTTTTGGGACATTCTTATTAGAACGAAAAACTCGTTTTTTCTAGTTTTTGGAAAAACATTGGTATTTGATATTTTTTGTTAAATTTTTTGTGAAATAATATGAAAATGGTACTAAATTACCTTTTCAAAACGACTAATAAAATTAAAATCGGATGAAAAATAAGCATTTTACCCATACATGCCCCAGACCATAGTATGGTTTTTAGAGCCAGAATTTCAAAATTTTCAAAATTTTTAGGCAAAAAAATAGTAAAAATTTAATTTTACTTTATGATCAAATTGAAAACATGTTTAAGATTAAAAATAGCAGATATGGTAGTCAAGCTTTTTTTTTTTTTTGGCGAGGGTAGTGATAAAATTTCCGCGGATTCCAAATAAAATGCGTTTTTCTACAATAATTAAGCAAATTTTTGAAAATTTGTGCTCTATTGTGCGGATCGAAGTGTAAAACGTAAATTCTGTAACTTTTGAGAAATCGGATATATGCAGATATTTTGTATTATAGAAATGTATAACGTCTCAAATTTGTCATTTCACCTCGACGAAAAGGGGTTAAAGATGCCCGAATTCTCAAAAAATTTACAGAATTTATGTATTTCACTTCGTATAATACAATACAGAAAATTGTTTCCCATATTTGCTAAATTATTTTAGAAAAACTAATTTTCTTTGGAATCCGCGGGAATTATATCACTACCCACGCCAAATGAAAACAAAGTTAGACTACCATATCTGTTAGTTTTTATCTATAACATGTATTTAATATAATTATAAAGTAAAATTTATTTTTTTTATTTATTTGCCTAAAAATTTTGAAAATTTTCAAATTTTGGCTTTAAAAACCATGCAATGGTCTGGGGCATGTATGCGTAAAATGCTTATTTTTCATCCGATTTGAATTTCTTTAAGCTTTTTGGAAAGGTAATTTATTACCATTTTCATATTACTTAACAAAAAAATTAACAAAAAATAGCATATACCAATATTTTTCAAAAAACTAGACAAAACGTGTTTTTTCATCAGATAAGAGTGTCCCAAAACTTCAATCCATTTTCGGCACGAGTTATTTTTATCCGATTGTCTCCAAATTTTGGCTCACTCATTTTTAGATACAAAACTACAATTTAGGACCCTACCACGTATTAAAAAGTGATTTTGAAAAATTGCCTTAGTCGTTAGGACACCTTTAATTGCCATATGATAAAAACGAACTGCTGATTTGTTACTGCTACTTTTGCTGCGTTACCAGTTGAGTAACGAGCCCTTTAAGCGTAAATATCAGCTTTTTTATTTGAAACCCTTTTTGACAATAGGGAAGGTTTCCTCCCCCAAGCATACCCTAAAACTACAGTATGGGAGTTTACAAACTTTGTCACTCCGTGTGGAACGCATCGAAATATCGGTCTAGGACCTCATAAAGTATATATTATTGATCAGTGATCGATTCTAAGACATTCTAGCGATGTCCGTTTGTCTGACCGTCTGTGGAGGGCACGATACAGTCTACAAATACGCGCGTAACACGATTTTCGTGAATCACGCGTGATCGTAAGTAAAATTTAGTTTTACTTACATGATCGTGAGTGCGCGTGATTAGTGAATATTGTTTCATGCGTGAGCGTGTGTGAGTAAACCTTTTTTTGTGAGTTTGCGTGATTGCTTTGTGTTGTCTGAAACATATTTATGCCATTTACATATACATATATATATGCCATTTACATATACCTCGAAATCCAGAAAAAATGGGATTTCAATGAAAATCCAAGTAAATCCTATTACTTTTTTGGATTGTCAAATCCCATACAAAAAAAAACTTGGATTTTGGTAAAATCGTAAAATCGCAATTCAAAATCCCAAAAAATTTCTACTACTTAATTGTACAACTATGGTTTTTCTTAAAATAATCATCCCTTATGCTTTTTGCAACGCTGCACACAATTTTTTTTTATCAGCTGTTGTTGTTTTTATAAAGTAAAAAAACAATTAAAATTTATTTTTTTAAAACTATTAAAAGATTAATAAAAACAATATTTAACAATGTTTCATTTAAAATTTACCATTGCAAATGGTAAACGCACAATTTAGTTGAGCAATTTGGTCTTCCTAACAAAGAAAAACACTCAATGGTGGCGGCCCCAAACTTGGCAAAAATGTTAATTTTCTTGCATTTAAAGAAGCAGCTCTACATAAAAACTAGGGATGTCGCGAATAGTGTATTCGGCATTTTACCGAATATTTACTATTCGGTATTTGGCTTGAACCGAATACGAATATTGCCGAATAGTTTGATTATTCATACGCATGCATTTTATCTATGTATGTAAAAAATTTAAAAAAAGTACCAGACTAAAAAACAACAACGCTTTTGGTGACACTATTTTTTCTGTTACCTTAACAATTCGAATTTGAATCAAGTGCTCACGTTTTTTTTTGTACAAAACACAAACTAAAATTACTACAAAAAAGTCAAACGTTAATAAAACGTGTTTTTTTTAACAAATTTAAATTTCGCCGAATATTCGGCAAACTGTTACCGAATATTTATTTAACCGAATATTCAAAAAACATGCCGAATATGCCGAATACCGAATAGTGACGAATATTCGCGACATCCCTAATAAAAACACATTTTTTGATATTGTGGTCCCAACATATACTAGTGGGATTGAAAATATTGGCTCCGGCAAAGAAAAATCATTGTTTTTAGAAATATTTATAAAATTGGGTAATTTTCCCACTAACAACCCTGTACACAAATCAAAAGAAAATACAGAGTTAGTACAAACAAAATCCCGCTAAATGTCAAAAAAGCATATGTAAACGGTATAGATTTTAATTGGATTTGAAATCCAAATTTATATGGATTTCGGGGTATATGTAAATAGCATATAAGAAAAATAAGAAAATTGTCATCATATTAAATTTAGAGGATAATTAATACAAAATTAGTATTTAAATAATTTTTTACGATTGTTTTTAGGAAATTATATACTTTTTGTGCAAGAAATGGAAAAAAGTAAAAAAAATGTTTATTTTAAATTCGTGAGTCTTTGCGAGCGTGATTATTTCGAGAGCGAGAGAAAAAATTTTATTACTCACGTTAGCGTGCGTGAAGGTGAGCAGAAAAAAAAATTGTGTGTGAGCAATATTTTTATTTCGTGAGCGTGCGTGAGTCAAATTTCACTCACGCGTAAGCATATTTCAAGATATGCGGTTATGTATCCCTGTAAATACATTTTAGCGTCTTCAATGATTGCTGATTTAAAAATAAGGAATAAAAAAAATAGTTGTGGAATTAAAAAAAAAAAAACATGAGTTGTGGAGTTCTGAAATCAATATCTCAGAAAGTAATGGTTCTATTTTCATAAAAATTGATACAATATGAAAATGGATATGGAGATTCCGAAAATGCAAAAACACGTTTTGGACATATCTCGACTTATGTTGTTATGGGTTTTTGACACACTTGGTTTTTGACACACTTAGTGTGCAATTACAATTCTGGCGTTGGCTTTGAATTTTGCTTGTTTCCATACGTTTGATATGTAGAGCAAAAAACGCCAGCGTTGGCTTTGAATTTTGCTCTACACACAAAATGTATTGAAACAAGCAAAATTCAAAGCCAACGCCAGAATTGTAATTGCACACATACTTGTTGTTGCTTCGAAAAGTTTGGTATTGCATTTTTAGCGATATCAGTTTAGCGGCTTAGAAGTTATGAACAAAATGTAAGGACACCTCGAAAATTTTGGTACATTCTCAAAACCTTAAAATATAAAATGTTTCAATTTGGCTGCTGGCTGAAATGTGTGAAAAAATTGGATACCGAAAGGTATCCAATTTTTTGCGGAATTTCTGCGGATGTCATTTTCTCAAAATGAATTTCTTTTAACATTTTTTTTTTTGCTATAATCTCTTTTACATTGTGGAGGAATTGTTTTTATATATATTTTAGTTTTTTAGTTTTAAGTTATCTGTGGGATGATCACTGGATCATCTCCACTTCATAGTCAAATAATTTTAAGTCACGTGTAATGATTAATATCAATTTATGATAGATTGCATTAATAAATGAATTTAAACAAAAAAAAAAAAAAAACATTGTGGAGGATATCCATACATTTGGTAAGGACGAATATAACTTTTTTAGTTGCTTTTGTATTCGATTGATATACCGTGGTCGATAATGCTGTGCTCTAATGTGATTGCCATTGCTGTTAATATTAGGGACAATGCCTTTACAAAAAATCCTTTTAAAGCTGATTAAACTTACCGTGGTGCAAAAAATAAAGTTTCATATTTTTATAGACTCAATGGTCCTTACCACAAGAAAACAAAAAGTCTATTTTAACAAAAGTTTTATTTTAAATTTGAAATTTTCAATACATTTTTTGAAAGTCAATTTTAAAAACAAAAACAATTTGTATGGAAATAAAATTAAAAGCTCATATTAAATTTATTTTATTTTTTTGTGGTAAGGCTGAATGTTGATAAATTAAACAAGTTTGATTTTTTATTTCTTACATTTGAAAAAATACATACATTCATATAAAGTTTATTGAATAAAATTTCGTTGATATTATTTGTTTAAATAAAACATTTTATATTTGGTGTAAGTACATACTTTTTATATTTAACCCTTAACTGCATGGTGCACAGTGATTCGTTCCCATATATCGAGTGGGCAAAAATAGAATATTGGTCGCAGATTTCTGAAATTTGGAACACAAGCATTTAATTATCTAGTCAAGAAAAAAACGAGTTTTTGGAAAAATCGGAGCAAGGACACGCCTACCCCCCATATATCCTGAAACTTAAATATGTGATTAAAACTACAAAAATGGCCACAAAATTCCCAAATTTTGTCAATGTTACCAATTTTGATACAGTATTTTATGTGTAAATTTTTTTTAAGATTGAAGCAAGGACTCGTGTGGCTGCCATATATCCTTTTTCTTAAAAAAATTGTAAATCGCTCAAAAATTACTCGATACTCTTGAAATATTTTGTAAAAATTTGAATAAGTGATGTCAATGTGTGTGCCAAATTTCGCTGAAATCGGTTCTGTAAAACAAAAGTTATTTATATATCCTTTTTAAAAACTGCAATAAAGTATTAATATATTTTAATCACAAAAATAAAATAGAAAGAGTTGTCAACGATTTTCCAAATTTGGTACGCAATCACAAAATAAGTTAATAGAAAAAACATAAAAATTTTGAGCAAATCGGTCGAAGGACATTTGTACCTGTCGTATATCCTGAAATTTAAAAGTGGAGTTTTAGCCACAAAACTTGATATAAAATTACTTAACTTAGTTATTGTCTTAGAAATTTAGATAACCATCGACGTACAACTTTTGTATTTTAATCTGAGCAAGGACTCGCGTGGCTGCCATATATCCTTTTTCTTGAAATCGCTGTAACTATTTTAAAAATCTTTCAATTGCTATCAAATTTTTAATATAGATTAGATCAAATAACGTTAATAAGTGTGCCAAATTTCGTTGAGTTACTTGCTGTAACAAAAAAGCTGTTAATATATCCTTTTTTTAAATATAGTCAAAAATATAAAAATACCTAATAACTGCAAAAACAAAACATTCACAACACTTATTTCCTGTTGCATTACGAAAATAAATTTATTCAAAATAAGTTTTAAGTAAACTCGTTTAATACTTGCTTTATTTCTAAGTATATAACCTGTTAATAACAAAAAACTAAAAAAAAATTTTTTTTTTTGGTACTAAAATTTTTTTTTTTCGTTTTTTTCAAAAACTTAGTTATTTTTATTATTTGATTGTATAGAAAACAGTCCAGGATGTTAAAAAAATCAATAAAAAATAATTTTTGAGTACGAACTTTTTTTATGTATCCCAAAAAAAAATTTGGTTTTGATTTGGGATACCAACGAAAATCAAATACTGGTTTTAAAGCAAAATGGCCCACTGTATACTTACTTCATCGAATTTTTTACTATAAATTTATGGTATACAATACAATAAATCCCTTTATATAAAAAAACACGAAAATGTTGATGTATTTTTTTAATTTTATTTACAGTACATAAAATAAATAAAAAAAAAAAATAATCCAATTTTCGATTTTTTAAAAAATTTTTTTTTAACTTAAAAAAAAAAACTTAGTTATTTTTATTTTTTGATCTTATAAAACATAGTTAAAGCTACAAAAAAAATGAAAAACAAAAAAAATTTATTCACGAACTTTTTTTATGAAGGCCATTAAAATTTGGTGATTTTGGGGATTTTAGTAAAAGTCATAGATAACTTTTAAAGCAAAACGGCCCACGTACTTCATATTTTTTTTCTGATTTTTTATTATATTTTTACAGAATACTATATAATATATCAATGTGTAAAGAAAAAATACTTAATATTAAATTTTTTTTTTTAATATTTTTTCCATTAATAATATAGCTTTTGAAAAAAATTAAATAAAGACACAAAAAAAACCTAACTTTTTTCCAACTTCAGACAAAAACTTAGTTATTTTTATTGTTTTGCCTTATAAACCATAGTCCGAGCTATCGAAAAAGCGAAAAAAATAATTTTTTGACTCACGAACTTTTTTTATGCATTCCATCAAAATTTGTCAATTTTTGGGAATTCGGTAGAAAAAATATAGATTTCAGAGCAATACAAAAATGTATTTTAAGATTAATTCTAAAAAAATGCAAATACAACATTTAGCTAATATATTAAAGTAACTTTTGCAAAAAAAAGTTCTTTGATTTCTTCAAAATTCGATTTTTTAATATTATTTTAGTAAACCTATAAAAATCAATTTTTAGGTTTTAACACAATAGCGTTGAATTTCCATAATTTAGCGCCCTCTTGTGGCAACATATGACTTCTTAAAAATCAGAAAAGTACATATTTCTTTTAGTTTACTTTTAAACTGTAAAAATACAAAAAATCATCAACATTGAAGACATACTTTTTTTTTTGATTTTTGCCAATGAAACGAATCACTGTGTGGTGTATCAACTTTTTCATACAGAAGCCATAAGAAATATCTTTTAAAGAAAACAAATTTGCTAAAATCAACTTAATTTGAATGATAAAACTTAATTTTTATTAAAACAACCACAAAATTATGTTGTGACAACCAAAAAAAAAAAAAAAGAGCAGTAACAAATATTTTCGGTTCATACAACCAAATTATTTAGTTGGTAAAAAAAGTCCCGCACCAAACGAGATGAAATTTGGTCTAATTTTTTTTTAATTTATTTAAAACTTAAAAAAATATGAGACTCGAACCTTGCATATTAGGGACTATTTTTGGAAGGACTTTTTGAATCCTTCAAGATTAAAATCAGATGGCTTAACCCTTAATTGCATGGCGTTAACTATTTATAACGGCAACTTTGGCAGCATGTAGCTCTAAAAGAAAAAGTTCAGGCGTCTTCATTTAAAATACGAATTTTAATATTAATTTTGTATTGCCTATCGCGTGGTGATAGATAAAAATTTTGTTAAACATTTTTGACAAAAAATACATATTACAAAGTTTTTTTTTTTGTTAAACCGAATTTAGTTTATTTTTTCGAAAACATTTCGTTAAGTTAGAACTTATTTTATTTTTATAATTTCGTAAAATAACGGAATATTTCTTAAAACTGCAAGTATTTTGTAAATTACAAAGTATTTTGTAGAATTACAAAATATTATTGGAATATTATACAAAATTTCGATTTTTAAAAATATTGAAAATATATCTTGGGTGAATTGACTTTGTTCAAATAATTTTGAATTGTTTCCAGCAACCAAAAATTAAAAAAAAATAAAAAAAAATTAGCAAATAGACATTTCCTTGTTTTTTTAATTGTTAATTTCATTTCCATTACAGATGAAGAAATCATAAAAATATTTTGGTAAGTTACGAAATGTTTCGTACTTTTTTTTTTTGCTACGAAATGTTAAACGTAAAATAAAAAAAACAGTTTTCATTAACAAGACAAACCGAAATTTAAAATCCTACTGATGATGACACTAACTGGGGTGTTTGAAACCGGTATGGGAAATACCAGAAATGTCTATAATTTTTAGAAATTCAATTTTTCTTCTGCATTTTTTCAACTTGAACCCTTATAACAAATATAATTAGAGCCCGTGCTCGATCTGTACTTACAGAAAAAATCAAATAAAATTACTGACAAAACATGTCGCCATTAGGCACGTCTCCGAAACTGAAAATGCAAATTCCTTCATTTCTGTCTGCAATTCCAGATCATGTTGGTAACCCTTGCGAAGTAATGTAAGAGACAAAAAAGTTGAAAGAAAGTATGAAGTGAGGTTGAGATTGCTAGAAATAGAATTGTAGTGTTGGAAACTGTCAAAATTTTTTCTGTAGAAACTATAAATATTCACATATATAAAAAACAGTTTTCATTAACAAGACAAACCGACATTTAAATTCCTACTGATGATGACACTAACTGGGGTGTTTGAAACCGGTATGGGAAATACCAGAAATGTCTATAATTTTTAGAAATTCAATTTTTCTTCTGCATTTTTTCAACTTGAACCCTTATAACAAATATAATTAGAGCCCGTGCTCGATCTGTACATACAGAAAAAATAAAAAAAAAAAAAAATGTATTTTTACGAAATTATAAGTTTTTGTAAACGTACACAAATTTCGTTTATTTTTTGTCGGATAAAAAATATATTAGTTTAAAATATATTAGTTTATCTACTTGATTTCATGGAATACATCCCATTTTTTTTAGATCCTCAATAAAACACTTGCAAACTTTCCATGCAGTTAAGGGTTAATACATTAAAATTCATAAATTTAGTTAAAATACATACATATTTATTTTTAAAATCAATATTTACAATTTTCTTGACTTTACAGTTAAACTGATGCCAACAAAACTTACATATACATATATATTGATTTATTGAGTCCAATAGACATTGCATCTATTATTTTTTATATTTTTTTTCTTTTAAGATTAAAATTTAAGTACTAAAATGCTTACAGCCATTATTTTTTGGAACTTTTTAAAAAGTTTTTCTAAGGTTACTTATACATAAATTCTTATCAATTACATATATCAATAACTTAAATACTTACAAAGACTAAAATTTGTTTTACAATTATGTGTATAATAATAGGAAACATAAATAATTTTGTCATTTCATTAATAAGTCGATTCAAATTCTAAAATCGAATATTTTTTTAACTTTAAACAACATTTTTTTTTAATATATTTTGCTCATTTACTAAAATAGTGACATAACTAAAAAAAAAATATTTTTGAGAAAAAAAAATGCAGAGTTGTTCTTCAATAGATTATGTAAGAAATTCGTGTGAAATTCTACACTAAAAAAAAAAATCTTGTAAAATTACAAGCTTTTTACCAATAAAATTGTAAATTTACAATATTTTTGATACGGTAAAAATTACAAGGAATTCTCGTGACTACTAGATTTTGTGCTACCTTCTACTTTACGAGAATTCGTGGTAAAAATAAGTAGCTATTCTATAATTTTACAAGATTTTTACCAATAAAATTGAAAATTAACAACTTTTTGAAATTTTGTAAAATTACCTTGAAAATTTGGACATTAACGAAGAACAATTGAACAGTTTATGCGAATAAAAACGAATAGACCATTTGTAGAATTTTACAGGGGACAATAAAAACGCAGGAAACGGTTAAAAAATAATATTTTTGTCAACTTTTTGGTATTAGCTTAAAGATTTAAGTCACATCTACCTATATACAAAAATTTAGTAAGGTATTCGAAAGAGAACTTGCCAAAAATTGGACTTCAATTTTTGCTTAAATGGAAAAAGGGCGAATATCCAAAAAAATGTATTGAAATTTGAATAAAAATGTGTTATTTTGCAGCAGATTTTGACTACATTTTCATGAGACTTGCAAAACTTGACGAACTATGGTTGGTATTTGCTTGTAACACTTTAAGGACTTCAAGGATACACTTTTTAAGGATTGCAAGGACATGCAAAACATTTTTTTTTTGTTAATTTTTTTTTTAATATTCCTGCCATTTGATGCAGTAGTAATTCTTTATGACACTAAATACATTTTTAGGAATTATAATTTTAACCCTTGACTGCTTAGACCATGTATTCGTGGTTATATGATCTTAATTACGCGGTAACACTGAAGATTTTTTTTGTGTACAATTTTAAATTTTAGCTGATATCAATTTTAAACTCGCAGCTAAATAATTTTTATATAATATTTTGTTAAGGATGGATATTCGCCCTTTTTGCTTTCCACACTTTAAAAGTCTAATAACTGAAGAACGGTAAAAATTTTTGCCAATATAATAAGTGTGGTTTGTTCCACGTAATGTTCTTTTAACACATTGTTACCGAAAGTAAAATTTTTGTATGTTTTTGTGTTGTATTTAATCAAAATTGTGCGTTAGTTCACTCCCAATTTAAACAAGAATATAAAAATATACGAATTATTGCACTTTCAAAGTAATTTTTTTAGCCTTAAAAGTCAAAATTTCCCCAAAATTTCTGCATAGGAAATTAAAAAAAATCAATTTCGATTAAAATTTTGTTTGCTAAAAAACAAGAAAAACTTTTTATTATTTCTAAAATGGGATTACGAGACTTTTTCTCATGGTTGGCAATCGAAACGAATAACGGTATCGATATCGGTATTGGTATCGTTTTTTATTTTATTTCGGTATCGGTATCGCTTACGGTATTTGAGTGGAAACAGTTACGGTAACACCGATACCGAAACGTCAGTACCGGTACATACCGGTTATTATCGACAAAAATATAAAAAAAACATACAAACTTAAAAAAAAATATTTTTTTTAATTTTAATACTAAACACTAGGGCGTCCCGTCAAATCTAAATCTAAACTTTCGAATTTCGTTTCGTAATACCTGCCTAACGCTGGCCATAGAAAAGCAGATTGTGGGAAAAATTAAGAAAAAATTTTGCTAAAGCATCTTAAGTCGGCAACCAGCGATCAAAGTTTGAAAAAATTCCAAAAGAGCGCTTTTGGTCCACAGATGCTGATTTTCAAATATAAAAATTTTTGTTTAACCAAATTCGCCTCAAAAGTTGGAAAATGATGTGTATGTCAAACAAATCCTTGTGCACCCATATCGCGGATTAAATAAAATCCCCAAAAAACTATACTATACGAGTACAATGGCCATATCGATTTTTTCTTTGTTTGAGCTTAAAGGGGCCCAGAAAGTTTCTATTGGGAGTCAAAATGACTCCAAAAAAAATTTAGTGAAAATCAATAATTTCCTTATACTCCCGCAACGCTGTTGAAGTATGGATTTTTGAACATTTTTACTATATCCGCGATGTAGGGCCCAAATTTTTTTTTTGGAGATTTCGGGTGAGGCATTTGGAGTTCCAACAGAAGGGTTTCCACCCTAGCATAATTTTTTAAAGTGGCTTAATTCGGAGAAATCGCTAATGAAGTTTCGATTTCGCGATTTTTTATTACATCAAAGTAACATAATTCGCGAAAAAAATTTTTTTTTGCAATATTTTTCATTTTTCCAAATAGATAACACCAACAAAAAATGCTTGGTTGCCTAGAAATAAAATGATATATGTGATTTTCGGGGATTTTCCTTGAACCGCGTTGCGGGAGGGTAAGGAAATTTTTGATTTTCACAAAAATTTTATGGATTCATTTTGACACCCAATAGAAAGTTTTTTACCCCTTTCAGCTCAAACAAAAAATAAAAATAAAAATCGATACGGCCTACTCTACAATGCATAGTGCCCAAAATTAATTTGAGTAGAATAGCACTTTTTAAGTTAATAAATGAATAAATTTAACAAAAACCAAAGGAAAAAACTGTGCTCTCAACGCGAATTAAAATCTATTAATCATGCGCCAAATTAGTAGTACGATTTTTCATTTGCAAAACCACAATTTACAAATTTTTATCCAAAATATTTTTTTTTTTTTTTTTAAAACATGTTTTTTTAAGAAAAACCCGTTTCAATACCGGTACGTACCGGTACCGAAGGACTACCGATACCAAAACTGGGTTTCGATGTTGGTATCGGTACCGATATTCAATTTAAAGGGTTTTGAAACGGATAACGGTATTGAAAAGGTATCGATTGCCAACATTGCTTTTTCTAGTAATTTGACAATGTTTTTTTTGAGTATATAGTAAATTTCAATTAATTTTAAGTAAAAATACACATTTTGTTTAAATTTACTTAATTTATCGTAGAAAACTAAAATATTTTAATTAGAGTGTGTACCGGCCTATTTCACTTGATAAATTTAAACATGTTTTCTGCAAACTTAGAGTTTTAGAATTATATCACTATTGTAGAAAATGAGCGTTTTGTATATGCAGCACTTCTATTATTATTCTTACACCTGTATATGTAAACTTTATATAAAGAATTTTGGTAATGCATACCAAAATTCTGCAAGCTGCTTAACAAAATATGCAAAATTAAATTTGTACACTCAGAAATGTATGTAAGTTACTACATGTTAGTTGTTTGTATATTTTACAGTAGTTAGTTGTTTTCAACTACAAAGTCAGTAGTTTTTGTATGAAAAATATCAAATAACTATTTCTGTTAGTTATTTTAAGTCTTTTTTTTGAACAACTTACAAAAAAAGTACTGTAATGTAGTAACAGTTATTTAAAGTAGTTAATTATATTTTTGTTTTAACTCTGAAAAATGTTCAAAGTTTTTTTTTCAAAAAATAAATATAAATTTTCGTTTTTTTTTTATTTTTCACAACTTTTTTAAAAAAAAACTTGGAAAAAATTAAAAAAACTTGGTAAAAATTAAAAAAACTTGGAAAAAATAAAAAAAACTTGGAAAAAATTTGGTCGTCAATTTTTTTTTCTGAAAATTTTTTTTTAAAAAAAATTATATATTGATTATATTATTTTTACTACATGTTAGTTGTTTGGACTACAAAAATAAGTTGTTTTTACTACATAAATCAGTTGTTTTTTGTCAGTTAAAATAACTAACATTGTTAGTTGATTTAACTGAAAAAGTCAGCTGACACCAAAACAACTTACGACACCAAAACAACTGACATTTTCAGTTGATTTTACTAACATAATTTTTTTAGTGTATTTCAACCATTAAACCACATTAATAAACAATTTCTTAAGAATTCAAAATTTAATATTGTCATTAATATTCTTATATGTATAAATATGTGTAAATAAAAGTTTATTTAAGATCAACAATTAACCTTTATACAACACTAATTGATTTTTTTTTTAATAAGTATTATTTGCATTAATAACTAAATTTAATTGATTTTCCCACAAAATATCCATTTTAAACCACATTTTTTCAGCACTAGCCTTAAATTTAATAAATATGACATATCGCTTCCGTAAATGTAAAAAGTCGTAATTACTTTTTTTTATTATATATTGTATATAAATATTTTTATTTTTGGTTTCTTTCGCTAGTTTTGCTGTTTTCAATCACTGAAATTATTTACCAAATTTTTGAAAAGTTCAAATTCAATCACTAAAATAATTATATGAATTACTATTTTTATTGATTTTGCGCCTATTACAAAAGTGATAGTATTAATTACTAAAATTTGTAAAAGTTTAATATCGTAATAGTGCATTTATTCTCAATTCATTGAAATTTTCGAAATAAATAAAAAAATTTAATCATATCAATTAAAAAAATTATTAAAGACAAAATTGAACTTTTTAAAATTTTTAATTAAAATTTTTTCTCTAAAATGTTTGGTGTGTAAGCTTTATCTGTGCCCGCATAGCGGTGTTTAATATCGATGGACCCAGCAAAAACCAAAAAATATTAAAAAGTCGTTACCTCGTGTAACATTTTAAGAGAAAAACGTTTCATAATATTAATGAGATTCTTTCATAAATATTTTTGTCATAAAATGTCATTATGAAAACTTAATAAATATAATGAAGTTTTTTGAAAAAAAATCTATAAAATGCACTTAATAAAATTTTTATGATTTCATAAAAAAAATTATATACGTATCATATGATTTTCTTATAAAATTATTAAAAAATTGGGGCAAAACAATCGTCTTCAGCTCCTGAAGACGATTGAAAAAGTTTTTGTTTTAATTACTTATTTTAGTTTTTTCAATTTAAATATCATTCATTTTATTGTTAAAAATAATTAAATAATTAAAACTTATTATTAAAGTTTGTCCAAAGTAACTGTTTTATAAATATTATGAAATGTTTCATAAATACTATGAAACAATTCATAGAAAAAAACGTTTTTTAAGTATTCGTTATATATTTGGCACTATTTCATAGTATCAATGAAGTGTTTTTTATTTATATCATGAAAGTTTTTTATAAATGCAATGAATCATTTCATTAATTTCATAAATACTATTAAATACTTTCATAAATATGATTGAATATTTAGGAAAAATTAATTCAATCCATAAAATTTTTCGTAGTATTTATGAAACATATTATTATATTGTTTATGTAACTTTTCATAAAGACAATGAAATATTTCACAAATATTGGCCCTATGAACAATTATGAAACTGCTTCATTATATTCATAAAACTAATATATTGGATAAACTTTAATGAAGATTTTCATTATATTTATGACAGTTTTTATAAAAATATAATGAATGATTTTCGTGTTATCGATTTTAAAGTTCTAAAGAGGAATGAATGCCATTACCCGACTTTGTTACAATTTTTACAAAACCTAAACTTGCTTGAAGAGGAGAGTGGGTTAGGATGAATTTTTTTTTGTAAATTTAATTTTCTCTTATTATTTTTCTACTGGATTACTGGTAAATACTTATTTTACAAAAGATACAGTTCATATTATGTACTTCAAATAAAATTTACGGTGGTACTGTATTATGTTTTGTCTACAACCAAACATACATACATACATATGTTTTTTTATTTTAATAATTTTTTATTTTTCTAAAAACCAGTCTCTTATTAGTTTGTAAATAATGAATCATTTCAGTTTCCTGCATCCTTGAAATTTTATACACTAGATATATCATCTTCCATGGTAGATAATAGAGTCTGCAGGCCACCTGCATGGAGAATCGTTTGATGATGTAAATCATTTGGATTTCCATCATTTATGGAGGTTGAACTACACTTTTTTAAATTGGCCGCACCGCCAACAACAACACCACCTCCACCTCCACTACCACCACGATGGTTATTATGATTTAACACAATTGATACTCCAACTTCTTTCAAGTCATTTCCTGCATCATCACTACCACAGCTAATGCTACTCACAGAATTATCGTTTTGTATTATCTCAGTTGAATGATTATGGTATTTGGTGGTCTTTTTCTGTATCATTTCCTTGAAAGAATTTCTAGTACCGCCTGCATGCAATGAGGTCCTTTGCAACGGATGTGGACTCTTCATTGATGCAGTTTTTCTGAGTGCTGATGGGGTTGCAGCCATTGTCGTTGTTGTCGGCGTCGCTGTCGATGATTGTAGTAATCCAATATTTTCCTTGTACGTACTGCCGGTAGTGCTTACGCTTCGATAAAAACTTGATTGCCTGTAGGCTCGCACTTGCCGTCCATTACCATCAACTTGTGTTACAGCCGTTAACATGGATGGTGTCCTTTGTGAATCACCTCTGAAAGTATATATGGTTTTTTAGTTTCATACAACAAGAAAAAAAATACAAGAGAATAGGAAAGCGGGGAAAAAGAGAAGATGATAAAAAAATATACGAATGAGGAACAATTTCCTTGTTTAGATGAATAATATAAACACACACTGAAAGAATTTTGTTCATTACGGCAATGAAAACGTACATTGATTCTATGAAAAAAATCATTAGAAGTCAGCCAATGATGCCCTTCATCGAATCTATGAAACAAATATGAAACCAGAAATCTATGAAAAAGTTCATAGGCTATGAAAAAAAAAAAAATTATTTTCAATTCTATTTTTATTTTTTTTTTTCATTTTTATTTATTTTATTATTTCATATTTATTTTTTTATTATTTTATTTATAATTTTCTATTTTTAAACATTTTTATGTTTTTAACTTATCCCCACCGAGATTCGAACACAAAACCAGTTGTTCGTGAAGCTTAGACTCTAGCCACCGAGCTAAAGTATACAAACAAATTATGACATTTAAAATCAATTTTGTTTAATATTCTGCTTTAACATATGAGGCATTCCACACCAAATGTCCCGCTACAGAAAAACTTGTGTCCCGTAAATTTCTGAATAGGTTGTTTGGATAGCCCTATATGGAACTAAGAAAATTGCGTTTTTGGTTTTTCAAATTTTCAAAAACTGGGCTGAGGAGGCGTGGTCAAATATTGGATAAATGGTAAAATTTGTGTCGAGTTGCCTTGATTAAATATTTATCACATTAAAACGGAATGTACCACAATCTCAAAAATTTACATTCTTATATAGTTTTGTATGGGCTATCGATTAAATTTTTTTTTTTTGAAAATTTTGAGAACCCGTTCTGAAATTTTCCATTTTTTAAAAAAGTCAATTTATCAAAAATCCGGCCACGTTTTTTTTTAAAGTTTAGATGTTTGTCCATCCACACAAAAAAATTCAGAAACACGTTCGTCGTTTTTTTCGAGAAAATCGCATTTGAATATTGAATTTCACGACAATTTTGGAATTTCCTTGTATTTTCTTGTTAAAAAATGGCGTATGAGTAACAAATTTTTGCGAAACCAACGAGTTGATCCGATTTTAATTATTTTTTCATTTGTGGTGCAATATAGAGATGGGCGTGAAAGCGATTTGACCCACGCAAGAAATATTAAAGTCACTGACGACTCGCTAATATTTTTAGTTTACTTGTGCAATCACGTGAGTCAATTTACTGTTACTCACGCTCACGCAATTTTTGATTACGCTCACGGTTGCTCACTCACGTTGATGATGATTTTACAAAAATAATAAAAACAAAAAATTTTCTATGAAAACAAAGCACTGATAACGGAAACTCAAAAAAATAGTAAAATTCAAAAAAAAAAAATATTTAAAAATCACAAAAACTTACTTAAGAAAAATTTTAAGCATTCACTCATCTCGCAAAAATTAGACATCCTAATCACTCACGAAATGTTCTACTCACGCTACCTCTTTAATATCGTGAATAGCTTAGTACGTGACTCGAGAGTCAATTTTTTCAAATGTTGAACGTTAAAGGATATGTACCTATAATGTAGTGTCCGATTTATTGCTCCCGCTTAAATGCGCTTATCCAAAATATTAAATAAATCAGAAGGATATTGATGCATTTACATAAAAAAAACTCTTATAAACGCACATTAAGTGATCTTAAGATTTTGAACTCATTTTAGTGTTGATATTTCAGTAAAATTTGTATGAAACTACTCTTACCAGTTTTAGGCATTTAAGCGAGTAATTCTGTATTTTTTTTAATTTAAATTGAAATCTTTATGAAATCTTAAAACAAATTTTTTTAACAATTGACGATTTGTTTTCGATATAAACCAATGGTTCACAACCTTTGATTCTCGCCCCACTGGGGGGCAATAAGTATGAAGGTTCTAGAGGGGCAACGAGTGAATTTTCAAGATTTTTTTTAGTCAAATTAACTACTAAAACAATTTTTTTTGCAAAATTAACTACAAAAACTTTGTTAATTACTTGAAATTTTTACTAAAAACTTAGTTTAACTGCTTATTTTACAAAAACTTTGCTAAACCAGTAGTAATTTTTCATCTATCTTCTATATAAATAAAAATCAATTGTCGTTCGTTGGTAACAGCATCAATTGAGAACGGCTGGACCGATTTTGACAATTTTTTTTTTTGATATGTTCGTAATAGTCCAACTTAGGTTTTTATGTAAAGAAAAATTGACCACGCCCACTTTTAAGCCCACTTTTTTTGATTTATCTAAAATCTGAAAACGCCTGCACCGATTTGGCTAATTTTTTATTTAAACGTTCGTTGTAACACAATTTAAGTTTTTACTAAAAGAAAAATCGACCACGCCCTCTTTTACGCCCATTTTTTCGATTTATCTAAAATCTAAAAACTTACGGACCGATTTGACTTCATTGTTAAAAGAGTTTTCACCATAGTTCTACTTTGATTTTTACTAAAAAGGAAATTGTCCACGCCCACTTTGGCTAATTTTTGTTGAAAACTTTCGTCATAATTCAACTAAGTTATTTACGGAAAAGAAAATTTCCCACACCTACTTTTTTCTATGTATCGAAAAAACTAGACCAGCTAGAGGGATTTTATTATAGTCCGCAAAAGATTTTTAAGGAAAGAAAAACTGGTCACGCCTACTTTTCAACTCCCTTTTTCCGATATGTATATTTTAAATCGAAGAACGGCTGGATCAATTTGGCTAATTTTGTTTTTAATATTTGTCATGTCCTAAGGCTTTTCGGAAAGACCAATTTTCCATTATTCGCCCCCTTTTCGATACATATAAAATCGCATCACTTGAGAATGGTTGTACTGTATTGGCTAAATTCAAATAAATTTAACGGTAAGAAAGGTTGTCTGCCTACGCTTTTTTCGATTTATCACACAAATTTAAATGCCCACTTTGGTCTAAATATGTGAAATCGCTTTAAGTTGAATATTAATGACCGGACCGATTTTTTTTTGTTAGTAACAGTTCTACTTGGTTTTTTAGGAAAGATAAATGAGAAAGTGTCCCAGAAAAATTGAAAATTCGAGAAAACTATAAAGGATTGTTTGTATGAACTCAAGAATACTCAAGAAAATAGCTCACGATAAGAACGAAGGATATGCGTAATTTTATTTTTTTGTTGTACGTAATGATAATAAAGAAGTTTTAAATTTGTACCGTTCGCAAGTCAAAGATATGGTAATAGCTTTTTTTAATTCCTGAAATATAATTTGAAGATGATTGATCTGCCTTCAAAACAATCGGGTCTTTAAAACCACGCCCACAAATTTTTCTAAGCCAAGAAATTGAGTAAATTTTTTAGTTCTAAAGATTTAAAGCGAAACTAAATATAACACTGATCTTATATTTGGGCCAGCAACGCGGACCGGGCCAGCTAATTATAAATAAAAATTAGAAAAATCAAAATATTTTTCTTGAATGTAGGGGGGACAAGAAATTTTTTTAAACCTAAAAGTGGGGCGTGGCGAAAAAAAGGTTGGGAACCATTGATATAAACGGCCAGAAGGACATTGATGCATATCTTAAAAAAACTCTTATAAACTCATCTTATCAGTTTTACGCATTTAAGCATTTTACGCATTTAAGCATTTACGCATTTAAGCGAGATGAGTGAATGCTTAAAATTTTTCTTATGTAAGTTTTTGTGATTTTTAACTATTTTTTTTTAATTTTACTGTTTTTTTGAGTTTCCGTTTTCAGTGCTTTGTTTTCATAGAAAATTTTTTGTTTTTATTATTTTTGTAAAATCATCATCAACGTGAGTGAGCAACCGTGAGCGTAATCAAAAATTGCGTGAGCGTGAGTAACAGTAAATTGACTCACGTGATTGCACAAGTAAACTAAAAATTATTAGCGAGTCGTCAGTGACTTTAATATTTCTTGCGTGGGTCAAATCGCTTTCACGCCCATCTCTATATTGTACCACACATGAAAAAACAATTAAAATGGGATCAACTCGTTGGTTTCGCAAAAATTTGTTACTCATACGCCATGTTTTAACAAGAAAATTCAAGGAAATTCCAAAATTGTCATAAAATTCAATATTCAAATGCGATTTTCTCGAAAAAAACGACGAACGTGTTTCTGAATTTTTTTGTGTGGATGGATTTTTGATAAATTGACTTTTTTAAAAAATGGAAAATTTCAGAACGGGTTCTGAAAATTTTCAAAAAAAAAAATTTAATCGATAGCCCATACAAAACTATATAAGAATGTAAATTTTTGAGATTGTTGTGCATTCCGTTTTAATGTGATAAATATTTAATCAAGGCAACTCGACACAAATTTGACCATTTTTCCAATATTTGACCACGCCTCCAGAGCCCAGTTTTTGAAAAATTGAAAAACTAAAAACGCAATTTTCTTAGTTCCATATAGAGCTATCCATACAACCTATTCAGAAATTCGTGCGACACGTGTTTTTTTTCGCTGGACATTTGGTGTGGAATGCCTCATATTGAGTTTGTATCAATGCTCTGCCACAATGATCTGCCAAAATCTGTGTATGTGTTTGTAGAAAACAAAATGTTCGTGAATTTGCCAAAAAAATAACGAACATTATAAAACTAAGTATTAGTCGGCGAGGTTTTCATCCTTTGGTGGCGCTGATAGATAAGGCTTCGATTATAAATTTCCCAGCCGGCAGGTCTTGGGTTCGAATCCCGCCAGGGGCAACAAATATTTTTTTTACGTTTTTTATGTTTTTTATATTTTTTAATTTATTTATTATTTTTTTTTTTTTAATTATTGTAACATTATTTTAATTATTAAAAAAATTAAAAGGCTAATTGGTGACATTTTTCTATGAATAACATTCATTAGTTCTATGAATTTTTTCTATTAATCTAACAAAATCTATGAATAAAATTCTATGATATATTTCACAATACTAATGAATATTCATTTAGCCAAGGAATTGTTTCATAGATTCTATGAATTTGGTTTTATGAAATTTGTTCACAGATATTATGAACAATAATTCTTTCAGTGTATGAGTTGAGTTTTAATTCAGTTTTATATATTGTTGGACTTTATATGTAAAATTGTTTTAAATATTTTTGGTGGTTATTGACAATCGTTGCCTTATTAGTATGGTACAATTTCTTCGTCTTTCTAATTCTCATTGTGAATAGAGGCGAATATGTATTAATATCCTAGTTTGTGCACAAACGATTTGTCATTAGACTCGTTTGCTACGTTGTAGTAAATCGTTTCTATTTTTGCTAAATAATCTTGACAATGGAATCTTGACAAATTCCGAAACACGTGTCAATTAAGTCTTGCAAAAATGACCAACATAAATAAATTTAAAACAAAAAATAATTTTCTTGAAAATTATGCTATGAGAATATCATGGTTTTAATTAATTAGTAAATTAAAATTAATTAGTAAAGAAAATAATGACCTCGAGCCAGAATAAACATCCTCAAAATATTGGACTTTATATTTTATAACTGAAGTTTTTTTTATTTATTTCGGTTTGAGTCAATTATTTTTGTTGTACAATGCGAAAATCTGAAAAAAATAATTGACAACACAGGCTATGTGGAAATGTCAACCAGCTATATAAACTATGTCGAAGCTATAAAATCTACAATTGTTTTTATAGAAAAATATCATCTCCTTTTACACAGTTTGTCAAACCGTGTATTTCATAACTTAAAACAAACTCGTTTTCAATTCACCCGGAAACAATTTATTAAATTTTTCTTTAAGAATTTCCTTCTTAAATAAATTTAAATTAACCTGGCAATTCAATTATTTTATTTTCTCGCATTATCAGTGTACTTTCCTTTGTAAATTGCATTGGTGATTTTAAATTTAATTTCAACATAAATACTGACCTATTTAAGCTGTATGTTCCATTGTTGTTATTACTTTTTTTGCTCGCTATCCTTTTCATCGGGCACAAATGAAAAGCACCATAAATAAGCGGATTTACCAAACTGTTGGACATACCGAAAAAGAAAATGGCCGATTGTAAATCTTCACCAACCTTAAAAAGAAAGAAAAAAACAATTATTAACTGCTTCTGGCAATATTGTGCTAAAGTTTAATGATAAATATTATTAATAAAGACAATTTGTTAGTAACGTGATAATATTTTAAAAGATTTTTTTAATAGACTGTTTGGGTGACGTATAAATACTACACTAAAGGAATTTAGTAAATTACACAGTGATACAAAATTGAACTTTCCGAATCGGAATGGAATGAAACCAAAAGCAAATGCTATAAAAGGTATGAATTTCGCTGCAAAGAGGTACAGAATTACCTACTTACTGAATAGCCAAAATTATTTAATATAAACCACTGTACACCGTTGCGTATGATTGTTATTTAAAAAGGCAATTACAAAATTAATCATGCGCCACTTTCACTAAAAAAATTGAACTAAAAACTGGGAAAAATAACTAAATTTTGAGAAAAAGAGGAAATAATTTGGCTCCAAAGATTTTTATACCCTCCAACCACAGTATGGGGGTATACTCACTTTGTCATTCCATCTAGGACCCCTTAAAATATATATTTTATTGATCAGTGATCGATTCTAAGGCATTCTAGCGATGTCCGTGCGTCCGTCTGTCCGTCTGTAGAAGACACGATACAGTCCAAAATAAAAGAGCTATACTTCCGAAGTTTGGCAGGAATAGGTCTTATAGGTCTTATTCCTAGGCAGGTTAAGTTCGGAAATGGGAAAATCGGAACAAGGGGAAAAAAGTTCCCCCCTTGGAGAACTAAACCAACCTAAGAAAACCGATTTTTTTGCAGGGTTTTTTGTACTTTTGCTAAGCGAATGCAATTCTTGCATTCTTATCTCAGATGAAGTTCAAAATCGCAAGGGGAAGGTGCTCTCTAACATCTCCCACCAACCCCCCCCCCCCCCCAAAAAACACGAACCTGGATTTTTTTATATTGTTTTTTTTTTTTTACATTTAGGAGGGTATAAAAGATTCGGCACAGCCGAATGTAACACTCTCACTTGTTTTTATTGGTTTTAGTTCATATTTTTCCTAAAAATTTGAACTAAAAAATGGGAAAAGTTATATTACACTTTAGTTCATTCATATTTTACTACTAGATTTTGTCCAGACCCTGGACCCATGGGTTAGCACCCCATGATTCTAGACCCTGTTAACTCAAAACCCCGTTGGGTCTTTTAAGGGTCGCCATAGATTTTGATCCAAAACTTTTGTCCGTTTCACTCTACCTTGCTTAGATTTTGAGATACGGTAATAAGGGACCTGATAGGGTTTTGGGAATCTTAAAAACTGGATAGCTCAAAACTTTAAGTCGGGGAGTTTTCGCGTATTTTGCGTAAGTATTTTACAGTATTTACCGATATATATATATATACATTAGACTGGCATTTTTCTGCATGGCAACATTTTTTTTTTTCGATTTTCAAAGTCCGGGCATTTTTTTATTCTACTTACTAGGCCTAAACCTTATGTGGTACCAATTTGAGGCCAATCGGATTAAATTAACCCGTGGCGCCCGGCGGTAAAATGTTTGGATTTTTTAAAAATTAAAAAAAAAAATAAATAAATAAATAAAAACTAAATACATCTTTGTTAATTTTTATTCGCTGAGCACTAGACCACCCAAAAAATGTATGGGATTTGCAAAAGTATTTTTTGTTCGCTCCACCGGCAGTTTCTGATAGATTGGCCATAAAAAATAATATCTGTGCAAGAACTGGATCTCTCGGTTGCATACAGGCCAGTCGATTTGAACCTTTGACCCTAAAAGTGACCTAAAAACACTACAAAGCTTTAAAGTGCCATAACTCTTAAAATATGCGTTTTTCCAAAAAAAGCTATATAAGTTTTATTTTTCAGAATAAAAAAGCAAACATTTCCTTCATACAAATTTTTAGCCTAAGTATATGAAATCGTGGTGTTTTTGGCGGTTAAAGTAAAAATTTATGTGAAGACTTAATTTAAAACGGCCCTCGTTAAAATTTGGAAGGAGATCAAAATAGTCTGTGCCCATTATTTTGTAGAGTAAGATATGTAGTTTCATAAACCAATTACATTTGGAATTTATATGTGTAATTTCATAACAGACGAGCCCAAAGCTGACTTTGAAGTTTCTATTTTCCAAATGCTGTATAAAAATTTGTGAAATTACTTTATTTTAAATGACCCTCGTTAAAATTTTAATGGATACAATCGGTTTCCATGATTTTGAAGAGTTAAAAATGGAGATTTCAAACGAGTGTTTAAAAGTACAGGCATTTTTAGCATTAATTTAAAACATGTTAGCAAAATATAATATGAAAAATACTTGTCATCTAATTACATTTGAACTTAAAGAATAAAAAAATGTTATTACAGTAGAAAATTTCAATGAATTATATGAATCGGATTGTATTCCTTATTCAAGTGGTCTGCCACACGTTAAATGCCTGGGGAAGCTTTAATAACATGGGTGATTTTCAACCGATTTTAGTTTTTAGTACCTTATTAGAGAGGCATTTTACTCAAATTTAACTTAAAATACCAAAAAAATTGAGAAAACAGAAAAAAATCATAATCCGTTTTTTTTAAATTCAAGGCCGATGCGGCACGCATTACCCATGACCGATCAACATGAATTTTTATAAGACCTATTTTTACCCACAAATGAATGTACCTAGGGTAAATTAGGGTAAATATCTATAAATTTAATTATTTTGGAGCACCATATAAAATATGCCAGAGTCTAAAAAAAACTGCAATTTTCAAAATTTGAAAAAAAAATAGAACGAATTGTGTGTGCTAACATCTCGAATTATTGCTTAAAAATTGTGTAATTTAGAATGGAATTTTTAAACTTTAAAAAAAAATCTAAGGTTTCGGACTTTTTCAAAAATTTTAGTTTTTAAACGTTAAAAAATAAGTGATAATTACTGCGAATAATTTTTTCATATTTTTTTTTTTCTAAAACTACAACAACACGTTTCCATTTTTAATTTTTAAAAAAAAAAACGCCATTTTAAAAAATTGATTACTCAACACCAACTTGATAAAAAAGGCTGAAAATTTGAGTGCCAGTTGCATTTAATATGTACTAAAACATATCCAAAAAAAATGAATCGAAGAGGGATGGGTCTAAAAGTGAGTGATTTGGCCTGGAATTCCCCAAATATTTTCCAAAAAGTAAAAAAAAAAAGTTAAAAATCATGGAAACCGATTGTCTCCATTCAAATTTTAGCAAGAGTCGTTTAAAACAAAGTAATTTCACAAATTTGTATGCAGCATTTGGAAAATCGAAACTTCAAAGTCATCTTTGGGCTCTTCTGTAATAAAATTACCCATATAAATTGAAAATGCAATTAGTTTATGTAAACTACATATCTTACTCTACAAAATAATGGACATCGACTATTTTGATTTCCGTCCAAATTTTAACGAGGGTCGTTTTAAATTGAGTCTTCACATAAATTTTTACTTTAACCGCCAAAAACACCACGATGTCTTAGACTTAGGCCAACAATTTGTATGAAGGAAATGTTTGCTTTCTTATTCTGCAAAATAAAACTTATATAGCTTTTTTGGAAAAACGCATATTTTAAGAGTTATGGCACTTTAAAGCTTTGTAGTGTTTTTAGGTCACTTTTAGGGTCAAAAGTTCAAATCGACTGGCCTGTATGCAACCGAGAGATCCAGTTCTTGCACATATATTATTTTTTATGGCCAATCTATCAGAAACTGCCGGTGGAGCGAACAAAAAAATTCTTTTGCAAATTTGGGTGGTCTACTGAGCACGAATATCAAAAAAATTTAAAAATCCGTCGAACAGTTTTCTAGATATCGCTATTTGAAATTTCCAAAAAATGGCGGTTTTTTCCTACGTTCAAGAAATTTTTTAAAAAAAGTCTCAAAATTTCATACCGCCGACCCATTTGTAGAGCTTGAGACAGTCTTTCATTTAAAACAAATTTGAGCAAAATTTGATCATTTTAACCCGTGGCGCCCTTTGATCAAAGTTTTTGCTTTTGGAAATTTGTGAAAAAATTGCAAAATGGGTAGTTTTTTCCTACGTTTAAGAATTTTTAAAAAAAAAAATCTCAATTTTTTTTTACTTTAACCATTTCATAGAGCTTGATACATTCTTTCATTTAAGCCTAATTTGAGCCAAATCCGATCATTTTACCCCGTGGCGCCATTCGATCAAAGTTAAGAGATTTTGTAAAAAGTTTCTAAAAGTCAAATCTTAGATCGAATGAAAAAAATCTTTGGAGCCAAACATTACCATATTTTCTCAAAATTTAGTTAATTTTCCTATTATATACCTCCCTTTATTTTGAGTGTAAAAGGCAACTTTCCCGACCCCGACGATTTTGAATTTTGAAAAAAGCTAAATTGGCTCACCCAAGTGTATAGTCTCTAAAAAAAACACACAGAAAAAAAATATTTAAGAAAATTTTAACACATTTATTAAAAATAAAAATATTTTTAATCAAATTTTTTATTGACTCAATAAAAAAATCTATTGAAATTACAAAATACAAAATTTTAATATGCCGTCGGTAAGATTTGTTGTGTTTTTTTTACACATAGTAATTTTAAGGCCCCTTGGAAGTTAATAACAGTTTCAAATAAAGAAATATAATATTAACTTTAAAAAAATCCATAAAATATTAAAAAAAGGTTGGGTCTGATGGGGGTTCGAACCATTGACCCAAAAAAAATAAAAAAAAAAACAAAAATAATTTTTTTTTTCTAAAAAATTATTAAAAAAAATTATAAATCAATAAACTTTTTTATTGAATCTTGGAATTTCTTCATTGAAATTATTTTCAGCAAACGACTTACAAATGCGTTTATTGAATTCGTGAAAATCTTCAACACGACTGTTTTAGTTAATTTATTTATTGATTCGTGAATTTTTTTTTTTTTTTTGTGTGCACTATAAATAATGGAAATCTTTTTTAGAGGTTGACAATAAATCGATTTAATCTTTGTAGCTGATATATTAAACTTACTTTATTAAATTAATTACCCTAATACCTTTTAGTATTTAGAATTTAACGTCTTGTTTTACTATACACATTGTAATGTGATTTTACTAAGCCAATCGACCAAGATTTTATGTGATTTATACTTAAAATATATATAAAAATAAAACCAACTACTAAATCTAAATCCACAATATCTGTGCAACACATATTTTCTTTCATTTTCATTTTCATGTTATTGGATTTTAATTAGAAAGGAGCAAACTTTTGAAAACATGTTTTTTCCTTCATATCGTTAACTGACTTAGGGCCAGTTTTTAAGATGTCGATTATGTATGTTTTTGGTTTAATCGAAGTTGAAGCTACAAATTGTGTTTTTCAGATGTGTGTTCATTTTGAAATTTAAGTCACCGATATTGGTGAGTTAAACTAATAACGAAGGTCTTTCACAGGGCACCCACCGATTGTCCTGAAACTTCAATACGGGAATGAGGGGGGAAAAAAGTTACCTGTTTTTTTTTTTAGCCGCCCAATCTCAAATTTAAACAAATTCGGCTGTGCCAAATCTTGTATACCCTCCATACCCTCCAACGTTTAAAAAATAATAAAAAAAAAAAATTGCAGGGGCGTTTTTGTTTTTTTTTTGGGGGGGGCTTGTCGGGGGTCCTTGGGTACACATTCTCTCCGATAAAAAATGTTTACAAATTTAGTTACTATGCTTTTTGTACAAAAGATATACAATTTCGTCATTATATAAATTATTTGCTAATATCCACTCCCACAAAAGGGGGCGGACCAAAAAAAAAAAGTAATTTTCAAATCCCCTAGACTTAACTTTTTCAGGCATAAAAATTAACTTTTAACTTTTTCAGGCATAAAAATGTTTTATTTGTTTAACAAAAATCCAAAAAATCCTAAATAGTTACCTTTTTTCATGGGTTGGTTTACTTCGTCAAGGAGGAACTTTTTCCACCCTAGTCCGATTTTTCCCATCTCCGAACTTAACCAGCTTATGAACATAAGACAAATATGTGCGAAATTTCAGGAGTCTAGCACTTTTATTTTGGACTGTATTGTGTCTTCCACAGACGGACGGACGGACAGACGGACATCGCTAGAATGTCTTATAATCGATCACTGATCAATAATACATATGGGGCATTCCATGTCAAATCGGACACTTTGAAAATTTTTTTTTTTAGATTTTCCCAATTTGTTTACAGTTTTTAGTACCCTTCGAAAACTCCTTCGTGGTAAATTTTCAGATTTTTTTTATGACCCGTTCAAAAGATATCGAATTTTTAAAAATTGGTAGTTTGTTCCTTTACTTAGGGAGTGGAGATAGGGCATCTGAAAATTTACCACGAAGGAGTTTTCGAAGGGTACTAAAAACTGTAAACAAATTGGGAAAATCTAAATAAAAAAATTTTCAAAGTGTCCGATTTGACATGGAATGCCCCATATACTTTATGGGGTCCTAGACCGATATTTCGATGCGTTACACACGGAATGACAAAGTGAGTATACCCCCATACTGTAGTTGGAGGGTATAAAATGGGTTGCCACCTTATGAAAAATTAAGGGCTTTCGGGAAAATTAAAGCCGAATTAGTAGGAATTTCGCCAAACGAAAAAATACGGGTCAACTTAATTTAATAGAGATTATTTTACAGTAGTACACTCAAAAAATTATGTCATTAACTGTTTGTAGTTTATTTAAAAAGTTTTCCGTTTAGTCGTTTTTAAAAGAAAAAACATTTGTTTGATGTTCAGTTTTTATTAATGACTACTTCTGTCCTTTGTTTCAAAAATAACACACTAAAAAATAAAGACTTTTATTAACATTTAATTTTTAAAGTCATTTATTTTTGTTCTGTAAGTAAAAACTACTGATTATTCTCTTGATTTTTAATGATTTTGTGTAAGTAATTTTTTTTAAATTGTTGGTATTTTTTAATGAAATATCATTAGTTTATACCTACACAAGTCAGTTATTTTTTTGTAGAAAAGAAAATCAAAAAATTATTTATAGAAATATAAAAACATGTTTGTATCAAGTGACTTTGGCACGATGGGTAGAGTGTCTTGCCAGAATGTAGTTGATTGCGGGATCGATTCCCCAAAAATTTTATTAAAAATTTTTAAAAAAATATTTCAATAAAAAATTTAAAAAAATTACCTACGAAATCATTAATTTTTATTGTTTTCGTAGGTTATTTTTTTGAAATTTGTTGGTAAAAATAACAGAACTATCATTAATTTTTAATGTTTTCTTGGCTTTTATAGAAATTATTTCTAAAAACGGGCTTTTAAGGTCAGTTTTCTTCCTAAATGTAAATAAAAAACTTTATTTATTCATTTTCTATCCGACGTTTCGTTGGTATTTTTCCAACATCTTCAGGGGATGAATTTTTATTGAATCTGGCAACATTTACAAAAGAACAATATTTTAATAACAACAACAAAACCCATAATATTATTTCAACAATTAGACTTACATATATTCTTTTAGTCATATTTACATTTAGTTTTAAATAAAAGATGTTTTTCACGACACAAATGGCACGACATATAACACATAATTTTAAATAAATGCAAAAATAATTAATAAAAATATCACAGTAAAATTGTTTCTTAATGCTAGGTATCACAGTTGGAATTATACTAAAAGTTAAGCAAGTGCAATATTGTAATTTGCATTAGAGTTGTCTTTATCTGTCTTATTGTTGACTGCTATGTTTGTTTTTTGTTGTATGCTTAAGCTTTCCAATGTAAATCGTTTGTTATATTTTCGTTCTTTATGTAGTATTCTTGTTCCTTCAATATCAGCTGTGTGTGAATTTTCGAAACAGTGTTGGGCAAGCGCAGTAGATAGTCGGTACTTTTTGATGTCCGTTTCATGTTCTGACATTCTAATTCCTAAATTTCGTTTTGTGGTTCCAATGTAAATTTTATCACAACTTTCATCCGTTCTCCCTGCACATTTTATTTCATATACTACATTGCTTTGGTCTTCTTTGTTAATTTTTGTTTTTGTTTGTGTAAACAGTGGATTTATTGTTTTATTTGCTTTGTGTGCTAGTACTATTCCTTCTTCTTTTATTATTTCCCTGAGCTTTTTGTTTTCGGTGAGTTTAGGTATGTACGGTACACTGAAGAATTTAGTGTTACCAGATGTATTATTTGTGTTAATGTTTTTTTCCCCTGATTGGGGATTTATAATTTTATTTATTAATTCGTTTATTATATTGTGCGGATAGTTATTATTTATTAGTATTTCTTTAATTGTTTTGATGTTCTTGGTTCTAAATTTTTCATGACTTAATTGTAGAACTTTACTAATAAAGTTTGTCGCAGTATTTGTTTTTTGTTTGTATGGTTGTGTTGAATGAAAATTGATTATGCGGCCAGAAGCTATTGATTTCATGTACCAGTCAGTTATAATTTTGTTATTTTCTCGAATAATCTTCATGTCAAGGTATGGAATTGATTTGTTTATTTCCTTCTCAATTGTAAATTTAAGTTTGTTATGATAGCTGTTGAATAGTTTCAATATGTTGTCTTCGTCGTTTTTTTTTAATAATGGCAAAAAGATCGTCGACATACTTCGTTAATAATTTGATTTTTATATTTTTCTTTTTTAATTCTTCCGTGGTTTCTTCTAATAGTGTATCCAGGACAATGTCCGCAATCGTTGGGGAGAGGGGGTTCCCCATGGGCATTCCATACGTTTGGTTATACACTTTATCACCATAAATAAAATAGTTGTTCTCGTTAAGACAGAATTGAAGTATTTTTAAAAATTGTTGTCTGGGAATTTTGGTATGATTTTTTAGAGTGTCCCACTTTTTCATTATGTTGCTTATAGCTAAGTGTATAGGTATGTTGGTAAACAACGATACCACGTCTAATGATATGAGAATTTCGTCGTCCTCCAAAATTATTTCATCTAATCTAGTTTTTAACTCTAATGAGTTTTTGATGTTATATTTTTCCAATATAACGTTCTTTAAAATGGCTCCTATGTATTTAGAGAGGTTGTAACACGGTACTTCCACGGAAGAGGATATTGGTCGTAATGGTACATCAGGTTTGTGTATTTTCGGTAAACCGTATAATCTTGGGGCATTGGCGGAATCTGAAGTTAGTTTGTTTTTTTCGCATTGTGTTATATATTTGTTTTTGTAAAGTTCCATCACAAGTTTATTATTTGTCCTCTGTAACTTCTGAGTTGGATCTGTCCGGATTGTTTTATAAGTTGTTTTATCATCCAAGAGTTTGTTCATTTCCTTTTTATAGTCTTCTCTATACATAATGACAGTCTTATTGCCTTTGTCAGATTTTGTGATGATGATTTCATCTTTGTATCTTTTTAATAGTCTTTTTGTTTCTTCAAATATGTTTAATATCAATTTTTCTTTGTGATTATTTTTCGATGTTCTCTTATACGTTAGTATCCTGTTGGCTATTTTTGACCTAATTGTGTCTTTTTCTCTATCATCTGGAAGTGTTTGAACCCATTGTTCTAAGTCGGCTATTAAATTTATGGCAGAAAAATTGCCGCTATTTACGGGTAATGCAAATTTGGACCCCATCGAAAGAAGCCACTTGCTCTCTTCTGTAAAAGAAATATTTGTCTTATTGACGAACCATGTCGGGTTGAATTTTAAATTATATTTCTCTAATTCTTTCTGTTTTAACTTTTGAATTTTGGACGAGTGTGTCTTTTTGTTAGACGATATAATGTTTTTATATCTATTCGTTTGTTTTTTAATGAAATTTTCGTATTCATCGTCGTTTAGGATTAATTTAAATTTTTGTTTTATATTGTTAGTTTCTTTACGTATAATTCCAAGTTCTATATTTGTTTCTTTTATTTCTAAGTTTAAAAGTTTCCTGTGAAATTTTTGTTCCAATTTTCCTAGCTCTTGCGACATTTTTGTTGAATTGAATAGTTGTTTTGTGTTTTTAGTTGTGTTTATAAGATGAGTCGGTGTTAATCCATTTTTCCTACACGTAAGTAAGTATTTCAGTCTTTCCATCTGTTTCGCTAATCTTTTTATCTCCCTGCAATATTTTTTTAGTAGAATGCAAGTATCTGCATCGTACTTAAACTTTATGTGTTCAAAAAAGTTTCTCATATTGCTTTGATTCAATTTATTCTAAGCTCGGCGGGCCCTCCGAAAATTTATTATTTTAATATAGTTAATCGACCTTTTTATTAATGATTAATTGGCTTTTATAGAAATTATTTCTAAAAACGGGCTTTTAAGGTCAGTTTTCTTCCTAAATGTAAATAAAAAACTTTATTTATTCATTTTCTATCCGACGTTTCGTTGGTATTTTTCCAACATCTTCAGGGGATGAATTTTTATTGAATCTGGCAACATTTACAAAAGAACAATATTTTAATAACAACAACAAAACCCATAATATTATTTCAACAATTAGACTTACATATATTCTTTTAGTCATATTTACATTTAGTTTTAAATAAAAGATGTTTTTCACGACACAAATGGCACGACATATAACACATAATTTTAAATAAATGCAAAAATAATTAATAAAAATATCACAGTAAAATTGTTTCTTAATGCTAGGTATCACAGTTGGAATTATACTAAAAGTTAAGCAAGTGCAATATTGTAATTTGCATTAGAGTTGTCTTTATCTGTCTTATTGTTGACTGCTATGTTTGTTTTTTGTTGTATGCTTAAGCTTTCCAATGTAAATCGTTTGTTATATTTTCGTTCTTTATGTAGTATTCTTGTTCCTTCAATATCAGCTGTGTGTGAATTTTCGAAACAGTGTTGGGCAAGCGCAGTAGATAGTCGGTACTTTTTGATGTCCGTTTCATGTTCTGACATTCTAATTCCTAAATTTCGTTTTGTGGTTCCAATGTAAATTTTATCACAACTTTCATCCGTTCTCCCTGCACATTTTATTTCATATACTACATTGCTTTGGTCTTCTTTGTTAATTTTTGTTTTTGTTTGTGTAAACAGTGGATTTATTGTTTTATTTGCTTTGTGTGCTAGTACTATTCCTTCTTCTTTTATTATTTCCCTGAGCTTTTTGTTTTCGGTGAGTTTAGGTATGTACGGTACACTGAAGAATTTAGTGTTACCAGATGTATTATTTGTGTTAATGTTTTTTTCCCCTGATTGGGGATTTATAATTTTATTTATTAATTCGTTTATTATATTGTGCGGATAGTTATTATTTATTAGTATTTCTTTAATTGTTTTGATGTTCTTGGTTCTAAATTTTTCATGACTTAATTGTAGAACTTTACTAATAAAGTTTGTCGCAGTATTTGTTTTTTGTTTGTATGGTTGTGTTGAATGAAAATTGATTATGCGGCCAGAAGCTATTGATTTCATGTACCAGTCAGTTATAATTTTGTTATTTTCTCGAATAATCTTCATGTCAAGGTATGGAATTGATTTGTTTATTTCCTTCTCAATTGTAAATTTAAGTTTGTTATGATAGCTGTTGAATAGTTTCAATATGTTGTCTTCGTCGTTTTTTTTAATAATGGCAAAAAGATCGTCGACATACTTCGTTAATAATTTGATTTTTATATTTTTCTTTTTTAATTCTTCCGTGGTTTCTTCTAATAGTGTATCCAGGACAATGTCCGCAATCGTTGGGGAGAGGGGGTTCCCCATGGGCATTCCATACGTTTGGTTATACACTTTATCACCATAAATAAAATAGTTGTTCTCGTTAAGACAGAATTGAAGTATTTTTAAAAATTGTTGTCTGGGAATTTTGGTATGATTTTTTAGAGTGTCCCACTTTTTCATTATGTTGCTTATAGCTAAGTGTATAGGTATGTTGGTAAACAACGATACCACGTCTAATGATATGAGAATTTCGTCGTCCTCCAAAATTATTTCATCTAATCTAGTTTTTAACTCTAATGAGTTTTTGATGTTATATTTTTCCAATATAACGTTCTTTAAAATGGCTCCTATGTATTTAGAGAGGTTGTAACACGGTACTTCCACGGAAGAGGATATTGGTCGTAATGGTACATCAGGTTTGTGTATTTTCGGTAAACCGTATAATCTTGGGGCATTGGCGGAATCTGAAGTTAGTTTGTTTTTTTCGCATTGTGTTATATATTTGTTTTTGTAAAGTTCCATCACAAGTTTATTATTTGTCCTCTGTAACTTCTGAGTTGGATCTGTCCGGATTGTTTTATAAGTTGTTTTATCATCCAAGAGTTTGTTCATTTCCTTTTTATAGTCTTCTCTATACATAATGACAGTCTTATTGCCTTTGTCAGATTTTGTGATGATGATTTCATCTTTGTATCTTTTTAATAGTCTTTTTGTTTCTTCAAATATGTTTAATATCAATTTTTCTTTGTGATTATTTTTCGATGTTCTCTTATACGTTAGTATCCTGTTGGCTATTTTTGACCTAATTGTGTCTTTTTCTCTATCATCTGGAAGTGTTTGAACCCATTGTTCTAAGTCGGCTATTAAATTTATGGCAGAAAAATTGCCGCTATTTACGGGTAATGCAAATTTGGACCCCATCGAAAGAAGCCACTTGCTCTCTTCTGTAAAAGAAATATTTGTCTTATTGACGAACCATGTCGGGTTGAATTTTAAATTATATTTCTCTAATTCTTTCTGTTTTAACTTTTGAATTTTGGACGAGTGTGTCTTTTTGTTAGACGATATAATGTTTTTATATCTATTCGTTTGTTTTTTAATGAAATTTTCGTATTCATCGTCGTTTAGGATTAATTTAAATTTTTGTTTTATATTGTTAGTTTCTTTACGTATAATTCCAAGTTCTATATTTGTTTCTTTTATTTCTAAGTTTAAAAGTTTCCTGTGAAATTTTTGATCCAATTTTCCTAGCTCTTGCGACATTTTTGTTGAATTGAATAGTTGTTTTGTGTTTTTAGTTGTGTTTATAAGATGAGTCGGTGTTAATCCATTTTTCCTACACGTAAGTAAGTATTTCAGTCTTTCCATCTGTTTCGCTAATCTTTTTATCTCCCTGCAATATTTTTTTAGTAGAATGCAAGTATCTGCATCGTACTTAAACTTTATGTGTTCAAAAAAGTTTCTCATATTGCTTTGATTCAATTTATTCTAAGCTCGGCGGGCCCTCCGAAAATTTATTATTTTAATATAGTTAATCGACCTTTTTATTAATGATTAATTGGCTTTTATAGAAATTATTTCTAAAAACGGGCTTTTAAGGTCAGTTTTCTTCCTAAATGTAAATAAAAAACTTTATTTATTCATTTTCTATCCGACGTTTCGTTGGTATTTTTCCAACATCTTCAGGGGATGAATTTTTATTGAATCTGGCAACATTTACAAAAGAACAATATTTTAATAACAACAACAAAACCCATAATATTATTTCAACAATTAGACTTACATATATTCTTTTAGTCATATTTACATTTAGTTTTAAATAAAAGATGTTTTTCACGACACAAATGGCACGACATATAACACATAATTTTAAATAAATGCAAAAATAATTAATAAAAATATCACAGTAAAATTGTTTCTTAATGCTAGGTATCACAGTTGGAATTATACTAAAAGTTAAGCAAGTGCAATATTGTAATTTGCATTAGAGTTGTCTTTATCTGTCTTATTGTTGACTGCTATGTTTGTTTTTTGTTGTATGCTTAAGCTTTCCAATGTAAATCGTTTGTTATATTTTCGTTCTTTATGTAGTATTCTTGTTCCTTCAATATCAGCTGTGTGTGAATTTTCGAAACAGTGTTGGGCAAGCGCAGTAGATAGTCGGTACTTTTTGATGTCCGTTTCATGTTCTGACATTCTAATTCCTAAATTTCGTTTTGTGGTTCCAATGTAAATTTTATCACAACTTTCATCCGTTCTCCCTGCACATTTTATTTCATATACTACATTGCTTTGGTCTTCTTTGTTAATTTTTGTTTTTGTTTGTGTAAACAGTGGATTTATTGTTTTATTTGCTTTGTGTGCTAGTACTATTCCTTCTTCTTTTATTATTTCCCTGAGCTTTTTGTTTTCGGTGAGTTTAGGTATGTACGGTACACTGAAGAATTTAGTGTTACCAGATGTATTATTTGTGTTAATGTTTTTTTCCCCTGATTGGGGATTTATAATTTTATTTATTAATTCGTTTATTATATTGTGCGGATAGTTATTATTTATTAGTATTTCTTTAATTGTTTTGATGTTCTTGGTTCTAAATTTTTCATGACTTAATTGTAGAACTTTACTAATAAAGTTTGTCGCAGTATTTGTTTTTTGTTTGTATGGTTGTGTTGAATGAAAATTGATTATGCGGCCAGAAGCTATTGATTTCATGTACCAGTCAGTTATAATTTTGTTATTTTCTCGAATAATCTTCATGTCAAGGTATGGAATTGATTTGTTTATTTCCTTCTCAATTGTAAATTTAAGTTTGTTATGATAGCTGTTGAATAGTTTCAATATGTTGTCTTCGTCGTTTTTTTTAATAATGGCAAAAAGATCGTCGACATACTTCGTTAATAATTTGATTTTTATATTTTTCTTTTTTAATTCTTCCGTGGTTTCTTCTAATAGTGTATCCAGGACAATGTCCGCAATCGTTGGGGAGAGGGGGTTCCCCATGGGCATTCCATACGTTTGGTTATACACTTTATCACCATAAATAAAATAGTTGTTCTCGTTAAGACAGAATTGAAGTATTTTTAAAAATTGTTGTCTGGGAATTTTGGTATGATTTTTTAGAGTGTCCCACTTTTTCATTATGTTGCTTATAGCTAAGTGTATAGGTATGTTGGTAAACAACGATACCACGTCTAATGATATGAGAATTTCGTCGTCCTCCAAAATTATTTCATCTAATCTAGTTTTTAACTCTAATGAGTTTTTGATGTTATATTTTTCCAATATAACGTTCTTTAAAATGGCTCCTATGTATTTAGAGAGGTTGTAACACGGTACTTCCACGGAAGAGGATATTGGTCGTAATGGTACATCAGGTTTGTGTATTTTCGGTAAACCGTATAATCTTGGGGCATTGGCGGAATCTGAAGTTAGTTTGTTTTTTTCGCATTGTGTTATATATTTGTTTTTGTAAAGTTCCATCACAAGTTTATTATTTGTCCTCTGTAACTTCTGAGTTGGATCTGTCCGGATTGTTTTATAAGTTGTTTTATCATCCAAGAGTTTGTTCATTTCCTTTTTATAGTCTTCTCTATACATAATGACAGTCTTATTGCCTTTGTCAGATTTTGTGATGATGATTTCATCTTTGTATCTTTTTAATAGTCTTTTTGTTTCTTCAAATATGTTTAATATCAATTTTTCTTTGTGATTATTTTTCGATGTTCTCTTATACGTTAGTATCCTGTTGGCTATTTTTGACCTAATTGTGTCTTTTTCTCTATCATCTGGAAGTGTTTGAACCCATTGTTCTAAGTCGGCTATTAAATTTATGGCAGAAAAATTGCCGCTATTTACGGGTAATGCAAATTTGGACCCCATCGTTGGTTATTTTTTTCGAATTTGTTGGTAGAAAAGAGTGAAAAAAAAATAATTTTTTAATGTTTAATGTTATTTATTTTAGAAAATTTTGTCAACAGTAAAAAATAAATGTTGATGTTTGTTACAACAAATGAATAATTACTGGGATGGTTTTCAATTGTTTATTCACTGGTTTTAAGTGTGTTTTTCATTTGTTTTTGCCTACAAAATATTTTGAGTGTATGATTTTATCCGTCGTAAGTATATACATCTCCATATAAAGTACCCCAACGTTTATACATTTTTGACAATAACGAACTTAACGAAGCCGAATTTGGACACGATGGATACACCATTGGATAGACCTTCAAAAAACCTTTCGACCTCCTCTTTGACCCGTTAAATGTGAGATTGGGCAGCTAAAAAAAACAGGTGACTCTTATTTTGCTCCCCTCTTTCCTATGTGCATGTTTCAGGACAATCGGTTGATGCCGCATGAAAGACCTTCCTTGTAAGTCTTACAAAAATTACCAACATAAGTAAATTTAAAACAAAAAAATAATTTTCTTGAAAATTATTCTATGAGAATATCATAGTTTTAATTAATAAAGGAAATAATGACCTCGAGCTAGAATAAACCTACTCAAAATACAATATTTTAAAGGTCGAATAAAACAACTTTGATGTAAAAAAAATTAATCTGAATTTAAAAACAAAAAACTTTTTATCAAATAAAGTTTAATTAAACAAAAAAAATCAAACTAACCATAAGTTTAAGCGACATGTCAAAAACTCACCCTTAGCGTAATGGTGATGAGTTAAAGTTAGTTTTCATGATGGCATACTTACTCTTTTATCTGGATTCCAAAACATAAAAATGAGCATCATTACATTATAGGGTGTCCAGCAGATAAGAAATGCGAAAATGATAACCACAGAAATTCTTAATGATTTCATTTTAGCTTTATGTATTAGCCGCTGTCGATTTGTCTGTCCCGTTGGTTTATTTGTATAGCTGGCTAACTTTGAACCTTGAAACATTTTTTCACTACCTAGAAAATAAAAGCGATAAATATAGTTTTTTTTGTTTTGATGGTTAAGAAAGTTTTTAATATTTAATTAAGAAAGTTTAAAAAGGGAAGCTGCAAGAGTTCGATGGTGTAACCACTCAATTTGAAAATGTGTACTACTATTTATTTAGGAATTACACAAAACTAATTTTGAATTTATGTAGCACTTTTAATTAATATAATATTTTTATACCTTTCACTTACAATTAGCCAAAGTGGGTAAATATTAGGGTGGAGCAAATTTAATTTTTTTCTAATTTCAAAATTGTTAAAATCGATCGAGGGTCACGAATATATACATTAGGGATATAACTTTTTTTGCATTTTTTGCAAATATCAAAAATACCACCCCATAGCCGTGTAGAGCATGTAAAAATATAAACAAATATGGTGCCACTTTTCCTCTATCGTGAAAAAAGTTTCCGTACCGAAAGCATTGAAGTTTTGTCTATATTCATTTATTTATTTTTTTAGCAAAACAGTTATTCTTGTTAAAATTCTTATATAATCTTCAATACCGAACTAGTTTTCATAAGTCTACTGCAGAATTTTGATCAAATCGCGATATTTAAAAAATCATAATTTTTAAAAAAATATAAATAAAAATTTAAAGCACTTTAGAAATCTCTTTCGGTGCGGAAACTTTTTTCACCGAATCAACCTAAAAAACAGTTTTTTATTATAAGAACAGGTTAGGTTAGGTTAGGTTGTAAGTGGCTGCTGACGTTTTACGTCAACACACGTAGACCCTGAGGTCCATTGTGATACCACGGGACCGTAATAGGTTTCCCTACTAGTCCCTGTCGTTAAACCAGTTTGAGCTTCTTATGAAACTCCTTAGATGTTGAATTTTGACATCCGACAAATCAGAAAGATCGTACAGCTCCCTAGATCCCAGTGAAGCTAGTCTCTGACCAGAAAGTACCGGGCAATGGCAAATAAAGTGCTCGATAGTTTCCAACTCCTCTTCATCCATGCAACTTCGGCAAAAGTCATTCGACGGCACGTTTAACCGCTCTGCGTGCTTCCCTATAAGACAGTGTCCGGTAATTATAGAAACCACCGTCGAAATCTCTCCTCTTGGAAGCGATATCAGCTCACTTGTGCGCCCCTGATTAAGAGAAGGCCAAATCAGTCGTGTTGTCTCACACGTCCATCCATTTGCCCATATTTGATTAGTCTCCGTCGCAGAACAAAGCCGTAGGTTTTGCTTGCAAGTTTTTAGAGGCATACCAACACATTCCAATTCTGTTGGAACCTGTAAGGTAGTTCCTAGTCTTGCAAGCTCATCGGCTTTGCAATTCTCTGGAATGTCTCTGTGCCCTGGGACCCATATGAGTCGTATGTTAAACTGCTTGGCCATCTCATTTTAAGTGCGGCAGTTAAGGGCAGATCTTGTTTTCAGAAACATTGAATCCAGGGACTTGACCGCGGCTTGACTGTCAGTATAGATGTTGACTGCGGTTGTAGACAAGACATTGCAGCTCAACCAGTCAGCCATTTCATTTATTGCCAGCATCTCTGCCTGGTAGACACTGCAATGATCTGGCAATCTACGAGCCAGACTCAACCCATGCTCTTCAGAATAGACTCCAAAGCCCACTTTTTCGTGCAGCCTCGATCCATCTGTGTAAAAATTTATGGTAGCTCCACTACCCGGAGTATCCCCCATCCAAGACTCCCTGGATGGTATCATGGTGGTAAAGTGGCGCTCAAAGAGGGAGCACAGTCCACATTTTGTGGTATTTTTATCTTCTTCAAGATCGCGCTATGCCCATAATCGCTGCTCCTCCATTGCAGCGTGCTATTAAGTCGAATTGCCGACGCAGCCGCATACTGCCTACCCAATATGTCCAATGGTATCAGGTGAAGGAGGATTTCTAATGCAGCCGTAGGTGTAGTACGAAGAGCACCAGTGATGCACATCGACGCCATTCTCTGTACCTTCGTGATAAAGACGCAGTTCGCTTTTGTTTCTAAAGCAGGCCACCAGACAATGATTCCATACAGCAAAATTGGACGCTCCACTGCTGTATAGATCCAATGAACGACTTGAGGGCTAAAACCCCATCGTTTTCCAATGGCCCTTTTACAGCAAAGCAATCGTTGCTTTTCTCACCCGTTCCTCAATGTTACGCCTGAAATTCAACTTCCTATCTAGAAATACTCCAAGATACTTGGCTCCATCTGAGAAGGTGATTTCAGTGCCGTCCAGAGAAATAGGATCAAAAGCAGGAATCTTATTTTTCCTTGTAAACAAAACAAGCTCTGTTTTACTTGGATTAACTCCTAGACCACAGTCTCTTGCCCATTTAGACAGATCTTTCAGAGAACCCTGATGAATGTCCCTCAATGTTGGCAGATGCTTCCCCTTTACAGCTATCGCGACATCGTCAGCATATGCGACAACATGACAACCACGTGCTTCTAGAGATAGCAGCATTGAATTCAGAGCCAGGTTCCAAAGAAGCGGCCAAAGAACACCTCCTTGTGGTGTGCCCCTATTAACAAATCGAGATATAACGGACGCTCCCAATTCAGACGTTATACGTCTATTGGCAAGTAGGTTTTCCACCATTAAAACGATCCCATGCTTTACTCCTAGACTAGACAATGCCAAAACTATCGAGTCTGGGATGACATTATTAAAAGCCCCCTCTATATCAAGAAAGGCCACCATATAAGAGCAACATTCCCCAGATGGTACTGGGGTGGTATTTTGCACTCAAAAAAAGTTATATCCCTAATATGCATGTTATGGGGTCCTAGACCAATATTTCGAGGTGTTACAAACGAAATGACAAACTTATACATATATTTTTGAAAAAAATTTCAAAAATTTTTTTTTCACTGTGTTTGGAACTTTCCGATTTTGAAGTCAAAAAATTAACCCAACCAACGACATTGGGCTGCAGGTAAAATATTTGCAACTATTCCGACCACGACGATTTTGAAAATCGAAAAAAAAAAGGAAAATTTGCTCCACCCTAGCATATACACTCAAAAAAAAACGTTGTAAAATTACAAGAAAAACTTTTAACTTTTTTTTGTTTGCTACCTCATATTTGACAAAAATTCCTAGTAATTTTACAAGATTTTTACCGATAATTTTGTAATTTATAAGGTTTTTACCAATAAAATTATAAATTTAAAAATTTTTTGACACGATAAAATTTACAGAGAGGTCTCGTGACTTTAATAGCTTTTTTGCTACCTCCTACTTTACGAGAATTCCTGGTAAAAATAACGAGCTTTTTTGTAATTTTACAAGCTTTTTTACCAATAAAATTGTAAATTTACAACTTTTTTGGGGCAATAAAACTTAAAAGGAATTCTTGTGAATTTAATATGTTTTTTTTTGTAAAAAAAAAGTTGGAAATTAGTAAAATTACAAAAAAAAATTTTTAAATTACCAAAAAAAAAAAAAATTAAATTTCGATTGAAAATGTTTTTTTAAAAAACAAGGAAAACTGTCAAATATTTGTAAATGGGATTACGAAAATTTTTCTAGTAATTTGACAAGGTTTTTTTTTAGTGTATAAACGAATTTTATTATTTAATTAAAGTTTATAAATTACATTGTTTTGTTTTTGTTGAGATTTTAATGGCAACATTTAATTGATATTGTTTGTAATAATAACATCAAATTACATTTTTAATGAATACCGGATTTATGAGTTGATATTGTTAATTAATGCTTTAATTAATTACATATTATATAAATTCATGCACTTTAATTAGGGTTTCATTTTAGTCCATTTTCAAAAACTAAACACAGAAGTCTAATTAAACGTTTATCTAAAGGGTTAACATGTTTTGTAAGTATTTTCTTCATAAAATTTCACTAGGGTTGAAAGTTTGTGCGAAAGGCGCAAAATGCTTTAAAATGGGAAAATGTAAAGAATCATATTTTTTACTATACACTCAAAAAAAAAGTGAACTAAAATCTGGGAAAATTAACTAAATTTTGAGAAAAAGAGGGAATGATTTGGCTCCAAAGATTTTTTTTCTTAGTTTTAGTTCATAATTTTCCCAAAAATAAGGAAAATAAAGTTATTTAATTTTAAGCCAATTTTAACTAGAAAATGGGAAAAATTATACTCCACATTTTAGAAATAGATTGGGTCTAGACCCTGGACCCACGGGTTCGGACCCCATTTAACTCGAGACCCCGTTGGGTCCTTTAAGGGTCCCCATAGATTTTGAACCAAAATTTGTGTCCGTTTTGCTCTAACTTGCTTAGTTTTTGAGATACGGTAATAAGGGGCCTGATAGGGTCTTGAGAATCTTAAAAACCGGATAACTCAAAAACTATTAATCGGAGGGCTTTCGAGTATTTTGCGGAAGTGTTCTATGAGTCAAGGGCTACAAAAATGCCGTTGGACCTTTTCTTGTGTTGGCAGTATTTACCGAGATATGTGCATATATATAATCTCGGGAATTTCAAATTTTAGATCTAAAATTAGGGTCTTGAGACCCCGACAGATATGCAGAGCTAGGCTATTCCATATTTTTCTTTGTAGTCTTTCTTTTGAAAATTTCATCCGTTTCGCTCTATCTCGCTTAGTTTTCGAGATATCGCCATTTTGAATTTTTAACTAAATTCTAAGAAGTTATTTACTAAATTCTCAGAAGTCATTAACTAAATTCTAAGAAGCACACTTCCTCAATTTAAAGAAGAGAAATACGATGATGTTTTTTTTTAGTAAATTTTAACTAAACTTGAACTAAATTGTTTTTTAAGAAATATGTCTTAAAAATAAAGATACGATTCTTAGATTTGTGGAAAATTTCTTTGGCAGTAAGAATTTTTTTCCTAATATTTAAAAAATCCATTTAAAGAAAACTTTGAACTAATTATAAGTAAATGAACTAAAATTTTTTCCTCATAGTTAAGAAAATTTCTCATTTTTTAGTTAAATTTTACTAAATTTTAGGAAATTTCATGATAAATTTTTAAAGACATTTTTTCCTTAATTTTAGTTATGTCTTTTTTTTCAGTGTAGCAGTGTTAAAAAAACACGAAAAAATAGTGTAAATTTTCTTCTCAACTAAAAATTATATTCTGAAGTGTTTTATTAAATTTTTTTTTATGATTTTTTTCTTAAAAACTTCAGTGGGTCATAAAAAAGAAATCCGAACTGACTTTGCAAAACCCTTTGGTGATTTTGTCTATTTGATGGTCTACTTTCATATTGCATAAAAACCATTGAAGTTCAAAGCTATGACCCAAAATTTGTTGCACAGTGTTATATCCTCTTTAGCAAAATGTATGCTATTAAAACATGATTAGTAACAGCTTTTAAATCAGTTGTTGCAATGAATAATAAATTTTAGTTTTTCTCTTATTAGCAATCTTACAATTAGATTATTTACTTAAACTTCTTTTTAAAAATTTAAATTTTAAAATACACTACGATTTTTTTCTCTCTTAAATTTTTTACTTTTTTACTTTAAAAAATATAAACAGGCGAAACTCAATTCTCCGGAAGTTATTTCAGTTGATGGGAAATCAATTTTTATGTTACTCAATTTCCAAAAGGGGGCTGGGATTGGGAAACTATATATATAGTGCATATAAAGAAGTTTTTTTTATGGTATGTTAAAATTCACTTACTTGAAATGGTGCGAAAAGTTGACATGTACGTTACAAAAAGTATACATAATGGCAACAAAAATGTCATAACTAACGTAAATGTAGCATAAAGTTGCTCTTGCCATTCTGCCGTATAAAAGCCATGTGTTACACATTGATAAAACTCCTCAATAAACGGGCCTCGAGCTACGCGAAATATGAAAAACTGTAAAAGAAGATAAATAGCAATTATTACATATTATTATTAATTTAATTGATGTTAATTAAATTTGTAAGAGCAGGAGTAAGAGAAAAAAATTGTTACATAAATATTTATGTAAATATTGTGGTTTAGCCAACGCAATTTACAGGACTCCATAAACTACTTATGAGTAAATCCATGGGAAATTTAACGGGCTGATCATAAATTTTGTTTATTTTTGTATTTTTGATAGAACTTCATAAAATTATAATTATGAATTATATAAATAACAATTTCCTTTAACAAGACAAACCGACATTTTAAATCGTACTAATGATAACACTAACTGGAGTGTTTGAAACCGGTATGGTAATACCAGAAATGTCTATAATTTTTAGAAATTCAATTTTTCTTCTGCATTTTTCTATTCCAGAAATAGAATTGTAGTGTTGGATTTGTCAAAATTTATTCTGTAGAAACTATAAATGTTCACATATATAAAAAACAATTTCCTTTAATCTGACAAACCGACATTTAAAATCCTACTGATGATAACACTAACTGGAGTGTTTGAAACCGGTGTGGGAATACCAGAAATGTCTATAATTTTTAGAAATTAAATTTTTCTTTTGCATTTTTTCAACTTAAACCCTTATGAAGATTTAAAATTTAGAAAACATTTTTTTTTTTTTCAAAAAATTTCAACAAAAACTTTTTAAAAGCAACATTTGAATGTCCTTTCTTCCTTGACAACATGGATTTCCAAAAACAAAATTTTTTATTAAAGTTTAGAAGGTCCTTTTCCCGCTGTTAAAATTTCAGAGAGGTGTTTTTTCGTATTGTTGAGCAATAAATTTTTAAATTTTTATCACTAATATTAGAGTTAATTTGAAATTTTTGATCTGCGGGTATTATTATTTTTTTTTTTTGAAGGATTTAGCGAGATCAAAACAATGATGGTATTTTTTTGGTAAAATGTTTGCTCCTTAAGGGTGCATCTGAAAACGCGGATTTTGAGCTGATTTTTCTGCAGATCAAAAACGGCTTAAAATATTGCAAATCTGATTTCACCAGTCGATTCTACACCAAAAATTAAAACAACGGACGTTTTTTGAACTCTTAAAAAAGTTCCAAAAACTCATCACAGGAGGCGGAAATATAATGTTTTTTTTTTTTTTTTTTAATACGAGGGCAGATCAATCATTCCGTGACTTTTCGAATCAAACGCCTCGCATATACAATGAAAGGGCATTTGGAGCTTAACAAAATGGTACTAAAATTTCCATACTATCACAACTCGTCTCAAAAATGCCCATAAACACGTTTTTTTCGGAATCAGCATTGAAAGGTTAATCGAAAACAAGTGGTCAGATCTCAAAATATCATCCAAAAATATCGAAAAGAATGCTCTCTAAAATACGTTTTTTGTAAACTTTTACCTCAACTCTCTTAAAAAGCTGCCGTTATGAAAAACTTTGGAAGCCATATGCGGAACCAGCATTGTAAGGTTAATCTTTATCGAATGTCCAAATTACTAAAATTTTGCGTATCCCCGTGGACGGATTCGCGTACCCCCTAGTGGTACGCGTACCATAGGTTGGTAACCGCTGAAATATATGATTTATTTAAAAAATTTTGCAAAAAAACAAAATCAAACTAGTAAGAAACAAACCAGGATGTCTAAATTTTTAGAAAAATTAAAATTTTTCTTTCACACTTTTCTCAATTCAAAACCATATATAACAAATCAAAAAATTATAATACATAATTATAATTAGAGCCTGAGCTCGACTGTCTTTACAGAAAAACAATAATCAATTGTGTTTTTTTACTCGAAAACCGTAAGTTGTATGAAAAAACTTTCTGTGACAATATTGTTGATAAAATTATGAAGATTTAAAATTTAGGAACAAAAAAAAGTTTTAAAAAATTTTAAGAACCATTTTTGAAAACAATATTGAAAATACTTTTTTTCCTGGCAAGGGCACTAATGATTTCCAAAAGCAAAATTTTATCTTAATGCTTAGAATGTCCTTTTTACGCTGTTAAAATTTCAGGAAGGAGTTTTTTTGTGTTGTCGAGCAATCAATTTTCAAAGTAAAGAATCAAAATTTTTGATTTTTTGCAAAACGTTTGAAAAAAATTAAATGTTTGCGAAAAAACACCTCTCTGAAATTTTAATAGCGTTCTAAACTTTAATACAAAAAATTATGGTGTCCTTCCCAGGAAAAAATGACATTCAAATATTGTTTTCAAAATTTTTTGTTGAAATTTTTTTTCTAAGTTTGTACAAAAACACATAAAGAAAAGAAAATATTCATGAATGAACTGAATCCATGAATCACAAACAGTGGTGTATACAGGGGGCCCCCCGAAATGATTTCACAAATTTCAGGATTTAGTATTAAATAACAAGTACAATATTAAAAAAATAGAAAAACATTTAAGAATCTAAAATTTTTGGAAGGAAAAATGTTTTGAAACTGAAAAATTTTCTGTTAAAAAAATCTCAAAATCTGAAAATTTTTTCTTAGAATTTGAAACTTTTTAACTAAAGATTCTAATGAAAAAATATCTTAGAACCTGAAGTTTTATGTACACAAAAAATGGATCTAAATGTAAGTAAAATGTAGTCAAAAATTTCTCAGAACGAGACTATTTCTTAAAAAAATGTCTCAGAATCTAAAACTTTTTTATAGGAATAATGCCTTAAAATATTAGCCTTTTCGCAGAATCTTAGACGTTTTCTATAGGAAAAATGTCTCCGAATCTGAGACTTTTTCTATACAAAATTTCAGAATCTAAAGCTTTTCTATATGAAAAATGTTTCAGAATCTGAGAATCTATAGGAATAATGTCTCTGAATCTGAAAAATGTCTCAACACCTAAGATATTTTCTATAACAAAATTCTTAGAATCTGAAGCTTTTCCATATGAAAAATGTTTTAGAATCTGAGAACTTTCTATAGGAATAATGTCTCTGAATCTGAGAATTTTTCTTATAATCTAGGAAATTGTCTCAGAATCTTAGACTTTTTTTACGAAAATTGTTTTAGAATCAACGAATTTTTCTTAAGGAAAATTATCTCAAAATCTAAGATTTTGTATATAGGAAAAATGTCTCAGAGACACAAGCTGAGACTTTTTGTATAGAAATATGCTCAAAATCTGAGACTTTTTCTATTGTAAAAATCTCTTTTTCTATAAGAAAATGTATCAGAATCTGAGCATTTTTCTGTGGGAAAAATATTTCAGAATCTGAGACTTTTGCTTTAGGAAAAATGTCTCGGAATCTGAGGCTTTTTCTATATGAAAAATGTTTCAGAATCTGACAATTTCCTATAGGCAAAATGTCTCAGAATCTGAGACTTGTTCTATAGAAAAGTGTTTCAGCATCTGAGACTTTTTCAATAGGAAAAATGTCTCAGAATCTAAGAAATTTTCTGTAGAAAAATTGTCTGAGAATCTGAGACTTTTTTTATAGGAAAAATATGGAAGAATATGAGACTTTTTCTATAAGAATCTAACCCTTTCTATAGTAAAAATGTCTCAGAATTAGAAACTTTTTCTATAGGAAAAATGTCTAAGAATCTGAGACTTTTTTTATAGGAATAATGTCTAAGAATCTTAGACTTTTTCTATAGGTAAATTTTCTCACAATCCGAGAGTTTTTCTTTAGGATAAATGTTTTAGAATCTAAGACTTTTTTATACTTTTTTCTTTTTAAAAAGGTCTCAGAATGTGAATCATTTTTCTTATATTATTTATATTTTCTTATTATTCTCAGAATCTAAAACTTTTTGTGTAGAATCTTTCAGAATCTGAGAAAAACTAGAAATATCTCAGATTATGGGAAAATGTCTTACAACAGAAGTCTTTTCTTTTGAAAAAATATTTTATAAATATGTTTATAGAATCATTTTTAACGTGACTTTTTCCAAAAAACGTTTTCCTTTGGAAATATGATTTAACAAAAACCGTCTTAACTGGAAATTGTCATAGAATCTTAGACTTTTCTTTGAAAAAAAAATTTCAGATTCTGATAATCTTCTTTTTAAAAATGTATCAGCATCTGATACAATTCACACTTTAAAAAAGGCTTAAGTCTTTCAAAAAATTTTAAAGTATAAAAAAAAAATATTTTTTTTTTCCTCAACAGTTTTAAATTTATACAAAAATGAAGAATCTGATTGTGTTGTATTCAGTTCAAGGAAAATATCGAGAAAAATTCTGAAACATGTGCTGCTATGTAAATTTTTTGTAAAAAAAAAAAAATAAAAAAAAATGTTAGGCCCCCACCGAAATAAAATCATGGATACGCCCCTGATCACAAAAATAAAATATTGATTTCATAAGAATTTTGGTTAATCCAACGCAATTAAAATTATACTTTTCAATAAACTAAAGAATTCTATGAACTATACCGCCAAACATTTCTCGTTTCTGGGCATTCAAAATAAAATTTATTTCATAAGAATTTTAGTTTAACCAATGCAATGTGTTATTGGAAAGGAAAGGAAAATTGAAAATGATTTAGCTATATTGCCATGTTTTTCTTTTTAAAGTTTAAATTTTTCTTAAAAATAAGGAAAGAAAAATTACCCTGTGCTAAAAAAAACAAATCGAATATTCTTTTTAAATGAGCTAGCAAATGTTGTAGATCTCGCCTAAAAGGTCACAAAAATGCCCATTAAACTTGCCAGACACCCTCAAATTTTAAAGTTATTATCAAAAAACTTTTTTTTTGGAACTTTTCTCACTAAACCGCGTGCAATGAGGTCCCCGGTAAGAGCTAGGCTGTAAAAAAACTAACTCCATTTTTAAATTTCTCAAGATGCCATTCCTATATCTCGAAAACTGTTTCTTTTTTTTTTTGTTGAATTGCAAAAATTTAAATAAATCTCTTTCATCGCTCAACAAATTTGTCACGCTACCATGTCTAATAAAAATACATTAAACGAAATTTTTATCCAAACTGTGCATTATTTTAAATATCATGAATATTAAATATAAAATAACCAGCAATAGAAAAAAACTAGCAATACATATTAGGATGGTGCGTATTCCAACAAAGTGCTCAGATCAACTATAAATAAAATTCAAAATCAATCTATGTATGTCCTCTATTCGCGCATCGCAGAACAAAGTGCTTAGATCAACTATAAATAAAATTCAAAATCAATCTATATCTTCTATTCGCGCATCGCAGGTAAAAATTGGGGTTTTTGAAAAAAATTAACAAAATTAAAAAAAAAAAAATATTTAAGAAAAAAAAGAAAAACAAGTGAGTGTAGTGTGTTGAATTCGACTGGGCCGAATCTTTTTCGCCCTTCAAAATAATAAAAAAAAAATCAGGGGCGCTTTTTTTGGAAGGGGAGGGCAGCGGGAGGCATTGAAAGCACATTTGATCTACCTCTGACACAAAAACGGTTAAATTGTTTTACAAATATGCAAAAAAAACGGGATAAAATTGATTTTTTAAGAGGTAGGTTTAGTTTTTCAAAGAGGATTTTTTTTCCCTGGTCCGATAATTCGATGCGTTACACATGGAATGACATTGTGAGTATACCCTCAAACTGTAAACATTTTTTTTGTATTGCATTAATTGATAAATGTTCAGATTAAAATTTTCAAGTTTTTCGGAGATACCCTCCAACCATAGTATGGGGGCATACTCACTTTGTTATTCTATATATTATTGATCAGTGATCGATTCTAAGACATTCTAGCGATGTCCGTCTATGGAAAGCACGATGCAGTCCAAAATAAAAAAAAAACTACCCTCCTGAGGTTTGGCACGAATATATCTAATGGTCTTGGGCTGGTTAAGTTCGGAGAAGGACAAAATCGGACTAAAGGGCATTTTTTACATGGTTTTTCGTATTTTTGTTTAGCGAATAAAACATTTTTATTTAAGAACGAGTTCAAAATCTCACGCTTGGACCCAGAAGACTAGAAAATTTAGTTTTGTGGTCGTGGATATAAAAAAATCCCTAAAATATTGATAAAAGAGTTTTACCAAATTTCAAAAGCATAATAAAGGTATACAACACAGACCCCCCTACCTTAAAAAACGCCCCTGGAATTTGTATTTGTTCTATTTTTTAACATGTTGGAGGGTATTAAAGATTCGGCAAAGCCGAATTTAACACTCACTTTTTTTTATAATTTTTTATATATTTTTTTTAAATAAGGTCCACTTTTATAAAAACCCCAACTTTGACCCGCGATGCGCAAACAGATGATATAGACCGATTTTGATTATTTAGTTTTTTTTTTTTAAATGTTATATTGTCTTGTACCAATTTTTCCGCGCTATTAATAGTTAATCTGAGCACTTTGAATACGCACTACCCTAATACATATCCTTGACTAAGGACTAATATTACAATAATGCATAATTTGCTGGTGAAAAATGTCGTTAAATAGTAAAAAAATTATTATTTTTATTTGATGTAAAAAATTAAATTAAATTAAATAAAATAAAATATAAAATTTCCACCCAGCATTAGTGAGTAAAATTTAAGTTATTGGTTTTAAATTTTTTTATTTTTCATTTTGCAGTAGATCTGGAGTAAAAATATGACGAACGTTTTTTTCGAGTTTTTTTTTTAAATGTTCATAGAGGTTTATTACGTGCTTATAGCGATTAGGGCGGAGCAAATATATATATTTTTTTTTATTTTGCTTAAAAGTATACTTTGATAACCTTATCAAATTATAATTAAACCATTCTTGGACTCAATCCCCATTTAAAAAATTTTGACCGAAATATTGTAGAATTGGGTAGAAGAACAACAAAAATAAGGCAATTTAACTCAAATTTAGTTTTGCGAAAACACTCGTGTAGGGTATTATAGAATCGGTCTTGACCGACTATAATTTTACAATTAACGAAAAAGAAAACAAGAATTACTATTTTCATTTTCTTAAAACCAAAAATTGTAATAACTTGGGTTTGTAACTTGGATAATAATTCATCTCGTGGTGAATAAAACCGTTTTTCACCAGCTGGTGAATAAAAAGTAACATAATTTTTTTTCAACAAAAAAAAAATTTTTTTTTCATCAATTTTTTTTTTTCATCAAATTTTTTTTTTTGATCAAATTTTTTTTTATCAATTTTTTTTTTTCATCAATTTTTTTTTCATTAATTTTTTTTTCATTAAAATTTTTTTCATCAATTTTTTTTCATCAAATTTTTTTTCATTAACTTATTTCATAAATTTTTTTTTTTCATCATTTTTTTTTATCAAATTTTTTTTTTCATCAATTTTTTTTTCATCAATTTTTTTTTCCATCAAATTTTTTTTTTTTTTTTTTTCATCAAACTTTTCACCTTGGGGCAAGGAGTCACCCTCCCCTCCCAAAAACCCACCCTGTCAATGTTTTGTTTTTACATTTTTAGGGTATAAGAGATACGGCACAGTCTTATACTCTGACTGGTTTTTCTTTCCTTTTGTAGCACTGTGTTATATTTTACCATAAAAACCCAAACATTTTATCGCTCATTTTTGTCATACTTTTTTCTGCAAATGCATGGATTAAATCTGAAAACAAACATAAAAGTTGACAGAAAAGTAGGTTTTGTCAAACGTGAAAAACCATACCAATAATATATAATGTAAAAAAATATGCACTAAAAAAATTAAAAATATGCATATACTTATCATAAATATGCAATTAAGTGCAATATAAAAATATGTTTTTGAAACAGAAAACTTATTTTAAAGCAAAACATAAAGCCGGATTTAAAAAAACAGGTAAAAAAGTTAAATTCGGCCTTGCCGAATATAGTGATCCACAATATCAAAAAGATTATTGCCAAAAACTTTATTTAAAAGGAAGTTACTTTTGAAAAAAAAAAAATTAAAAAAAAAAAATTTCCGCGAAAAAAAATTTTGGTAAAAAAAAAATCCGAGATTTTTTCTTTTTTTGTCAAAAAATATGTTCGTACTTGTTTAAATACCATTCGGTGTTCAATTATGTTCACATATGTCAACCAGAAGCCGAATTAAAGCATTTTGTATTTTTAGGTTATGTTGAATGTACTGAAATTTTTGAAGTGTGCTTGCAATACCAAACTTCTCGGGAGAACTTCCAATAAATATGTTAAGTTTCAGTCATCTGTGCAATATTTTGTCCGTGATAGCAAATTCCACAGACAGACAGACGGACAGACGGACATCGCTAGAATGTCTTAAAATCGATCGGGCATCATGAATATATATACTTAATGGGGTCCCAGACCGATATTTCGATGAGTTACAAACGGAATGACAAACTTATATATACCCTCTATCACTAAGTGGAGGGTATAAAAAAACAACAAAGACACTAGAGTGGTTCAAAAAAAAATTTTTTTTTTCTGTTCCCACCCCTCTATTTTATGTAATTAGGTGCAAAAAGCTTTGCCTGATTTTTTATGATTTTTAAAAAAGTGTTTAGAGCTGTTACGAGCACAAGTTTGCATCCGTAGGGCATATAAAAAAAATAAAAATGTTTTTTTTAATGCGGTCTCACCCCCTAATTTAATATTATTTGGATTAAAAATCTTTGCCTGCTCATTTTGCATCAGTAGTGCATATGAAAAACATTTTTTTATGTGGTTTCACATCCCCCCCATTCAATATTATTTGGTGCTGAAATCTTTACCTGATTTTTTCAGATTTTTTAAAAAAATTTTGCGGTCCCACCCACAAAACTGGGAGACACGGATATTTTATTTTCACTTTCAGTATCTTTTTGGCCTGTTCTTCGTCCATGTTTGTAGACTAATTTTCCATATAAAAAATTCTCATCTTCTCACCTACTCTCATCTTCTCATCTACTGGCAACACATATCGCTCATTTACTTACATATATAGTGTCATAACGCAAAATGTTTGATTTTACAGAAAACCTATTTAAAGTTTACAATTGAAACTTGTTTTACATTGCAAAAGGCCCGTACATAGAAAATGTTATAATGGCGTGTTCTCTTCCCAAACGGTGAGTTTAGAAGATATAATTACGAATTTTTGACACAATATAAAGCAGGATATATCAAATAATTCTGTATGGTTTACCCAAAAACGACATATTTTGAGTTATGACACTATACAAGTAAATGAGCGATATAACCTCATTTTACTTAAATTAAGTTTGGGTATGTTTTCTATACTACACTAAAAAAAAACCTTGTCAAATTACTGGAAAAAGTCTCGTTATCCCATTTTACCAATATTTGACAGTTTTCCTTGATTTTTAACAAATAATTTTCGATGAAAAATTTTTTTTTTTGTAACTTTACAGTTTTTCTTTAAATTTTACAAATTTCCAAGGTTTTTTGCAAAAAAAAAAATCTTGTAAATTTACCAGAATTTCTTGTAAGTTTTATTTGGCTAAAAAAAGTTGTAAATTTACAATTTTAGTGGTAAAAATATTGTAAAACTATAAAAAAAGTTTGTAGCAAGAAATCTTGTAAAATCACAAAACCTCCTTGTAAATTTTGTCGCGTCAAAAAATTGTAAGTTTACAATTTTATTTGTAAAATTAAAAAATTTGTGATAAAAAGCTTGTAAAATAACAAGGATTTCTTGTCAAATAGGAGGTAGCAAGAAAAAAAGCTACATACTTTTCTTGTAATTTTACAAGGTTTTTTTAGTGTAATTAAACTAATCTGAGAAACAATGACGTAGAGTATGATGTGGTCGATTTTGACCAACTACACTCAAAATAAATTCTCTGTCCAATTGGCAGAAAAATCTAATGAAAATACACCCATTTTGAGCCATATGAGAAATCTGCTGATTTTAGCAGACTCGGTTTGTTATATATCTGAAAAAAAAAATCTGCTAATCACCTGTTTTTTTCATAATTTTTTTAAGATCAAACAAAAAAACTTATAATTACTTTTTTTCTTAGAAAGGAAAAACTAAATATTTCTGTAAAATTAACAAAACAATCTGTTTTTATACCCTACACCACACTGTCGTACAGGGTATAATGAGTTTGTGCTGATGTTTGTAACTACCCGAAATATTGGTCCTATACCCACTTTTAAGTATACCGATCGACTTAGAATCACTTTTTGAGTCGATTTAGCGATGTCCGTCCGTCCGTCCGTCTGTCCATGTAAACGGTGTAAACACGATACAAGTCGCAATTCTTGATTAATTGACTTGAAATTTGAAACTTAAGCCTCTTTTGGCCCAAGGACGAAGCCTATTGAAATTGAAAATGAATCGGTCCATATTTAGACCTAGCCCCCATACAAAGTTTTGGCTCAAATGACTCTAAAAGCCGTATTTTAATAGGTATCTTTTAATCATGTTTTATCTACACAAATTACCATTCCGAATTTTGAAGAAATCGGACCACCTTCCCGATTTTCACATAAATCTCTCAAATTTCATGAATATAGAAAATATTTAATTAAAATTCTGTTTGTGTATGCTAAATGCATGCTTTAATAACCCTATCAAATCTGATTATCATCGGATCATTTTTTTTTTTAATTTTAATAATATTATTAAATATTTTTAATTTTACAAATATTAAAAAACAAATATATCTTAAAAAAAATTAGAACATTTTTTGAAAAAAGTCTTTTACCGTAGGACCCCTGCGGATCTAAATTTTTTTTTGGTTTGAACGGAAAAATGATTTTTAAGGCCCCGCTCTTTAAGGCCCCGTCGCGTAGGGAAGGCGTGGTCGTAGGGGCGTAAAATTGTTCCTCAGTTATTTTTAAGTCAAAAGGAAAAAAAAAAAAAAATGAGCGGGTACCGTCTCAACATTTCCAAAATTTCCAAAATAAGGGACACTATAATGTCCAACCATGCACAACTTTTCGTCATATTTAGTAAAAGACCAACATTTTAAGACATTTTTGTTAATAAGTCAAGAAATACATATTAGGTCTGTTTGTTTACAAAAATTTCTTACTATTTTTACTACAAACTGGAAAGTTTTGTTTATTTTTTGTATTGAAATTTTCCAGCTGTAGTAAAAGTAGTAAAAAAGAGTAGATTGTAGTAAGGTAAACGAACAGGCATATTGTCTTTTTTGGCACGCTATTAGTACCACAAAATAAGTCTTTTAAATACCTTTAATCTGATACCAAATATGTCTATATAAATTTTGATTAATAGACGTAAATCGTAAAAAAAAAATTAAATCGGACAACTTCCACCCATACAAATCGACTCCCTAAAAATTAATTTGGGCCGCTAAAAAAATACGTGTTGAATTAAGTTTTATTCTGAACAACATATCCAAATTTCATGAAAATTGGGGGGAGTCACCAGGAGACTTCCCTTGTAAGTGGATGATATAACAAAAAAACCAAAACTATGGGAAATGAAATATATAAGAACCATTTAAGCAAGATTTATGAAGTATGTATATCAAATACAAACCCATTTGGGTATTATAAATTCATATAGTATGAAATTTTATATCCTCATACATATGCACATTAGGGTGGCACGAATAAAGACTTTTTTCAATTCCGTCGATTGCCGGGCATATGATGGTTCCTTTTGGGTTAAAAACTAGGGTTTTCAAATATTCGCCAATTTAAAACATGAGTGATTTAACGATACAGGTTCGAAGCTCATGTCAGGCTAGTCTGTTGATAAAAAAACATATAAAGAATTTTTCTAGCAAATATCAAATAATCAATTTAATGTAATTGCCTAGTGATGACGTAGAAGTGGCTACAGAAACCATGGTCTAGGGTAAATCCACATTTAATTTAATCTTTAGAAGACACAATTTTCTTCTTCAATCAGAAAAACACAAACATTAAAAAAATCTTTTTTGTAACTAAAAGCCGGTTTGGAATAATCGGGGTCTCAAGTCAACAGGTCCAGAGTTCAGAGTTCACTGGACCCAATCTAGTTTTAAAATGTGAATGAACTAAAGTGTAATAAAATTTTTCACAATTTCTAGTTAAAATTGGCGTAGAATTAAATAACTTTGTTTTCATTATTTTTGGGAATAATACCAAATATTTTGTAATTTTACAAGCTTTTTACCAATAAAATTGTAAATTTAAAATTTTTTTAACGCTATAAAACTTACAAGGAGGTTTCGTGATAAATTTTTTTGCTACCTCCTATTTTACGAGAATTTCTAGTAAAAATTACAAGCTTTTTTGTAATTTTACAAGAATTTTATTAATAAAATTGTAAATTTACAACTTTTTTGGCGAAATAAAACTTACAAGGAATTTTCCTAAATTTACTAGATTTTTTTGTAAAAAAACCTAAGAAATTTGTAAAATTACAAGAAAAACTATAAAATTACAAAAATAATTGTAAATTTCGAACGAAAATTATTTGTTAAAAACAAGGAAAACTGTCATATATTGGTAAAATGGGATAACGAGACTTTTTTTAGTAATTTGACAAGGTTTTTTTTTGAGTGTAAAGCCAATAAAAAAATCTTTGGGGCCAAATTTAGTAACTTTTTCTCCAAATTTAGTTAATTTTCCCAGTTTTTAGTTCACTTTTTTTTTGAGTGTACTTCATTTGAAAAGTATATTCGATTTTTTTTTTTTTTTTTAGCACAGTGAAATTTGCCCAGCAATTGACCAAATTTGAAAAAGGCATTTTTTGAGATAATACATAAAAATCGAAAAAGGGAAAAAAAACATTTTTTGTTGTTTCAGATTTCAAAACGTGGAAAAGTCGTCACAGATCGGAACAATATATATAAAAAAAAAACAAGTAAGAGAGTTGAATTCGGCTGTGCCGAATCTTTTATACGCTCCAACATGCATAAAAAATTAAAAAAATTCAGGGGCGTTTTCTTTTTTTTTGGGGGGGGGGGGTCGGTATTTGTAATTGGGGGGCGGGGCAAATTTCCTCTCGAATATGTGTGTAAAAAATAAGATGCTTTTTGCACAAAAGAAATACAAGTTTATAATGATTTAAAAAAAATGTTTTATTCCACGCCCATTGGGACATTTTCTAATTCTCAGGGTCCAAATGCAGAACTGTGATTTTCTTGTAGCATAAAGATGTTGCATTTGTTAAACAAAAACACAAAAAATCATGTAAAAAAATTATATTTTTTAGAGGTTGGCTTAGTTCTTCAAGGGGGAACTTTGTTTCCCCCTGGCCCGATTTTGCTCATTTACGAACTAAGACATATTCGTGCCAAAAGACATATTCGTGCCAAAAGACATATTCGTGCCAAATGTCGGGAGTATAAGTCTTTTATTTTGGACTGTATCGTGTTAACAACAGACGGACGGACGGACATCGCTAGAATGTCTTAGAATCGATCAGTGATCATAAATATATATACTTTGTGGGGTTCTAGACCGATATTTTGATGCGTTACACACGGAATGACAAAGTGAGTATACCCCCATACTGTAGTTGGAGGGTATAAAAATAAAAATCGGAAAAAAATTGTTGGTCTCTATGAAAATTTTTTTTTAGGGTCAAACTTTAACTCCCCAGCGACGTGGGTTAACATTGTCCGATAGTGCTAAAAATTTAAACATAAAGTTTTTTTTTCGGAAATCGACGAAATTCGAAAAAGTTATTATTCGTTCCACCCTAATGAACATATATGTGGGTTCAAAAGTAGACAAAAAAAAACTTTTTAGAGGCCAAACCCAACACTAAAACACATTTCGAATGCAGAAACGTTTCTTTTTTTTTTTGCCACAATTTTTGTAAACAAATTTTCTCTTAGAATATTGACACTTGTGGCATTTTTATTCATTTGCTTAAATCTTATTCACTTTAATGCTATTATTTATTTTTATTATATTTTTTTTTTTCATCTAGGATTTGTGCTAGTATGTTATGTTTTCTTTTTGCGTTGTCATAAAAAGACAAATTGGTAACGTAAGTGTGTTCATGTGTTCATAAGTGTTTGGGTTGGCTTAGTCAAATTAAACCAAACAGGATGTTAATATTGACAAAGAAAAGTCTCAATGAATACTACAATTACTTTTTGGCTCAAATTGCTTTGAGAACTTTCAACAATTTTGACCAAGGCTACATTCAGTTGCTACAGTTTCTATGGATTACAGAAAAAGGAACCTGTCATAAAAGAAAAATAATGGTTTCATATGAAAAAGGGTGGGGAGGGGTGAGGTGGGTTGGGGGTGAGTGTGTATGTTGTGATAGTGAAATTTGCAAGTTTTTGATTTAAACTTACTTAGCTAAATGATAACACTATGCAAGACGAATTTGTATGATTATGGAGACCAAGTATTTTTTTTATTGAATTTTTCCACTCCACACGGTGAGCCTTAGAAAGTTTTACGTTGAAAGTTTTAGGTAGTGTCGATGAAAATTGTTAACGCAGTTTGATTTCTTAATGATTAAATAAACACAAAACTGTTAAAAGCGAGATATTGCGAAATTGGTGTTTTTTTTTTTATTTTTTATTAAATTTTGACAATGAAGCTTTTTAAAAAAAAACAAAAACTAAGTATACAGTTTTAATTGTAGTTATTTACAGGTTATACAGTAAAAATCGAAACGAGTTTTATCTATTTAGCGAAAAATCACGAAATTACTTGTTTGCTGTTTTTGTATTTGTTTCATCATGTACGTACATTAACGATTTGTCATTTAAATCGCCTTTATTACTTGTAGTATATGGTTTTTATATTTTTATAAAAATATATACTCACTTTGTCATTCCGTGTGTAACGCATTGAAATATCGGTATAGAATCCCATAAAGTATATATGGGGCATTCCATGTCAAATCGGACACTTTGAAATTTTTTTTTTTAGATTTTCCCAATTTGTTTACAGATTTTAGTACCCTTCGAAAACTCCTTCGTGGTAAATTTTCAGATTTTTTTAATGACCCGTTCAAAAGATATCGAATTTTTAAAAATTGGTAGTTTGTTTACTCAAACTTCTTTTACTCATAACTTCTTCAATAATGGTTCAAATTTAAAATTTTTTTTATTCAAAATTTTTGTTTTTTTACGTACATTAAAAAAAAATCCCAAAAATATTTTAAAAGCGCTCTAGAATGCGATTTTTAAGTTTTAAAATTTAATTCTCATTTTTGAAAATGTTTGTACTCTTCGATTTTTTTGAAATTTTTTTGTGTAAAAATTCTATCGATTCTACAAATTTTTTGCCCAAGAGGATCGTGGGATAACGATTATTACTATTTTTTAAAATTTTTTGAAAAAATTTTATTGCAATTTTCCAATCTTAAAATCATTTCTACTGCGCCAATGGTGCGTCATAGAGGGGTCATTTATATGACCGACCCCCATTAATTTTTACGTCTTAACATTTCTTTGAAACAAACTAATACCCTATCTCCAATTTCTAAGGGGGCTCCCACACAAAACGACATATTTTTAAAATTTCTCCAACCGCTCTAACTACCCTGCTCTAACTACCCTGTGGTGCGTCCCTCTCGGTGCGTCCCTCTCGGACGCACCATTGGACCGGTAGAAGCTGATTAAATAAAACAAATTTTAAAAAAATAAAAAAAATATGTATGGGGACCGCCTTAACAGTTAAAGATAGAGGGTAGGTGTGTTCAGAGAAAATGCTTGGACTAAAAAAATATTGTGGGTCAGTCATGCATTTTGTTGCTCTAAGGGCACTAATAGGGCAGTTAGAGCGATTGGAGGAGCAAATTTTAAAAAATGTCGTTTTGTGTGGGAGCCCCCTTAGAAATTTAAGATAAAGTATTAGTTTGTTCCAGAGAAATGTTAAGACGTAAAAATTAATGGGGGTCGGTCTTATAAAGGACCCCTCTATGACGCACCATTGGAGCAGTAGAAATGATTTAAGATTGGAAAATTACAATAAAATTTTTTCAAAAAATTTAAAAAAATAGTAATAATCGTTATCCCACGATCCTCTTGGGCAAAAAATTTGTAGAATCAATAGAAGTTTTACACAAAAAAATTTCAAAAAAATCGAAGAGTACAAACATTTTCAAAAATGAGATTTATATTTTAAAACTTAAAAATCGCATACTAGAGCGCTTTAAAGAATATTTTGGGATTTTTTTTAAGAAGAACGTAAAAAAACAAAAATTTTGAGAAAATAAATGTGAAATTTGGACCATTATTGAAGAAGTTATGAGTAAAAGAATTTTGAGTAAAGGAACAAACTACCAATTTTTAAAAATTCGATATCTTTTGAACGGGTCATCAAAAAAATCTGAAAATTTACTACGAAGGAGTTTTCGAAGGGTACTAAAAACTGTTAACAAATTGGGAAAATCTAAAATTTTTTTCAAAGTGTCCGATTTCCATTGTAATTATTGATCAGTGATCGATTCTAAGACATTCTAGCGATGTCCGTCTGTCCGTCTGTGGAAGTCACGATACAGTCCAAAATAAAAAAGCTAGACTCCTGAAGTTTGGTACTAATATGACTTATGGTATTGGGCTAGTTAAGTTCGAACATGGGCTAAATCGGAAAAAGTTCCCTCTTAAAGAAATAAACCAACCTCTGAAAAAACACCACTTTTTATAGGTTTTTTGTACTTTTGTTTAGCAAACGAAACATTTTTATGTCAGAAAAAGTTTAAAGTTCTGTAGTTGGATCCAGAAACGTTGTCTCCAATCGCTAAAAAGAAAAATACGCCCCTGTTTTTTTTTTTTATTTTTAACGTGTTGGAGGGTATAAAAGATTCGGCTCAGCCGAATTTAACATTTTCACTTGTTTCAAATAGTATGGACAATAAAATCTAACAAATTCCGCAACACGTGTCTATAAAAAAATTACCAAAATAAATAAATTTAAAACAGAAAAATAATTTTCTTGAAAATTATTCTATGAGAATATCATGGCTTTAATTAGAAAAGGAAATAATGACCTCGAGCTTGAATAAACCTAATTATTTTTTATGCTATTTACGTTTAAATAAAACATTTTTATCGTTATTATTAATTATTTTCTATAAAAAACAAGTTTTTACAATTGATCTTTTACGAATTACAATTGATCTTTTACGAATTACAATTGATTTTTTTCTAATTACAATTGATCTTTTACGAATTACAATTGATCTTTTTCGAATTACAATTAATTGATCTTTTACGAATTACAATTGATCTTTTACGAATTACAATTGATTTTTTACGAATTACAATTCATCTTTTACGAATTACAATTGATCTCTTACGAATTACAATTGATCTTTTTCGAATTTCAATTGATCTTTTTCGAATTACAATTGATCTTTTTCGAATTACAATTGATCTTTTAAGAATTACAAATGGAATCTTCGAATTACAATTGTTCTTTTACGAATTACAATTTATCTTTTACGAATTACAATTGATCTTTTACGAATTAAGTACAATTGATTTTTTTCTAATTACAATTGATCTTTTTCGAATTACAATTGATCTTTTACGAATTTCAATTGATCTTTTACGAATTACAATTGATCTTTTACGAATTACAATTGACCTTTTACGAATTACAATTGGAATATTCGAATTACAAATGGAATCATCGAATTACAAATAGAATCTTCGAATTACAAATAGAATCTTCGAATTACAAATGGAATCTTCGAATTACAAATGGAATCTTCGAATTACAAGTAAAGTCTTCGAATTACAATTGGTCTTTTGCGAATTACATCTGTAAATGGTGTAGATCTTCTGATTTGGACTGCATTGTGGTTTCTACAGACGGACGGACGGACTTCTCTTGAATATTTTAGATTCTATCATGGGTCAAAAATATTTATACTTTATGGGGTCCCGACCGATATTTCGATGTGTTGCATACGGAATGACAAAGTGAGTATACCTCCATACTATGGTTGGAGGGTATATAAATGAAGTATACGTCCCGTATAGCGTATATAATTGGAATTTTATATTGTTTATTAAATTTTTGTTTTTTAAAACAGTCTTATCAATTCGATATCATAAAATATATAATCAATAACCATTTATTAAGTATATTTATTTCGTTAATAAAAATAAAAATTTAGTATCTATGTGATTTTAGATTTATTTAAAAATATTCATGTTGTATCTTCATACATATGAAACATTTGTTAAATGAATGGTTCCCAAACTTTTTTGCAACATGTCCCAATTTTAGGTTTAAAAAACTACAATGAAAAATTTGTAAATTTTATAAAATCGTCTTAGAATTCAAAATTTCAAGTGGTTTACGAAAATGTTTGTTAAAATAAAAAAACTTTTTAACTATCAACTAAATAATTGTAGTTAATTTAACTAAAAAAATATTTTTTTAGTTAGTTAATTTAACTAAAAAAATTTTTAAAATTAGCTGGTTGCCCTCCAGAAACATTTAAATTGCCCCCAAGTGGGGCGAGAATCGATGGTTGGGAATCAGCGTGTTAAATGGAGTGTATAAATAAACATTATGCTTGGGTGTGAGTTTTATTATTATTAACTGTATGACAGTAGATATCACTCTGCAACAAAAAAACTGTCATAACAAAAGTTTTGGAAAATTTAGAAAAGAAAACAAATAATTTGAGGAACATTCGGATATAAGTATGCTGGAAAACTATAAAAAGAAAAGTTTAATAAAAGTTGAAAATAAAATAAAATAAAATAAAGGCTGAAAAGTTTAGGCAAATTTAAAAAAGAATCTTTAAAATATTGAAAAATCTCAAAAAAAAAAAATCAAGAGAAACATGCAATTTTTTCTTACAATTAAGTAAAGAGAAATTTTGCTAAAATGAAATTTTCGTGAAATAAAATTTATTAGAAAAAAAGCTTTTCATAAAAAAAAGCTTTTGATAAATAAAAAGTAAAGGGTACTTTCCACTATCACACTTTTCCATTATACATATCAAAATTTACCAACTTCCTAAAGATTTTAGGATTCTTTTTTGATTAAAACCTAGTCGTATCTTTAAAAAAAAAATATTTCGCTAACATGGTGAAATTACGCTTGTATAATGGATATGTGTGATAGTGAAAAGTACCCTTAAGACAGGAGAATAATTTTCTTGATAATTATTTTCAAATAATAATTTGAGAATTTTACGGTTTTAGCTAGTACACTCAGAAAATGCCTGCGAATTTTGCACTATTGCCCAAAACATTAAATCATGATAATGTTTTTCGGAAGATTTGGGTGTACTTGCCAAAGCAAAGTTTTTTTAGAAAAAAATTGTTATATTACTTTGATATTCCATGCAAAACGAATTAAAATATCAGTCGAGGACCCCATTAAAAAACCAAAAGAGCTGTACATTTCGTACACTCAAAAAAAAAAAACTGTAATGTTAGCAAAAAAAGCTTGTAAACCTACAAGAAAATTTGCTGATTTCGAACCCACAATTTTTTTGCTAAAGTTAGCAAAAATGTTTTGCCAATAATTAGTTAACTTAATATTTTTTTTTTTAACTTTGTTTATACACATCTGAGGACCCCATTGGGTTCGGACCCGATAGGTCCAGACCCCGATGGGCCTAGACCTAGTTCCTTAAAAATCGTCATAGTTTTTGATCCAAAATTTGTGTCCGTTTCGCTCTACCTTGCTTAGTTTTTGAGATACGTGATTATAGGAGACCACTGGGGTCTTGAGAATTAAAAAAACTCGATAACTTCAAAAATATTACTCGGAGAGCTTTTGACTATTTTGCGATCTTGTTCTACGTGTTGAGAGCTACAAAAACGCTTTTGGACTTTTTGTTGTGTCGGCAATATTTACCGAGATATGAGCATTTTAAAATTCTCGGGAATGCTAACTTTTTTGGATCTTAAGTTAGGGACCATTAGGGTCCACACATGTGAAGAGAACCGGCGATACTATGGAGATTCTAAGAACCAAAAATGGCCTCCATTTTGCTCTATCTGGCTTAGTTTCCGAGATAGCGCCATTTTAAGTTTTCTGAAAATAAAAAAAAATTACCATTTATTTTGCTAATATTAGCAAAAAATCTTGTAAAAATGTAGTCAACTCAATTTCAAATTTAGCAAAAGAAATTAGTTCAAAGTTTGTTTAAAATTGCTAATGTGCTAAATGAAGTTTACAAGAATTTTTTGCTAACATGCTAATCTCAACTAAAAATTTGCTAAAAGTTAGCTAACTAGCGTTAGCAAAAAAAAATTAGTAAATCTACTAACGTATTTTTTTGAGTGTAAGTGAGTGCAGTGTTGCCAGTTTAGGGGTTTTGTCCCCAAATAGGGGATTTTTTTTGGAAATTGGGGATAAAAATTTTGATTTGGGGATCCGGGGATTTCATGGGGATGACACTGATTTTTTCGGGGATTTTTAGGGGATGAAATATTTTAGAAAACAAGTCCCAGCAAAACTTAGATTACCAAATAAGGTATAAAATAAGGTATAGGATCTCTTATTTTATACATTGCAGCATTGATGATTTTAACAGGCGATGAGACTCAAAGTAATGCATCCACATTATCACATAGAATACCAGTAAGGTATAAAATAAGTCATAAATTTATAACAAAGAATACGAGTAAGGTATTAAATATATGATATTTTATAGGTTACGAGAAATGAAATAATATAGCATACCAGAAGATAATATATAAGGTGTTACGAGTAGTGAAAAAGTAATTTTGTATTAAATTTACTCACGTGATTGTAAGTGAGTGTAAGTAGATAAAATATGCTCGTGAGTGTGTGTCGTTAGAAATTTCCTGTCATGAGCCCATCTCTAGTTTAAACTTATGCATTTTTTTTTAAATAATTATTTGTTATGTTTTTGTAATGCATTATGCATCCAATTATAAATAATGCATTATTTCAAACTTTCAAATAATACATAATGTAACCAAATATAAGTCATCCATGATTTAATGTTTAGAAATAATAAATATGAAATACATTTTTTCCAATAATCATGCATTACGTAGCAAATTATTAGTAATGCATTATTTTTCGCTTGAAAATTATACGTTGTGGAACAAATGTTTGGTAAGACATCCTAAAATAATGCTACAAATAAGGTATATACATTACCTGGTAATGTGTTATATAATCACTACCCATTACCAAAGTTTTGCTGGGTAGATAAAATATGCTCGTGAGTGTGTGTCGTTAGAAATTTCCTGTCGTGAGCCCATCTCTAGTTTAAACTTATGCATTTTTTTATAAAATAATTATTTTTTATGTTATTGTAATGCATTATGCATCCAATTATAAATAATACATTATTTTAAACTTTCAAATAATACATAATGTAACCAAATATAAGTCATCCATGATTTAATGTTTAGAAATAATAAATATGAAATACATTTTTTCCAATAATCATGCATTACGTAGCAAATTATTAGTAATGCATTATTTTTCACTTGAAAATAATACGTTGTCGAACAAATGTTTGGTAAGACATCATAAAATAATGCTACAAATAAGTTATATACATTACCTGGTAATGTGTTATATAATCACTACCCATTACCAAAGTTTTGCTGGGGTGTTTTTTTAATACATCAATCATAAAATAATGCTAAAATCGGTAAAATGATCAATTTTTGATCAATCGTGGGCATTAAAGCATCAAAAAACCGCAAACTTAGGAATTATGTGAGATTTATAAAGAAAAACTAAAATTTTTTTATGGTGTCTGTCAAAACCTGGATCGTGGTGGTATCATGTTATAATGCTTTTCGTTTTCTTTAAACCAAATTGTAGATTTTCATACATTTTCTATAGTATGTCCTTTAAATCTATTATGAAAAATTTCCACAAATTTTACTAATAAAGTACTCTATCGGTGGTGTGTAAATTAAAACTTCCTGAGTTATCTATCCCTGATAAAACATTTCCGTTGGTATTTGAATTTTATCATAATACTAATCGAAACATTGGTTTCAAATGATGTAGTAATCGCTCAATACGCAAAATACACTTACACTTTTTAGCCAAGTTTCTGCGTAAAATACAACCCACCAAGTGTTTGTGTGTAAGTTAACCAAGTTTTTGTTCTAAAAATTTGCTGAATTACTCAAAAGCACTTGATGGATGCAAGTGTTTTTTGCGTGTAGTGAATTTTGACAAAAATTTTTTTTGGGGATTTTTGGGGATGAGAAATTTTAAGTTGGGGATGGCATCCAAAAAAAAACTGGCGACCCTGAGTGAGTGCAAAAATAAGTGCAAAAAAGTGTTTTTACTTTTTGGAGAGTATAAAAGATTCGGCATCAAAGAATATAACACTCTCACTTGTTTTATGTACATTTGATAAACAAATGGAACATTTTAATGCGAAAATCTGAGACTAGGTAAAAAAGTAGTTTTGGTAAAAAAAAATGATTTTTTTTTACGAAAAACAAAATTATGTTAAAAAAAAAATTTAATGAACCCAAAATTACTAGTGAAAAAAAATTTAATGAACCCAAAATTATTAGTGAAAAAAAAAATTTTGATGAAAAAAAGTTTTTGATGAACTTTTTTGATGAAAAGAAAAATTTTTTGATGTAAAAAAAATTGATGAAAAAATATGAAAAAAAAAATTTTTCGGTGAGAAAAAAATTGATAACAAACAAGTGAGAGTGTTAAATTCGGCTGTGCCGAATCATTTAGACCCTCCAAAATGTAAAAAAATATAAAAAAAAATTGTCAGGGCCGTTTTTTTTTTGGGGGGGGGTCAGTGTTGAACGTTGAGAGCACCTTCCCATCCCGATAAATATAACAAATGCTTCATTTATTTAAAAAAAATACAAAAAAAACATGTAAAAAAGTGTATTTTTTCAGAGGTTGGTTCAACTTTTTTCCCCCTAAGCCGATTTTGCCCATTTACGAACTTAACCTGCCTAGGACCATAAGACTTATTCATGCCAAATTGCAGGAGGCTAGCTCTTTTATTTTGGACTGTATCGTGCCATCTACAGACAGACGGACGGACATTCCCAGAATATCTTAGAATCGATCATGGATCAATAATATATATGAACATTTCCATTTAACTTTTGATTTTTGGATTTAAAAAAAATAAAAAATTTTTTTGAAGGCACATCAAAATCGTTTTGTACACGTATTAACATACATTTAGTGAGTTCAAATCCGTTCGCGTGAAGAACTTTCACCTAACGGCGCAAAAGTTATGGCGGTTTGAAATTACAATTTAAAAAAAAATCTCAAAATTAAAATTTTTATCAGAATTTAATAATCTTAACGTTTATAAATGTTGCATACTAACCCTTATTAAAATTTATTTAATTATATATATTTTGGTGGATATATATCAAAATATTAGCGGTTAAAGTATATTTTAATATCTTCATTTCCACTATTTTGCGTAAATTTAAGTTCTATGTAGTTTAAACATTTTAGGAAATTATTTTCTGAATTCTGTAAAGAATTTGCTATGTAGTTAAGAAAACTTTATGAAATTATCTCCAATAGTGCAAAAATTACAGTAGTTTAAAAATTAATGTTTCTCAATATTATATTTCACAATAAAACAAAGTGTTGATTTTTTAAAGAACATAAAATCCCAAATCTTCAAAATTTATGAATGCCGCTCAGTTTTGTGATTAAGCTTCATATGCACTAGCACTTGCCATTTATATAAATTAATTTCTATTAGCGGTTTGGGTGTGCCCTGGCGGTTTATGTAGAGACAAAATTGGCGCGTTTTCAGCGATTTACGTGAAAACTAAAGATGATGGACCAAATTAAAGGCCATATTCAGGTTTAGCACCTTAAAATTAGTTAAAAAGCTTGTGCATTATGCAAAATTGTAAATTTTTTAAAGAGATGAAATTTCTGATAAATGAAATTTTGAGAGATGCATACAATCCACAATCTTCAACATTTATGAATGCCGCTCAGTTTTGGGATAAAGCTTCGTAAGTACTATCAATTACCATTTATAGAAGTTAATTTCTATTAGCGGTTTGGGTGTGCCCTGGCGGTTTATCTGGAGACAAAATTGGGGCGTTTTCAGCGATTTACGTGAAAATTAAAGATGATGGACCAAATTAAAGGCCATATTCAGGTTTAGCACCTTAAAATTAGTTAAAAAGCTTGTGCATTATGCAAAATTGTAAATTTTTTAAAGAGATGAAATTTCTGATAAATGAAATTTTGAGAGATGCATACAATCCACAATCTTCAACATTTATGAATGCCGCTCAGTTTTGGGATAAAGCTTCGTAAGTACTATCAATTACCATTTATAGAAGTTAATTTCTATTAGCGGTTTGGGTGTGCCCTGGCGGTTTATCTGGAGACAAAATTGGCGCGTCTTCAGCGTACAGTTACATTAAGTCCCAATTTTTGCACACGATCCATAATATGCATAACAAGCAATCGTCTGACAAGTATATTTTAAATCTAAATTCTTTTCACGTGAAAATACAAGCAAAACTTTAAAATCGTGAAATGTCAGATTTTTGCAAAATTTTTGCTAATCAAAATTTTAACACGCTATATCGATTTTATTATAAAAACTCAAAAAATATTTGGATCACGCGAAGTGCTGGGCACTTTTAAATAATATTGCGAATTTGCCTCGCAAAAAAGTGGATTTTTGATGACTTTCACGTTTTGTCTCTCAACCTTTGTCTAGCTAGTACTCCACTCCCATTGAGGGCACATTCATGGTACCGGTTTTAAATTGTAGGGAATTACGACAGCTATCATTTTGCGTATCAGATTTTAAAAAGTATGAAGCGGCGCAAATTTCCTGATCAAAAAACGACGAAAAATTGAAAATGAAGAAATTTTAATTTCAAACAGTTACCACTAAATAACTTTTTTAATATTGATGGCACATCAAATTCATAAATACATCTTTTTTGAACAAGTGTAGGGACCATATATTTTAAATCTTCGAAGAATACGTTGGACGGCGCAAGTACAATAGGCCAAAGAGTACATAATTTTTATGAAATTTCAATCGACTTTTCCACATTTCTGAAGTTTGATTGTCGCTAACTACCGCAAATTAAGATTTTTTGCCTTAAAAGCTTGTAAGCTAATTGCATTAGAAGTCCTTTATGCATTTCTATCAGTAGATAGCCATTTCAATGCAAATAAAAAAAGTTTTTGCCAAAAAACCAAAATTTCAAACAAATGAAAAGTTAAATGGAAATGTCCATATACTTTATGGGGTCCCCGAACGATATTTCGATGCATTACAAACGGAAAGTGAGTATACCCCCATACGGTGGTTGGAGGGTATAAAAATTTGATAAAAAAATTTGATGAAAAAATATGATAAAAAAAAATTTATGAAAAAAAAAATTTGATGAAAAAAAAAATTTGATGAAAAAAAAATTAATGAAAAAAAAAAAATTGATGAAAAAAAATTAATGAAAAAACAATTAATAAAAAAAAATTTTGATGAAAAAAAATTTTTTTGATGAAAAAAAAAAAATTGGTAAAAAAAATAATAAAAAAAAAAATTTGATGAAAAAAAATTTGATGCAAAAAAAAAAAAAATTATGCAAAAAAATTTATGAAAAAAAGTTTGATGAAAAAAAAAAAAATTTTATGAAAAAAAGAAAATTTTTGTGGAAAAATAATTATGATACTTTTTATTAACCAGCTAGTGAAAAACGGTTTTATTCACCACGAGGTTAATTATTATCAAAGTTACAAACCCAGGTTATTAAAATTTTTGGTTTTAAGAAAATGAAAATAGTAATTCTTGTTTTCTTTTTCGTTAATTGTTAGCTTCCCAGCAGTAATTTTGCTGAACTGGCAGCAGCTTTTGGAAAGGAAACTCGAGTCAAGGAGCGCATCCACACCTGCTGAATTCATGCATGATTCTCTAAGGTGATGTCACACTTTAGAGCGCTAGTTGGATACACCGAAAAAGCGCTCTTAAGATGCTCTGAATTCACATCTCTTAAGAGCGCTGAAAAAATCGCTATAAAGATGCAGTGAATTCATGTATATTTTTAAAGCTGATTTAAGCAGAATAAAGATGAAGCACATTTGACTATTTCTGAAATACAAATTACAAAATCTGAAATACAATTGACTATTTCTGAATGCAATTGGAAAATCTTAAATACAATTGACTAATTCTGAAAATCAGTTGACTCCCTGCAAGCATTTCGAAGAAATATCGCCTAAGAGATCCAATTACATTTAAAAAATTTCCAATTATATTTCGAAAATTTCAAATTATATTTCAGAAACTTCCATTTATAACCAAAAAAATTTTAATAACATTTAAAAAATTTTTAATTACATTAGAAATTTTTGAAATATAATTGGACATTTTTAAATATAATTGGAGATTCTAAAATATGATTGGACATTTTTTGTAATATAATTTTTATTTCTGAAACTAAAGTGGAAATGGTGTTCCAATTTTTTTTTTTCATTTAAAATGTTAGGTGTTATGATTGAAGAACTCTTTGCAGCGCTGATTAATGCGCAATAATGATGCAGTGAAATCATGTGTCTTTGCCTAAAACTCATGGTTTTTTATTCAAAAAGTGTTAAATGTATTCAAAAGGAAAGCATGTATGAAATTTTATCAAAATATAATTTTATATTTTGAGTTTTATATAAAAAATCTTAACAAAAAATTTAAATTTTTTCCCCTTGCTTTTACTGCATCCTCAAGAGCGCTCTTTGGATGCGCTTCGGTATGCTATAAAAAGATGCTGTGTCGCCAAAATCTCGATTCATTTTTGCTGGGTTATATAGTCAACCTGAGGTGGCGTCCTGCAACTTTTTTAAAATTAGACACCAGCCTAAAAACATTATCATGTTAATATTTACGATACGTGTTTTTAACCAGTTGATCAAAAAACCTTTTAAACCAGCAAATGAATGGTAAATTATTATATAACTCTATAAAATACTCTGTAATATGACTGTAAACTAAATTCAACAGACATTTGACAGAGTTTCTGTCAAAATACAGATTTAAAAAAAAAAATTTTAATTTTGTGTGACGAAAAAACTATGTTTTATCTGTTATATTACTTTTAACTTTGTAATCTTTATTTTACAGATAATTGACAGAGTATTCTGCTAAAAGTTTTCATTGAAATGAACTTTAAGCCACCAGTTTCATTGATCAAATGAATCATGTTTTCAGTTAAAAATGTGAGTCATTTTTTATGACAATTTTTTTTACTTTTACGAAGATCTTTTTCTTAGTGAATAAACTTTAAGTTTTGTTACAAAATTTTCCGTGCTTTCAGTAAAATTGTACTAAATTTTTTAGAAAATTTTTGTAATTTTTTTGTAAACGAGGTCGCACTGTAAAAACTTTACTATTTTGGCCAAAAAAAACATTATCATACATAATTAGTAACCTAAAATCTTAATTGGGCGTACATTGTTAATACCCATTCATATTTATCCTTCCAACTTAAATTATGGAAATTATAAAAACGATCTAAAGTTATTCCTGGTATTTAAAAACAAACATATATTTATTATGTAAATCCTTTCTTAAAGCGGAATAAGCCTAAAATATTTATTATGGTTAATTATTTATTTATGTATGCAAAAATACATGTTTAATCAACCGAATGCCTTTTTGTTGAGATTATTGTTTTTTTTTTGTCTTTTATACATAGTTAAGAATGTGTATACAATTAATTAATATGAAATTGTAACAAATTTGAGGTCATCGGGTGTATCTTGAATGGGGGGAAAAATTAAGGTACACTAAGAAAATTATGTTATAAACTGTTTGTAGTTTATTTAAAACAGTTATAAGTAATGTTATTTTAAAAGAAAAATTACTTATTTTAAAAAAATAAATTACTGTCTTAAAAATTAATTTTACGTTACATTATATTATTTTTTTCAAAAACTGCAATTTAGACCCGCGATGCACGAACAAAACTTATAGACTGATTTTGATAATTTTGGTCTATTTTTTGTTGTTCCGAGCACTTGGTTAGAATACGCACCGCCCTAATGTGCAGTGTGGCAGAGAGTCCATATAATTTTGTCATTCCGTTTTAAACACTTTAGCGCCTCATAAACACAAAGTGTTTTGGTCACTCAAAAAAATTGTCGTTTTTGTACTTAAAATAAAATTTTTTTAGTCAAAATATTTAAACAACTTTTTCGCAACCGTACTTTCCTTGTTTGGTTAACAATTATCCGTCGCACCTTGAAATTAAGTAAATATTTAATTTGTCACCCTAATGTATGAAGACATCATTTTTATACACTCCACTCTAGTGAGAGAGGGTATTTATAAGTTTGTCATTCAGTTTGTAACACCTCGAAATATTCGTCTATTACCCTATAAAGTATATATATTCATGATCCTTAATCGATTTTAAGCCGATCTGCACTGAAAACAAACATAACTAAAATTTAGAAAAACATTTCTTTGAAAATAGTTCATGATTTTTTTTTTTAACAAGTTAAATTTAACCAAACAATTAGAAATTTTGTTAACTTTGATTACAAATTTTTAGTTCATAAAAAGTTCATAGTTTCTTTAAATGGAGTTCTTAAATATAAGGAAAAAATTCTTATACCAAAGAAACTTTCCCCAAATTTAAGAAACATATCTTTATTTTTAAGACATATTTCTTAAAAATATGTGCTCACAACATTAATTATCGTATCTCAAAAACTAAGTAAAGTAGAGCGAAACGGAGAAAAGTTTTGGATCAATTTTCACATTTTTAATTTTTAAGAAAACTAGGGGCACACCACAGGGAGGTGTTCTTTCGCCGCTTCTTTGGAACCTGGCACTGAATTCAATGCTGGTATCTCTAGAAGCACGTGGTTGTCATGTTGTCGCATATGCTGATGATGTCGCAATAGCGGTAAATGGGAAGCATCTGCCAACATTGAGGGACATTCTTCAGGGTTCTCTGAAAGATCTGTTTAAATGGGTCAAGAGACTGTGGTCTGAGAGTTAATCCAAGTAAAACAGAGCTTGTTTACAAGGAAAAATAAGATTCCTTCTTTTGATCCTATTTCTCTGGAGGGCACTGAAATCAGCTTCTCACATGTAGCCAAGTATCTTGGAGTATTTCTAGATAGGAAGTCGAATTTCAGGCGTTATAGAAAATCAACGATTGCTTTATATTCCTGCAAATGGGTCATTGGCAAACGATGGGGTTTTAGCCCTCAAGTCGTTCATTAGATCTATACAGCAGTGGTGCGTCCAATTCTGCTGTATGGAATCATTGTCTGGTGGCCTGCTTTAGAAACAAAAGCGAACTGTGTCTTTATCACGAAGGTACAGAGAATAGCGTCGATGTGCATCACTGGTGCTCTTAGTACTACACCTACGGCTGCATTACAAATCCTCGTTCACCTGATACCATTGGACATACTGGGTAGGCAGTATGCGGCAGCGTCGGCAATTCGACTTAATAGCACGCTGCAATGGAGGAGCAGCGATTGTTGCCATAGCGCGATCTTGGAGAAGATAACAATACAACAAAATGTGGACTGTGCTTCCTCTTTGAGCCTTTTTGAGCGCCACTTTACCACTATGATACCATCCAGGGAGTCTTGAATGGGGGACATTCCGGGTAGTGGAGCCACCATAAATATCTACACAGATGGATCGAGGTCAAGTCCCTGCATTCAATGTTTCTGAAAACAAGATCTGCACTTAACTGCCGCACTTCTTTAAATGAGATGGCCAAGCAGTTTAATATACGACTCATATGGGTCCCAGGCAGTGTTACCGTTGAGAATTTTGAAAAAGTCGCAGAAAAAGTCGTTTTCCACAAAAAAAGTCGCACAAAAAAGTCGTTTTTCCAAATAAAAGTCGCACATTTTTTTCAAGGGCTTAAGATTTGTTATAAAAATGTTGTTTTCGTATGAAAGCTCCCTTAGGAAGTAGAATAGGGCTTAGGTATGTTTGGAAATAATTTTAGGCCAAAAAGTCTCACATTTTACCTCTTTTTTTGGCGACTCCGGGGCAGTTGTGGGGCTTTTTGTAAATTTTTACACCTACACGCCCAAACAGAGATAAAATGTGAGATCGACCCCCATTAATTTTTCCTCCATAACATTTTTTTCCAAACATACCTAAGCCCTATTTTCCATACAAGGATAACAAAGATAAAATTGTTCCTACCTCTAACCCAATGATGCCTGTGGAGGAGTCAGAGGTATGACCGTCCCCTAATAGTTTTTCAACCCCAACATTTTTTCAGAACATACTTACCCTCTATCTTCAACAATTAAGGCGGCCCCCATAAAGTGCTTTTTATATTTTACAACTTTTATTTAATCTGCTCCTACCGCTCCAATGGGGCCTCCTAGAGGGGTGAAAAGTGGGACCGATCTCATTAATTTTTACCCCCAACATTTTTTCTAAACATAAAAACAACCTATCTTCATTTCATAAGGTTGTTTCCATGCAATATTTGGTATGGAATATATCTAAAGGAATGAGCTATATCTTATGAAATGGGCAATATAATGGAATGTATGATATATATTTTTAGCGTAATTCTATTTTTCGATGATTTTTTTTTTCATTTGACCATTTTTATGCATTTTAACAATTTAAATAATTTAAAAATCTAAAATTCTAATATCTACGTAATTGTTTTTAAAATTCTTAAAGATTAAAAAATATTTTAAACATGTGTAATTTCGCAGTGTATATATGTAAAATATATTTCACTTAACAAAAACGGGGAAAAAAGTCGCCCAAAGTTGGAAAAAGTTGCAAAATTAGATAAGTTTAAAAAAGTCGCAAAAAAAGTCTCAGAGCGTCAAAAAGGTTGCAAAATGCAACTTAAGTCGCACAACAGTAACACTGGTCCCAGGGCACAGAGACATTCCAGGGAATTGCAAAGCCGATGAGCTTGCAAGACTAGGAACTACCTTTCAGGTTCCAACAGAATTGGAATGTGTTGGTATACCTCTTAACTTGCAAGCAAAACCTACGGCTTTGTTTTGCGACGGAGACTAATCAAAGATGGGCAAATGGATGGACGTGTGAGACAACACGACTCTTAATCAGGGGCGCACGAGTGAGCTGATATCGCTTCCAAGAGGAGAGATTTCGATGGTGGTTTTTATAATTACCGGGCGCTGTCTTATAGGGAAGCACGCAGAGCGGTTAAATGTGCCGTCAAATGACTTTTGCCGGAGTTGCATGGATGAAGAGGATGTGAGGTCTTCGGGTTTAAAAACATATCTACTTGATGTTTGCTATAAATTTCCAACTGACCTTTTCATTTTTTTTCTTTGTTTTATTTTAACATTTCAAATTTTCAAATTTTTGAAAATTTTAAATTTAAATGGTTGACGTCTGGGAAATAAATTTCAAATTATTTCAAATAAAATTTTCATTGTTAATTTGTGTGAGGAAGCGACCAGAAAAGAAAATTTAAAGAAAAAACAATATTATAATTTGAAATTGGGAAAATTGGTTTACAATTTTGCGAGGAGATTGTTCAATCGTTATTGCATCAACTTTTTCTGGTACAGGAGACTGTTTGGAAATAAGGTAAGGATTTTCGCGCTTTGGGATAAAGGGGAGGAAAATCTCAATGAATTTTTTTTTTCATAGATTCCCAGGTAGTTGGAAACGTTTAATACCAATTGAGGATTGTGGGACATTGGATGAGTGAAGGGCCAAGTTCAAGACGTTAGTGGTTGCAAAAACCTAGGTCAACGTGTAAAAATTCAGTACCCCGTGACGGAAGTTGCTATCGATGGTCGTTGGTAGAGGGGTCAGGGAATTTCAACGAATATTCACTCGATCCAGGAAACATTTTACAACGTTAAACCCTCGGGCTACTTACAGTCATCAATACGGTCCGGTTTCTTTCATCTAATTTGACATCTCGAACGCGGGAAAAGTTTCGTTTATTTTGTTTGGTCGTCATAAGTGACACTTAAATTTTGGGAAAGTGCCGGAGTACCAAATTATTTGACAATATCTCCTTTTCGGAAGATTTTCTATTCCTGAATTTGTGCTTTCAAAGAAAAATTATATAAACGTCATTATCGGGTTTTTTTTTCCAAAGTTAATTTTTTTTTGTTGTTTGTGAAGTGTCAAAAATTGTGGTTCTTTTAATTTGTTTAAAAATTTAATTTTGTCAGTTTGTTTACATTTATAATTTTAACGTTTAAAATTTGGAATATTTTTTTTTTATTGCATTTCATGTCTTAAATTAAAATTACTCATCCGATCTTAAAATGCATTCATACACTCATACATAAACACTAGAGTGTCCCTTATTTTGGAAATGTTGGAAATGTTGAGACGGTACCCCCTCATTTTTTTCCTTTTGACTAAAAAATAACTCAGGAAAAATTTTACGCCCCTACGACCACGCCTTCCCTACGCGACGGGGCCTTAAAGAACGGGGCCTTAAAAATCATTTTTCCATACAAACCAAAAATTTTTTTTTTGATTTTCAATTTTTTTGTTATTAATTATAATATTACTTGGTTAGCTTATTCACGACAAAAAATTTGATTTTGGTGGGATGAGGCTTTCAGTACTAAAAAATTTTTCGAAAAAAAAAATTTAGAGCTTTTGGGGTCCTACAGTAAAAATTTTTTAAAAAATTTTTTTTTTTAGTTTTGACAAGCAACGGTTTTAGTTGTAATGTTGCTTTTAATGACATATATTCATAAAAAAATATTATTCATATCTGTAACATCTTGATCGTGTATCGAAAAACATCAAAAATGAATTTTTTACCCTTTTTTAGATCACGATAAAGATGTCACAGATAGGAATAATATTTTTTTTATGAAAATATATCGTTAAAAGCAACAATTCAACTAAAACGGTTGCTTGTCAAAACTAAAAAAAAATATTTTTTAAAAAATTTTTACTGTAGAACCCCAAAAGCTCTAAATTTTTTTTTTCGAAAAATTTTTTAGAACTGAAAGCCTCATCCCACCAAAATCAAATTTTTTGTCGTGAATAAGCTAACCAAGTAATATTATAATTAATAACAAAAAAATTAAAAATCAAAAAAAAAATTTTTGGTTTGTGTGGAAAAATGATTTTTAAGGCCCCGTTCTTTAAGGCCCCGTCGCGTAGGGAAGGCGTGGTCGTAGGGGCGTAAAATTTTTCCTGAGTTATTTTTTAGTCAAAAGGAAAAAAATGAGGGGGTACCGTCTCAACATTTCCAACATTTCCAAAATAAGGGACACTCTAATAAACACATACTCACTTCCACTAAAATTTCAAAATATAATCGAGTGAAAATTTAAATCAAAAGCAGATTATCAAATTCATATCATCAAGAAGACAAAAGGCCTTATGTCAGCGAGAATATTGAATTGGTAAGTTAAATGTTATTTATTATCTTGGTAAATTTTCCCTCTACACAAATATCGCATGTTTCGTTTCCGTAACGTTTCACATTTTTTAAAAAAAAAAGAAAAATTTTTGAGAATAAAATTTAATCAGTTTGATACTAGAAACAAACTGAAATTGGACCTATTTTTTTTAATTTAATTTAATTTTCATAATTTAATTTAACGTAATGTTCAATCTCTTTGAATAGAAAATCGTTTCATATGTTGTCTATTTTAATAAATCTTAACCTTCTATTGTTGTATAAAGTTCCAATACCAGTTTGTTTCATACATATTCCGGGAAAAAAACGTTAATACATTTTTTTTATGAATAATTTTGTTCTTAAATCACACGCATAATTTTTACAGATGCATAAAATCGCGTAATTTTAATTCTTTATTATTATATTTAATCATTTTTTTCCGTAATTTCAATTTTTTTTACTTGTTTCAATATTTTAAATTTGTATACCGTTTCAATATCATGTGTTTCAACCAGTGGCCTGGTAAAAACGTTGAATATTATTAGTTTTTGTTAATTACACGAATAAGTTTTTTTAAATTCATTTAAAGGAAAATAAAATATTTATAATGTTTAGTGCGGTTAACACAATATCTAGTTAAATCAAAGTTAACGTAACCTCCGGTTAGTCCCATACAAATTTGACATCTATAACCTCCGGTTAGCACTAAACCCAATTTATCTTCCGGTTAGTTCGTTTGTGTTATCGGCCCTTAGTTATATAAATAGATTTTACGTTGGTGGTTTTAATTTTAAATAAAATTTTGATATTTGTAAAATTAATTGCTAAATCTTTAACTATTTCCACGAAAGTTTAGGTAATCAATTAGGTAAGGCATTGGGCCATCTACAATCTTTTTACACTGAAAAAAAAGACATAACTAAATTTAAGGAAAAAATGTCTTTGAAAATTTATCATGAATTTTCCTAAAATTTAGTTAAATTTAACTTAAAAATGAGAAATTTTCTTAACTATGAGGAAAAAATTTTAGTTCATTTACTTATAATTAGTTCATAGATTTCTTTAAAAGGATTTTTTAAATATTAGGAAAAAAATTCTTACTGCCAAAGAAATTTTCCACAAATCTAAGAATCGTATCTTTATTTTTAAGACATATTTCTTAAAAAGTAATTTAGTTCAAGTTTAGTTAAAATTTACTAAAAAAAACATCATCGTATTTCACTTCTTTGAATTGAGGAAGTGTACTTCTTAGAATTTAGTTAATGACTTCTGAGAATTTAGTAAATAACTTCTTAGAATTTAGTTAAAAATTCAAAATGGCGATATCTCGAAAACTAAGCGAGATAGAGCGAAACGGATGAAATTTTCAAAAGAAAGACTACAAAGAAAAATATGGAATAGCCTAGCTCTGCATATCTGTCGGGGTCTCAAGACCCTAATTTCAGATCTAAAATTTGAAATTCCCGAGATTTTATATATACACATATCTCGGTAAATACTGCCAACACAAGAAAAAGTCCAACGGCATTTTTGTAGCTCTTGACTCGTAGAACACTTCCGCGAAATACCCGAAAGCCCTCCGATCAATAGTTTTTGAGTTATCCAGTTTTTAGGATTCTCAAGACCCTATCAGACCCCTTACTACCGTATCTCAAAAACTAAGCAAGTTAGAGCGAAACGGACACAAGTTTTGGTTCAAAATCTATGGGGACCCTTAAAGGACCCAACGGGGTCTCGAGTTAAATGGGGTCCGAACCCGTGGGTCCAGGGTCTAGACCCAATCTATTTCTAAAATGTGAAGTATAATTTTTCCCATTTTCTAGTTAAAATTGGCTTAAAAATAAATAACTATGTTTTCCTAATTTTTGGGAAAATTATGAACTAAAACCAAGAAAAAAAATCTTTGGAGCCAAATCATTCCCTCTTTTTCTCAAAATTGAGTTAATTTTCCCAGATTTTAGTTCACTTTTTTTTTGAGTGTACTAGATGGCAAGGACAGGGTGGGTTTAGATCATGGGGGGTCAATATCACCTTTCCCCTCTTCCTCTCTTATCTGTACAACTCTTTTCCCCTCTCTATTTCAGTTTTATTTTTTTTTATCTTCTTTTGACGTAGGCTTGTTTTGGTGGTTTTCGAATGTTTCGGTGTGTAGCTACCTATTTTTATTTTTATGGTAACTGACTACGATCTACCTAGAGGGAACAAGATCTCCACCCCATTTTCCCTGAACTTAGCCGGACTTATAGGTAGCACGGTTCCCCAGTAGGTAGGGCCTGGAAAGGTGAGTCGTTACAAGGAGTTGGAAACTATCGAACACTTTATTTTCCATTGCCCGGCACTTTCTGGTCAGAGACTTGCTTTACTGGGATCTAGGGAGCTGTACGATCTTTCTGATTTGTCGGATGTCAAAATTCAATATCTAAGGAGTTTCATAAGAAGCTCAAATTGGTATAACGACAGGGACTAGTAGGGAAACCTATTACGGTCCCGTGGTATCACAATGGACCTCAGAGTCTACGTGTGTTGACGTAAAACGTCAGCAGCCACTTACAACCTAACCTAAACTATGCTAAATTACTACCATTCCTTTCTCAAAATTTAGTTAATTTTCGTATTTTTAGCCTCCCTTTTTTTGAGTGAAGCTATGTCTATGGTGACCATTTTTTTCTGAGCTTAAATCAGTACGCCCAAGTTTTTATGTTTTTTTTTTTAGAAATAACTATAAAATTTTGTTCTATGAGAAAACACTGATGTTTTTTCAACACTCAGAAAATGTCGGTTAAACTAACTTGACCCCAAGTATTTTGAGTAAAAACAAATAAAAAAAAATAACTTCAAAAAAAACGACTGTTAAAAAACAACTGCAAGAAAACAACTGTTGTCGTTTTTTGCAGAAAATTTAGTTCACTTTAAACGACTTCATTTGAATGTTTTGATCGTTTTGAGAATAAGAAAATCTCTCAGATTTTGAAGACTTTTTCCGTCAGTTTTGACAACTTTTCCAGTGAGAAAACTTCACAGCTAATAAGCACGTGTTTTTTTTATTGGCTGTGAGCGCTTTTTCGAATAAGCTAATCTAAGATCACAGAATCATTTGGATTCATGCAATTTACATCACACTCAAAAAAAAAGTGAACTAAAATCTGGGAAAATTAACTCAATTTTGAGAAAAAGAGGGAATGATTTGGCTCCAAAGATTTTTTTTCTTGGTTTTAGTTCATAATTTTCCCAAAAATAAGGAAAACAAATTTGTTTAATTTTAAGCCAATTTTAACTAGAAAATGGGAAAAATTATACTTCACATTTTAGAAATAGATTGGGTCTAGACCCTGGACCCATGGGTTCGGACCCATTTAACCCGTTGGGTCCTTTAAGGGTCCCCATAGATTTTGAACCAAAAGTTGTGTCCGTTTCGCTCTAACTTGCTTAGTTTTTGAGATACGGTAATAAGGGGCCTGATAGGGTCTTGAGAATCTTAAAAACCGGATAACTCAAAAACTATTAATCGGAGGGCTTTCGGGTATTTTGCGGAAGTGTTCTACGAGTCAAGAGCTACAAAAATGCCGTTGTACGTTTTCTCGTGTTGGCAGTATTTACCGAGATATGTGGATATATAAAATCTCGGGAATTTCAAATTTTAGATCTAAAATTAGGGTCTTGAGACCCCAACAGATATGCAGAGCTAGGCTATTCCATATTTTTCTTTGTAGTCTTTCTTTTGAAAATTTCATCCGTTTCGCTCTATCTCGCTTAGTTTTCGAGATATCGCCATTTTGAATTTTTAACTAAATTCTTAAAAGTTATTTACTAAATTTTCAGAAGTCATTAACTAAATTCTAAGAAGTAAACTTCCTCAATTCAAAGAAGAGAAATACGATGATGTGGTTTTTAGTAAATTTTAACTAAACTTGAACTAAATTGTTTTTTAAGAAATATGTCTTAAAAATAAAGATACGATTCTTAGATTTGTGGAAAATTTCTTTGGCAGTAAGAATTTTTTTTCCTAATATTTAAAAAATCCATTTAAAGAAAACTATGAACTAATTATAAGTAAATGAACTAAAATTTTTTCCTTATAGTTAAGAAAATTTCTCATTTTTTAGTTAAATTTAACTAAATTTTAGGAAATTTCATGATAAATTTTCAAAGACATTTTTTCCTCAAATTTAGTTATGTCTTTTTTTTCAGTGCATCTTTCTAAAAATATAAAAAATCCATAGGCCCATTGAACTTTTCGTTATAGAAAACCTCAAAGATTCTGTGCGCATTTTCATGTAAATTTAGGAAGATCAAAATAACCTCGTGCTCAGATTCATTTTTACGTTAAGGAACCTCTTGATACACGAAATCTAATTTCCTTAAAATAAATTATCTCATTTTCAGACTTAAGTTATAAAAACAACTCTGACGACTTATATTATGTAAATTCAAGTGTTTGTACAGAATTTTCGAATAAAATTATTTTTTATGTTCAAAAATCAGTACAATCAGTACATATTTAAAAAAATTAGTACAAATCAGTACAACGTTTTTTGACCAGTACACGTGATCAAAAATCAGTACATGTACTGATCAAATCAGTACGAATGGTCAGTCTAGCTATGTCCGTCCGTCTTTCTGTTAAAAACACGCTAGCTTTTGAAAGACTACACTGACAAGTGAAGTCTCCCTAGTGTAAGCCGCGGATCTTTATGGAATTGGTTTTATTTTGCAAAGCAAAAATAATTAAGGGATACTAATTTTTTTTTAGCGGTCCAAATTCATATATAGGGGTTGAAAATGAGAGGGAAAGAAATGGTAATTTTTATTTTTTTTTTTCGTTTATTTCCTATGCTATGCAAAAAAACCTAGTCATGTTACATACCAAATGAAAGGTATTTTAAAATCCTAACTTTTTGTATAAAAAATGTGTCCAAAGATGCAAAACTTTTTGTCATATTTAGTAAAATACCAAAATTGTAGGACATAATTGTTAATTAGTGGAAAAATATTAACGTTTTTTGGCACGTTGTTAGCACCATGAGATAGGTATTTTAAATACCTTTAATCTGACACAAAATTTGCATATATTAATTTTTTCTAAATAGGCGTAAATCGTGAAAAACTGATAAAGGTAATTTTCCCCCCGTACAAATCGACCCACTCTAAACATGAATTTGGACCGCTAAAAATATACGTGTTTAATTACCACCAGGGAGACTTACCATGTTATATGCAAAATTGTAAAGTTCGGCAAGCGTTTTTCGCTAATTTTCAAGTTAAAAACACGATAACTTTTTAAAGACAAACTTAAAACTTAGGGGTATGTCACAGACTCAATTCCGTTCGGATTTAGAAAAAGTGGTTTACTCGTAAAACGCAAAGCGAATATTTTTTTCGGAAACCACTTTTATGCTATTCAATTCCACTTTGATTTTTGAAAGTGATTTCATTCCGACAAAAATAATATTCGTTTTTCCTTTTACGAGTAAACCACTTTTTCCGAATCCGAACGGAATTGAGTCTGTGACATGCCCCTTAGCGTGTATATTTATCGTTTTCCTGATCTGGTTGGTATTAAATTTCAGCAAATTCAAGCCAGTAGTTCAAAAGTTATAAGCAAATCCGTGAATTTTAGATTTGTTTCACCTTAAATTCACATAATGAAAAAGGGTTTAACAAACTTTAAAATATTTTACAAAGTATTTTTGCCACTCAAAAACATTTTTACACTAAAAAAAAAATTACACTCGAAAAAAATGTTACACCCAAAACAAAATGTTATTAATTTTTTATTATTTTTTACAAAATTGACTAAAAAAAATTACTCAAAATAAAATATTTCCAAAATTTGTTAAATTTTTTCTCTTAAAAAGAGCATTGTGGAGGGTATTCATGGATTCGACCATGTCGACTTAAACTTTTCTGCTTGTTTTATTACATTTTATTTTTACAAAAAAAAGATATGAAAAAGGAAAAATGTGTTTAATGAAAACAATTTATATAAAATAAACCTATTTATTTCCAGAAAGATAGACAAGAAGGAAGAAAAAAAATAACTGAAAACATTTACTAGCTAAATTGAAAAACCTACAACAATTTTATAACAAAAATTTGAACACACAAAGGACAAGAGAAGAATGTAAGTTTTATGTAGAACAGAAACAGCCCAAAGATAAAATTGTTTCACTTAAAGTGCTTTAAACTAACAATAAGTTTGACCCAAACTTTTTTTTCTATCTTTTTTCATTTTTGTTGTCTTTTTAGGGAGGAGAAAAATAGGAAAAACAATTTTCCATTTTTTTCCTTCCTTAATATGTATTTGTCAATGAAAAGGGTAATAACTACACGTTTTTTTTTGTACTTGTTTATAAAATCTAAAAAAAAAAGAAAATAGAATAAGCTTCATATTTTTCCATTCAGATATTGTACACTCAAAAAAAAAAAAAATGTTTAAAATAAAACACACAAAAAGAGTACTATATAATCGTAGCTGGATTACACTAAAAAAAGGAAATGACTAAAATTTATATTTTATTTTTAAACCGTTCACAAGTTTTTAAAACATTGATAAGTCACAAAAGTATTTTACCACGTATTTTTGTCACTCAAAAATATTTTTACACAAAAGAAAACAATTACACTCAAAAAAAATTCTACACTAAAAAAAAAAATGTTTTTTTTTTTTTTTTTTTTTTACAAAAATGACAAAAAAAAAAGTTTTTTATTCAAAATAAAATATTTTTAATCCAAATTGTTAAATTTGTTCAAGTTAAAAAATTTTCTACTTGTTTTGTTTTTTTAATTGTGAAGTTTCTAAAACGTATTTTCTATAATATTATCAAATTCTGAGAAATTTTTATAAAAAAAAATATTATCATTTATTGTTATACAAAATTTCTGGGATCATGAGAAAGTTCATACCCAGCAAAATCTTGGTACTGACGTATAATTAAAATTCGCATTACTAACAAGGGAAGTCTCCCTGGTGTCACCCTCAAATCGTATGAAATTTGGATAAAAATAAAAATGTGGCGTTTCTTTTTCCATAATTTGCAACCCCTTAATATAAATTTGGGCCACTAAAAATACGTATACCTTTATTTTTCCAGCTCCATAAAATAAAACCAATTCCATAAAATTCGACGGGTGACACAAGGGAAGTCTCCCCCTTGTAAGTAATAACAGATAATTTCCTGTAGCATTATTTTGAAATGTAAACTAATGACTTACAAATTATGGTTAATAATTGTAAGTCATTATATTAAAATAAAAATATCTCATTATCAGAACAATGTTTACTCTTTTTCCACTCACTGGACATTATTTTGGTTAAAAATTATAAAAATTTTCCTTTTTTGTTAAATTAAGAAAAAAAAAATATTTTTTTTATTACCCGTGTAAAAGATCTTGTCAGATTTATAGATCAGATCTGGAAATATATGATTGCCTTTGATTGTATATAATTACTAGCTGGACCCGGTCCGCGTTGCTGGCCCTAAGAAAACATCTGTTTCACATTGCATCTTGATTTAAATATACAGTGTCGGACAAAACTAAAGCACTGGACCGGGTCCAGCTGGTAGCCTATATATACACTCAAAAAAATAAACTGGTTAAACGCCTGGTAAAATGCCTTGTAATACCGTTCTACCAATATTTAACAATTTTCCTTGTTTTTTATCAAAAAAACTTGTACTTTGCTCAAACGAGAACTACAGTTTTATTGGTAATTTTACAAGTTTATTTTCGTAATTGTATTCTACCATTTTGAAAGGTTATTTTACAAAAAAAAAACTGTAATTTTACAACAAAGTTTTTATTACGAGGATTCTAGTTGAATTACAAAAAAACTGTTATTTTACAAAAATTATGTTACACGAGGATTTATGTTGTTGAACAAAAAAAAAAATTTTGTAAATTTTTTTTTATTGAAAAATATTTAAAAAAAAGTTGACAAAATTTTTAAAAATTTATTACGAGGATTCTAGTTAATTAACAAAAAAAAAACAGTTATTTTACAAAAATGATTTTATTACGAGGATTGATGTTGTTTAACAAAATAAATTTGTAAATTTACCATTTTGGTTTGTAAATTTACAATTTTTTTAAACATATTTACCAATTTTTTGGCGCATTCAAAATTACGAGGAAATCCTCGTTATTTTACGAGAATTTTACCTACCTCCTATTTTACGAGAATAGCCTCTTAAAATCACGAGATTTTTTGGTAACTTTACAAGGTTTTTTATTTGAGTGTAGAGAAATCTCAACAAAATCCGTTCATTCGTTTTTGCGTGATTTCGAAACAGACAGACGTAACGTTAAGCATAGTATAAAGGGGCGTGTCATTTAACGCATTTTTTTTATCGAATCGTGGTTTACTAAAGTCTAAAGTTCGATGTTGCATTCTCGATTAGTACTATCTGTGCTGCAAACTTCATTTAAATCGGTTTTGCATTTTTTGTGTGATTGCGAAAATGATGGAAATAACTTTTTATTAATAAAAAATGGGAGTGGCATTTTATACGCTTTTACCGAATCGCGCTCTACATATGACCTATATTTTCCGCTCGGTTAGTACTATTAGTAGTCACAGATTTGGCTTAGCCATTTTTGCGTGATTGCAAAACAGGCAGATATAACGTTCAATACAGAACAAAGGGGCGCGGAAATTTACGCCTCTTTGTCCAATCGTACTCAGTAAGCACAAAGGGGCATTGCAATTTTCTCCCCCTTTTTTTTAATAATGATCTTATATGGCCTACATATGCACTTGGTTAGCACAATCTGTAGTGAAAATGTTAAGAGAATCGGTTCAGCCGTTTTTTTTCATTATCTTTAAAAATGTTCTACAGAAATATTTTGATAAAGTTTTCAAATGATTTTATTCACATCCTTTTAGCCTGATATTGCAAAATAAAAAAAATGAAAAAATTAGGGGGGGATACTCCTCTTTCATTTTTCATCACCAGTGTCATCCTAAGACAAGTACAAATATTTTCAAAAATATTTTACTAAATAATATCCTTTAAAACTTTAAACTCCTTTTAAATGGAAACAGGATCACAAAATGAAAAACTGTAAATGCAGTTTTGCTCCATTTGATCTCCACTTTCAAACGTATATCATCCGGTTCTTGTTTAATATTGGCTGTCGGACGGTGTATTCAACGATATTATAAAGCTTGAACTTAAGCTTGATAGCGTCCTGATTGAGTATATAATAAATGAGATATTGAAATAATTTTAAGTTTTGTTTGTTTACAAAAAATTAGTGGCCAAAAAATGAGGATTTATACTACTGTATTTAAACATGCGCGGGTACAAGGGGGGGGGGAAAGGTGAAATTTCCCCCCCAGATCAAATTTCAAAAAGAAAAAAAGGAAAAAAAGAAAGAAAAAAGAAAAAAAGAAAAGAAAGAAAAGAAAGAAAAACAAAAGAAATAAAAAGAAGAAAAAAAGGAAGAAGGAAATTTTTTTAAAAAAATTTCAGAGGGAAAAAAATCTCGAAATACGAAAATTTTTCATAGAAAAAAATATGAAAATTTTTATAGGGAAAATTTTAAATTTTTAAGGGAAAAATGTGACTTAATCTTAAAATTTTCTGTAAAAAATATCAATCTTTTTATAAATTTTGGTATAAAAAATTACTTAAAATATGTTTTTTTTGTATAGAATACAGGAGCTTAATTTTGAATACATAAAAAATGTTTATTTACTACATAGCAATGGAAAAATTTCTTAAAATCTTAAAAATGTTGAGGATAAATGTGTGTAAAACAATTTTGGAAAATTTTTTCAGAATGTCTTGAAATCGGGCCCCTGTAAGTTATTGGTAGCGTGCTACTTAGCATATGAAATAGTGGACGTGGGTTCGATTTCCCCCAAAATACTTTTTATAAAGTTTAATTTTATATTTATAATAAAATAAATAAAAAATTGTCTCAGAATCTCAACGTTTTCTAATGGAAGTGGCCCGAATCTTTAAATTGAAAATGAAAAATGTTACTCAAGCAATAAAGTACTGATAAACTTTTTTGTGAGTTTAGGAATTCTTCTACAAAAGTCCGTAAAAGAAAACGTTTGAGGATTGAAAAATTTTTCTTTGTAAAAAATCTGAGACTTTTTCTATAAAAAAATGTCTCGGAAACAAATCTATAGGACAAAGGTTTCTTAAAAAAAAAAAAAAGCCAGAATCTTAGTATTTTTTATATAAGCAAAAGGTCTGAGAATCGGAGACTTTTTCTACAGGAAAAACGTCTCAGAATCTGGGACTTTTTCTCTAGGAAAGGGATTCAGAATCTCAGAATTTTTCTATAGGAAAAGGGTCTTAGAATCTGAGACTTTTTCTATAGGAAAAGGTTTCAGAATCTGATTCTTTTTCGGAAGGAAAAGGGTATCACAATCTGAGACTTAAAAAAAAAAAAATTCTCAGAATTTAAGACTTCTTCTATAGGAAAAAGGTCTCAGAATCTTTCACTTTATTTTTAGGAAAAAAAGTGCCAGATTCTTAGGCTTCTTCTATAAAAGAAAAATCTCTCAGTATCTGAGACTTTTTCAAAAGGAAAAAGTTCTGAGAATCTGAGACGTTTTCTTCAGGAATAAGGAGTCAGAATTTGAGACTTTTTCTATAGGAAAAAGGTCTAAGAATCTGAGACTTTTCTTAAAATAAAATGTCTGAGAATCCGAGACTTTTTCTATAGGAAAAAGGTCAGAGAACCTGAGACTTTTTCTACAGGAAAAAGGTTTAAGGATCTTAAACTTTTTCTATAGAAAAAAGGACTCAGAATATAAAATTTTTCAGTACGAAACAAATCTAGTAATCTGAGATCTTTTCTATAGGAAAAATATCTCAAAAATGCTTTAAAATATGAGACTTTTTCTAGAGTAAAAGGTTTTAGAATCTAAGACTTTTTCTGTGAAAAAAAGGTTTAGAATCTGAAAATTATTCTATACGAAAAAAGTCTCAGACAAGTTTTGAGACATTTTCCCTATAAAAAATCATTTTTTTACGAAAAATGTCTCAACATCTGATATTTTCTATGTAGAAAGAATTTCTTCTATTGAAAAATTCTCTGATTTATACTTTTCTATACGTCAAATGTGTTGGAATCTGAGACTTTTTCTATGTATACGAAAATATACAATTTTCTTTTAAAACAAATTAAAAAAAATGATCTTAACGAAATATGATCATAAAAAACGAACCTCCTTCTGCAAAAACTACTAAATTTGCAGACTTTATAACTTTCCCATCACTTTTTTTTGCAAAAAACGTATCCTTGTTTTTTCACGTTCGATAAAGGTTAACTTATGATTTTTTTTATTCGAAGTAAAAAAAAAAAATTCCCCCCCCCCCCAAACCTAAAAGCTGTACCCGCCAACTTCGTTTTTTTTGTTTAGGTTGTTGGAAAAATAAGTTGGTGACAGAATAAAAACTATTAGACCATTTTTTAAATTTTTAATGTTTGAACTTAGAAAAATTTGACTAAGAAATGTTTTTACACTCAAAAAAAAAAAACTGTAATGTTAGCAAAAATAGCTTGTAAACCTACAAGAAAATTTGCTGACTTTGAACCCACAATTTTTTTGCTAAAGTTAGCAAATATGTTTTGCCAATAATTAGTTAACTAATTTTTTATTTTTTTTTAACTTAGTTCATACACATCTGACGACCCCATTGGGTTCGGACCCGATAGGTCCAGACCCCGATGGGCCTAGACCTAGTTGGGTTCCTTAAAAATTGTCATAGTTTTTGATCCAAAATTTGTGTCCGTTTCGCTCTACCTTGCTTAGTTTTTGAGATACGTAATTATAGGGGACTACTGGGGTCTTGAGAATTAAAAAACTCGATAACTTCAAAAATATTACTCGGAGAGCTTTTGTCTTGTTCTATGTGTTGAGAGCTACAAAAATGCTTTTGGACTTTTTGTTGTGTCGGCAATATTTACCGAGATATGAGCATTTTAAAATTTTCGGGAATGCTAACTTTTTTGGATCCAAAGTTAGGGCCCATTAGGGTCCACACATGTGAAGAGGACCGGCGATACTATGGGGATTCTAAGAACCAAAAATGGCCTCCATTTTGCTCTATCTGGCTTAGTTTCCGAGATAGCGCCATTTTAAGTTTTCTGAAAATAAAAAATATTTACCATTTATTTTGCTAATATTAGCAAAAAAGCTTGTAAAAATTTGGTCAACTCAATTTTAAATCTAGCAAAAAAAATTAGTTTAAATTTTGTTTAAAATTGCTAATGCGCTAAATGAAGTTTACAAGATATTTTTGCAAACATGCTAATCTCAACTAAAAATTTGCTAAAAGTTAGCTTACCAGCATTAGCAAAAAAAAAAATAGTAAATCTACTAATGTATTATTTTGAGTGTAAATAATTTTCAGAAAAACGTTTGTAAACAGTTTCTTTTCCAGATCGACCCTCGTAGCACATTTATTATGTACTCAATCTGGATGCTATCAAGCTTAAATTAAAGCTTTAAAAATAAACATTTTTTAAAATAATACTCGTTTGATAAAAACAAGTCCCGGACATAAAAACTGTTTGGCCTTTTTTTTGCGTTTTGTAGTAATGCAAAATGATTTTAGGAAAAAAAATATTTGTATTAATATTAATATTTTTTTAATTTGTAAAATAATTCCTAAAAAAATTGTAAATTAAGTTTACCAACATATAATAGTAAAATTACAAAGCAAACTGTAGTTTTCGTTTTAATAAATATACAACAATTTTTGTAAAAAGACAAAAATATTAGTAAAATAGAATTACAAGACCTTTTACTTGTAATTTTACAAACTATTTTTTTTGAGTGTGTGAGTGTGAATAAGTAATTGGAAAATTTCGCTAGTGAGCGTAAGTAAGTGTTATTCAAAAGTAACTCACGCGTCCATCTCTATTAAAAAACTCAAAATTTACTAACCTGTGGTAAACTCAACAGCAGTGACAGTATATATGTTCCACCCAATAGTCGATAACATCTTTTGGCCATATTCAATGATTTCATGGGATATTTTACGGCTATCCAACGATCGACACCAATTAACACCAACACATATGTGGACAAATACAAACTGAACATTTGAAATAATTTTACCAATTTACAAGTTAAATCATTTGCCAGCCATTTAACCGTATAGCACCAGGCTGCCTCACCAATTATACAAAAACCCGTTACCAAAACATCTGCTATGGACAAATGAAAAATTAGTGAATAAATTGCACTCCAACTGTGACGTGAATTTCGTCGTGCTAGGCGGGTTTTATAAATATTCCACATGGTCAGTACGTTGCCCAACAGTGAAAACAAGGCCATTATACTGAGAACATAAACTTTAATCATGGCAGACTTAGACAGTTGTGGTGCATGTTCCAGTCGTATTTCATCATCTTCTATCGCTGGTCCAGCCGAAGCGGGTATGAAGATATTTGTATTTGTATAGGTAAGATTAGCTAGGAATGCATATGCAGTATCGGTGATTTTCATAGTGGCAGGTAATTGTGTATCCGGATGATGTTGTAGCCATTGTAAGGCCGTTGTCGTCGTTAGCACAGACGAAGCAGCAATCGATGATACTGAAGATTGATTTTGTGTTATCGTCGTAGATGGTAGTGGTGTTGTAAATATATCTGTTAGATATTTCGTTGTAGTTACTAAAGGTTGTGATGATGATGACGTTTCTTGGGAAGATAATGTCTGTACATCATTATTATTTATATAATCGATGGTGGTATTCGTTATGTGCACTAAAGCTTTAGTAAGATTGCTTATTAGTCTACCACCATCAGCCACTTTTACCACTTCATCCATATCCGGAACTCTTGATGCTTCTGCTCTTATGTTTATAGTCATTATTCGTTTTCAATACTTTTTAGAAGTTTGTATGGCGTTTTACTTTTTCTGTTTGCCTTGTTAATACACATTTAAATTCCAAGAATTTTATTCACAGATACAATTCATATGCACATCTGCGGGATTTATTGTGTGCATTACGTTCATATGTATGTGAAGAGATTATTTGAAAAATGTGCGAATATTCATGGAAAGAAAAAAAAAGGAAAATTTAATTATTTAATGTTGTTTTTATACTGCACGAATTCCACTAGAGATTTTATAAAATCGAACTGAGAGTTTTCAAATTTTTGTAATTTTTTGTACACATTGGTAGTATTGGGCCAAAAAAACATATCCATTTTCAGTTTTTAAGTTAAAAAAAATAACAAGTAGAAAAGTTAAATTCGACTTTGCCGAATGTATGAATACCCTCCACAATGCCTTTTTAGTACATTTTAACTTAAAACTTGTTTACCACGTGGCATTTAAGATGAGCCCAATCTGAAATTCGGGGTTTTGCTTATAACTTTTGAACCACTGGACCGATTGAGCTGAAATTCAATAGACCTGAGAAACGCCAAAGATACGTGCCACGTATCAGCAGTCTCATTATTGTCTTTCGAAAGTTATCGTGTTTCTTATCTCGTAAATTCGCGAAAAACCCTGCCGAAATTTATTCTTTTGCTTTTGAACCACTGGACCGATTTGGCTGGATTGCAATACCAACCTGACCGGGTAAATGACCAACATATGCCAAACTTCAGTAGCATCTGTAAAGTCTTTCAAAAGTTAGCGTGTTTTCTACGGACAGACAGACAGCCAGACGGACGGACATCGCTAGATCGAAATCGATCGAGGATCATGAATATATATACTTTATGGGGTGTATGGGAGTGTGTAAGGCAAAATGGTTAAAGCGTTCCTTAGTAAGACTTGTCATCTTTAAAATTGACAAGTATAAGGTAAAGTGTTCCCACTATCCTTAGTAAGTCACTCCAAGTCGACTCGTAGGTCAGCGTGCTGATCCCATTGCTATGGCAGTGGCCTCCTCGTGGTACTCCCTGGGGACCACCTCTGTTGAGGTGGAAGCGAATTCGAGCGACGGTCTTTAGCATGTCCGAATGGTCTTAAAAGATGACGTCTCGGGAAGTAGGCATATATGCTAAGTTTGCTATTGACTTTCATCAAGCCAGGCTGGTGGCTTAGCTGGCAGCCCCAGCACCAGCCTAGGAGAGCTATAGGCCAATCACTTATTCTCTCTGAAATTAAACTGATTACTGAAACCTATACAAATGTAAATGATAACATGAATAATAATTCGAACCCCCCGTTGACGACTATTGGAATGAAAAAAAGGACACGATTTGGATCTTGGAACGTTCGAAGCATGCTAGAGACTACTAAGCTCGCGCAAATCGAGAACGAGTTCAACAACTACAACATTCTTATTATGGGACTGAGCGAGATACGTTGGCCAGATAGCGGTGAACATATAACATCTAGCGGTTTAACATTAGTTTACTCTGGCAAAGCATCCGGTCAACCTAGAGCAAGTGGTGTTGGTTTTCTTTTCTCGAAAGAGGCAAAAAACGCTCTCATTGAATGGCAACCACATACGGACAGAATAATTGTTGCAAGGTTTAGAACACGTGCAAGAAACCTAAGCTGCATTCAATGCTATGCTCCAACAGAAGGCGCAGAAAATGAAGAAAAAGATAGCTTTTACAGTAAGTTGACAAATGTAATTAACGGTATCAATCACGGTGATATTAAAATTCTAATGGGTGATTTCAACGCACAGGTTGGTTGTGACAACACAAGCAGAGAAAGCTAATGGGCAAGCATGGTATTGGCCGCATGACAGACAACGGAGAAAGGCTTGTTGAACTATGCGATAATTTTAACTTGGTTTTGGGTGGTACGTTATTCCCCCACAAGAATATCCACAAAGTTACTTGGGTGTCCCCAGATCATATAACCGAAAATCAGATCGATCACTTTGCGATAAGCAGGATGTGGAGAGGGTCACTTCAGGACGTAAGAAACAAGAGAGGTGCAGATGTTGGTAGTGACCATCACCTAATGGTAGCTGAAGTCCGATTTAAGTTAAAAGCTGTAAAACGTAAACCAGCCCTCAGCAGAAGAAGATTTGACCTACAAAAATTTGAAAACCCTGAGGTCTCTCTTCAGTTTTCTAATGCTTTGAGGAACAGGGCAGCTAATCTTTCAATTTCTCCCCAACAAAATATAGATGTATATTGGAAAGGTGTAAAGTCAACATTTATTGAGACGGCAGAAAGTGAAATAGGTTACGCTAGAAAAACCAACAAGCCCTGGATATCCGATAATACATGGCAAAAAATAGAATCTAGAAAGCAAGCAAAAACTAAAGTTAATAATGCTAAAACTCCACAATCTAAACAAGATGAACAACGTAAATATCAAGAGGAGAACCGAAAAGTTAAACGTAGTGCAAGGGAAGATAAGCGAAAGTGGGCTGATAATTTAGCCAAAGACGCACAAATTGCCAGTCAAACGGGTCGATCCAAAGACCTGTATCGTATTACGAAGGAGATTTCCGGCCATAGCCACCACACTATTAAGCCCCTGAGGAATGATCAGGGCGAATTGATCTATGCCAAAGATCAACAGTTGGAGCTGTGGGAGGATTATTACACTAAACTGTTGTCGGTTAATCCGACAGAATCTACAACAATATGTGATTGCGAGCCAATGCATCATATGAATAACGTACGAAACGATATAAACATAGCAAGACCCTCATCTGAAGAAATAATAGCTGCAATTAGAAGTCTGAAGTCCGGTAAATCTGCAGGCCCTGATGGAATACCTCCAGAGATTTTGAAAATAGATATCACCCTAACAGCCACATTACTAGAACCCCTTATTTCATATTTTTGGTTAAACGAGAAAATTCCTGATGATCTTAGAGAAGGCCTTATAATTAAACTTCCAAAAAAAGGAAACTTGCAAGATTGCTCCAATTGGAGGGGTATTACTCTTTTGAATATCGTAAACAAAATCATAGCCCACATCCTGCATAACCGCATTTCATCCATTATTGAACCACAGCTAAGACGAGAACAAGCGGGCTTTAGGCCAAACAAGTCATGTATCGATCATATCAACAGCTTGAGGGTAATTGTGGAACAGTCGGTTGAATGGCGCTCACCTCTGTACTTAGTGTTTGTTGACTTCAAACGTGCGTTCGACACATTACAACACTATGCGATATGGGAAGCTCTAAGATGCAAAGGAGTTCCCGAAAAGTTAATCAATCTCATTAAGGAGCTATACAACAACGCTGTGTGTTCCATACTTCATGAGGGTTCAGCAAGCAAACCCATTAAAGTAAACGTAGGAGTTCGTCAAGGCTGTGTTTTGTCTCCACTACTGTTTAACATAGTACTTGACGTAGTTATGAACCACTGTATGGATATGCATCATGGTATTTCCTGGGGCCTTCATGATAGGTTAGATGATATTGATTATGCAGATGACGTCTGTCTTCTATCCCACCGCTTCTCTAGCATGCAATCCAAGATTCAAGCCTTTGCTACACGTGCTGCCAAAGCGGGCTTACAAATTAATATCAAAAAAACTAAATCAATGCGCATAAATTCCTCATGCAATACGAACTTTCAGCTTTCGGGCCAACCCATTGACGATGTTGAAAACTTTTGCTATCTGGGGAGTATTATTTCAAAAAGCGGGGGCAGCAAAGAAGATATACAAAATAGACTGTGTAAGGCGAAACAAGCATATGGCACGCTTAATAAATTCTGGAGATCGCAGAATATTTCAAATCACACCAAAATTAAAGTTTTTAATAGCAACGTGAAATCTGTGCTTCTGTATGGCTGTGAAACATGGAATATTTCGAGTCGGGAAATGAGTTGTATGCAAGCTTTTGTAAACCGCTGCCTCAGGCGTATACATAGGATATTCTGGCCTGTCACAATATCAAATCAGGACTTGTGGAACTTATCCAATCAAGTCCCTTTAAACATGAATATCCGATTGCGTAAATTCAGTTGGCTGGGACACACAATGAGAAAGCCAGCGAATGATTTAACTCGACAGTCCGTTGAATATAACCCCCAAGGATCCAGAAGACCTGGCAGACCTGCGAATACTTGGAGACGCCAAATTGAGAACGAGTTGAACGAGCATGGTGTGTCTTGGAGTGAAATGAAAACAATGTCTACTGATAGAATACAATGGAGAACATTTGTTGCGGCCCTATGTTCCACTGGGAATTAAAGGATTAAATATATATGGGGTCTTAGACCAATATTTCGATGTGTTATATTGGAGTGGAGGGTATAGAAATGGCGATTTTTTTGAAAATTTTATTTTTTTCAAAAATTGAAAACATCAAAAAAGTATGATACTTTAAAGAACCATGTCTTCGAAAGTATTTACCCGAATTCTGCACTTTTTTACAAAAGTGCAGTTTATGTGGGCTAATTTTATAAAACCAAATGGATTCTTCGTCTTGGTGCGATTCTTTTTCTTCCAAATTAAAAAAAATAAAAAAAAAGTAATTTATGACCCACTGTAGCTTTAAATTTTTTTTAACATTTTGACTATATAGGCTAACTACTAACAAAAAAGAAAATAAGAATTACTCACTCAAAATATTTTGTAGGCAAAAACTTTGTTTTAACATCAACATTTATTTTTTACTGTTGACAAAATTTTCTAAAATAAATAACATTTACCAACAAATTCGAAAAAATAACCTACGAAAACATTAAATATTAATGATTGTTCTGTTATTTTTACCAACAAATTCCAAAAAAATAGCCTACGAAAACATTAAAAATTAATGATTTCGTAGGTTATTTTTTACAATTTTCTATTGAAATATTTTTATAAAAATTTTTAATAAAATTTTGGGGAATCGGTCCCGCAATCAACTACATTCTGGCCAGACACTCTACCCATCGCACTATAGGGAATTTTCTGGTATTTTCTGGCCAAAACTCCAAAAGTTGGGATATTGCCTCAAAATTTGGCAAGTTTATTTGGCGGTAAGTTTTAAGGCTCTGTATAAAAAATTGGCATGATCTGGCCTAATAAATCGTGTTTTTAATGCAATTTTGTAACATAATTTTGTCAATAATTTTTACATCCACGCCCACAAAAGGGGGCGGGCAAAAAAAAAATTTTCCTAGTGCCTTTGGTCCAAGTGCAGGGCTTTGAACTTCTTGTGGCGTATTTTTTTTTAATTTTTAAGCAAATGTACAAAAAAAATGTAAAATATGGGATTTTGCGTAGCTAGACTAAGTTATTTAAGGGGGAGCTTTTTTTCACATGTTCCAATTTTGCTCATTTACGAACTTGAACATCGTAAGACTATAAGACATATTCGTGCCAAACATCAGGTGGCTAGCTCTTTTGGTTTGGACAGCATCGTGCATTCCCCAGACAGTCAGACCGACAGACGGTCGGACGGACATCACTAAATTTTTTTTCCCCATGGAGCCGCATGGCTTAGCGGATAAATACATCTTACTCACAAAGAGTTTCCCTATATCTCATAGAGATATGGGAGTATGCAATTATATGCAAAAAAAGTAGCAGTCCACAAATTAATTTGGTTTCAAAAAGAAAAAAATTAATTAAATAGAAAAATTAAAAAAATATATAAATCAACATTTTAAACCTGTATTTTGTACAAAATATATTTATTTGCCCTATTGATAATTGAAATTAATTTCAAAAGATTTTAATGCAGGATTTTAAGTACGTTAATTTTGTAATAAGTTATGTTCTCCAAAATTAAAAAAAAATAATAAAAAATTAAATTTTGTTTTTGACGCCTCCGTACTAGCGGTAAAAGAGTTTGGTGTATAAAAATATGTGTGCTAGCTTACTTTAATATAGTTTACTGTATAATGGCATCCGAAAAAAGTTTTTTTGAACACATCAAAAATGGACTTTTGGCCAACAATTCCTTATAAATTCCCTATAGTGCATCGTGTCAAAGTCACTTGATACAAACATGTTTTTATATTTCTATAAATAATCTTTTTAACTTTTTTCTACAAAAATATAACCTACCTAGGTAAAAAGTAATGATATCTCATTAAAAAATATCAACAATTTAAAAAAAAATACTTACACAAATCATTAAAAATTTAAAGAATAATCAGTAGTTTTTACTTACAGAAAAATAAATGACTTTAAAAATTAAATGTTAATGATAGTCTTTATTTTTTAGTGTGTTATTTTTGCAACAAAGGACAGAAGTAGTCGTTCATAAAAACTGAACACCAAACAAATGTTTTTTCTTTTAAAAACGACTAAACGTAAAATTTTTAAAATAAACTACAAACAGTTATTGACATAATTTTTTAAGTGCTGTTGTCATTTTCTTAAAACCAAAAAATTTTGCAACTTTGATTTGTAACTTGGAATATGCTGGTGAATAAAAGCGATTTTCACCAGATTGTGAATAAACCGTAACATAATAATTTTTCAACAAAAGTCTTTGTTTTCATCCATTTTTTTTTCATCAATTTTTTTTTCATATTTTTTTTTTTTCATAAAATTTGTTTTTATCGAAATTTTTTTTTTATTTTTTTCATCAAATTTTTTTTTTTATCAAAAATTTGTTTTCATCAATTTTTTTTATCAACAATTTTTTTTTTATCAATTTTTTTTCATCAAAATTTTTTTGCATCAAATTTTATTTTTTCATAAAATTTTATTTTTTTCATCAATTAATTTTGTTTTCTTAAAAATTTTATTTTTCTTAAATTTTTTATTTTCATCAATTTTTTTTTTAATTTAAAACTCTTTTTTCGTCAATTTTTATACCCTCCACTTACAATTAGTGTAAGAGATTATATAAAAGTTTGTCATTCCGTTTGTAACTCATCGAAATATCGGTCTGTGACCCGGTCTGTGTATATATAACACCGCTCATAGTTCATAGTTCAATTCTACTCTAACGCTTGATACCAGATTTTTATTCCACCCAGTGGCTGCTGTGCAGGCTTTCAAAAATGGCAAAAATCGCAGTTTTTCTCATTTTCAACCGCGAATAATTAAAATTCTAGATGTGATGGAAAAATTTGGAGCACAAATTTGGAATCAGCGAGTCAAAATCTTTTAAAATTTTATATGAAACTTGAAACCCGAGCCAAAAACCTTCGATTTGTTGAGCGGTGTAATCGATTTTAAGACATTCTAGCGATATCCGTCTGTCTGTATGTGGAAATGGTGATCACGCCCAAAGTATTACAAGGATATGTCTGAAACTTAACAGACACTCAAAATATTTTGTAGGCAAAAACAAATGAAAAACATATTTAAAACAAGTGATAAAACATTTAAAAACCATCCCATTTTTTACTCTAATAAAATTTTTCTAAAATAAATAACAGTGAACATTAAAAAATAACGTACAAAATTTTTTTTACCAACAAATTCGAAAAAAATAACCTTCGAAAAGATTAAAAATTATTGATTGTTGTGTTATTTTTACCAACAAATTAAAAAAAAAATACATACGAAAACATTAAAAATTAATGATTTCGTAGGTTATTTTTACAATTTTTTAATTGAATTTTAAATGAAATCGATCCCGCAATCAACTACATTCTGGCCAGACACTCTGCCCATCGTGTCAAAGTCACTTAATACAAACATGTTTTTAAATTTCTATAAATAATTTTTTTAATTTTTTGTTTACAAAAAAATAACCAACGCATGTAGCTAAATACTAATGACTTTTCTTAAAAAAAAATTACTTACACAAATCAATAAAAATTAAAGAAATATCACTTATTTTTACTTTCAGAACAAAAATAAATGACTTTAAAAATTGAATACTAATGAAAGTCTTTATATTTTATGTTGTTATTTTTGAAACAAAGAACAGAAATAGTCATTTAAAAAAACTGAACATTAAACAAATGTTTTTATTTTAAAAACGACTAATCGTAATTCTTTTTAAATAAACTACAAACAGTTAATGACAAAATTTTTTTAGTGTATTTATTGGAAGTTCTCCCGAGCAGTTTGGTATTGCATTTTAGCGATATCGGTTTAGCGGTTCAAAAGTTATGAACGAAAAGGTAAGGACACCTTGAAAATGTTGGTACATTTAATTAACATACCCAGCAAAAACTTCCATTACCAAGTAATTAACTTTGGGGTTTATAACGAAAATGAGTAACTAGTTACGTCCCAATTTCATTGTTAATTACTTTAACAAGGCGATGTCATTGGAGGCAAGGCCTTCTTTGTTCGCTTACGAAAAAGCTAACAAATAATAGCCCATTCCTAGCTCGCTTACGAAAAGTTGAAAAAGTAACTGCATTGTTTGTTTAGTTGCTCTTATTAAATGAGAGAAAATAAATTAAGAGTAAAATTGTTTTTTATATATTTTTATGAAACGTAACTGGTTTTTAAAATTCAGATTGCAAATCATTTATATCGTAAGTTAAAAGTAAGGCCTTTTTTTAGGGTAAAAAGTAACGCAGCGAGAAATTATTACTCATTACCAGGTAATTCAATTGGGAATGGGTACTCATTACCTAGTTTTTGCTGGGTAACTTAAAAATACAAAATGCTTTAACTCCGCTGCTGGTTGGCATATGAGAATATAATTGAACACCAAATGGTATATAAACAAGTACCCAGTAAAAACTTCTATTACCAAGTAATGAGGTTTTCGCCTTTAAATATATGGTGGTAGCTAGTTACTATGTTGGTGAAACACTCATTATTTTAACATGGCGATGTCATTGGAGCAATGACCGCATACCCACTCGCTTACGAGAATGCTATTGAAAAACTACATATGTACATTAGTACCACAAATAATAAGCTACTAGTAGCCCAAAAATAACTCGTTACCCACTACTTACAAAAGTGCTACCAAATAACAGCATACATTAGTCCCAAAAATAAGTAGCTACCAGTTGCTCAAAAATAACTCATTTCCCACTCCTTACAAAAATGCTACCAAATAACAGCTTTTGATTCTTTTAATAAATTTTTAACTTGGGGCAACTTCCGCCAATATGAAATTGAACAAGTTCATGTTGAACGCGTTTATTTCAAGAGCAACCAAGCGGGCAAATGCGGAAATGGAAATGATCCAATGCACAGTGGAAAATTTTGGTAATTTCCGGATCAAAAATCTGTAACTTTTGATTGGATCAATATTTTTGTATGCCGTCTTTTTTGTTGAATAGGTGAGACTTTAGGCTTTAATTTGTGCTTTTAATCATAAAAATCGACTGACGAGAACTAAAGTTGTGAAGGGTTAAAAATACATTTTCGACATTTTTGTTGAATTTTAGTATAAAAGTAAAATGTTAGGACAAGTTAAATAGGTATTTTTTTATATTTTCTAATTATTTTCAATTGAATTTTGCAACAGATATTTATAATAAGTAATTTTGTAGATAAATTTTTCAGAAAAGGTCAACATTTAGCCCCATAGACTTTTAAGGGCCAAATGTTGGAATTTTTAAAAAAATTACCGGATTCATATAGATTTTTATTGGTGTCAAATATAAAATTTAACTGATATTTTATTGTAATACGACAAAAATAAGGAAGTTATAATAAAAAAAATCGTATGAAGGTTGCCAAGATAAAAAAAATAATGTTAAATTCGGCTGTTGCCAAATCTTTCCAGAACCCTCCAAAAAGTAAAAAAAAATAAATAAATTGTCTTTTTTTTTGTGAAATGGAGTAAGGGGCGGGCGTGTTTGTCGGCGGGGACTACCTCTGCCTTTTTGCAATAAATGTCTACAAACTCATTAATTATAATACGCAAAAACAACACAATTTTAGCATTTATTGTTATAGCCACGCCTCCAAACGGAGGCGGACAAAAAAAAATACGTTTCTCAATCTCTTTGACAAGCGCAGGTTTTTTAATTCTTATAGTAATCAACATATTGTTCAATTGTTGAACAAATATGCAAAAAATGTTTTTTGGGGTTGTTTTTGATTTTTTTTTAAGGGGAAATTGTTTAACCCGAGGTCCGATTTGGCCCATTTACAAACATAGCCAGTTATAAGTAATTTTTTTTGTCAAACTTCCGGGGTCTAGCTCTTTTGGTTTGGACTACATCGTGCTTTCCACAGACAGACGGACAGACATCGCTAGAATATCTTAAAATTGATCATGGATCAATGTTATATGTATTTTATGTGATCCTAGACCGATATTTCGTTGCGTTACACACGGAATGGCAAACTGAGTAGGGCATAATAAGCGAAAATAATTCATAATAAAATTTTTATTTATTTTTAATTTGAGAGGTCGTCAACATTTTTGCATGCCATTTGTTTAAAGGCACGAAAAGGCAGCTAGTTTTGATATATCTTTTAGATAATAAGTTTAACTTTAATTCTATGTTATAACTTGATTGGAGGAAAACGGCGCTAACAGTTAAAACCTAGTCAAAGTTGCGTAGGTTAGCAAAAAAATATTATATACTTCAAATGAAAAAATTTCAATTCTGCTGGCAATATATACAAAGCTCATAACAAAAATAGAATCTGGACAAGTTACCCTATCCAACATGGTATTACAATCACAAAAAAAATAATTTGAAATATTGAAAATACGCACTTGAATATCGTATAATTTTATCTCCCCAAATCTTTAAAGTCGAAAGTTGTGTATTCTGTCACCATTTTCGAATACTTCTGTTCAACGGCGTATGCAGGACTGTTTTTTCAGGGCCCAACAACAACAACAAAAAATTTTTTGTTGTTTTTTTCGTGAGATTCGTGTTTTCCAATACATATAAAAAAAATATTTTTTTGTTGTTGTTGTTGGGCCCCCCCCCTGTATACGCCGATGCTTCTGTTGACATAATAACTATGATATATGAAAATAATTATTGCTTGACATCTTAGCTTTTCGATAGAACTTGTTTTATGGTTAATTTCAAACATTTGCAAAAATCAATTATGAGATGCATTCACCTTATATAATCCACTGTGCAATGTGCCAACGGAACCAATGTTTACGTTGATATCGTTCCCTCCAAATGTTTGATTGTAAAATTCAAATATTACAGGACCGAAAATATATCTTGGAACCTCGTAGAAAGGGACATTTGGCTACTTAGTACATTACCAATAACAAATATACAGAAGCGACTGCTGCTCAGAAAATGGAGTTAGGGTTTAAGGGAAATACTGTCTGTGATGGTTTTTTACCTTTTTACCGGCTTTAACATAATTTAAACAACAAGGCAAAAAAAGTTAAATTAAAATTTGGAGAACACCACAAAATTTCTCGAAAAAACAATAACAATTTAGAAAAAGCCAATTAAAATCCAGAAAACTTCAATAGAAGTTATGTAAAGACTAAATAAGGCTCATAAATAACGATCAAGTGTCAGCTAGATCCAGTTTTCTGAATATCAGTTTGGTTTTTTAAACTTTTTTTTGCCTTGTCCCAATTTTAATCAGAATTCCTGAATTTGAATTTCTGTTACCAGAGTTTTATTAGAAAAAGTAGATAAATGTTAATCTTTTTTAAGCTAAATGTGCAAGTTCTTTCTAAATTTTCTTTAGCATTTTTTTAATTTCATTAAAAAAAAAAATATTTAGACAACTTATCAGATATTTTTAATCGTATTTACCAGTAACCTGTTCTGTATCAGGTTATCGATAACTCATTATTTATTAACAAGATGTAACGGGTTTTGTATTAGGCTATCGGTAACTCATTATTTGTTAACAAGAAGTAATCGAGCAGGTAACGAGCCCTCATTACATAGAATGCAGGCGGTAATGGGGACTTATTACCAAGTTTTTACTGGGTACGAACATATTTTTTGACAAAAAAGAAAAAAATCGCGGATTTTTTTTACCAAAATGTTTTTTTCGCCGGAATTAAAAAAAAAAATGTGTTTTTTTTAAAAAATAATTTCCTTTTAAAAAAAGTTTTTTTGCAATAATCTTTTCGAAATTGTGCGATATCGTTTAGCGGTTTAAAAGTTACAAACGAAAATGTAAGGATACCTTGAAAATTTTGGTACATTTAACATAACCTAAAAATACAAAATGCTTTAATTCGGCTGCTGATTGACTCATGTGAACATAATTGCACACCGAATGGTATTTAAACAAGTAAAAAAGTTAAATTCGGCCTTGCCGAATGTAGTGATACCCTCCACAATTTCAAAAAGATTATTGCAAACAACTTTATTTAAAAGGAAATTACTTTAAAAAAAAAAATAAAAAAAAAAATCCGCGAAAAAAAAATTTCGGTAAAAAAAAAATCCGCGATTTTTTTCTTTTTTTGTCAAAAAATATGTTCGTACTTGTTTAAATACCATTTGGTGTTCAATTATGTTAACATATGTCAACCAGAAGCCGAATTATAGCATTTTGTATTTTTAGGTTATGTTGAATGTACTGAAATTTTTGAGGTGTGCTTACATTTTCGTTCATAACTTTTGAACCGCTGAACCGATATCGCTCAAATGCAATACCAAACTTCTCGGGAGAACTTCCAATATATATGTTAAGTTTCAGTCATCTCTGTACAATATTTTATCCGCGAGAGCATTTTCCACAGACAGACAGACAGACAGACAGACGGACAGACGGACAGACGGACAGACGGACAGACGGACATCGCTAGAATGTCTTAAAATCGATCGGGCATCATGAATATATATACTTTATGGGGTCCCAGACCGATATTTCGATGAGTTACAAACGGAATGACAAACTTATATATACCCTCTATCACTAAGTGGAGGGTATAAAAAGTACAAACAAATTTTTTTTGACAAAAAAAGGAAAAAAAATTGCGGATTTTTTTTTTACCAAAATTTTTTTTCTAAAGTAATTTCCTTTTAAATAAAGTTTTTTTTGCAATAATCTTTTTGAAATTGTGGAGATCAATATATTCGGCAAGGCCGAATTTAACTTTTTTTTGTTTTTTCATCAAAAAGTTTTTTCATCATTTTTTTTTTATCAAATTTTTTTTTTTTAATTAAAAACTTTTCTTTTTCATCAAAAACTTTTTTAACAAAAAAAAATTTTTCACGAATTTTTTTTTATCAAAATCTTGTTTTTCATCAAAAAATGTTTCTTTTTATTTTATTTTTTTTTTCACCTAGTTTTTCACCAAGTATAAAATGTTCCATTTGTTTAACAACTGTACAAAAAACAAGTGAGAGTAAAACAAAAATGAATTACAGTCAAAAAAGATTTTAAACTTAAAAAAAAAAAATTTGTTTTTTTTACAAAAATGGCAAACTTTTACTTAAAAAAAATGATTGTAAACCAAATTGGTAATAAAATTATTCTATCACTTAAAAACGAAATTGTGGAAGGTATTCATGGATTCGACCAATTCGAATCTAACTTTTCTACTTGTTAATATTGAGTTTGAATCAGGGATGTTAAAGTTGGTACAATTGTACTTTTTTTGGTACATTTTGACCTTCAAAAGTACCGTGGTACTACCGCGACTCATTTGGTACAATTTTAAAATTTCCAATTTCATTGAAATATCGGTAAAAGACCCCAGCTTTTTTTTTACTTGAAAAAAATGCTCACAAGGGTACTAATGCTTTACCGATTTACTCCATAAATGAGATTCTTTTTTAGTTTTTACAAGTCTTGTTTTAAAACCTTTTTAAATAGTTTTCAAATTAAATTTTTCTAAAATTTTTTACTAAAAATTCTGGATGTTAAAAACTTGTTTTAATAGAAAAGCTATCAGAATTAGACACTTCTTATTCACTTTTATCAAACAAAAAGTGTCAGAATTTTCCACAGAAGTCTCAGTTATTTATTTATAGACAATTAATGAAGAAAGTAGTCAATACAGATTTTGAGACCTTTTATCTTTAGAAGAATTCTCAGATCTTGATACATTTTTCGTATTTACAAACTCAGATATATTTTGTGTGTCGAAAAATTTTGAAAGATTCAGTACAACCGAATTAACTCTCTATTTGTTTTAGTTGAGTCTTTATAAAAAATGGTACCGCGAGGGTCCAAAAAGTACAATTTTTTTTCAAAGTTGGTACAAAATTGAAAACACCATTTAGCATCCCTGGTTTGAATATTGTGGTTTGAATATATTCGGTAAAATCGAATGTATTTTTTTTTGCTTGCTTGTGTCATTAACGACTGCTATTGGCAAATCATTTAATACCTAATTAAAATGAAATTGTATTCCGCCGCATCTATTTACATTATATACCTTGCATTTATTATTGAATTGCAAGTGCTAAAGAAAGAAGGAAAATAAAATAAAAAGAAATGCACATATGAAATATTTAATTATACCCATTGTATGTATAATAAAGTAAAATCAACTGGACTATGTATAAGAAAATATTTCAAGTGAACAACTTAATTATACTTTTATTTGACTTTGACTTTATGCACATTTTAAACTATGAATTATTTACACTACTAAATGCAGGGTTAGACTTATTAAATAAATTAAAAGCAAAAAAAACACAATTAGACCATTTTAATTAGTTAACAATGATGTTTCGATACACTACACTGAAAAAAAATTAATATCCTTTTTTTAAATTTGTTTATTACTTTACACACACAGCCACAAAAAAAGGGACACGATAAAATTTTTAATAAAGTCCAAAAAAATTAATAAAAGAGTTGGTGTCAATTTTTTAAGTTGGAGCTTTTTTCCATTTGATTTTTTTTTTTTTTTTTTAAATTGAGAAATCTAAAATTATGATTTTTCAAAGTGTCCGATTTGGCATGAAATGCCCAAATTATAATTAATGGTGTATATCGATATTTCGTAGTGTTATACATAGAATGGAAAACAAACTTTCTATTACTAATTGAGAGGTATTAAAAATAATAAGCTTTATAAAAAAAAAAAAAACTAATTTAAATTTTTGAAAATCAATAATCATAAAAACCGCAATTGCTAGTTGTAGGTATGTGTTTTTTTCTTTCCTACATAAAATTTTTGTTTAAATAAACTAAATACAAAAATGCTTTATTATATTTAAAGAGATAAATAAAAAAGTATATTTCAAAACACTTAAGCAGATGGAAACATTATTTTTTTTTTTTAATTGAGTAAAGACTTAACGGTAACAGATGAGGCGCTATTGACGTCTGACCGTTGTTCATTAATAAAAGAAAGTGAAATTTTAATTGTAAGAAAACATGATTTCTACTATTCAAGAATAAAAGATTTCTAAAAATTAATTTTAATGTATGACAAAATAAAAAAAAATAAAGAATAAAATGTAAAAAACTAAAAATTCCGTCCCCTTGTAAAAAAGGGACCCCTAGTAAAAATGTTAAACTAATAGATCTTATTTAATCCGAGAAATGATTGTATTAAATAATATCTTATTGTATTCTTTTAGATCAAAAAATATAAAAAATTTATACAATTTGATCCGAGATCAAATCCACCCGACTAAAAAAAAATAAAACGGTGCCATATATCATTTGATCCCAAAAATGGATATTATTAGATCATATCTGATATTGTTAGATATAGTTATATTCCAAAAATGGAACGGCCCGAGTAAAAAAGTTTTGATATATGTAATCATATATTTTTGATATAATTATAAGGCATTCAATTACAGAGTATTCGCTCTTAGGACACTATTAAATAACACAAATAATATTTGAGTTTTTTTTTAAATGTGGGCTTTGTAGGCATGGTCAGATATTGAAAATATTAGCTGTGTTTTGCAATCATTTGGATTAGAATTTACCATACAATATGTGGACTTAAAAAATATTATTATTTTTATGGATTAGCAAACCTTTGAGTCTCCCTGTTGTGAAATGTATTTAAGGGCGCACCACAAATTTCCCCATCTCATCATACAGCGGTAATAGCGACAACAGAGTTATTTTTTTGAACCATTTATTATTTGTATTTTTAAGCATTTTTAAAGCACACTTTGGGGATAATATTAAAAATGTACTTAATAAGTACAAATAATTGAAAAACACAACAATTGTAATTTTTAACCTAGAGGCATGTCACAGACTCAATTCCGTTCGGATTTGAAAAAAGTGGTTTACTCGTAAAACGCAAAACGAATATTATTTTTTTCGGAATGAAATCACTTTTAAAAATCAAAGTGGGATTGAATTGCATAAAAGTGGTTTCATTCCGAAAAAAATATTCGCTCTGCGATTTACGACTAAACCACTTTTTCCAAATCCGAACGGAATTGAGTCTGTGACATGCCCCCTAGTACCAGTTTTGGCTACCGTTACCCTTTTAATATCGTTACCGATTACAAAACCCTTTATTATTCACTACCGTTACCGAAATAAAAAAATTTAAATACCATTACCGATAAAACACCAATACCTTAATTTTAGTTTTACACTCTAAAAATGATGTCATTAACTGTTTGTAATTTATTTAAAAAGTTTTACGTTTTGTCGTTTTTAAAAGAAAAACCATTTGTTCAATGTTCAGTTTTTTAAAATGACTATTTCTGTTCTTTGTTTCAAAAATTACAACATAAAAAAATAAAGACTTTCATTAGCATTCAATTTTAAAAGTAATTTATTTTTGTTCTGTAAGAAAAAATAAGTGATTCTTCTTTAATTTAACTTAATGATTTGTGTACGTTATTTTTTTATACCCTCCACTAGAGATGGGCGCTGGTCACGTGATTTGAGTGATTCACGTGAATCACGCGTGAGTGATTTTCATTTCAATCACGTGAGTGAGTGTGAGTTGAAAAAAAATCTGAGTGAGTGAATAGTGAGTGAGTCCTTTATTTTTTGCGTGAGTTTGCGTGATTAGATTTTTTGATTTGCAAATTTTTTTGAAATTTTTTTTTTGGATTTTTTTTTTCTTTTTGGTAAAAAAATTTTATTGCGTGAGTAGATTTTGCGTGACTCACGCGTGAGCGTGATTGAATCTGGCGTGAGTCACGTGTGAGCGTGAGTAAGTTTTTTATTACTCACGTGAATGTGAGTGAGCGTGAGTAAAAAAAAATTGCGTGAGTGATTAGTGAGTGATTCGATTATTTTTTGCGTGAGCGTGAGTGAGTGTGAGTCAAAATCCACTCACGCGCCCATCTCTACCCTCTAGTATAGTGATAGAGGGTACATTTAAGTTTGTCATTCCGTTTGTAACACCTCGAAATATAAGTCTAGGACCCCATAAAGTATATATATCTGGCAATGTCCGTCCGTCTGTCTGTCTGTCTGTTGAAAACACGCTAACTTTTGAAAGACTTTACGTAGGCTCCTGAAGTTTCGCATATACATATGTTGGGCATTTACCTAGTCAGGTTGGTATTGCAATCCAGAGAAATCGGTTTAGTGGTTCAAAAGTTATGAGCAAAACACTGAATTTCGGCAAGGGTTTTCGTGAATTTACGAGATAAAAAACACGCTAACTTTCGAAAGACAATTCTGAGGATACTGATGCTTAGTAAATATATTTGTCGTTTCCCCAGTCTGGTTCATATTTAATTTCAGCCAAATCGATCTAGTGGTTAAAAAGTTATTAGCAAAACTGTGAATTTCAAATTGGTTTCACCTTAAATGCACGTGTTGAAAAGCCGTTAAACAAGTTTTAAAAAAATTGGTAAGTCACAAAAATATTTTACAAAGTATTCTTGTCACTCAAAAACATTTTTACAAAAAAAAAACACTCAAAAAAAATTTTACATTAAAAAAAAATTTGTATCTTTTTTTTACAAAAATGACTAAACAAAAGTTTTTTACTCAAAATTAAATATTTCTAATTAAATTGATAATTTTTTTACGTAAGAAAAATGTTTTATCACTTAAAAAGGGCATTGTGGAAGGTACATATTTATAGATTCGGCCTATCTGAATTTAACTTTCCTACTTGTTTTTAATTGTTGTCATTTTTTAAAGAGATGTCATTAGTTTTTACCTACTTGTGTTGGTTATTTTTTTGTATACAAAAAATTAAAAGTGTCTAGCCAGAATGTAGTTGATTGCGGGATCGATTCCCCAAAATTTTATTAAAAATTTTTGAAAAAATATTTCAATAGAAAATTGTAAAAAATAACCTACGAAATCATTAATTTTTAATGTTTTCCTAAGTTATTTTTTTGAATTTTGTTGGTAAAAATAACAGAACTATCATTAATTTTTAATGTTTCGTATGTTATTTCTTTCGAACTTGTTGGTAAGAAAATTAAAGTGACGTTATTTTTTAATGTTCAATGTTATTTATTTTAGAAAATTTTATTAACAGTAAAAAAAAATGTTGATGTTTGTTAAAACAAATGAATAATAACTGAAATGGTTTTCAAATGTTTTATCAATTGTTTTAAATGTGTTTTTCACATGTTTTTGCCTACAAAATATTTTGAGTGTACACTAGGGTGGCTCGTTTTCGGTTTTTCTCTCTGATCTAATTCTAATACCCGCCAAAAGTGTCGGTCCCCTAAGGGTAACTCACATGCAAAATATCACTCCGATCAGAGTTTATCTTCTGTCCCCACCTCAAGGTGGATTTTTTGCAAAAACCACAAGTTTTAGGCTCAAATTTATTGGAAATTTACAAAATTAATATAAGTATATTATTTGAATTTGTTAAAATTTACCCTATTTATAGTAGGAAACTGGACTAATTTTTTAGAGTGATAAAAACTAAATTTCTGCATTTTTACTCAAATGCATGTAACTTTTACAATTTTCAACGGATTATAAAGTAAAATCGGTTACAAGGCAGTCAAGTTATTTCAACTTCCCAAGCATCTAACATGTCGCAGAAAACTTGATTAAGAAGTACGAGCCCCATTTTCGAAATTTTTTTAAATTATTTACTGTAATAACATTTTTTATTCTTCAATTGCTAGACTTAGCAATAGGAAAATCGTCCGCGGGGAAAAAGCTTACCCTTTAAGAACTTAACCAGCCTTTGAACAACGCCATGTTTTTTTTTTAATTTTTGTTATACAAATGAAACATTTTTATGTCAGAAAAATTTCAAAGCACAGTGCGTGGAGCCAGGGGATTAGAAAATGTCATTTGAGTACGTGTATATAAAGAATTATTTTAAATAATGATAAAATTGTATAACATAAGTGCAAAAAGCGTAATAAATGATTTTTTAACATTTTTCACGAAATGAATAAAAATTGTTTATAAAAGTAATAAAATAGATTGTTTAAGTAAAAAAAGTACGTATTTAATTGTTTATTTATAAATTTTGTGTCAAAATTGTTTTTAAAAAAATGTTACTTAATAACTTTCTTTGAAAAAAAGACACACCTTTTGTATTTTTAAATAGATGCTGTATTGATGTTAAACCTGGTCATGTAATAATATTTTAAAAACATTTTGCAATATATGGAAAAATACGTATGTATATTAGGGTGGCACAAATAACAATTTTTTTTAATTTCGTCGATCGCCAAGCAAAAAAGTTTTTTTTTGATTTTTTAATCGTTTTATTTGATTAGCTTACACTAGTTCACAAATTATAAAAATAATTTGTGAACTAGTTTTCAAAATAAATTTTAAAAATTTAAAATAGTTATTGAAAAAAATAAATTTCAATTTGTGTTTTTGCTAACTTTATACGAAATATGCAAAAATATTCACTTAAAAATGTATGCATTTTCACCAATATATGCAAAAACAAATCGATGCCGTTAAAATGCAAATTTCTTGATTCGGAAAGATAATTGGTCGATATTGGTTTTAGACTATCAGCAAAAAAACAAGCATTTTCATGGAAATCTGATCCCTAGTAATAATCGTAGTCCCACGTTCTACTGGACAAAAAATTTTTGGAATCAATAGAAGTTTTCTTTAAAAAAATTCAAAAAAATCAAAGAGTACACACATTTTCCAAAACGAGATTTAAATTTTAAAACTTAAAAATCGCATAACAGAACACTTTTACACAGAACAAAAAAATTAATTAAAAAATTCGTAGATTTAATTAAAAAATTAATTTAATCCGGACCAATCACTAAAATGTGCATATAAATTAAAAAAATTGTAAGTCGTTAGTTAAAAATAAATGGATAATTAGTTAATTAAAAACTTTAATTAAAATTAAAATTTAAAAAAAAAAAATATTAAAATTTTAATTATATAAATTAAAAATTTAATTAAAAAAAAAATAGGGAAACAAATTAAAATGTTAATTGTATAAATTAAAAAACAATAAAAATACTTCATTAAAAAAAAATAATTTAAAAAAGCATTTTTTTTAAATAAAAAGGTTTAAAAAAATATTTTTTTAAACTTATTTATGCCGTAAAAACATAGTCAGTGAGAAAATTTTATAAACATAGGCATAAATCTTTCATATACATAAAACTATAAACAAAATGAGAATTCAAAAATCTGTATGAGAAATAAAAAACTTTCAACAAACTGTTTATACTTCTGTATATGTTTTAGTAAGTAAAACAATGCAAGGGAAAAACACATACTCGCACAAAGGGAAAACAAAACAAAACAAGCAGAAAAGTTAAATTCGACTTGGCCGAATCTTTGAATACCCTCTACAATGCCCTTTTTAAGTGATAATAAGTTTTCTAACGTGAAAAGATAACATTTTTGATTAGAAATATTTTATTTTGTGAAAAAAAAAACTTTTTTTTAATAATTTTTGAAAAATAAAAAAAATAATTTACTAAATTTTTTTTGGGTGTAAATTTTTTTTGAGTGTAAAATTTTTTCGATTGTATTTTGTTTTTTTCAGTGTAAAAATATTTTTAAGTGACAAAAATACGTTGTAAAATATTTTTGTGACTTACAAATGTTTTTAAAACATGTTTAAAGGGCGGACAGAAGGACGGACGGACCGACATAGCTAGATCGTCTTAAAATCGATCGAGGTTCATGAATATATATACTTTATAGGGTTCTAGACCAATATTTCGAGGTGTTACAAACGGAATGACAACTTATCACTAGAGTGGAGGGTATAACAAAAATATGTAAAGCTAAAAATTTAGTTAAACAATTAATTATATTAATTAAATATTTAATTAAAAAAACAATTTAAAAGTTAATTAAAAAATGAAAAAGAGTTTATTCTGATTCGAGGCCTTTTCATGTTCCCCATTATGAATTAACATAACAAGTACTTATGATAACTCTACTTTCTTTATTAGGATATTCTCCCATTAAATACTTATAGAGTTTCTTGCTTTCAAGAAATCGTCAATTCATTCCTGAAAATTGCCAAAAATTTTTGAAAGCAAGAAACTCTATAAGTATTTAATGGGAGAATATCCTAATAAAGAAAGTAGAGTTATCATAAGTACTTGTTATGTTAATTCATAATGGGGAACATGAAAAGGCCTCGAATCAGAATAAACTCTTTTTCATTGCACAATTAAAAGGTCGAATAAATAACTAATTTTTATTATTTAATAAAAATTAAAACACACTTGTTAATTAAGAAAGTTAAAAATTTTATTAAACAATTAATTATATTAATTAAAAATTTAATTGATATTAAATTAAAAAACAATCAAAAATTCAATTAAAAAAAGTATACGATGTTATTTTCTGTGTAAGAATTTTTTAGGATTTAAAAAAAAAATGGATCATTTTTGAAAAAGTTATAAGTAAAAGAAATTTGAGTAAAGAAACAAACTACCAATTTTTAGAAATTCGATATCTTTTGAACGGGTTATCAAAAAAATGTGAAAATTTACCACGAAGGAGTTTTCGAAGGGTACTAAAAACTGAAAAAAATTTGGAAAATCTGAAAAAAAATTCTTCAATGTGTCTGATTTGACATGGAATGCTCTTAATATTATTGATCAGTGATCGATTGTAAGATATTCTAGTGATTTCCGTCTGTCTGTTCAAATGGCGATCACGGCCAATATACTGGGTTCAGCGGTTTAAAAGTTATGAACGAAATTGAAAGGACACATCGAAAATGTTGGTAAATTCCACATAACCTTAAAATACAAAATGCTTTATGTCGGCTGTTGGTTGACATTTGCGAACAGAATTCGTTGCCTAATGGTACTTAAACCAGAACAAACATTTTGTATAATAAAAAATCGTGGAATTTGTTTTACATTAAAAAATTTTCCGCGGAATTTTTTTAACATGATAACATTTTTAGGCTGGTGTCTAATTTTAAAAAAGTTGCAGTTTTTCACCACCTGGTGAATAAAATGAACATAAGTATTTTTCAACAAAAAAAAAAAAAATTTCATCAATTTTTTTTTTTTTTTTCATCAAATTTTTTTTTTTTCATAATTTTTTTTTTTCATCAAACTTTTTTTTTCATCAAATTTTTTTTTTCACCAAACTTTTTTTTTTATCAAATTTTTTTTTTTATCAATTTTTTTTTTTCATCAATATTTTTTTCATCAAATTTTTTTTTTATCAAATTTTTTTTTTATAAATTTTTTTTCCATTAATTTTTTTTTTCATCAAAATTTTTTTTTATCATATTTTTTTCATGAATTTTTTTTCATCAAATTTTTTTATTAAATTTTTTATTATCAATTTTTTTCTAACCAAAAAATTTTTTTTCATCATATTTTTTTACATCAAAAAATTTTTCTTTTCATCAAAAAAATTCATCAAATTTTTTTTTCACAAAAAATTTTGGGTTCATTAAATTTTTTTTAACATAACTTTGTTTTTCGTAAAAAAAATATTTTTTTTACCAAAACTACTTTTTCACCAAGTCTAAGCTTTTCGCATAAAAATTTTCCATTTGTTTATCAAATGTACATAAAACAAGTGAGAGTGTTATATTCTTTGGTGTCTTTATACTCTCCAAAATGTAAAAACACCTCTTTGTACTTATTTTTGCACTCACTTACGAAATGTACAGATCTTTTGGTTTTTTATTTGGGTCCTCGACTGATATTTCAATTCGTTTTGCATGGAATAGCAAAGTAATATAACATTATTTTTTCTAAAAAACTTTGCTTTGGCAAGTACACCCAAATCTTCCGCAAAACATTTTTAATGTTTTGGGCAAGAGTACAAAATTCGCAGGCATTTTTTTAATTTTTATTTTGCAAATAATCTTCTGTTTACACTGTTGAGGGTATCAATACATTTGGCAAGATCGAATTTAAATTTTTACTTGTTTATATTATGAACGCATATACTCTTTGAAGTCATTTAGATATTCCCATTTACAGTTTAATTAAATTCCAAAACCTCGCGATTTTCCTATTTTTAAGATCCCAAAAAATTTTAAAATTTGTGTAGTTTGAAGATCTATAACTTTAGGAAAATGTCAGATTTTTATAAGCAAAATTGAAACCCGAGACACCCTAACCTTAAAGTCGTCTCTTTTATATATAATTTAAGTTTTAGGCAAATCGGTTCATAAAAGCTAAAATACTTCCCTTGTTAGTCGACTTGGGAGATGCCGGGCACTTCTGCTAGTTGCTTAATATTAAATTGTTTAGTGTATTGTTAATAAATATTTATATTAAAAATCAATAAAAATCCAACCAAGTAAATTATAGTCGGCAAATATATTAGATTTCTTAAATTATTATTTTCCCTTAAGGTTTTTGTTTGATTAAGTCCAGTTAATAAAAATTGACTTATAATGAATGACTGGTTGTCAACATTTGATAACATATTTAGAACATATAACATGTAGTTAATTTTTAAATTACTTCCAAGTGTTATTCACAATTATAATGCAATAGCGGTAATCGCTCTCAACAGCATATTTGCTAGGGTAGTAATAATGCTATGATTTTAATGCTACAAAGCGTGAGTGCACACAGAAAACAAATTTGCTAATTTCCAACTGAAAATCAATCGTGACAACAAAAATTCAGTTTATGAATTTGTATTAAGGTTGTACAAACTAAATATCGATAGTTACAACTAAATTTTTTTAATACAACTGTATTTTAATTGAAACAACTAAAAATTTCGTGTGCCAGATGGAAATATAGTAGCAGCAACCGAATTTTGAGTTGATAAACTGAAAAATGCAGTTGGAAATTTATTTTTCTCTGTGTGTCTTTTTTTGTTTGTAATATAAGTTTACAAACAGCTGTTTTATTATGCAATTTTTAACGAAAATCGCTTTTCTAGCTATTTTTTATTTGGATCTAGCGTTTTCTGTTTGAAAAATAGTGGGCATCAGTGCTGCGTTCAAAGAAGAAGATAAAAAAGTTTTTCTCTTTTATTTATATTTGTTTTAAAAATTTATTGTTATTTTTTTTATGTTCAAGATATAGACGATTTTTAATTTCTCTTGTGTTTTTCGGCAAAACTTAAAGATGTTAAGAATTGTAACTTTTAAAGGCCACAATATGCTACAGGGTTTAGTCTTCCTTAAGTCTTGCATATTTTAAATCCATGTATTTTGTTGTTGTGGTCTTGCATACTCTAGCACTTATACTAGATATGCTAGCTATGCTAGGTTCTGCAGGGAAAGTCTGCTGCAAAGAATGAATACCGCTAATGATACAATATCTATATAATTAAGGTAAATGCTGAAAGGTGATTTATGGAATATGAATATGATTGGAATAGTTCTTTGACACCTTTTGTACAATGAAAAACATTTTTTTAAAATAATTTTATGATTTGTTACACTAAATGCGAAACGAATAGAAATATCGGTCGAGAATCCCATTAAAATTATATATTACACAGCCCCACAAAAATATTAAAAACGATCTGACCCAGAAACTAGATCCACTAATCCTTATGTATTTTGACTTCCGGAATCCGATTCTGACATCAAAATTGAATTCTATCGTTATTTGACGTTCCATGCAAAACGAATTAAAATATCGGTCAAGGACCCCATTCAGTTTATATACTATTGATCCTTTTCTAAAAAACTCTAGCTATATATGAGGCATTCCACACCAAATTCCACGCTACAGAAAAACATGTGTCCCGTAAATAGATTGTTTGGATAGCCCTATATGGAACTAAGAAAATTGCGTTTTTTGTTTTTCAAATTTCAAAAACTGGGCTTAGGAGGCGTGGTCAAATATTGGAAAAATGGTAAAATTTGTGGCGAGTTGTCTTGATTAAATATTTATCACATTAAAACGGAATGCACCTCAATCTCAAAAATTTACATTCTTACATAGTTTTGTATAGGCTATCGATTCAAATTTTTTTTTTGGAAAATTTTCAGAACACGTTCTGAAAATTTTTTAATCAAAAATCCGGACACTTTTTTTTTTAATTTTATTTTTTAAGTTAAGATGTTTATCCATCCACACAAAAAAATCAAAAACTCGTTTTTCGTTTTTTTTCGAGAAAATCGCATTTGAATTTTAAATTTGATAACAATTTTGTAATTTGCTTGTATTTTCTTGTTTTAACGTTGCGAATGAGTATTATAAATTGCATAAATATTACTCATACGCTCTGTTGAAACAAGAAAATACAAGCAAATTACAAAATTGTTATGAAATTTAAAATTCAAATGCGATTTTCTCGAAAAAAAACGAAGAACGTGTTTCTGAATTTTTTTGTGCGGATGGACAAACATCTAAACTTAAAAAAAAAAATTAAAAAAAAGTGGCCGGATTTTTGATAAATTGACTTTTTTAAAATATGCAAAATTTCAGAACGGGTTCTGAAAATTTTCCAAAAAAAAAAAAAAAATTAATCGATAGCTTATACAAAACTATATAAGAATGTACATTTTTGAGATTGTGGTGCATTCCGTTTTAATGTGATAAATATTTAATCAAAAACGCAATTTTCTAAGTTCCATATAGGGCTACCCATACCACCTATTCAGAAGTTTCCGGTACACAAGTTTTTTTTCGCTGGACATTTGGTGTGGAATGCCTCATATGTACATCCGTCCATCTGTCTCTGGAAAGCAAGATGCACTCTAAACCAAAAGAGCTGTAAATTTGGTAAATGAGTGCACTACTTAATTAAAAAAAGTGTTTTTTTACATTTTGGAAAATATAATTGATTCGGCACAGAGGAATTTAACGCTCTCACTAGTGTTTTGTACATTTGTTAAACAAATGGAACATTTTTATGTCAGAATTTTACACTTAGTGAAAAAGTAGTTTTGGTGTCAAAAAATAAGAAACAAGTTAAAAGAAAAATTTTTTGATGAAAACAACATTTTACTTAATAAAAAAAAGTTTTAATAAAAATAAAAATTTTGGTAAAAAAAAATTTTTTTTGATGAAAAAAAAATTTTTTATGAAGAAAAAAAAATTGAGGAAAATTTTTAATAAAAAGAAATTTGATAAAACAAAATTGTACAAGAAAAAAAAATGAGGAAAAAATCATATGACTTTAAAAATGTTTTTGAACTTTGACTTAAAATTTTTCGAAAAAGTGATAGAAAATTTTGGAGACCAGATTTGTGATCACTAGAATAATTGCAATTGACTGTGTAAGGCCGCGTACCAGTAATATCAAGTTCTATTCAAAATGTTCAGTAGTGTAATCATTATCACTTTTGGTATAGATACATTTTCAAAGTCGAAAAATGTTTTCCAAAGAAAAGCTTTCAGGCTTTCAAACAAATATCGGAAATTTATTTGATTCCGAGAATTTTGTCTAACATAAAGATTAGTTTTTCTATCTTGTCTTTCATCTTCTCTTTTTTCGTTCTTCTCTTTTTTATGCCCTCCACTTACCATTAGTGGTAAAGGGTATATATAACTTTGTCATTCCGTTTGAAACTCATCGAAATATCGGTCTAGGACCACATAAAGTCATTCTAGCGATGTCCGTCTGTGGAAATGGTGATCACGGCCAAAGTATTAAACAGATATGACTTACACTTAGCATATTTTCTTGTTGTTGTCCTAAGCAGTTTGGTATTGCATTTCAACAAAATCGGTCCAACGCACATTGTGTTCAAATGGTACCAAAGTGGCGATTAATTGAAATTTATAAATGAAGTTTTTGTTATAAATTTTGGTATGGGGTAAAAGTAGATAAAATTCTGCAACACTAGTTATCAAAATCAATAAACTAAGTTTTTACTTTTTTTTCGGTGAGCTGTCAAAGTTAGCAAATTATTGCAGTCTTTGAAAAAAGTAAAAAAAATCTAATTTTTGACAATTTAAGCGATTATTAGTAGTATTAAATCTTTTAAAAGAAAATCTTTTATAATGGAACCTTAAACACCAGGTATTAAACTAAAATGCAAATTTTTTTTTGTTTATAAAAATTGGGTCTTAACATTTTTAATAATTTTTTTAAAAAGGACCCGAAATTAGGATATTTTCCACATTTAATGGGCCACACATATTAAGTTAGTACCCAGCAAAAATTGGCATTACTAGTAATGGGTTTTGTAATCCGAAACAGATGTTAATCAGTAGTTACTTATTGAATGAAACACTAATTATTTTAACAAGGGCGTGAGACAAAAATAACTAGTGAAGAGTATGGAGATAAATAAGTAGTTACTGCCTCGGATTACAAATAAGGAGTAAAAACCCATTACCAATAAGAAGTAAAATAATTAGTTAATTAAAACATTTAAAATTTAACTTGTTTTTACTAAAACTTAAAAATTTCGTAATTTTTATTAAGTTTTTAATTACTTTTTAAGTTAATTGATGTGTAAAGGTTAAAAACTGCAAGTGCAAGGATATATTATTACTTAGAAGTGCTTTTATAATATATTACTGAAAAGTAGTTACTTTTGGGCTTAAAATAATGTTAATGGTAATGGGTACTCATAATAAATAATGTACTTGATAATGATTACTTTTCACAACCCATTACCATGTTTTTGCTGGGTAATAGTTGGATTTAGTTTTGTGGATTTTAAAAAAGTATAGGATATCAGCTTTCATTTAAAAGAAAAAAAAGTACAGACAATGCCCGGCCCTTTTTTTATTACCGTTTTTGTGTAAAAAGTCAGGGTAGCATTTATTAAACAAGACCATTATATGTGTGTTTATACTAGGGTATTCAATTAATCGAGGTTCTGCTTTAATCGGTTAATCGAGCAAATAATTAATCGGGGTTGAGATTTAATCGGTTAATAATCGGTTAAATTTGAATTATTCGGTTAACCGAATAATATAATTTAAAATTTAAAGTGAATATAAAACCACGAATTGTATATACTTTTAAGAATTTTATTAAAAAGAAATCTATATCCGATATGGCAAAGCTTTAAGCACCTGTTATCCTAAATAAATAATTTTTGTATGGCACCATGAAAAATTATCCCAATCCAAAAAAATTATCCAAAACCCAATTCAATGTGAAAAAATGTCAAAAAAATAAATCAATTTTTATAAAAAGCAAAAATTGAGCCAAATTGCTGCCGGGCTTAGATGCACCCCTAAAAGAGTTTCGAATTCGGTACTAAAAATATCAACAAACAAATTGTTTGGTTTCCAAATTTGTTTTCTTTTATTTGTCAGGGCCGAAATTCCAATAATTTCATCGGTGGATATCTCCGTAATAAAAAAAGATATCTAAGGGATTCCAAAAATATTTTGAAGAAAAATAGTAGAATGTGGTGAACTATTTACACCGTCCGACAAAAATGAAAAAAGTCGTTAAACATGAACTGGGTAATATATGTTTGAAACTAGAGACTTTTAAACTTCATTTACAGTTTTTATTTCGTGATCCTGTTTCCTTTTAAAACGACTTCAAGGTTTAACAGGATTAAATTTTATAAAATATTAGGGGAGATCCTCCTCTTTCATTTGCTTTGGGAAACAGGATCACGAAATGAAAAACTGTAAATGCAGTTTTACTTCATTTGATTATTACTTTCAGACATACAATATCATCCGGTTCATGTTTAATATTGGCTGTCGGACGGTGTTATACATTATAAAATAATTCGCGGTTTTATAGGGTCCCGAACATTGCGAAAATCTGAGTTTATGCAGTATTGTGAATCGAAAATCTAAATATCTCAAGATGAGATGGATCAGTTCTAAGGTCATATTCGGATTAGGCGCTTGAAAAACTATTATAAAAAAATATGTGTTCTGTTAGCAATGTATAAAAAATTGGCTAGGGTTACAAAGTTTGTAAACCGAAATATTTTTTTAGGACTTCGATAAAAAAATATTTTCTTGAAGAAGTTTTTACATGTTGCTACAAGAGAGTTTGATAATTTTGTTTAGACCTAAACTTCTTTCAGTAGAGAACAAAATAAAGAAAAAAAAAAATAGGTAAAATACTAAAAAAATAAATTTCGGTTAATCGGTTAACCGACACAAATTAATCGGTTTATTTGTTATTTGAAAATTGACAATTTTAAATTATTCGAACAGTTAATCGACCAAAATTAATCGGTTAACCGATTAACGGTTAATCGATTGAATACCCTAGTTTATACCCTTCAACTACAGTATGGGCTCACACTCACTTTGTCATTCCGTATGTAACGCATCGAAATATGGGTCTAGGACCCCATAAAGTGTATATTATTGATCACTGATCGATTCTAAGACATTCTGTGACTAACAGTGTGCCCGTCCGTTCGTCTGTTGTTGAGCACACCATAAAGTACACAAAACAAGAGCTAGAATCCTGAAGTTTGTCACAAATATGTATAATGGTCATAGGCTTGTTAAGTTCTTGAACGAGCAAAATCGGACCAGGGGGGAAAAAGTTCCCCTTGAAGAACTAAAACTACCCCAGAAAAATATTTTTTTACAAGTTTTATTTGTATATTTGTTCAATAAATGAAACATTTTAATGCCATATGAAGTTCATCGGCCTGAATTTGAACCAAGCGGGATCAGGAAAGCGAATGTTTTCGGTCTGCCCCTTTTTGGGGGCGTGTATAGAAAAAATAATTTAAATAATGATAAATTTTTATTAATTAAGTGCAAAAACTGACATCTGTTTTTTTGGCAACGTTTATCGTGAGGGGAAGGTGTCCCCCTAGTCTCCCAGTAACCAACCCCCCCCCCCCCTCCTACGCAAAAAACTTCCCCTCCATTTGTTTTTTGTAGCTTTATGACATGTTCAAGAGTTTCGTGTTTTTTTCCAAAAACAAAAAAAAAAACGACTAAAAGATTAAAAAAAAAATATTTTGTTAATTTTTTTTTCTCAAATGCTGTGTTTTTATGTATTTTGGATAATTCGTTAATAAAAAACTATAATATTCCCATAAATCAATTTTTTTGGATAAATTTGTACATTTATGAGATTTTGTGAAAAACAAAAATTGGATTTTAAATAAATTTTATAATAATATAAATACATATTATGCGTTCTTTCTTTGATGACTTTGATAGCACATTATGTGCACTTTAATTTCCATTTTTTTTATTAATGTATCGCTTTTCATTCCAAAGTTACTGCAAAAATTGTGAACTATAACCCTTTTTTCCGAAAAACAAAAAAACGCCTAACAGGTTAAAAAAAAAAAAAAAAATTCCCAATTTTTTTTTTCAAAATGTGTATTTTTACGTGTTTATATTAGTTCATTAATAAAAAAATATAATATTCTAAAACTACTGCTTATCTGAATTAATCGCCATTTTGGGTACCATCGAACCACTGTGCAGCGGTTCAAAAGTTATGAAAGAAAATGAAAGGACACCTCAAAAATGTTTGTACATTCAACATAATTTAAAAATACAAATTGTTTTAATTCTGCAGCTGGTTGACACATGTGAGCAGAATTAATCTCCAAATAGCATGTAAACAACTGCAAACATATTAAAAAAAAAAAAACAATTTTCGCGGATTTTTTTTTTTCACCAAAAATTTTTTTTCGCGGATTTTATTTTTAAAATTGGAGCCACCACATTAATGGTTTGTCGGATTGCTGTGAAACTTCTAAACTTATGGGGCATAATCTTAGCTTACCCCTTTAAAAAAAAATCTCTGTGTATGTTGTAGTCGTCGCCTAAACATTTAATCATGATAATGTTTTATTTTTATACCCTACACCACACTGTGGTACAGGGTATAATGAGTTTGTGCTGATGTTTGTAACTACCCGAAATATTGGTCCTAGACCCACCTTTAAGTATACCGATCGACTCAGAATCACTTTTTGAGTCGATTTAGCGATGTCCGTCCGTCCGTCCGTCCGTCCGTCCGTCCGTCCGTCTGTCTGTCCATGTAAACGGTGTAAACACGATACAGGTCGCAATTTTGAATCAATTGACTTGAAATTTGAAACTTAAGCCTCTCTTGGCCCAAGGACGAAGCCTATTGAAATTGGAAAAAATCGGTCCATATTTAGACCTAGCCCCCATACAAAGGTCCTCTTTAGTTTTGGCTCAAATGACTCTAATAACCGTATTATAATAGGTATCTTTTTGAAATTTGGAAGGTAAACATGTTTTGTCTTCACAAATCACCATTCCGAATTTCAAAGAAATCGGACCAGTTCTTCTTGTAGCCCCCATACAAACCACCTTCCCGATTTTCACATAAATGTCTCAAATTTCATGAAAATAGAAAATATTTAATTAAAATTTTGTTTGTGTATGTTAAACGAGTACTTAAATAACCTTATCAAACCTTGTAATCATCGGACCAGTTTTGGACTCAGGCCCCTTGTGAAAATTTCGCCCGATATTCAGTTTAAGCGGTTTATTGTTAACAAATAGAAGCCTATTTTACTCAAATTTGATTTGTGAGTGTTTTTTACACTTATTAAAGATTTTAAAACATATAGATCTAATCGGTCCATGGGAATCATTTTCCAGGAAACTCTGGTGTAGGGTATTATATGGTCGGTCTTGACCGACTATAATTTTTTTACTTGTTTTTTATTATACCCTACACCACACTGTGGTACAGGGTATAATGAGTTTGTGCTTATGTTTGTAACTACCCGAAATATTGGTCCTAGACCCACTTTTAAGTATACCGATCGACTTAGAATCACTTTTTGAGTCGATTTAGCGATGTCCGTCCGTCCGTCCGTCCGTCTGTCTGTCCATGTAAACGGTGTAAACACGATACAGGTCGCAATTCTCGATCAATTGACTTGAAATTTAAAACTTAAGCCTCTTTTGGCCCAAGGACGAAGCCTATTGAAATTGGAAAAAATCGGTCCATATTTAGACCTAGTCCCCATACAAAGGTCTTTTTAGTTTTGGCTGAAATGGCTCTAATAGTCGCATTTTAATAGGTATCTTTTCAAAATTTGGCAGGAATTAATGTTTTATACACACAAATCACCATTCCGAATTTTAAAGAAATCGAACCAGTTCTTCTAGTAGCCCCCATACAAACCACCTTCCCGATTTTCACATAAATCTCTCAACTTTCATGAAAATAGAAAATATTTAATTAAAATTCCGTTTGTGTATGTTAAACGCGTACTTTAATAACCTTATCAAATCTAATTATCATCGGACCATTTTGGACTTAGGTCCCATGTGAAAATTTCGCCCGATATTCAGTTGAAGCGATTTATTGTCAACAAAAAGAAGCCTATTCCACTCAAATTTGATTAGTGATTGCTTTTTACACTTATTAAAGATTTGACAAAATATAGATCTAATCAGTCCATGTTTGAACTTGGGACCCATGGTCCGGGAAACTCTGGTGTAGGGTATTATATGGTCGGTCTTGACCGACTATAATTTTCTTACTTGTTTTTTTTTTAATATAAAGTTTCCTTTCTAAAGCATAGTTTTTTGTCACATGAAAAAATCTGTCAAACGACACATTCATTTGTTTTTTTTTATTTGCAACGCGAGTTATTTCAAAGAATTTGTTAAAAATGTTTTTAACATATTTCTTATACACAGAAAAAAATATTAGAAAAAAACACGTTTAGAAATCACTAGTTTTATCAGTAAATCAGTAAATTGTTAATTGACGCAATTAAATATTTACTCAAACATTTTTATGAAAATTTAACAATATTTAATTTTTAAATATTTTTTAATTCTATTAGTTTTTAAAAACTCTTATTTAGTTAATAGTTTTTTTTATAGGTTTATAAAAGCTTGTAAGCATCTTTATTTGTTGTCTTTTTTTTAATTAAAAAAAATAATAATTTGTTAATTGACGAAATTTTAAATTAGGCAATTTTTATGAAAATTTAAGAAAATAATTTTACAAAAGTTTAATTGTTATTAATTTTTTTTTTTGGTTCTCTTATTTTTTTTTAAATTCTCATTTATTTTGTAGTTTTTTGTGCTTATATGTTTATGAAAGATTAAAATCATCTCTATGAGATTTCTCTATGTCTTTAAAAGATGTTTTTTTTTATAAAAAAAATATGAAACTTTAAAAAAAAAAAAGAAATTTGTAAATTTTTTGAAAATTTTTACTTGTTTATTAAAAAAATATTGCAATACGAATAATTTTGAGAAAGAGTTTTATTTGTGTCAATTAAAAATTTACTATCATTAATTTGTTTACTAGCGCAAAATAAAGTATTTTTTTTTGCTCAATACTATTACAAATTTATTTTTTCTGTGTACTAGACAATTTATTATACAAGTGTTGTTATGATAGTTTTTTTTGAAATGTCAAAAGTTTTTGAATTATAAATTTATTACTGCGATTTGATAAAAACTAGGCTGAAAGCAAAAATATTTAGAAAAATAACTTTATATTCATTTTAATATCCTCCAACCACTGACAATGAGCTGTTTTAAAATAACTAAAACATTTTTGTGGAATAAGCAAATTTTCTTTTGAAATAAACTACAACGAAAACAACCCTTGCGAAAAAAATGTAAGATAAAACTAGGGAGAGCGTTAAATTCGGCTGTGCCGAATCTTTTATATCCTTCAAAATGTTAAAAAACAAAAAAAAAAATTGTCAGGTTCGTTTATTTTCCCTCGCGATATAAGTTGGCAAATGGATTTATTAACATGTTTGTCTATCCACACAAAAAGTTCAGACATGTGTTTGTTGTTTTTTTTTTCGAGAAAATCGCATTTGAATGTTGAACTTTATAATAATTTAGTAATTTGCTTGAATTTTTTTTGTTTCGACATAGCGTATGAGTAACATTTATGCAAATATTTAATTCGCCATGTTAAAACAAGAAAATACAAGCAAATTAAAAAATTGTTATGAAATTTAATATTCAAATGCGATTTTCTCGAAAAACCGAAAAACACATATCTGAATTTTTTGTGTGGATAGACAAACATCTAAACTTTTTAAATTGTTTTTTTTTTTGTTTAGTGGCCGGACTTTTGATAAATTGACTTTTATAAAAAATGGGAAATTTCAGAACGGGTTCTGAAAATTTTCCAAAAAAAATTTTAATCGATAGCTCACACAAAACTATACAAGAATGTAAATTTTTGAAATTGTGGTGCATTCCGTTTTAATTTTATAAATATTTAGACAAGGTAACTCGACACAAATTTGACCATTTTTCCAATATTTTTTTTTTTTTTTTTTTCTCATTAATTTTTTATTGAATCTTCACTAAAACTATGTGAACTAACAATAAGTTTTCAAATCTTAAAACTAATATAAATAGCTTAATATTAAGTCCGGCCAGTGCCAGACAAAATTTCACTTGCTCATAAATTATCCAATGTTTTCAAAGGCATCATCCTTCATTTTATAGTACCAGGTCAGTAGTGGCCCTCCTTCTTAGGCGTTGGTGACCACTATTATTTAAAAGATTACGCGCTAAATTGTTTGGATGTGATTCTAGTCTCCGTAGGTAGTTCTGGATTTTCCAATATTTAACCACGCCTTTTAAGCCCAGTTTATGAAAAATTGAAAAACCAAAAACGCAGTTTTCTTAAGGTGGAAGTACATAGGACTGCGTTGCGTCCGATCCGTTCTCACCTCTTCGTGCTTACTGTGCGTTCAAAATTTCAAGATACATAGTAAGTGCGTTGAATGCGTTAAATTGGCACAAATATTTAGTTATTTTTTGCTTTTTTTCACTATGTTTTTTTAATTATTTGTATTTAAATATATTTTGTTTATTTCCAAAAATTTTTGTGGAAATTTGTTGAAAAAATGTTGTTTATTTTAAAATAAAAACAATACAAAAGAAAATTGTCAAAAAATGTTCAAGACGCAAAGAGTGGTGAATATTTTTAAAATTTTTTGACTTCTATGCGTTTTGAACTTTTGTATTGTAACTTGCTTCATTCATTTATTCAGTTTTAACTTTTTGACAACCGGACGCAAAGCAAGTTCGTTCCTATGTACTTCCACCTTTAGTTACATATAGGACTATTCATACAACCTACCAGGGGCGTATCCAGGATTTTATTTCGGTGGGGGCCCAACATTATTTTTAATTTTTTTTTTTTACAAAAAATTTACATAATAGCACATGTTTTAGAATTTTTCCCGATCTTTTCCTTGAACTGAATGTAACACAATGAGAATCTTCATTTTTGTGTAAGTTTACCACCGTTTGGGGGGAAATTAAGATTTTTTTTATATTTTAGAATTTTTTGAGAGACTTATGCATTTTTTTAAAGTGCGAATTTTATTAGATGCTGAAACATTTTTACAAAGAAGATTATCTGAAATTTTTTCAAAGAAAAGTCTAAGATTCTATCACAATTTGCAGTTAAGACAGATTTTGTAATAGAAAAAGTCAAAGATTCTAAATCATATTTCCAATGGAAAACGTTTCTCGAAAAATTCAGTTTAGAAATTGATTCTATAAACATATTCATAAAATACTTTTCCAAAAGAAAAGACTCCGATTGTAAGACATTTTCCCATAATCTGAGATATTTCTAGTTTAGCACATTTTCTCAGATTCTACAACATTTCACACAAAAAATTTTAGATTCTGAGAAAATCTTCACTTTTTCTATAAATAAAATGATTCAGATTCTGAGAACTTTTTAAAAAGAAAACAGTATAAAAAGTCTTAGATTCTAAAACATTTTTCCTATAGAAAAGGTCTAAGATTCTTAGACATTTTTCCTATAGAAAAAGTCTCAGATTCTTATAGAAAAAGTCTCCGATTCTTCGACACGTTTCTTACAGAAAAAGTCTCAGATTATTCGACATTTTTCCTATAGAAAATGTCTCCGGTTCTCAGACATTTTTTCTATAGAAAAAGTTTCTAATTCTGAGACATTTTTCCTATAAAAAGTCTCAGATTCTTATAGAAAAAGTCTCAGATTCTTCGACATGTTTCTTACAGAAAAAGTCTCAGATTATTCGACATTTTTCCTATAGAAAATGTCTCAGGTTCTCAGACATTTTTTCTACAGAAAATTTCTTAGATTCTGACACATTTTTCCTATTGAAAAAGTCTAAGATGCTTAATCACTTTTCCTGTAGAACAAGTCTCAGATTCTGAAACATTTTGACTATAGGAAAGTGCCAGATTCTGAAACATTTTTCATATAGAAAAAGCCTCAGATTCTGAGAAAATTTTCCTAACGAAAAAGTCTCAGATTTGAAATATATTTCAAATAGCAAATACTCAAATTTTGAGACATTATTCTAATAGAAAAATATATTTTTAAAATAGAAAGTTTCAGATTTTGAGCATTTTTCTATACAAAATGTCTCACCTTGTGTCTCTGAGACATTTTTCCTTTATTTGATTTTGAGATAATTTTCCTTAAGAAAAATTCGTTGATTCTGAAAGATTTTTCGTAAAAAAAGTCTAAAATTCTGAGACATTTTCCTGATTGTAAGAAAAATTCTCAAATTCAGAGACATTTTTCCTATAGAAAGTTCTCAGCTTTTAAAACATTTTTCATATAGAAAAACCTCAGATTTTAAGATTTTTTTTATAGAAAAAATCTCAGATTTTGAGACATTTTTCAGATTCAGAGACATTTTTCCTATAGAAAGTTCCCAGATTCTAAAACATTTCTCATATAGAAAAGCCTCAGATTCTGAAACTTTTTTCATTTAGAAAAGCCTCAGATTCTGAAAATTTCTAATAGAAAAAGTACCAGATTCTGAGACATTTTTCCTATAGAAAAGGTCTTATATTCTGCGAAAAAGGCTAATATTTTAAGGCATTATTTATAGAAAAAGTCTTAGTTAGATTCTCAGACATTTTTTTAAAAAAGTTTTAGATTCTGACAACATTTTTATTTAAGAAATAGTCTCGTTTTGAGACATTTTTCTAAATGACAAAGTCGCGTTTTAAGATTTGACTACATTTTACTTACAATTAGGTCCATTTTTTGTTTACATAAAACTTTAGGTTCTAAGTTATTTTTTCATTAGAATCCTAAGTTGAAAAGTTTCAAATTCTAAAAATTTTTTTTCAGATTTTGAGATTTTTTAACAGAAAAATTTTCAGTTTCAAAACATTTCTCTTCAAAAAATTTTAGATTCTTAAATGTTTTTAGATTTTTTTATGAAGTTTTTTAACATTGTACTTTTTATTTGATACCAAATCCTGAAATTTGTGAAATCATTTCCGGGGGGGCCCGGGCCCCCGGGCCCCCCCCCCCCCCTGTATACGCCACTGCAACCTACACAGAAAAAGATAAAAAAAATTAATTAAAAAATTCGTAGATTTAATTAAAAATTTAAATTTTAATTAAAATTAAATATCCCGACTAAAAAAAAAGTAATACAGCGCCATATACTATTTTATCCCAAAAATGGAGGATCCAAAAATATATGGTTATATCTTATTAGATCAATTTTGATATAATTAGATATAATAAACTCAAAAATGGAACGGTAAATATTATCTGATTTGATATTATAAAAACTTCGATCTAATAAGATATAATAATATATAATTAAATGTAGGGATGAGATTTCCATGCAAATGCATGTTTTTTGTCGATAGCCTAAAAACGATATCAACCAATTATCTTTCCGAATCAAGAAATTTGCGTTAAAATGGCATCGATTTGGTTTTGCATATTTTCGCATATTTTGGTGAAATTGCATATTTTTGCATATTTTGGTTTTAAATGCATATTTTGTGCATATTTCCAACTTTTTAGTGCATATTTTTGCATATTTGGGCATAAATTAGCAAAAACCCAAATTGAAATTTATTTGTATCAAAAACTATTTTAAATTTTCAAAATTTATTTTGGAAATAAGAAAAGTTATTATTTTTTTAAAAATTTGTTTTTTATAGATTGTGTTAATTGCTTAAAAAACTTGCTTATATAAAGTTTTAAATGTTACTATTTAAGCCCGGCGTTACTTTTTGCTTTTTAAGAAGTTTTTCCTATGAACACAAGATTTTTATTGCAGACATTTTATTTTTTAGTGTAATTTTTTAGGTTTTTTAGTGCATATTTTGAATTTTTTAGCGCATATTTTAAGCGTATATCTTCGATTTTTTAGTTCATGAAAATCTCATCACTAATTATATGATATTAGATCTAATATGATCTTCAATATAAAATTGGATAAAATTTGCCGTTCCATTTTTGGGATCAAATTATATCTAATAATATCAAATTTGATCTAACAAGATATAATCATATATATTTAGATCATAAATTTTTGGGATCAAATGATAGATCAATTTATGTATAATTATATTAAAAATTATATGATTATATCAAAACTTTTTTACTCGGGATACGATATTATTTTCTGTGTATTCAGAAATTCACGGGGCACATGTTTTTCTGTAGCGGGACATTTGGTGTGGAATGTCTCATATATTATTGATCCATGATCGATTCAAAGACATTCTAGAGATTTCCTTTTGTTCGCCTGTCCGTCCGTCTGTCAAACTGTAGTTAGCACGAAACAGTCCAAAATAAAAGGCTCTTCAAGTTTCTTCTTATGGGCCTACGCAAGCTAATTTCGGAAAGAGTAAAATCGTCTCAGGGGTGGAATTTTCCCCCTTGAACAACTAAACTAACCTGTGAAAATCGCCATTTTTTTTTTTTTGATTTTGTTTTGTATTAAAAAAACAAGTAAGAGTGTTTAATTCGGCTGTGCCGAATCTTTTATACCCTCCAACATGCAAAAAAATAAAAAAAAATAAAAAAAATGCAGGGGCGTTTTTTTTGGGAGAGGGTCTTGGTTATTGGAGGGGGGGCAAATTTCCTCTCGAATATGTGTTTAAAAATTCATTCTTATGCTTTTTGCACTAAAGAAGTGCAAGTTTATCATAATTTAATTTTTTTATTCTACGCCCATAAAATGAGGGGGGGGGGGGGCGGACCGAAAAAACGACATTTTCTAATTCTCAGGGTCCAAATGCAGGACTTTGAACTTCTTGTAGAATAAAAATGTTGCATTTGTTAAACAAAAAGACAACAAAGACACAAAATTTAAAAAAAAAAAATATTTTATTTTTTGCTTAAATTTTACCTTATGATTTTTGGAATTTTAAAATAATAATGATTAAGAAAATGATAAGCAAGGAGAGGACTTTCATGCAAATGCATGTTTTTCCCCTTTGGCCATAGAACAGCATAAAAAAAATATCTTTGCGAATCAAAGAATTTGCTTTAAAATGGCATCGATTCGTTAGTGCATATTTTTGCATATTTTACTTAAAATGCATATTTTTGCATATTTTGCAATTATTTTGCCAATAATGCATATTTTTAGGTCATATTTTCACAAAATTTGAGTTTTTTTAGTATTTCTAGTCATTTTTTAAATTTTTTTATGATATTTTTTTTTGTATTAAGTTTAAAAATCATAAATTTTTTAAAATCATTTTTATTTTTTTAATAACATTTTATACACACTGTATATATGTCCATCGATGCTTAAAATGCCAGACTGTATTCAAATGTTATGTTTTTTTAAATAAAATTAAAAAAACAAGTGGATATTTATTATTTTAAGTGCATATTTTAAGATTTTAGTGCATATATCAAGACTTTTTAGTGCATATTTTAGGCGCCTAAAACATAGTTTTTTAGTGCATGAAGGTCCTGTCCCTGATGATAAGCTTTAATCTAAAACAAATTTCATTGAAATTGGTACATTACACTGTACAACACAAAAAAAAATTACAAGGTCAGACCAAAAAATTTTGATAGAAGAGACAAAAAGAAAATACACGTGTATCGGCGTTTTGAAAGTTTACATCTGGGTTTCATTTTAGGGGGAGGTGAAGTTTCCACCAAATGCAAATGTTGTATTGTAAATCGTCATTGAATATCGAGTGAAGCTTACGTTTAAAGTATATGGTGTGTTCAGCAAATTTATGTAAAATGTTATGGAGAACATTTTTGTGGAATATGTTAACCCTCTAACTCCTCAAGATAAGGGTCTTTTTTGTCCTTCTTTTCAAAAAGAGCAAAAAACACCATTAAAACAGGGATTTGAGGGGTTTGAATGTTCCGCAAAAATATCCGCCATGAAATTTTACTATAAGTCCCTGAATACACCAAAACGGAAAACTTAACAAGAAAGTCAGAAATAAGACACCACAAAAGAGAGCTTAGGGTTAATTTCGCATTTATTAAGAAAATCGAGTTAAGCTTACGTTTAAAGTATATGGTGTGTAAAACAATTTTATGTAAAATGTTACGGAGAACATTTTTGTAGAATATGTTAACCCTCTAGCTCCTCAAGGTAAGGGTCTTTTTTGTCCTTCTTTTGAAAAAGAGCAAAAAAACCATTAAAACAGCTATTTAAGGGGTTAAAATGGTCCTCAAAAATATTTGCCGTGAAAGGGACTTACAGTAAAATTTCACGGCGAATATTTTTGCGGAACATTTTAACCCCTTAAATCCCTGTTTTAGTGGCGTTCTTTGCTCTTTTTTAAAAGAAGGACAAAAAAGACCCTTATCTTGAGGAGTTAGAGGGTTAACATATTCTACAAAAATGTTCTCCGTCATATTTTACATAAATTTGCTGAACACACCATATACTTTAAACGTAAGCTTTACCCGATTTTCTTAATAAATGCGAAATTAACCCTAAGCTCTCTTTTGTTGTGTTTTATATCTGACTTTCTTGTTGAGTTTTCCGTTTTGGTGTGTTCAGGGACTTATAGTAAAATTTCACGGCGGATATTTTTGCGGAACATTAAAACCCCTTAAATCCCTGTTTTAATGGTGTTTTTTGCTCTTTTTGAAAAGAAGGACAAAAAAGACCCTTATCTTGAGGAGTTAGAGGGTTAACATATTCTACAAAAATGTTCTCCGTAACATTTTACATAAATTTGCTGAACACACCATATACTTTAAACGTAAGCTATACTCGATTTTCTTAATAAATGCGAAATTAACCCTAAGATCTCTTCTGTTGTGTCTTATTTCTGACCTTCTGGTTGAGTTTTCCGTTTTGGCGTATTCAAGGACTTATAGTAAAATTTTACGGCGAATATTTTTTCGGAACATTTAAACCCCTTAAATCCCTGTTTTAATGGTGTTTTTTGCTCTTTTTGAAAAGAAGGACAAAAAAGACCCTTATCGTGAGGAGCTAGAGGGTTAATGTATTCCACAAAAATGTTCTCCGTAACATTTTATATAAATTTGCTGAACACACCATATACTTTAAACGTAAGCTTCACTCGATATTCAATGACGATTGACAATACAACATCTGCATTTGGGGGAAACTTTACCTCCCCCTAAAATGAAACCCAGATGTAAACTTTCAAAACGCCGATACACGTGTATTTTTTTTTTGTCTCTTCTATCAAAATTTTTTGGTCTGACCTTGTAATTTTAGAAAAAATTTGATTTTGTTGTGCAGTGTTATTTAAAATAATATTGGTACTTAAAAGTGAACATTTTTAAGTTTTCATATGTGTATAAAAACCAAAATAATAATAAATTAACAAATTCTATTAATGTCGTTTATAACGGATTCAAATACCTTTAATTTTGTCCATACAGCTTATTCGTCCCCAATCTATTAAATTTTTTAGAGCAAAAATTCTAAAAAAATTAATATTTTCTGAACTTTAAAAAATTATTCAAATAAATCAAAAACGATTTTTGGAAAACCACCATGACAGACCGATGACGAATTTTATTATTATTGACGATGACGAATTTTATATTATTATTTCAAATGAAGAAAAACCAAAATCGGTTAAGAATTGCGACCTATAGGCAAAATCGGAAAAAAAGTCCATTTTTCCCCACTGTGAGACGGACAGACGGACGGACATCGCTAGAATGTCTTAGAATCGATAACTAATCAGTAATATATATACTTTATGGGGTCCCCGACCGATAATTCGATGCGTTACACACGGAATGACAAAGTGAGTATACCCCCATACTGTAGTTGGAGGGTATAAAAATAAACAAAATTTAGTTTCATTGAAGATCAAAGTGCTGAATTTCAGGTTCAGAAAATGTCGTTTTTTTCAACCAACAAAAATAATTTAAATAAAAATAAAATTGAAATACCTTAGTGCACCAATAGGGGTGGGATAGTGCACGAGTTTTCGATTTCGACACGCTAGAACCGCTTATTTTGTGAGGTTCGTAAAAAAAATGCATGGGCCAAAAAATGGGGCAGATCGGATAGGATCTAGGGGTCGCTCATCGGGGTCAAAGTTGGGCGTAGAGGGGAAAAAATCCACAAAAAGGCCCAAAACTCCCCTGGTTTTGCTCCTAGAGGGGTCAAGCATGAGACCGGCCCCCATTATTTTTTCTCCCTGAACACTTTTGCCAAACATACCTAAGCCCTATCTCCAATCCCTAAGGGGGGTCCCATACAAAGGTTCAATTATTAAAAAATCTTGCTCCTACCGCTCTAGCTGTCCTAGAAGTCACCCTAGAGGAATCAAATGTATGACCGACCCCCAATATTTTTTCAACCCCAACATTTTCTTAGAACATACCTACCCCCTATCTTCAATCCTTAGGGTGGTCCCCATACATTTTTTTTTATTTTTTCTTAAATTGTCATATTAAATCAGCTCCTACCGGTCCAATGGTGCCTCCTAGAGGGGTCATTATCAAGACCAACCCCCATTAATTTTTAGCCCCCAACACTTCTTCTGAACATACCAATTCCATATCTCCAATTCCTAAGGGGTCTCCCACACAAAATGACATTTTTGTAAAACTTGCTCTCACCGCTCTAACTATCGCAGGGGTGACCCTAGAGAAGTTAAATGTGTGACCGACCCCCAATATTTTTTCAGCCCCAACATTTTCCCCAAACAAACCTACCCTCTATTTTAAAGCCTTAAGGGTGTCCCCACACATTTTTTTTATTTTTTAATTTTTTTTTATAAAATCTGCGCCTACCGCTCCCATTCTGCCTTTTAGGAACGGTAAATGCAGACTGACCCCCATTAATTTTTACCCCCTACATTTTTTCTGAACATACCTACGCCGTATTTCCACTTTGTAGGGGTGCTCCCCTGGGGAAAACTAAATTAGTAATGTATGTAGAGAAGTCAAATGTATGACCTGCCAATATATTTTTTTAGCCAAAACATTTTCTTCAAACATACCTACCCTCTATCTTCAAGGTGTTACCCCACAATTGTTTTATTTATTTTATCGAGAAATCCAAGGTCTTTAATTTGTAATTTAATAGTAACTTTTGTTAAGCGTAAAAAATATTTTTTTTAACTTGAAAATAATAAAAAATGATAAATAATAAGTATAACTATAAATCAAATTAATTTATTTTTATCGTGTGATGGATATTGTTTCCGATTTTCGGCCACGACCTGAAGCAAAACTATTTTTTCCTCCTCATTACGGCACAACACGTTGTTATAGTCTTCTATTAATTTTACGCCTCTTTCGGCAGCGTCGTTGACAACATGCAATTTACGTAATATTTGCAGCGCTCGCTGGTAGTCCTGACGATTTTCCCAAGTATTTGGGTCGGAAGCAATGAAATTTGTTGTTATTCCGAAGCGTGCAAAAAATTTTGGAGTCTCAGGTGTGACGTAGTGGCTTAAATCAGTTTTCATGAGTTCTTGATTCACTTGTTTCGATGCCATGTTAATTCTTTTCACACCTTCGAATCCAACAACATGTACTGGAGGATTACAATCCTTGTTGCCACTGTCGCCGCTATCCTCTGAGGCATCTTCTTCCCCGATATCATCGTCTTCTTCTTCCTCGCTGTCTTCGTTAGACGATTCGTCCATCTCATCGTCAGATAACTCTTCCTCCAATTCCACTTTCTCTTCTTCAAATATACGAATTGCATTCGACATTTTTCGTTTTATTTCACAAGAGATATTCGGATCAAATAGTGCGAGAGCAACAGCTTCGCCACTGAGATACCAGAGATGTCCACAGAATCTCTTGACCAATCGTTGCGACAGAATCTTATCAATTGAAGCATAAATCATTATTTGGAGCTTCTATTGCTTTGGTAGCGCTAAACCAAGCTTTTACGTAAATTGTTATGATGAAAACGGTCACATCAAGAAGTGCATTTAATTCTTTTTTGGCCAAACATATATATTTTCGGAACAAAAACATTTTTAGGCAATATATGCCTTTTGCCATCCATCGAGCATGACTGATGGGTCCTGGTGGGCTAAAATGCTTATTAGGAATATTTTCGCCAAGGTATAATAAAACAATTTCAAGAAACTCCTTGTAGTCGTCTCTGGGTTGCTTTTCTTTTATTTGAGCCCAACAAAACAACTTGATGTCAGTTTGGACTTGAGCTGGTATGTTGCCTGCCACTTCCACATTTTATATTTTCCCACTGCTCTTTAAAACGCGCAACATTAGCACTCCTGGTCCAGACGTTTTGCCGAATTTGGTTTCAAACACTTAGTTTTCCCCAGGGGAGCACCCCTACAAAGTGGAAATAAGGCGTAGGTATGTTCAGAAAAAATGTAGGGGACAAAAATTAATGGGGGTCAGTCTGCATTTCCCGTCCCTAACAGGCACAGTGGGAACGGTAGGCGCAAATTTTATAAAAAAAAATTAAAAAAAAAAAAATTGTGTGGGGACACCCTTAAGGCTTAAAAATAGAGGGTAGGTTTGTTTGGGGAAAATGTTGGGGCTGAAAAAATATTGGGGGTCGGTCACACATTTAACTTCTCTAGGGTCACCCCTGCGATAGTTAGAGCGGTGGGAGCAAGATTTACAAAAATGTCGTTTTGTGTGGGAGACCCCTTAGGAATTGGAGATATGGAATTGGTATGTTCAGAAGAAGTGTTGGGGGCTAAAAATTAATGGGGGTTGGTCTTGATAATGACCCCTCTAGGAGGCACCATTGGACCGGTAGGAGCTGATTTAATATGACAATTTAAGAAAAAATAAAAAAAATGTATGGGGACCACCCTAAGGATTGAAGATAGGGGGTAGGTATGTTCTAAGAAAATGTTGGGGTTGAAAAAATATTGGGGGTCGGTCATACATTTGATTCCTCTAGGGTGACTTCTAGGACAGCTAGAGCGGTAGGAGCAAGATTTTTTAAAAATTGAACCTGTGTATGGGAGCCCCCTTAGGGATTGGAGATAGGGCTTAGGTATGTTTGGCAAAAGTGTTCAGGGGGAAAAAATAATGGGGGCCGGTCTCATATTTGACCCCTCTAGGAGCAAAACCAGGGGAGTTTTGGGCCTTTTTGTGGATTTTTTCCCCTCTACGCCCAACTTTGACCCCGATGAGCGACCCCTAGATCCTATCCGACCTCCCCCATTTTTTGGCTCATACACTTTTTTTACCAACCTCACAAAATGAGCGGTTCTAGCGCTTCCAAATATTGCTGCTTAAAATCTCACACAACACTATCCCACCCTTAGTGCACCAAGCAGAATAAAATTAACTTTTAAACAAATACCGCGAGGGGAAAGTATTCCCCTAACTCACCGCCCCCCTCAAAAAATAAAACCCTTCCAAATTTTTTTTAATTTTTTTGAAGGGTATAAAGGATTCGGCACAGCCGAATTTAACACTCAATTGATTTTTTTTCTAAATCGGTCAATAATGTCAAAGAGCATTGTAAATTTAAGTTTCTTTAATTTTTTTTTTTTTTACAAGTTAAAAAAAAAAAATCATTTGATTATTTAATTATAGACTATAAATAACATTATTTAGTTGTTGTTGTTGTTGATTTTTACATGCCAACATATTATTGATATTGTTTGTAATATTGTTTGTAATAATAACATTTAATTACTTTTAATTAATACCGGTTTTATGAGTTGATTTTGTTAATTCATACTTCAATTAATTATACATTAAATAAAATTCATACACTTTAAAAACCCGCATATTGTATTTACTACATATAAGAGCAAAGTGCTTTGTAAACAGAAAATTATACATATTATCCGTTAATTCAAATATAAGACGTTATATGTGTTACTTTATTTTTTTTGGTAAAAGTAAAATGTATGTACAGGGAGGGGGGGGCATGTAGGCTAGTTGGTAGTTGCTTCGATTCCCACCAGAACCCTTGGTTTTTTTGCCTACAACGAGACGACGGTCATTGTAATCAGTTTTCGGTTTGGTTGAAATTATTAAAAATGAGTTGTAAATAAATAGAAAGAATAAATAAAAATAATTTATCATGTGATCAAAATTATAAATAACCAAAATAAAATTTAAATATGTAACACTAATTTACACAGATTTTGTCCCACGACATTTTGAATTTTTTTTCTCTATAAAATCTAGCGCTGAATCCGAAAATGAAGACCAAAATTTCAAAAGTAGAACAGTTTTCGAGATATTGCTAACTTTCCAAATATTTAACTTTTTAAGTATATTGTTTAAGTGTAATTTACAAATTTTGAAAAATTGTATGATTCACGATATTTAACATTTATTTTCCATGTAAAATTGTTTACTGAATCCGAAAATCAAGTCAAAAAGCTCAAATATTTTTTATTAAAAATAAAATAATTTTTGGGTCCACTGTTATGTTGCATCCAACAAATAGGAGTTTATTTTGTATTAATAGACCTCCTGATTCCAAAACTGCAATCCAATGTTTTCTAGCACATTCTATTTTCGAGATATTCGCGTTTCAGATTTTTCGTGGAAAAATTTTCAACGCAAATATCTCGAAAACGGAACATGCTAGAATATTTTGGATTGCAGTTTTGGAATCAAGAGGTCCATTTTATAAAAAATCATGTCCTATTTTTGGAAGAATCTGTAACAGTGGACCACCAAAAGTGCAAAATTTTTTATTTTTTTATTTTTAACAGCGAATATCTCAAAAACGGTACCTGCTAGAAAAAATTGGATGGCAGATTTGGATTAAGGATAGAAAGATAAGAAATCATATCTCTGAAATCTACGGAAGGTACCACGACTGGCGTGTGTGGGTATCACTGGTGCTATTAGATCAGCACCCCAGGTCGGTCTGGAAGTGATACTAAACATTCAGCCCGTGGATATTTACGTCAAGAGCACAGCAGCAAAATCGGCTTAAGAGGTTAAGAGAGTAGCAAATGCTTAGCAACGCTCTTGGGGACACTCGACTATATTAAGTACGGTGGGCGGGACGGAACTGGAACAGAGAACCGACTATATCTCACCACAGACGAACTTTGACAGAACCTTCGAAGTCCAAATACCCACTAGGGAAGACTGGGCGGAAAACTCTGTTATTACAGAGAATTCGATCTCGAAATCGGGGTCTCATAGAGGATTCCGGATAAGTGTAGTGTTTTCCTGGCTGAGGTGCTTGCAATTGATAAAGCCGCGTAGATGATTATGACAAGGGACCTTCGTCCTTGCGTCATTAACATTTTCGTGGATAGTCTCGCAGCTCTGAAGGCCTTAGAGTCAAATACTGTAAAATCGGGAATAGTTATGAATTGTATACAATCTCTTCGTCGAAGCAGTCAGCACACAATCAAGCTAATCTGTGTCCCAGGCCATATTGGGGTCGCTGGGAACGAATTGGCTGATGAATGTGCGAGGAATGGCTCTGAATTGGTGGGGGAACGTATAGAACCTGACGTCTCGGTTCCTATAGTGAAATTGATGAACGAAATTGATAGGATATCTGAAAATAGGATGAAGGATAGGTGGATAGCACTGACTACATGCAGGATATCTAGAATCCTGTGGCCACTGCCGAATCCTAAGAGGACAAAAAGTCTTCTTACTTTTGGCAAACGGACGGTTAGCCTATTAGTTGGAGTACTGTTAGTTGGACACTGTATAATTGGCCAAATGGCAGTGCGTATGGGAATTTCTGATAGGAACTGTTGTAGAAGCTGTGGGGAAGAGGAGGAAGAGGAGTCAGTGAAGCACTTGCTATGCGAATGTCCGGACCTAATGAGGAGTCTTCTTAAGCATTTGGGGCAAAGATTTTTCGATGACCTTGATTGCCTAAGCGGTGTCTCATTGACGTCTCTAGCGAAATACCTCAGGGAAACGTGGTGGTTTAAAAAGTAGAACTTTGTATCAGAGGGGGAGTAGGGAAATATGATTAAGGGAATCACAATGGGCCTTATGGCCTCCGAGTGAATTCGCCAAATGGCGAGAGCCCATCCAACCTAACCTAACCTAAGGATAGAAAAATCTATAAAAATCAGTTGGTTAGTTTACTAAAAGGTTTTGGTTGTCGAACAGTGTAATTATTTAGCAATAACTCGAAAACAGCATCAGCTGGGATTTTCGTGTTAACGAATTTTAAAGTTAACAATAAAGAGGTGTAAAATGCCATTAGCCGATTTTGTCACCATTTTAACACGACCTAAACTTGCTTGAAGTGGGGTGTGTTAAGTGAAACCACTTTTTTAAAAAGTTCAAATTTTAAAAGATATCAATATCTTGAAAACGGTTCTACTTTATTTTTTGGACTTCATTTTCGGATTTAGCGTTAGATTTTATATGGAATATTTTTGACTCAAACTAATTTTTTTGTAGAATTTTTTTTTCACAAAAATTTTTTTCCCAAGAAATATTTTTTAAAAACTTAAAAATTTTATTCACCATCTGGTGAATAAAATAATAATAAAATGGTTTTTTAACCATTTTTTTTTTTAATTTTTTTTTGTATCAAAAAAATTTTTTTTAATCTAAATAAATTTTTTTTTTTTATCAAAAAGTTTTTTTTGCACTGAAAAAAAGACAACTAAAATTTAGGAAAAAATTTCTTTGATAATAGTTTATTAGTTTTTCTAAAATTTAGCTAAATTTAACTAAAAAATGAGAACTTTTCTTAACACTGAGAAAAAAAAAAGTTAATTTCTTTATAAATAGTATTTTTCTTTAAATGGAGATCTTTAATAAAAGGAAAAAAAATCTTACTGCCAAAGAAATTTTCCCCAAATCATTAAAACAATTGTTTTTAAAACTGTTTTTCAGCAAATTTTTCTTTTTAAATCTAAAAAAAAAAATTTTTCTCATCAAAAAGTTTTTTTTGTTCACTGAAAAAAAGTTTTAACTAAAATTTAGAAAAAATTTTATTTAAAAATAGTTCACGAATTTTCCTAAAATTTAGTTAAATTTAACTACAAAATGAGAAATTTTCTTACCATTAAGAAAAAAAAAAATTAGTTCGTTATAAGTAAATATAAATAGTTCATAATTTTCTTTAAATGGAGTTCTTTAATATAAGGAAAAAAATTCCTACTGCCAAAGAAATTTTCCCCAAATCATGAAAACATTTTTTTTCGAAAAAAAAAAAAATTCTCATAAAAAAGTTTTTTTTTTGTAGTAAAAAAAAAAGACAAAACTAAAAATTTATTTGAAATAGTTCATGAATTTTCCTAAAATTTGGTTAAAATTACCTACAAAATGAGAAATTTTCTTAACTTTAAGGAAAAAAGTTTAGTTCATTTACTAAAAAATAGTTCATATCGTCACCTAAAATGCAAAAGGCCCTAACTAACAAAAAATTCAAAATCAGTTTTTTGATTGGGTCTGGATTATTTTATCTCCTCAAAAAATTAGGGCTGCATAATAAAAATGACCGATTTTATAGCCAAAATTTAAAAACATGTGATTTTGGGCAAACGCCAATGGACGTAACAAAAAAAAAACTTTTTCAATATTTTTTTGATTGATTTTGATTGATATTTATCAAGCTCTTTGTCTCCCGCTCTTAATATTTTGAAACTTTTTAACAGAAGGTACGAAAACTGTTAGACGAGGAAAATACGATAATGTTAAATTAACATTGTTAGTTTGACAAATAATGCTAACTTTTTATATCGAAAAAGCGCTTAATAAATTTTAAAAAAATTTATCAATTTATAATTTTTATGTTAATATTATTTAAGAAATACCTTTAAAAGTGTTTAAAACAAATTGTCAGCAAATAAAAAGTCATTGGATTTCCCGATAATCCACAAAAAAAAACTTTTTTACAGCTAGATGAAAAAAAAAAACGCTAGCTTTAGTCTGAAAATCACCAGATTGCAACACTTTTTTTTTGTTTATATCGAATTTAAGGGAATTTTTTTGGTTTGATCAAACGTCCAGTTCGATGGCGGACTTAGCAAAGGGAATTTAAGAGAGGGTTTAACAGAAGAAGGGAGACTTCACATATCTTTAAGTATTGATAGTCTTTGTATTTATTAAAAGAACGTCCTTACAAAATTTTATCCAAATTCATATAAAAAACAACAAAGTTATTAACAAATTTAAAATATCATTCAATACTGCTTTTTGCTTCTCCTGTAAAATTAATAAAATGTTAGTAAGGGCCTTTTGCATTTTAGGTGACGATATTTTTCTTTAAATGTAGTTCTTTAATTAAAGGAAAAAAATCTTACTGCCCAAGAAATTTTCCACAAATTTAAGAAACATCTTTATTTTTAAGATATATTTCTTAAAAATATGTGCACACACAATTTAGTTCAAGTTTGGTTAAAATTTACTAAAAATAATTTCATCGTATTTCTGTTCTTAAAATTGAGAAAGTGTGCATCTTAGAATTTAGTTAATAACTTTTTAGAATTTTGTTAAAAATTCATAATGGCGATTTTTAGAAAACTAAGCGAGATAGAGCGAAACGAAAGAACTTTTCAAAAGAAAGAAAAGAAAAAATATGGAATAGCTCTAAATATCTATCTCAAGACCCTTATTTTCGATCGAGATTTTATATATGCACAATAGAGTTGCTCAAAATATTTTTTTTTTGTTTTTTATTTTTGTGAGTTCTCACCCCTTCATTTTATGTAATTTGGTGCAAAAAGCTTTGCCTTATTTTTTCAGATTTAAAAAAAAAATAAAAAATTGAACGCGCATCATTTTGAATCCGTGAAGCATGTAAAAAAAATATGATTTTTTTCTTTGCGGTCTCACCCCCTGATTTAATGTTATTTGGTTCAAAAATATTTGCCTGATTTTTTCAGATTTAAACTTGTCCAAGGTCATCTTCAGTCGGAAACCAGAGGTCAAAGTTGGAAAAAATTACGTATTTCGACCAAAATTCATGTCCAAATTTTTTGACCAAATCCGGCTCAGAAATTCGGAAATTAGGCGTACTTTATTGGAAAAATATTTAAAAAATTCTAAAACAGCGATTTTGGTCCACAGATGCAAATTTTTTAAACATAAAAATTATTTTTATATTTTTTTTTATATTTTTTAGATAACACATTAACATTTTCCAACTTTTGAGACCAATTTGGATAAAAAATAATTTCCATGTTTAAAAATCAGAATCTGTGGACCAAAACCTCGATTTTGGATTTTTTTTAATATTTTTTTAATATTTTTAAAGTACGCTAGATTTCCGAATTTTTGAGCCAGATTTGGTCAAAAAATTTGGACATGAATTTTTTTCGAAATACGCAATTTTTTCCAACTTTGACAGCTGGTTGCCGACTGAAGATAGCCCCACGAAACTCTTTCGTAAATTTTCCCAGAATCAGCTCTAAAGCGGCAATCGTTTGTCAGGTATAACGACATGAAGTTCGAAAATTTAAATTTGACGGGACGCTCTAATCAACATTTTCAACAAGCCCAAATATATTTTAACGTGTTAATTTGATAAAAACACTGATTTTTTAAATGCATATTTTATAGGCACATATATTCGATTTTTACTCATTACTAGGGATGAGATTTTCATGCACTAAAAAATCGAAAATATGCGCTAAAAAATTCAAAATATGCACTAAAAAATAAAAAATGTGTAATAAAAATCTTGTTTTAATAGGAAAAACGGGGGGGTGAAATAAAGCCATAGGCAATAAGGCCATATGGCCTTATTTCCCAATGAGTTGAGAAATAAAGCCATATGGCCTTATTACCAACCGCTGTTGGAAATAAAGCCATATATGGCTTTATTACTCATTTGAAAATTTATAAAAGTATTCGCCATTAATTTCCGGAGAGTGTAGGGCAAAATGTGGAAAAATTTTTCCACTAAATAGCAGGATTTTTAATTTTAAGATTGTTTAACAAAAAAGTTTTTCTGCGTAGCCGGCCTTCGGCCGGGCTTAGGGATTACAAACTCCATGCATTAAACCCACCCTCTCTGCAAACCAAAGCTATTTTGGTTATAAGGCCTTTTTGAGGCATAACAAATTTGATAGCGAAAAGGCCTGCTACCCTAGAAAACTTTACTTTGCGGAGAGGGTGGGTTTAATGCATGGATTTTGTAATCCCTAAGCTCGGCCGGAGGCCGGCTACAGAGAAAAACTTTTTTTGTTAAACAATCTTTAAATTAAAAACCCTGCCAATAAAAAATTGGTGCCTCTAGACAACTCTAAGTTCCGAGGTTCGTGGTATATGTGGTTTTTTAATTTAAAGATAGTAAAAAAAAAAAATTTTTTTTCTGCGTAGCCGGCCTTTGGCCGGACTTAGGGATTACAAACTCCATAATATTAATTTAGCGGATTCGCTAAATATTTTTTTTTTGGGTAGCAGGATTTACGGGGAAATATATTTCCACATTTTGAACTGATATGGCTTTATTTCCACTTTGGTTGCAAAATCAATATGACTTTATTGCTCAATCGTGTTGGTAATAAAGCCATATGGCCTTATTTCCCATTGAATTGAGAAATAAGGCCATATGGCCTTATTGCCTATGGCTTTATTTCACCCCCCCAGGAAAAACTTCTTAAAAAGCAAAAAGTAACGCCGGGTTTAAATAGTAACATTTAAAAATTTATATAAGCAAGATTTTTTAGAAATTAACTCAATCTAAAAAAAAAATTTAAAGAAACAAATATTTTTTCTTATTTCCAAATAAATTTTTTAATTTAAAATAGTTTTTGATACAAATAAATTTCAATTTGGATTTTTGCTAATTTATGCCAAAATATGCAAAAATATGCACTTAAAAATTGGAAATATGCACATATGCATTTAAAACCAAAATATGCAAAAATATGCATTTTCACTAAAATATGCAAAAACAAATCGATGCCATTTTAACGCAAATTTTTTGATTCGGAAAGATAATTGGTCGATATCCTTTTTAGACTATCGACAAAAAACATGCATTTGCATGGAAATCTCATCCCTACTCATTACTATACACTTGGGTGTTAGTACATAATAAACAGTTGCAACTTTCTTTGTTTACAAAAAATTGGTGGTCAAAGAATTGGAGGTCAAAAAATGTGAATTTCTTCCACTGTACTTAGAAAATTTCATTGTTTGTTTGGGTTACTGGAAAAATTATTTGACAACTTAATAAAATCTACTTGACAATATTTTAAATTTTTAATATTTGAACTTGGAAAAAATGACTTAGAAATATTTAAAAAAAAAAATTTCTAAAAAATGTCTATAAATAATTTCATTTTCCAGATCGATCTTCGTAGGACATTTATTATTTAATCAATCTGGATGCTATCAAGCTTAAATTTAAGCTTTAAAAATTACGTATGTAACATTTTTTGAAATAATACTCGTTTGATAACACCGCTCAACAAATCGAAGGTTTTTGGCTCCGGTTTGAGGTTTCATATAAAATATTTAAAGATTTTGACTCGCTGATTCCAAATCCGTTTTCCAAATTTTGCCATCACGTCTAGAATTTTAATTATTCGCGATTGAAAATGCGAAAAAAAGCTATTTTTTGCCTTTTTAGAAAAATTATACTTATGCGCTTTATAACAGATTTTTATTTCATTGAATGGCTGCTGTGCAGGCTTTCAAATAATTCAAAAATCGCAATTTTTCGCATTTTCAACCGTGAATAACTAAAAATCTGGAAGTGATGGGAAAATTTTGGAGAACAGATCTGGAATCAGGAGATCAAAGTCTACTAAAATTGATCATCAGAATTTAAACCGGAAAATGAGTGTTGAGCGGTGTAATTAAAACGTTCAGAATTGTTAATTTTGTCTTTAACAAATTGCATTAAATAAAAAGAAAAGTTTCCAATGTATTGTCGCCCACTGTATATGCCTTACTTTTCCAAAGTTCAATTAAAAAATGTCCAGCCAATTAAAACTTGTAGCAAAATGGTTAAATATTTTTTTTTATTATTTGGTTTAATTCACCTGTTTTAAGTAAAATATTCCATTTAATTTAAGAAACCTTGTTGAAATTTTTTTTTTATTATTTTTTTTTTTTGGTTTTACCAATGCTGTGTCAATATTGTTGGATTGATTGTACTTTGAAAGTATTTTATCCACGAGTTGTTGATTTAACATGTGTTTTTGGCCGTTATTTTAATTTTTAGGTGTGTTTTTTTTTTATTAAATATTTAATTTGTTTACTTTTTTGTTTCTTTTTGTATTTGCCAATATTTTCATTATAAAAAAAATTTTATTTTTATATTTTTTTTACCTGTATTTTAATAAACTTTCACATGAACAAACACACAGTAAAAACTATTTGAACAGTTGTTTTGAACAAAAAAATTTGATGGAAAATAAATTTTTTTTCCCAAACTATTGAATACACAAAAACACAAGAGGATTTTAAATTTAAATATTGTAGGTGTTTTATAAATTTATGTAAATATTAAATTCTTTTTTTGATAAATTTCAATTGAACACTTTATTGAAAAAATTTTTAAAATTTTTTTTATTTAAATTTAATTTTTTTTATTTTTGTTTAAGTTTTTGTAAATATATTTTTATGTTTCTTAAATTATTTTTTTAATTATTATTATTATTTTTTTTTTCAATTATTTTTTCAATTATTTTTTTTTATAATTTTTTATAACTTTATTAACAGAAAAAAATATAAAAAATTTTTTCTTCTTTATTTTTTTTTTTAAGTTTTTGTAAATATTTATGTTTCTTAAATTACTGTTTTTTAAAAATTAATTTTTTTCTTTATTAAATTAAAATATTTTTTTTTTTTATTTTTTTTTTTTTTTTGTAAATTTTCTTTTTTATGTTTTTTCCATAATTTTTATTTGAAAAACTTAATTACATTTTTAATCAATATTCAATTTATATTTTATCCATTTTAATATTTTTATTATTATTTATTTTTTTCGTAATTTCATTTTTTGTTTTTTTCAAATTTATATTGTTTCCAATTTTATTAAGTTATTAATCCAATGATTTCTAATGGTTTCGTTTAAAATCTCAACCGTTTAAATCCATTGATATTTAAGAACTGAATGAATGTGGCGCCTAAATATGTTTAAACTACCCCACAAAATAAAAATTCTTGTTTTGTTTTGCACAACATGCCTCAACATGTTTGATACGAACTTTTTAGCCGACAAGTGTGTGTTCGTTCGTATTAGTTTCCTTTCATTGAAAAATAAGTGAAAGCAAAGTTTTTATAAAACAACCACATTTGTGTGTTTTTATACACACCCGAGTAAAAAAGAGTTATATATAGCAGTGACAAATTAGATCCCAAAAATGGTGGACACAATTGTTTCAAATATTATCTTCGGTTATCCTACAAGATCTGAACAGATAGTCTCATATATAATATGATACGTAAAATGGGTCTATCTGGTTTTATCAGTTTGATCCGGACTGATACAATATAAAATAAATGGAGACTATAAGACATAAATATATATGGTTAGATATTGGTCTACATAAAGAACATATTTTTGTATATAACATTACATAAGGTGCATATAATTATATATAATGTTATCCAACTTATATGACGTTATAAGGAGCATTATATGATCAGTTATAATGGTTTTAAATTATATTTAATCGTATCAGTTTTCTCTAACTGATATAATTATATAGACCCAATTCACGTATCACATTATATATAAGGTTATCCCGCTGGATCATAAAATATACCCGTAGATAATTATTAAAGTAATTGTATCCGCCATATTTGGGATATAATTAGTCATGACCTTTTTTTCTTTTTTTACTAGGGCATTGAATTAGTGGTAGAGGGTTGGGAGGAGATGAGTAGATTCACGGGTGATCACTCGTGAATGTGACTGAAACTCAATTTTACTCATGTGATTATGAGTGGAAAACAAATGTGTGAGTAAGATTTTTGCGTTAGTCCACGTGAGACAATTTTTTTGCGTGAGTTTGCCTGATTTATTTTCCCTAATTTTTTTTTTTGCAAAAAATTGTAAAATTTGGCTTAACTTTAAATGTTGTCCCAAAAATAGCAAAACCAAGTAAAAGTTATATATATGTAAAAAAATTAAAAATAAAAAAACAAGTAAAATAATTACAGTCGGTCAAGACCGACCATATAATACACTACATCAGTGTTTCCCGGAAAATGGATCTATAGTCCAAACATGAACCAATTGGATCTACATATGTTTTGTTGAATCTTTTATTACTGTAGCAACCCAAAAATGCCTGCGAATTTTGTACTCTTGCCCAAAACATTAAATCATGACAATGTTTTGCGGAAGATTAGGGTGTACTTGCCAAAGCAAAGTTTTTTTTAGAAAAATAATTAGGGTTTTCACAGTAACGATTAAATTTGCCTTTTTTAGTTTGGTATTTGGCAAATGTGCCAAACGTCAAAAAAAAGTCAATTTGAATGTGGCATTTTTTTCTTAAAATGCCCAACTCAAACCTTGTCTAAAAACAAAATGCCAGTGTGCAAATAAAAAAAAACATAAAAATGACAACAGCTGTGATTGTTTATGCTGAAACTTCGAAAGCGGCAACAAAAACATTTATACACTCAAAAAAAAAAAACTGTAAAGTTAGCAAAAAAAGCTTGTAAACCTACAAGAAAATTTGCTGATTTTGAACCCACAATTTTTTTGGTAAAGTTAGCAAAAACGTTTTGCCAAAAATTAGTTAACTGAAATTTTTTTATTTCAACTTATTGTTAGTTCATACACATTTGAGGACCACTGATGCCATTTAGCGCTTTTTTTGGAATTCTCTTAGGATTTTTTGACCTTCTTAGAAGCAATTTTTTTTTAAATACTTTTCCTTAAAAAAGGCTGTTCAAAAAAGAGCTTCTAAGAAGGCCAAAAGACCATAAGAGAGTTTCAAAAAACGCGCTATTTGGCATCAGTGTTGAGGACCCCATTGGGTTCGGACCCGATAGGTCCAGACCCCGATGGGCCTAGACCTACTTGGGTTCCTTAAAAATCGTCATAGTTTTTGATCCAAAATTAGTGTCCGTTTCGCTCTACTTTGCTTTGTTTTTGAGATATGTGATTTTAAGGGACCACCGGGGTTTTGAGAATTACAAAACTCGATAACTTCAAAAATATTACTCGGAGAGCTTTTGATTATTTTGCGGTCTTGTTCTACGTGTTGAGAGCTACAAAAATGCTTTTGGACTTTTTGTTGTGTCGGCAATATTTACCGAGATATGAGCATTTTAAAATTTTCGGGAATGCTAACTTTTTTGGATCCAAAGTTAGGACCCATTAGGGTCCACACATGTGAAGAGGACCGGCGATACTATAGAGAGCCCGAGAACCAAAAATGGCCTCCATTTTGCTCTATCTGGCTTAGTTTCCGAGAAACCGCCATTTTAAGTTTTCTGAAAATAAAAAAAAATTTACCATTTTTTTTTTGCTAATATTAGCAAAAAATCTTGTAAAAATGTTGTCAACTCAATTTCAACTTTAGCAAAAGAAATTAGTTCAAAGTTTGTTTAAAATTGCTAATGTGCTAAATGAAGTTTACAAGAATTTTTTGCTAACATGCTAATCACAACTAAAAATTTGCTAAAAGCTAGCTAACTAGCGTTAGCAAAAAAAAATTAGTAAATCTACTAACGTATTTTTTTGAGTGTACAAAAAGAAACATACACATTTTTGTGTTTATTTTAAAATTGTGAATGTAAAAAGTTAATTAAAGTTATTTTGTGCAAATTATTAACGAAAAGTGCGTTCACGATATGTAAAGAAAAAATGGTGGCAAATACTTGACGTTTAGTAAAATGGCAAATTTGCCAAATACCCAACTAAAAAAGGCAAATTTAATCGTGACTGTGAAAACCCCAAATGTTATATTACTTTGCTATTCCATGCAAAACGAATTGAAATATCAGTCGAGGACCCCATTAAAAAACCAAAGTACATTTCGGCACCAAACAATATAACACACTTACTTGTTTTATGTACATTTGAAAAACAAATGGAAAATTTTTATACGAAAAGCTTAGACTTTGGTAAAAAAAAATATTTTCTTTCACGAAAAACAAAATTATGTTAAAAAAATTTAGTGAACCCAAAATTTTTGGTGAAAAAAAATTTAGATGACAAAAAGTTATTGATGAAAAAAAAAATTTTTTTGGTGAGAAAAAAATTGATAATAAAAAATTTGATATAAAAATTTGATGACTAAAAAATTGATGAAAAAAAATATGATAAAAAAAATTTATGAAAAAAAAATTTTAATGAAAAAAAAAATTTGATGAAAAAAAAATATTTGAAAAAAAATTTATGAAAAACAAGTAAGAGAGTTAAATTTGATAAAAAAAAATTTGATGATTAAAAAATTGATGAAAAAAAATATGATAAAAAAAATTTATGAAAAAAAAATTTTAATGAAAAAAAAAAAATTTGATGAAAAAAAAAATTTTTGAAAAAAATTTATGAAAAACAGGTAAGAGAGTTAAATTCGGCTGTGCCGAATCTTTTATACCCTCCAACATGCAAAAAAAAAAAAATCCAGAGTCGTTTTTTTTTAACATGATAATGTTTTTTGGCTGGTGTCTAATTTTAAAAAACTTGCAGGACGCCACCTCAGTTTGACTATTTGAATTAACGACTAACAAAAAAGACAATTGGAATTACTGTTTTCATTTTCTTAAAATCAAAAATTTTTGTAACTTGGGTTTGTAACTTGGATAATAATTCACCTCGTGGGGAATAAAACAAATATTTACCACCTGGTGAATAAAACGTAACATAATTATTTTGAATCAATATTTTTTTTTAATTTTTTTTTTTTTTTTATCAATATTTTTTTTTCATCAATATTTTTTTTCCACAAAAATTTTTTTTTTTCATCAATATTTTTTTTCATCAACATTTTTTTTCTCATCAATATTTTATTTTTCATCAATATTTTTTTTTCATATTTTTTTTTTTCATTTATATTTTTTTTTTTGATCAATCATTTTTTTTCATCAAATTTTTTTTCATCATATTTTTTTTTATCAATATTTTTTTTTTTATCAATATTTTTATTTTCATCAATATTTTTTATTTTCATCAATATTTTTTCTTCATCAATATTTTTTTTTTCATCAATATTTTTTTTTTCAATATATTTTTTTTCATCAATATTTTTTTTTTCATCAATATTTTTATGATCACTATTTTTTTTTTCATCAATATTTTTTTTTCATCAATTTTTTTTTCATCAATATTTTTTTTCATCAATATTTTTTCGGATCAATAATATATAAACATAATGGGGTCCTCGAACGATATTTTGATGTTGTTTTGCATGGAATGACAAATTAATATCGCGTTATTTTTTCTAGAAAAATTTTGCTTTAGAAAGATCACCTATCTATACAGCAAAACATTATCAGAATTCAATGGTTTTGGGCAAGAGTACAAACTTCGCAGACATTTTTTGAACAAATTTCTCCTCGAAATATATGTTTAAAAATTCTTTCTTATGCTTTTTGCACTTAGGAAATACAAGTTTATCATTTTAACAATTTTTTTAATCCACGCCCACAAAAGCGGGCGGGCTGAAAAAACGATATTTTTTAATCGCCCGGGTTCAAATGCAAACCTTTGGGCTTCTTGAGGCATAAAAATGTTGCATATGTTAAACAAAAACATAAAAAATCATATAAAAATATGGTGTTTTTCAGAGGTTGGTTTAGTTCCTCAAGGGAGAGCTTTTTCCCCCTGGTCCGATTTTTCCCATCTCCGATCTTAACCAGCCTATGAGCATAAGACATATTTGTGCCAAACTTCAGGAGTCTAGCTCTTTTATTTTGGGCTGTATCCTGTCTTCCACAGACAGACGGACGGACATCGCTGGAATGTCTTAGAATCGATCACTTATCAATTATATATATACTTTATGGGGTCCTAGACCGATATTTCGATGCGTTACATACGGAATGACAAAGTGAGTATACCCCCATACTGTGGTTGGAGGGTATAAAAAAATTTTATGAAAAAAAAATTGGTGAAAAAAAATTGATGGGAAAAAAAATTGATTAAAAGAAAAAAAAAAAAAATGATGAAAAAAAAAAAAAAAAAATGATGAAAAGAAAAAGAAAATTGATGAAAAAAAAAAAAATAATGAAAAACAAGTGAGAGTGTTAAATTCGGCCGTGCCGAATCTGTTATACCCTCGTATTTATTTTTTTTTTGGGGGGGGGGGGTCGGTAGTGGTAATTGGGGGGGGGCATTTCTTCTCGAATATGTATTTAAGAATTCATTCGTATACTTTTTGCTGTAAAAAAATACAAGTTTATTTAAAAAAAAAAAATATTCCTCGCCCATAAAAGGGGGGGGGGGGGGCGGACCGAAAAAAAGACATTTTTTAATTCTGTGGGTCCAAATGCAGGATTTTGAACTTCTTGTAGCATAAAAATGTTGCATTTGTTAAACAAAAACAAAGAAAATCATGTAAAAATATGGTATTTTTCAGAGATTGGTTTAGTTCCTCAAGGGGGAACTTTTTTCCCCCTGGACCGATTTTGCTCCTTTACGAACTTAACCTGCCTAGGAACATTAGACATATTCGTGCCCAATGTCGGGAGTCTAGCTCTTTTATTTTGGACTGCATCGTGTTAACTACAGACGGACAGACGGACGGACAGACGGACGGACGGACATCGCTAGAATGTCTTAGAATCGATCACTGATCATAAATATATATACTTTATGGGGTCCTAGACCGATATTTTGATGCGTTACACACGGAATGACAAAGTGAGTATACCCTCATACTGTAGTTGGAGGGTATAAAAATTAATGAAAAAAAAATTGATGAAAAAAAAATTGATCACAAAAAAAAAATTATAAAAAAAAAATATGAAAAAAGTTTAATAAAAAAAAAAAATTGATAAAAAAAAAAAAATTTGATGAAAAAAAAAAAATTGATGAAAAAAAAATTTTTTTTTTTGTTGAAAAATAATTATGTTACTTTTTATTCACCAGCTGGTGAAAAACGGTTTTATTTACCACGAGGTGAATTAATATCCAAGTTACAAACCCAAGTTATTAAAATTTTTGGTTTTAAGAAAATGAAAATAGTAATTCTTGTTTTCGTTTTCGTAATTGTTAGCTTTTATAGTCAAACTGAGGTGGCGTCCTGCAACTTTTTTAAAATTAGACACCAGCCTAAAAACATTATCATGTTAAAAAAAATTTTGAGTGAAATTGGCTTCTTTTTGTTTCCAATTTACCGATTTACCTGAACATCGTGCAAAATGTTTCCAAATTTGTTATGTTAAAAAATGGTCCAATTATAATTAGATTTGATAAGACTACAAAAGTATACGTAAAACACTTACAAATTAAATTTTGATAAAATGTTTCACCTTTTCATGAATTTTGGGGACTGTAGTCTTGTACTACGTGTTAAGAGCGATATTTTGTTGTGTCGGCAATATTTACCGAGATATGAGCATTTTAACATTTTCGGTAATGCTAACTTTTTTTGATCCAAAGTTAGAACCCAATGGGGTCCATACATGTGAAGAGGACCGGCGATACTATAAAGAGCCCTAGAACCAAAAATGGCCTCCATTTTGCTCCATCTGGCTTAGTTTCCGAGATAGCGCCAATTTAAGTTTTCTTAAAAAACAAATTAACAATTTATTTTTGCTAATATTAGCAAAAAAGCTTGTAAGAAAAAAAAGCTTGTAGCCTCAAATTCTTACAACATAAGAAAAAAAAAGCTTGAAGCCTCAAATTCGTACCATATTAGTTTAAGGCCTAGGAAAATAAAAATTTTCACGGACGTTCAAAATCGGAAGAAAAACTTTTTTGCCAAACAAAAATGTGTCAGTGTAGTGTAGGGTATAAAAACTTTCACAACTGGTTGTGCATAACAGAAAATTATAGATGGGTAATTTTTAGCTTAATTTCTGCATACATACATTTAGCTTAAAATTACTTAACAGATCACAAAGTTATGCTAATTTTTTTTACAAGATTAATTTTTTTTAAAGTGTATGCTTGTATTTATTAGGGAAACAAAGAAGTAATTAATTAAGTAGGTACCTACTTTGTTTTCAATTTTAAATATACAAAAAGCTTTTTTTAAACAAAACTTTTTTTATTACATAGATGATATTAGAGATGGGAGCGTGAGTGACTTTTGAATAACACTTTCCAATCACGCATAGTCACTGACGATCATATTTTTCTGCTCAAACTCACTCACAATCGCAATAAATATAAGACTACACTCACTCAAATTTTAGTTTTTAAAAATAAATATTTTAAAATTCTAACAAAATTAAAAAAAAAAACACAATCAAAGCTGACAGTGTGCAGTGACAATACAACTTTTTAATTTGTTTTTATTTAAATATATATCCCCTGAAGATGATTAATCACCCAAAAGTTCGACTTACTCATGCGCATTCACCCACGCAACTTTTTCAACACTTACTCACAATCACGTGAGTAAAATTGAGTTTCAGTAATACTGCTCATGTGTCCATCTCTATTTGAACTAATATTTTGACTGGTGTCAGTACGACTTAATTTTTTTCTGTTGCATTATTTTTATCCGTATATAAGGCATTCCACACCAAATGTTCCGCTACACTCAAAATAATTCTACAGTAAAAGGTTTAGTAAGTGATATTGTACCAAAATCTACTAATTCGTTTCTAATTTTAGTATCTTTAAAGTACTAACATTAGTAATTTTTACCGGATTTGACTAATATTAGTTAAAAATTTTAGTATTGGTTACCAATTTCTGCACTAGGTCCTTTTGGACTAAAATTAGTTAAATTTTTAGTATTGAATACCCACGTTTTTTTTTTGGGTGTACGAAAAAACATGTGTTCTATTGATTTCTCAATAAGTTGTATTGATAGCCCCATATAGAACTAAGAAAATTGCGTTTTTGGTTTTAAAATTTTTCAAAACCTCGGCGTAGGAGGCGTGGTTATATATTGAAAAAAAATTTTCAAATTTTGTGTCGAGTTGTCTTGATTAAAAATATTTATCAAATTAAAACGGAATGTACCATAATCTCAAAAATTTGCATTCTTGCATATTTTTTTATGGTCTATCGACTACAATTTTTTATTTTGATAAATTTTAAGACCCCGTTGTGAAATTTTTCATTTAACAAAAAAATCAATTTAGCAAAAATCCGGTCTCTTTTTCTTATTAATTTTTATACAATTTCATACAAAAAATTTCAGAATCGCGTTTTCGGTTTTTTTTTTTTTTTGAGAAAATCTCAGTTAAATATTGAATTTCATTACAATTTTAAAATTTGCTTGTATTTCACTGTTTCAACATAGCGCATGAGTAACAAATATTTGCAAAATTGTTACTCATACGCTATGTTTAAACAAGAAAATACTAGCAAATTACAACATTATTATAAAAATTCAAATGCGATTTTCTCAAAAAAAATAAAACGAAAAACGAGCTTCTCATTTTTTTTTTTTAATTTTTAAAAAAATATTAAAGAAACAGAATGCCGGATTTTTGATGAATTGAAACTTTAACAAAATTAAAAATTTTCAGAACACGTTCTGAAATTTTCAAACAAAAATTTTATAAAAGGCCCATAAAAAAATATACAAATATGTAAATTTTTGTGATTGAGTTGGATTCTGTTTTAATTAGAAGAATTATTTAATAAAGGCAACTCTACACAAACTTGACAATTTTTTCAATATTTGGCCACGCCTCTTAAGCCGAGGTTTTGAAAAATTTAGCAACCAAAAACGCAATTTTCTTAGTTCCATATAGGGTAGGGTGTCCCGTCATATTTAAATATTCGAATTTCATGTCGTAATACCTGCCAAACGATTGCCACGTAAGTGTTGATTGTGGGGAACATGACCTTACAAAAGTTTTTCATAAATTTTCCCATAATCAGTTCTAACGTGGCCATCATTTAGCAGGTATTATGACATGAAATTCAAAAGTTTAAATTTGAAGGGAAGCCCTCTCTATACAACCTATTCATAAATTCAAGTGACACATGTTTTTTTTCCTGGACTTTTGGTGTGGAATGCCTCATATATAAAAGAGTTGGTTGACTAACAGATTCACCAACTTTAAAGAAGATATTACATGGGTAAAAACTGATAAAAATGTACTTTATTAAGCTTCGTATTCCTAGAAACTGGAAAATTAAAATGTAAAATACTCTAGCGGACAAAACAATATTTTGAAAAAGCAGAAAATACGTTTTTTAAATTTATTTATTTAAATTTAAATTTCACTTAATCTAAGGAAATTTTTTTTAAAACAAAGAAAATGAACTTGAAGAAATGAACACAAGAGTTTTCTTATTTTTATACCCGGGCCATTCCAGAAAATTTAGCTCAAATTTTAGTCATTTTTGGAAATGGTGTCTCAGATTAATTTGAACCTTGACACATAGATAGCCCTCATAAATATGATATATGTACCATATATCGTTTTTTTACGTTTGGTGTATTTAACGAATTATGGCGGGTCAAACATTGACTTTTTAAGCAAAAGTAAGAAAAATACATCACGTTTAAAGAGCTGTAACTTCTTAACCAATGACCCGATTTTCACAAATTTAGGCTCATGTGAAAGCTGGGGTTCTTCTTTTAGAAAATATTTCAAAAATAACACAGTTTTTTTTACAGAAATGATGCAAAAATGCAAAAACATTTTTTCTTTTCGAATATTTAAAAAAACACATCTTCGATTTTTTTTTTAAAAATTCTGGTGAAAAATAACAATGTTTTGTATAACATATTCAAAATTCAGAGTGGGATCTCCATGGGATCAAAAACTATTCTGGTTTAAGAACGATGTTCTCATATTTTTTCCTTAGAAAATTTAAATTTCTAATGTTTTGATTGTTTTTCAAAATTTTTATAGTAAAATTTTCTTTGAAAATTTAAATTTTTATATTAAAGAAATATAAAATTTTAATTTTCTAAGGTAAAATTAAAGAACTTCGTACTAAAACCAGAATATTTGTTGATCCCATTGGGATCCCACTCTGAATTTTGGATATGTTGTACAAAACAGTATTGTTTATCACCAAACTTTTTTTTTTAAAAATCGAAGATGTGTTTTTTTAAATATTCGCAAAAAAAAAATATTTTTGTATTTTTGCAACACTTCTGAAAAAACCCGTATGCTTTTAAAAATATTTCGTAAAAGAAGAAGAATTAAGCTTTCATATGAGCCATTACTTGTGATAATCGGATTACTAGTTAAAAAGTTAGAGCACGTTAAACGTCATGTACTTTTCTGACTTTTGCAAAAAAAGTCGAACTTTGACCCGCGATAATTTGAAAACTACAGCAAATTTTGAAAATCCAAAAATGCAACATATCTCATATAAACGTGGATATCTATAAGCCAAATTCTCAGTGGAGTCCAAAGGCATGTTTCCGAACAGTGGGGCGAAAATTTTTGGAATTGCCCACCCTTAAAAAACAGTATGAGGGTATACTCACTTTGTCATTCCGTTTCTAACAAATCGACGTTTATGACCCGAAGAGTCCTACGCTCAAAACAAAAAACTTGTAAAATTACAAGAAAAGTTTGTAACTTTTTTTTTTGCTACCTCTTATTTGACAAGAATCCCTTGTTATTTTACAAGTTTTTTACCAATAATTTTTTAATTTTACAAGTTTTTTACCAATAAAATTGTAAATTTACAATTTTTTGACGCAATCAAACTTACAAGGAGGTTTCGTAACTTAACTATATTTTTTGCTACCCTATTTTACGAGAATTCCTAGTTAAAACTACAAGCTTTTTAGTAATTTTACTAAATCTTAAATCCCCAAATAAAATTGCAAATTTAAACTTTTTTGGCGAAATAAAACTTTCAAGGAATTCTCGTAAATTTACTAGATTTTTTTTTTTAAAAAAACCTTGGAAATTTTTAAAATTACAAGAAAAAGTGCAAAATTACAAAAAAAAAATCGATCGAAAATTATTTGTTTAAAAAACAAGGAAACTGTCAAATATTGGTAAAATTTGATTACGAGACTTTTTCTAGTAATTTGACAAGGTTTTTTTTTTTAGTGTAACATTAATAGGGCCCAAATAATACACTCAAATAAAAACTGGTAAAACGCCTGGGAAAATGCCTTGTAATCCCGTTCTACCAATATTTAACAATTTTCCTTGTTTTTTAACAAAAAGTCTTGTACTTTGCTCAAAAGAGAACTACAGTTTTATTGGTAATTTTACAAATTTATTTTCGAAACTGTATTCTACCATTTTGAAAGGTTATTTTACAAAAAAAAAACTGTAATTTTACAACAAAGTTATTATTACGAGGATTCTAGTTGATTTACAAAAATAAAACTGTTATTTTACAAAAATTATGTTATACGAGGATTTATGTTGTTTAAAAAAAAAAACAATTTTTTTGTAAATTTTCTATTTTTTTTTTTAAATTTCCAAGTCCCGGAAAATTTTTTTTTTATTATTGAAAAAATTTAAAAAAAAAGTTGACAAAATTTTGAAAAATTTATTACGAGAATTCTAGTTAATTTACAAAGAAAAAAAAAACAGTTATTTTACAAAAATGATTTTATTACGAGGATCTATGTTGATTAACAAAAAAAAAATTTTTTTGTAAATTTACCATTTTGGTTTGTAAAGTTACCATTTTTTTAAACATATTTACCATTTTTTATTGTAAATTTGCCATTTTTTTTTATTTTTCCGGTTTTAAAACAATATTTTTACCAATAAAATTGGTTATTTTACCAATTTTTTACGCATTAAAAATTACGAGGAAATTCTCGTAATTTTACGAGAATTTTACCTACCTCCTATTTTACGAGAATAGCCTCGTAAAAACACAAGATTTTTTAGTAACTTCACCAGTTTTTTTTTTGAGTGTAGGATTTTATTACCTTTAGGTAGTAGAATCGTATTTATATAGCCCGAGTAAAAAAGTTTATATATAATAATATATAATTTGATAAAATTATATATAATTATATATATTTGATAAAATTTTATAAAATTAGATAAAATTATATATAAATTTATCAAATTATATATAATTATATCAAAATTTGTTTTATGTAAAATTTTATAAAATTATATATAATTTGATAAAATTATATGTAATTATATCCGAATTTTTTTTTATATAAAATTTTATAAAATTATATCTAATTATATATAATTTGATAAAATTTTATAAAATTAGATAAAATTATATATAAATTTATCAAATTATATATAATTATATCAAAATTTGTTTTATGTAAAATTTTATAAAATTATATCAAATTATATATAATTTGATAAAATTTTATAAAATTATATAAAATTATATAAGATTTGATAAAATTTTATATAAAAAATTCGGATATAATTTTATATAATTTTATCAAATTTTTGAAAACAAAAACTTCTATATATAATTTTAGATAATTATATATAATTTTATCAAATTTTATATAATTATATAATATTATATAAAAAACTTTTTTACTCGGGAGTCCAAGTCTTGTGTTTTTCAAAAAGTCTTTATTTGTTGTACAGTGTTATGTAAGTCCAACTGCATAACGCGATGTCCGTTTATTTAATTTTAATTACATTTTCAGGGTATTTTCATTTATATTTAAACATAACTCCATTTTTTTGTATTTTTATTTGTGTAATATACGTACACTAGGGTGGGGCGATTAGTAAGGAAGGAAAAAAATCTTAATGGGCGCTTCGCGTTTCTGATTCTTGGGATTGTACTGAGCAAAAAAGTCAACTAGACTATACGTCTACGGTGAAAATCGAGCCTCCCGATTTTGACTTGAAGTTTTTTCTCAGACTTTATTTTTTTTTGGAAAATTTGAAAATTTCTTGCGCTCACATTTCGTAAACTATTTGAAATTTTGACGTATTTTCAAAAGTAAAGTTGTAGCTATTATTTCGGGCTACAATTTCTCTGAACATATTACTTAGAAAAAAAGTCGTTTTCATAGTCAAAAAGTCGAAAATGTAGAAAATTCACCACTTTTTGTAATTTTTATACCCTACAACTACAGTATGGGGGTATACTCACTTTGTCATTCCGTGTGTAACGCATCGAAATATCGGTCTAGGACACCATAAAGTATATATATTATTGATCAGTGATCGATTCTAAGGCATTCTAGCGATGTCCGTCTGTCTGTCCGTCCGTCTGTGGAAGACACGATACAGTCTAAAATAAAAGCGCAAGACTCCTGAAATTTGGCACATATATGTCTTATGTTCATAGGCTGGTTAAGTTCGGAGATGGGCAAAATCGGAACAGGGGGAAAAAGTTCCCCCTTGACGAAGTAAACCAACCAATGAAAAAGGGTAACTTTTTATAGGTTTTTTCGTATTTTTGTTAAACAAATGAAACATTTTTATGCTTGAAAAAGTTCAAAGTCTTGGACTTGGACCCAGGGGATTTGAAAATAACTTTTTTTTGATCCGCCCCCTTTTGTGGGCGTGGATATTAGCAAATAATTTATATAATGATGAAATTGTATATCCTTTGTACAAAAAGCAAGTAATTAAATTTGTAAACACTTTTGACCAGAGATAAGGTGTCCCCAAGGACCCCCGACAAGCCCCCCCCCCCAAAAAAAAACGCCCCCTCAATTTTTTTTATTATTTTTTTTTAACGTTGGAGGATATACAAGATTCGGCACAACCGAATTTAACACTCTCACATGTTTCTATCGAAAAATGTCTAAGAATTTGAGACTTTTTTATAGGAAAAGTGATTAAGCATCTGAGACTTTTTCGATAGGAAAAATGTCTCAGAATCTAAGAAATTTTATGGATAAAAAAAGTTGAAAAAATTAAGAAATAGAACATTTTTATGATTTTGCGCTATGAACAACTGAAAATGGTAATTTATCAATAATTTCACAAAAAATTTGCACTTTCACAAGGCCAAAACTGCCTGAAGAAGCGTTCTAATGCTTTTGCGATGTACTAGAGAGTTCTTAACTATTGTCTTGGCTACAATTTTTGACTTAGTATTGGATCGAAAGTCTCAATGGTTTGGCTGTTATAGGCCTAAATATCCAAAAAAAAAAAATTACAAAAAGTGGTGAACTTTCTACATTTTCGACCATGAAAACGAAGTTTTTTCTAAGTAATATGTTCAGAGAAATTGTAGCCCGGGACAATAGCTACAACTTTACTTTTGGAAATAAGTCAAAATTTCAAATAGTTTACGAAATATGAGCCCAAGAAAATTTGCAAATTTTCCAAAAAAAATAAAGTCTGAGAAAAAACTTCAAGTCAAAATCGGGAGGCTCGATTTTCACCGTAGACGTATGGTCTAGTTGACTTTTTTGCTCAGTACAATCCCAAGAATCAGAAACGCGAAGCGCCCATTAAGATGTTCAAATCGCCCCACCCTAACGTACACTCTGAAAATTGTGTAAGTAAAATCAACTGGAAATGTCAGTTAAAATAAATACTTTGTAAGTTGATTTTGGGTAAATTACTTTTTCAGTAAAAATAACTAACAAAAAAATAACTGACTTATTTAGTAAAAATAACTTACATTTATAGTCAAAACAACTTACAAAGGAAGTTATAATATAATAATCAATATATAATTAAAAAAAATCAGAGAAATAAAAACATTTTTCCAAGTTTTTTAAGTTTTTTTATTTTTTTTAACAAAAAAAAAAAGCTGTGAAAAATAAACTTGGAAAACTTTTTAGAGATAAAAACTAAAATTAACTACTTTAAGTAACAGTTACTACATCACAGTACTTTTTTGTTAGTTGCTAAAAATAATGACTTAAAATAACTAACAAAAATAGTTGTTAGATATTTTTCACACAAAAACAACTGATTTTGTAGTTAAAAACAACTGAGTACTGTTAAATATAAAAACAACTAACATGTAGTAACTTACAAAATTTTCTAGGTGTACACTCAAAAAAAAAAACTTGTAAAGTTACCAATAAATCTCGTAATTTTACGAGGCTATTCTCGTAAAATATGACGTAGGTAAAATTCTCGTAAAATTACGAGGATTTCCTTGTAATTTTGAATGCAGCAAAAATTGGTAAAATTACCAATTTTATTGGTAAAAATATTGTTTTAAAACCGGAAAAATAAAAAAAAAAATGGTAAATTTACAAGAAAAAATAATAAATATGTTAAAAAAAATGGTAAATTTACAAAATAAAAAATTTGTGTTAACAACATCAATCCTCGTAATAAAATCATTTTTTGTAAAATAACTGTTTTTTTTTTTTGTAAATTAACTACTCCTCCCTAAATTAATCCTCGTAATAAATTTTTCAAAATTTTGTCAACTTTTTTTTTTTAATATTTTTCAATAAAAAAAAAATGCAAAAAATAAGTTTTTTTGTTAAACAACATAAATCGTCGTATAACATAATTTTTGTAAAATAAAGTTTTTTTTTGTAATTCAACTAGAATCCTCGTAACAAAAACTTTGTTGTAAAATTACAGTTTTTTTTTGTAAAATAACCTTTCAAAATGGTAGAATACAATTACGAAAATAAACTTGTAAAATTACCAATAAAACTGTAGTTCTCGTTTGAGCAAAGTACAAGATTTTTTGTTAAAAAACAAGGAAAATTGTTAAATATTGGTAGAACGGGATTACAAGGCATTTTACCAGGCGTTTTACCAGATTATTTTTTTGAGTGTAGCTAAAACAAATGCTATGCTTTCTGCTAACATATGCAAATTTAAATAAAAATTTTCATAATATTTTTTTGGCAAAAGCCATTATAACGGTCCTTAGGTATATCATTATTTATTTCATTTTTTTACATATATTTAAATTTACTACGTAAATGTTTATTTATACTAAGTCACAAAATCCTTAGAGAATATGTACAAATGTGTAGTAAATTATAAATGCATAACTTCCCAAAAAAAAAAAACAAGTAAAGAATTTAAATTCGACTTATTGTTAGTCGAATGCATGGATACCCATTTTAAGTCTTAAAATTTTTAAAGTAACAAAAATACTTTGTAAAATTTTGTGGCATACCAATGTCTTTAAAAGAGCGTTTGTAACACATAAAATCAAGGTGAACCCAATCTGAGATTCATGGTTTTAATCATAATTTCTAAACCACTGGAATGTTTTAGAAATTCACGGTACACATGCTTTATTTCGCTGGACATTTGGTGTGTAATGCCAAATATATATAAAACTGAGTTAAATTTTAGCTAAAAAAAAACAAAAAGGATTTTTTGCTGTATGTTCTTTAAATGCTAAAACAACTGCAGCAACAATTTTTATGTGTAAAAACAGTTTATTTGTGTTGAGTTTTTTAGCTTTATATTGTTAACTAAAATACGTTAGTCCAAAAACTGATTTGAAATTGTAATAGAGATAACTCTTATTTTGAAAGAACACAATTGATTGAGTTCTATGTGTTTCAATGTTTGCGTTACAAATATGAAACACCCTTTAGTTATGAGTTTTTATACCCTCCACTTAGTGATAGAGGGTATATATAAGTTTGTCATTCCGTTTGTAACTCATCGAAATATCGGTCTGGGACCCCATAAAGTATATATATTCATGATGCCCGATCGATTTTAAGACATTCTAGCGATGTCCGTCTGTCCGTCTGTCTGTCTGTGGAAAATGCTGTAGCGGACAAAATATTGCACAGAGATGACTGAAACTTAACATATTTATTGGAAGTTTGGTATTGCATTTGAGCAATATCGGTTCAACGGTTCAAAAGTTATGAACGAAAATGTAAGCACACCTAAAAAATTTCAGTACATTCAACATAACCTAAAAATACAAAATGCTTTAATTCGGCTTCTGGTTGACATATATGAACATAATTGAACACCAAATGGTATTTAAACAAGAACGAACATATTTTTTACAAAAAAAAAAAATCGCGGATTTTTTTTTTACCAAAATTTTTTTTTCGCGGAATTTTTTTTTTTATTTTTTTTTTTTTTTCAAAAGTAATTTCCTTTTAAATAAAGTTTTTTGCAATAATCTTTTTGAAATTGTGGAGGGTATCACTACATTCGGCAAGGCCGAATTTAACTTTTTTACTTGTTTTTTTATAAATTTACCTCTTATTTCCTAAAACCATTTAGTTTTTGGTTTTCAACAACCTGACATCTTTAAATATGAGTTTAAATATTTTGCCAAAAGAAATAAAATGAACTAGAAATATCCAATTATATGTTGCTTACAATAGATTTTTTTTTATTCCCCATGGTTATTCTTTTAACTAACCAAAACCAAAAAAAAAAAACATGAATTTAGCTAAATCATCTTGAAAAAAAAGAGAAATCTTTTTAAAAGGAAAGGTCATAACCACAGATGAAACGGAAAAAATTCTTAGAAGGGAAGTGTCTCTCGTAGCACACTCCAATTTTTTGTGAAATTTTATGTATCTGTGTTTTTTAGGAACTAAATTTGATTTTAACTAGGATAACACTGTGGAACAAATTCAGGTTATCAAAAGTTAGGTTGATTCTGAGAGTGAGGGGTGAAAATAGGGGCTAAATTAGAAGACCCGTATCGCGTATCGCTTTTACACTCAAAAAAAAATTTAGTTTTTTTTTTTACAAAAATGTCAATATTTTGTGTACATACGTACGTGCATTCACTCAGAAATATTTTTGCAGTAAAAAAAAAACATTACACTCGAAAAAAGTTTTACACTCAACAAAAAAAAATTGTAATTTTTCTTTTTAAATGACAAAAGAAGAGTTTTTTACTCAAAATAAAATAGTATTTCTAATCAAATTGTTAATTATTTTCCCGTTAAAAATGTACTATCCTTTAAAAAAGGCATTGTGGAGGGTATTCATAGATTCGGCAAAGTCGAATTTAACTTTTCTACTTGTTTTAATTGATTTAGAAAATTTTTGTGGTGCTTATGAAGCAAAATGTTGGAAAAAAAATTTTTTCATGCTTTTTGAAAATATTTTACTTTATAAGCACCACCAACATTTTTTAAATCAATTTTTTAAAAATGTTGATTGTCTCTCAATAATTTGGCTTTTACAGATTGAAAAAATATCAAAAGAAATTCGAACTTACATAAACAAATGCCGAGATACGGGTCTTATAATTTAGCCTCCATTTCCCCTCCCCCCTCCCCCCCCCTTAGTCACAGAATCGACCTAACATTTGCTAACCTAAATTTGTTACACAGTGTTATAATAAAACAAGTAAGAAAGTTATAGTCGGTCAAGACCGACCATATGATACCCTACACCAGTGTTTTCTGGAAAATGGGTCCCAAGTCCAAACATGAACCGATTGGATCTATCTTTTGTTAGATCTTTATTTAGTGAAGAAACCACACAGAGATCAAATTTTAGTGGAATTGGTTTATTTTTTTGGCAATAGACAATTTAACTGAATATCGGCCGAAATTTTTACATAGGGGACTAAGTCTAAAAATGATCCAATTATATTCCGATTTGATTAGGTTACTAAAGTACACGTAAAAATAAAATTTTTATCAAATATTTCCATTTTTATAAATTTTGATGGAATTATGTGAATATCGGGAAGGTGGTTTGTATAGGGACTACCAGGAGGACTGACCCGATTCCTTTGAAATTTTAAATGGTGATTCGTGCATACAAAATTTAATTACCTGTTAAATTCAATCAAAGCGATATCTATTAAAATACAGTTATTAGAATTATTTAAGTCTAATCCAAAGGGGGCCTTTGTATGGGGGCTAGGTCTTAACATGCACCGATTTTCTCAAATTTCTATAGGCTTCGTCCTTGGGCAAAAGATGATAAATTTCAAGTCAATTGATTGAAAATTGTATCGTGCTTAATCCGGTAGATGGACAGATGGACGGACGGACGGACAGACAGACGGACGGACGGACAGACGGACGGACATCGCTAAATCGACTCAAAAAGTGATTCTGAGTCGATCGGTATACTTGAAGGTAGGTCTAGGACCAGTGTTGCCAGAACTTGGTAGTCAAAAACGGCTAAATTCATTCGAAAAAACGGCTAAAAAACAGCTAAAAAATGGCTAAAAAAAGGCTAAAATATATATTTTACTTTTTTAAGAAAAACTAATGTAAACTTATATTTTGTTTAATAAAAATTAAATAAAATTAAATAAAGAGATCTTTTTTTGTTATACATTTGGAACGGTTCCGACTTATTCTAGATAAAAACTAGAGTTCAAAACACTTTTCCAATGATTTACATTTTTTTAATGCAAAAATAAATCTTTTGACTAGAAAAAAATTGTTCTGAGTGAAAAAACTTTTTAGTTATTTTTGTTAAAAAAAAATAAGTAAAATTTTTTATTGAGTGCTATTTTTTTTGTAGTGAGAAAAACACTGCGTACATTTTTTTGCTTTCTTTTAAAAGTTAGCTCTTTTGCAACACGTGAATTCTAGGTAAGTTTTTTTACTTCAGGGACAGTTTTCACTGAAACCTGTCGAGAAGAATGGAAGAAATGCCCGTTTCTCTCTTAAAAATACGCTAACGTTCAAACTATGCAAAGATTCAGCAACCAGTCTTTAAGTTGAGTTTCGAACGTTAGGGTATTTTAACAGAGAAAAGGGTATTGCTAGATCGTCTAAGATTTAGTATAATGTTAATGGCGTGAAAATAACAAAAATATCCGTGGTTCGATACTAGACTGGGAATATTTAAAATTCAGATTTATAAAAAACAAGTACATATTAACAAAAGAAACCGACATTAAAAATCCTGCTGATGATAACACTATAATTGGAGTGTTTGAAACCGGTAAGGAAATACCAGAAATATCTGTAATATTTAGAACTAAAATTTTCTTCTCAATTTTTTAACTTAAAACTTTATATGAAATAGAATTGGAGCTTTTGCTTGATCTGTACTAACAAAAACCCAATTAATTTTTTATTTAAGTATAAAAAAACAGAAAAAATTTCTTTCAAATCAAAAAAGTTAAAAATGGCTAAAAAACTGCTAAAAAAATTTCGAAAATGGCTGAAAAAACGGCTAAGAGCTAAATGCATTTTTCTCCGGCTAAACGAGTTCAAAAGGAGCTAAATCTAGCCGGAAAATGGCAACACTGTCTAGGACTAATATTTCGGGTAGTTACAAACATCAGCACAAACTCATAATATCCAGTGTTGCCATAACTATGAAATACAAATCTGCTAAAAGGCTAAAAACAATCTGCTAAAATGCACTACAGCTCAAAAAAAATCTGCTAAATTTTTGGGGGTATTTTTATACCCTCCAACCACAGTATGGGGGTATACTCACTTTGTCATTCCGTGTGTAACGCATCGAAATATCGGTCTAGGACCCCATAAAGTATATATTTTATTGATCAGTGATCGATTCTAAGACATTCTAGCGATGTCCGTCCGTCCGTCCGTCCGTCCGTCCGTCCGTCTGTCCGTCTGTAGAGGACACGATACAGTCCAAAATAAAAGAGCTAGACTTCCGAAGTTTGGCACGAATATGTCTTATATTCCTAGGCAGGTTAAGTTCGGAAATGGGCAAAATCGGACCAAGGGGAAAAAAGTTCCCCTTTGGAGAACTAAACCAACCCAAGAAAAACCGCATTTTTTGCAGAGTTTTTTGTACTTTTGGGTAGCAAATGCAACGATCTTATCTCAGAAGAAGTTCAAAATCGCAAGGGGAAGGTGCCCCCTAACGTCTCCCACCAACCCCCCCCCCCAAAAAAAAAAGGATTTTTTTAAATATTTTTTTTACATTTTGGAGGGTATAAAAGATTCGGCACAGCCGAATTTAACACTCTCACTTGTTTTAACTAAAAAAAACTTTGTTGAAAAAATAAGAAAATTAATAATAAATTTCATTTGTTAAAAAAAAAAAAAAATTATAAAAACAAATAACAATATTTTTTAAAAAAATATTATATAAAATTATATATATAACCACAGTTTTGGAGGGTCCCGAGTAAAAAAGTTTTTATATAGTTGCATATTATTTTATAAACATCATATATGATTAAATAGACTTATATAGAATTTGATGCGAAAAAATGAGTCGATAAAACTATATAAAATTTGATCAATGTTTCTTATATTTTGATAAATTTTTTATATAATTTTATGCGAAACTTGGACCCCTATTTTTATATAACAACAGCAAATTTATATAATCAGATATAATTATATACAACTATATCAAATTATATAAAAAAATATATAATTTTTATAAAGTTATATAAAATTATATCAAGTTTTATATAAATCATAAAATTTTGTTTTATTATATAAAATTATATGTAATTTTATGTAACTTTATATAGTTTTATACAGTTTTATACAATTTTATATATATTTATATAATTACATCTGATTATATAATTTTGCTATTATTATATAAAAAGTAGGGGTCCGAATTTCGCATAAAATTATATAAAAAATTTATCAAAATATAAGAAACATTGATCAAATTTTATATAGTTTTATCGACTCATTTTTCGCATCAAATTCTATATAATTCTATTTAATCATATATGATGTTTATAAAATTATATACAACTACTCGGGGTGTAAAAAATTTCGTCTAAATCTTCGTCTTCCTCATCCACCACAACTTTTTTGTATTTTTCTGATGACCTTATTTTTGGAACTAAATTTTGTGGTATTTTAAACGTGTAACAGCAAGAACTGTCTAGCTTTAAACCTTCTCTGATTTGTATGATGCTGCACAGCAGATCCGTTTTCATTTTGTTTCTTAACTTATTTTTAATGAGACCCATCGTACTAAAAAGACGTTCAACGTCCGCATTTGAAAATGCCAAAACGAGTAACGAAATTACAAATCAGATAATTCTTTTACTGAATTTTCAAAATTATTGACAATTCAGCAGTAAGCAGCAGACAGCAAAATTTCCTATATAGCGAACAATAATAATATGTTTAGGGAATTTTGCTATCTCCTGCTTGCTGTTTAATTGTGAATCGGTATTTCTAAATAACAGTTGTAAAAAACCGCTGTTACTAACAAAACTACATTTTTTACACTTAAAAAAACTATTATCTTAATTGTAAAAAAAAATGCTAAAAAAAATCTGCTTTTTTAAAAAAAAATATGCTAAAATCTGCTTTTTCACAAAAAAAATTTGCTAAAAAAGCAGTTAGCAGATTTTTTAAAACAAAATCTGCTTTTACTAAACTTTATCTGCTAAATCTAGCAGAAAATATGCTAAAATGGCAACGCTGATAATATCCTGTACCACATAGTGGTTTTGGATATAAATCAATGGTGCCCAAACACTTGTTAAAGATCAACGATGATTCGGCTTTGTACACGGACACAATCCGAACGACAACGAAACTAACAACAGAGAGCGTAAAAAACAAAAAAAACTCCTTAGTTGTTTGCCATCATTCAAAGAAGCAGGTCGATGTCGCTTTGTTTGATAAAAAAAAAAAAACAAATATTATTTATTGTTGTTATGGTTTCTTTCAGAGCAATAGTACTAATACACTCTCATATTTGTTAAAAATTACCACTATATTATCGTTTCTCTTTTTGGGCACCACTGATATATGTAAATAGCTTTAAAACTATATAGGGCGTATACTTGATGTTGTAATTGCCTTTAAATAACAATCATACGCAACGGTGCACAGTACTTAATGTTTAATAATTTGGGTATTCAGTAAGTAGGTACTTGACCGATTGCAGCCAAATTCATGCCAGCTATAGCGGGCGTAATGTTGAGCATAAGTTTGGACGCTGCACAGTGGGTTCGATGGTACCCAAAATGGCGATTAATTCAGATAAGCAGTAGTTTTAGAATATTATATTTTTATTTTGATGAACTAATATAAACACGTAAAAATACACATTTTGGGAAAAAAAAATTTAACCTGTTAGGCGTTTTTTTTGTTTTACGGAAAAAAAGGTTATAGTTCACAATTTTTGCTGTAACTTTGGAATGAAAAGCGATAAATTATTAAAAAAAATTGGAAATTAAATTGTACATAATGTGCTATCAATATAATCAAAGAAAAATCGCATAATATGTATTTATATTATTTTAAATTTTATTTTAAATCCAATTTTTGTTTTTCACAAAATCTCATAAATGTACAAATTTATCTGACAAAAGTGATTTAAGGGAATATTATAGTTTTATATTAACGAATTATCATAAATACATGAAAATAGAGCATTTTAGAAAAATAAATTTGTTTTAAAAAATTTTTTTAATCTTTTAGTCGTTTTTTTTTCGAAAAAAAAAAATTGAAATCCTTGAACATGTAATAAAGCTACAAAAAACAAAACGTTTTTTGACGTAGGGGGGGGGTGAGGGTTTGCGGGGAGACTATGGGGGACATCTTCCCCTCGCCATAATCGTTGCCAAATAAATAAACGTCAGTGTTTGCACCTAATTAATAAAAATATATCATTATTTTAATCATTTTTTTACACATGCCCCCAAAAAGGGGCGGACAGAAAAAATTGGCTTTTCTGATCCCATTGGTTCAAACTCAGGTCCATGAACTTCATATGACATTAAAATGTTTCACTTATTGAACAAATATACAAATAAAACATTTAAAAAATATTTTTCTGGGGTAGTTTTAGTTCTTCAAGGGGGAACTCTTTTCCAAGAACTTAACCAGCCTATGACCATTATACATATTTGTGACAAACTTCAGGATTGTAGCTCTTGTTTTTTGTACTTTATGGTGTGCTCCACAACAGACGGACGGACGGACACACGGTCAGTCACAGAATGTCTTAGAATCGATCAGTGATCAATTATATACATTTTATTGGGTCCTAGACCCATATTTCGATGCGTTACATATGGAATGACAAAGTGAGTATACGCCCATATTGTATTTGGAGGGTACATAAACACATATAATGGTCTTGTTTAATAAATGATACCCAGACTTTTTACACAAAAATGGGAATACAAAAAAAGGGCCGGACATTGTCTGGACTTTTTTCTTTTAAATAAAAGCTGATATCCTATACTTTTTTAAAATCCACTAAATTCAACTATTACTAACTTAATATGTGCGGCCCATTAAATATGGAAAATATCCCAATTTCGGACCCTTTTTAAAAAAATTATTAAAAATGTTAAGACACAATTTTTATAAACAAAAAAATTTACAATTTAGTTTAATACCTGATGTTGAAGGTTCCGCTATAAAAGATTTTCTTTTGAAAGATTTAATACTACTAATAATCGCTTGAATTGTAAAAAATTCCAATTTTTTTCAGTTTTTTCAAAGACTGCAATAATTTGCTAACTTTGACAGCTCGCCACAAAAAAAGTAAACAACTTAGTTGATTGATTTTGTTAACTAGTGTTGCAGAATTTTATCTACTTTTACCCCATACCAAATTTTGTAACAAAAACTTCATTTATAAATTTCAATTAATCGCCACTTTGGTACCATTTGAACCCAATGTGCGCTGGACACCACATGTCCAATAAGGTCACGACCAGGCGCCACTAAAGTAGAACGTGTTTGGTACACAAAAACTTAAATACCTTAAAATCGCTAACTTTGAATGCGTGTGAAAGCAAATTTAGCGCTGAACTGTAAAAAAATGTCTGCGAAATTTGTACTCGTGCCCAAACCATTGAATCATGATAATGTTTTGCTGTACAAGTAGGTGTTCTTTCCAAAGGAAAATTTTTCTAGGGAAAATAACGCTATATTAATTTGTCATTATATGCAAAATGCATTGAAATATCGGTCGAGGACGCCATTATGTTTATATATTATTGATCTGTAAAGCTTTATTCCAGTGATATCCATCTATCTGTTTGTCTATGTTTTTCGATAACTAAAAGTGTTTGATGAAGAAAAGAATTTTAATGAAAAAATTTTATTGATAAAAATAAATATTTAATGAAAAAAAAAAATTTATGAAAAAAAATATTGATGAAAAAAAAAATATTGATGAAAAAAATATATTGAAAAGAAAAATATATTGATGAAAAAAAAAATATTGATAAAAAAAAAAATATTGATGAAAAAAAAAAAAATATTGATGAACAAAAAAAAATATTGATGAAAAAAAATATTGATGAAAAAAAATATCGATGAAAAAAAAAAAATATTTTGATGAAAAAAAAAAATATTGATGAAAATAAAAATATTGATGAAAAAAAATATTAATGAAAAAAAATATTGATGAAAAAAAATATTGATGAAAAAAAAAAATATATTGATGAAAAAAAAAATATTGATGAAAAAACAAAAAAATATTGATGAAAAAAAAAAATAATATTGATGAAAAAAAAAAAATATTGATGAAAAAAAAAATTTGATGAAAAAAAAAAAAACGATGAAAAAAATATTGATGACAAAAAAAAAAAATATTGATGAAAAAAAAAATATTGATGAAAAAAAAAATATTGATGAAAAAAAATGTTGATGAAAAAAAATATTGATGAAAAAAAAAATATTTTGATGAAAAAAAAAAAATATTGATGAAAAAAAAAAAATTTTGATGAAAAAAAAAATATTGATGAAAAAAAAAAAATATTGATGAAAAAAAAAAATATTGATGAAAAAAAAAATTTTTTGATGAAAAAAAAAAAATTTTGATGAAAAAAAAAATATTGATAAAAAAAAAAATATAGATGAAAAAAAAATATTGATGAAAAAAAAAAAAAAATATTGATGAAAATAATTATGTTACGTTTTATTCACCAGCTGGTGAATATTTTTGTTATTCACCACGAGGTGAATTATTATCCAAATTACAAACCCAAGTTAGTAAAATTTTTGGTTTTAAGAAAACGAAAACAGTAATTCCAATTTTCTTTTTTGTTAGTCGTTAGCTTATATAGTCAAACTGAGGTGGCGTCCTGCAACTTTTTTAAAATTAGACACCAGCCTAAAAACATTATCATGTTAAAAACCTTGATGATTTTGTTATGCAAAATGTCAACTTTCATTTGCTTTTGGTTTTATCCCATTCCGATTTTGAAAGTTCGATTTTGTATCACTGTGAAAAATCGAAAAAAAAATTTGGCTTGTATTAAAAAAATATTGGTTAGGTCAACCCCCCAAAGGCACGGGTTAAATTTGTCCGATTTGGCTAAAAATTTAAACAAAGAGTTTTGAGACCAAATCGAATAATTTGCCCGGCGATCGATGAAATTCGGAAAAAGTTATTATTCATGCCATCCTAATGTGCATAGAAATCACACCCTTATTTATTATGATTTAATTTTTTGGACAAAAGTAAAAAATTCGCAGTTTTTTTTTAACTCATCGGATTCTTTTCACATGTTGCGGTATTTTTCTGATTAATTTTTTAAATATTCTAAAATGACAAGATTTTTTTTTTTTAAATTTTTAAAAATCTTTGTTTTTTTTTTTGTTAAAAATTAATTTGAAATTTTTTAGCTATATCAAATTTGCCATATTCAATGTGAGAGAAATATGATAAAAACAGCAAAATTAATGTGAATTTTCGTTACGATACGTTTTCTCGTCCCTTTACAAATATTAAATATTTCTTGGATATTGATGTCTGCCACAAGAATGACTTCCCTCGTTGAAATCAAATTCATGTCCTAAAAACAAAAAGAAAAAAATCAATTTAGAACAATACATACTTACTTTAAACCGAACCTCATATCAAATACAAACAAATAATGAAACGAATATAAATGCTTAAAGTACAACAGGAATTTTTTTGTTTGATATCCTACAGCCGATTCCGTTTAATGCTAGAAAATACACACTATTTGTTAAGATTGTAACATTCAAAAAATAAGTATTAAGAGAATATGGAAACAAAATTGCGAAAAGTCCGTTCGCGCCAAGTTCCCCGACTTCGGGAAGTTCCCGAGAGCACAATTAATTCGCTTTTACAAAAATTGAGCTCAGATTCTGAGATATTTTTCATAAAGAAAAGAACTCAGATTCTGAGAAATTTTTCGTATAGAAAAAGCCTCAGATATTTTGTATAGAAAAAGTCTCAGATTCTGAGTAATTTTTCGTGTAGAAATTGTATCCGATTCTGAGACATTTTTCATATAGAAAAATCTCAGATTCTAAGACATTTTTCGTATAGAAAAAGTCTCAGATTCTAAGACATAATTCGAATAGAAAAAGTTCCGTTTTAATTATTAGGACATACGGTGCACGCGCCCAGGACCCCGACTTCGAGAGGGCCCCGAAAGCACAATCAATTCGCTTTAACAAAAAAGGAGCTCAGATGCTGAGACATTTTATCGTAAAGAAAATGACTTAGATTCTGAGAAATTTTTCTTATAGAAATAGTCTCAGATTGTAAGTAATTTTTCGTATATAAAATGTATCAGATTCTGCGACATTTTTCATATACAAAAATTTCAGATTCTGAGACATTTTTCGTATAGAAAAAGTCTCAGATTCTTTGTATAACAAACTATTTTTTGATCGGCAATTTTCAAAATTTCAGCAAAAACTATTTAGTGTAGTGATACAAGTTTGTCATTATTAATGAGTGTAAAATTTTCATTTATTTTATTTAATGTCTAAACTTTTTTGGTATACAACACAACAAGCTTTATTAAAAGAATTTTCTTTTTTTGCTTAACCAAAAAAAAAAATAAAAGTTAATATTAAAAAAAACTCAAAGCATAGCATTTAAGACCATAGAAAATATGAAAAAAAGGTCACCTTATTCCAAACACGTTTAGTAAGATTTTGTATTAATAAAACAAGATGAACAAATAGGAAATTGAAAGAAGAATATTTAATAATGACACATAAAACAAAATGTTAACTAATAAGTAAAAATTCTTTTCACTCATATAAACTTTGGGTGGCACGAAATTCAACTTTTTTTTGAATCTTGTATTTTTTTTTCTAATTTTGTCGATCGCCGTGCAAATTAAAATTCGTTTTTGTCTAAAATCTCTATGTTTTAATTTTCCTGCAAATCGAACAATACTAACCGTCGCCACTTGAAGTTTAAAGTTTTGGCTTAATTTTTTTTTCCCATACAAACCAAAATTTGTTTTTTGATTTTTATTTTTTTTTTTAAATTACACAGTGCAACACCCAAAATCGGAATATGATGAAACCAAAATCAAATGAAACTCGACATTTTCCATAACTAAACCATCAAGACTTTTTCAAGTTCAGCTGCAGATTTTTTTTTACACGAACTTGAAGTTGGTGAACTTTCATTATAATTTTAATAATAATTACTTGAAAACTGTATAAGTGGTGTATGCTTAATTTTGTAATTACATATAAATAACAATCAAGCGCAACGGTGCACGATAAAGATGTCACAGATAGGAATATATCTTTTATAAATATGAATCATTTAAAGCAACATAACTAAATTCGTTGCTTGTCAAAACTCAACAAAAAAAAAATTAGAAAAATTTTATAGTTGACCCCGCGCACAGTGCGTTGAGCCCATGTAACGAAGGGACAAAGGAGTAGTCAGATATTTTGGAGATTTGGTATACAGTAGAATTTTACAAATTAGAACTGTCCAGAAATTAGAACCGGCTATTTTAATGTATTGGACGTTCTAGAATTAGAACCTTTGGTTCTAATTTCTGGAAGTTTTATTTTTGTTTGTTTTTATTTACACTACAAAATATTTTTTTAAAGTTTTTTTAAACTAAATAGGGGAAACCCCGAATTATATGTAGTTAACGCTCTGAAGTTAGAACCAGTGGTTCTAATTTCTGGACTTTTTTATACCCTCCACTCTAGTGATAGAGGGTATATATAAGTTTGTCACTCCGTTTGTAACACCTCGAAATATTCGTCTAGGACCCCATAAAGTATATATATTCATGATCCTCGATCGATTTTAAGACGATCTAGCGATGTCCGTCCGTCCGTCTGTCTGTCTGTTGAAAACACGCTAACTTTTGAAAGACACGGAAGCTCCTGAAGTTTGGCATATATGTTGGGCACGTACCTGGTCAGGTTGGTATTGCAATTCAGCGAAATCGGTCCAGTGGTTCAAAAGTTATAAGCAAATGAGTGAATTTCCGCAAGGGTTTTTCTGGAATTTACGAGTTAAAACACACGGTAATTTTCGAACGACAATTCTGAGGGTGCTGAAGTGTGGCGTATATATTTGCCGTTTCTTTCGTCCGATTCGTTTTAAATTTTAGCCACATTGGTCCAGTCGTTCAAAAGTTATTAGCAAAGCCGTGAATTTCATATTAGTTTCACCTTAAATTCACGTGTTAAAAACCCGTTAAACATGTTTTAAAAATATTTGTAAGTCACAAAAATATTTTACAAGGTATTTTTGTCACTCAAAAATATTTTTACACTAAAACAAAAAAAAAAAAAAAATACACTCAAAAAAAATATTATACTCAAAAAAAATTTTACACTCAAAAAAAAACTTAGTAAATTTTTTTTTTTTTTTCAAAAATTACTAAAAAAAGTTTTTTTACACAAAATAAAATAAAAATTTGCTATCACTTAAAAAGAGCATTGTGGAGGGTATTCATTTATTCGGCCATGTCGAATTTAACTTTTCTACTTGTTTTGTATATATTTTTTTTTTTTTTATCAAATTTTTTTTCATCAAATTTTTTTTTTCATCAATTTTTTTTATTAATTTTTTTTTTTCATTAATTTTTTTTTTTTTATCAATTTTTTTGTTTTTTTTATTAATTTTTTTTTTTCATCAATTTTTTTTCATTAATTTTTTTTTCATCAAAATTTTTTTTTTCATATTTTTTTTCATCAATTTTTTTCATCAAATTTTTTTATCAAATTTTTTATTATCAACTTTTTTCTCACCAAAAAATTGTTTTTTTTTTCATATTTTTTTACATCAAAATTTTTATTATTATTTATTTTTTTTTATATTATTTATTTTTTCTAAAAAAACTATGCTTTGTAAAGTACACCCAAATCTTCCGCAAAACATTATCATGGTTTAATGTTTTGGGCAATAGTACAAAATTCGCAGGCATTTTCGATTATTTTTTTAAAAATTTTTTTTATACTTTATTAGCTTATTAACGACTAAAAATTTTATTTTGTGGGATAAACTCTTCCGCTTCAAAATTGACTTCGAAAAAAAAATTAAGGGCTGTCGCGGATTTTTTTTTACCAAATTTTTTTTCGGCGAATTTTTTTTTCAAATTTTTTATTTTTTTTCAAAAGTAATTTCCATTTAAATACAGTTTTTTTGCAATAATCATCAAGAAATTGTGGAAGGTATCACTACATTCGGCAAGGCCGAATTTAACATTTTTACTTGTTTTTTTTAATTACACAGTGCAACAACCAAAATCGGAACATGATGAAACCAAAATCAAATAAGAGTTGACATTTTCCATAACTAAGCCCTAAAGGCTTTTTTTAGTTCAGCTGTAGATTTTTTTTAAACGCACTTGAACACAGTGAGCTTCAGCGATGTTTAGGTTGAACTTTAGTGTCGACGAAAAGTGTAAGCGCAGTTCGATTTCTACAAGAATAAATGTCACAAAACTTTTAACAGTGAAATCGTAGCTGCTCGCATTCGCGAGATAACGCGAATTTAGTGTTTTTGTATTTTTTAAAATTTTGACATTAAAGTTTTTTAAATATTTTCAAAAACTGAGTATAAATTTTTAATTGTACTTATTTAAAGGTGACAAAACAGTAAACATCAAAATCCTGTCTTCTTTAGTTCGCGAAAAATCGCGAAATTAATTTTTTGCAGTTCTTATTTTCGTTTTTTATCTTTAGATAGGTTTCTTTAAAATTTCGTAAATTTTAAAGAAACCAGCAGTTTTACTTGTGCTTGATCAAAGATCACACAGCTGTTGACATCGAAATTGTAGGTGTTAAATTTCGCGAGATATCGCGTAATTATATAATTTTTTTTTTATTATTTATTTATATTTTAAACCCGCTTCTTTAGAAATAATAAAAAAAAGTGGTATGCAGTTTGATTTGAGCATATTGGAAGAAATTAAAACTGCCGACAAAAAAATTATAGCTGTTTACTTACGCGAGAAATAGCGAAAACAGCTTATTTGGGGTATTTCTTGTTTTGATTAATAAAAGAAGTTTCTTTAACATTGAAAAACACGAAATGCATTTTGATTTGCTATTGATTAACAGTGATAAGGCTGTTAACATTTAAATTCTAGCTGTTCAATTCTTCGAGATATCGCTAAAAAAAACTCGCTAAACTACTATTTATTCATTACTTTGTGTTATTTTTGGTCTGTAAAAACATTTACTTTAATGAACGACAAAAATGTGGTATGCAGTTTAAATTCGAGGTTATTAAATTTGACAAAGCTGTAAGTAGAAAAATTATAGATGATCAATTTCCCGAGAAGTTGCTAAATTACTGTTTAAGCTTTTATATTAATTAATTAATTTTTTCTTTAATGTCTAAAATAAAGGAAAAAAATCAAGAAACGACAAATATATTGTATGCAGTTTAAATTTTATGTGGTTAAAGGTGGTAAAACTGTTCAAATCAATATCTTGACTGCTAATTTACGCGAAAATTTAATTTTTTTCCAATTTTTTATTTTTTTTAATGATATGATTTCGATGTTAACTGTTTTGTGACCAGTAAATAAATACAATTAAAACTGCATACACAGTTTTTGATGATTTTTAAAAAACTTCATTGTCAAAATTTTAGAAAATATAAAAACACTAATTTCGCGATATCTTGCGAATGCGAGCAGCTACGATTTCGCTGTCAACAGTTTTGTGACATTTAATCAAGTATAAATCGAACTGCGTTTACACTTTTCGTCGACACTTAAGTTGAACCTAAACATCGCTGAGGCTCACCGTGTGAAGTTGGTGAACTTTTATTATAATTTTGTAATAATAACTTGAAAACTGTATAAGTGGCGTATGCTTAATTTTGTAATTGCATTTAAATAACAATCACGCATAATGGTGCACGATAAAGATGTCATAGATAGGAATAATATTTTTTTATGAGTATGTATCATTAAAAGCAACATAACAATTAAAATCGTTGCTTGTCCAAATTAAAAAAATGTCTGCGATGTTTGTACTCTTGCCCAAACCATTGAATCATGATAATGTTTTGCTGTATAAATGGGTGATCTTTCTAAAGCAAAATTTTTCTAGAAAGAATAACGCGATATTAATTTGTCATTCCATGCAAAACACATCAAAATCTCGTTCTAGGACCCCATTACGTTTATATATTACACAGGTTGACAAAAATTAATCTTTTTCAATTTGCCTGACCTTTGACAACTGATTTATATGGATTTAAGTTTGCTGATTCCGAATCTGTTATCCAATTTTTCCCATCAGCTCGCGTCAATAAATCGCTGTTAAAGAGTTGAAAAAGTGCGTTTTTTACCAACTTTGCTTGGATATAATTTCCAAAACTAATTTGAGAGCCTCAGTTTTAAACACGAACTTAACTATATTGGATGCGAGAATTCCAAAACTGGTATTCGCTTTTTTCTGACATCTGCAGTTTTCGAGTTATTAACAAGGGCTTAAACATTCAGACAAAATTAAAGAGGGCATAAATTTAAAAATTTTATTTTAGCGATATCTCCAAAACTAAAGATGACTCAACAAAAGTAAAAGCATTTTTGGAATCAGCATATCCAACATACCTAAAATCGTAATTCACTTTTTGAATGTAAGATAAGTGTTGGTAAATATGGACTCACAAACATGACAAAATAGCCTATTTTCAAAGATTCCTTAGGCTATATCTCAAAAACTAGAGCTGACGCAAAAAAACGATAGCCAGATTTGAAATCACCAATTACCCAAAATTAGCTATCAGAACCCGTGCAAAAAAAAAGTGTTGCCCTGTGTTATTGATCCAAAAAGGTTTCTAAGACATTTTATTGATATCCATCAATCTGTTTGTCTGTGCTTGTCGAAAGATTATTGATAAATAAATATATGATGAAAAAAAAAATTGGCTAAGGTACTTTACGGGACACGAATATTTAGGAAAACAAAAATATGCCATGATTAAAATTTAAGGGGAAGACCCCCTGGAGCAAAACAACAGCCCGACCCACCAACATGTATGTATGGGAATTCAAATGAAAGGTAATTTGCTAACGATTGCAAATATGTATTTTTTGTATGTATTTTAACAATATTATACCCCCTAGATCCATTTTAGTATCTTTCTGTTCAATAGTTTAGCCATTTAGTAATTAACCAAGAAAAAGGCTTGATACACAAAACAAAATAAATTAATTTATGGGTTTTGTAGTCCCTGAGCCCGGCCGAAAGACCGGCTGGACGTTCTTTTTAATAATTTAGAAACATTTTATATTTTTTTTGAAAAAATACCATCAGGACGGTTTTATGGACCTAGAAGGCCCCTGGGACCTAGCCCTGTTTATATTTATTTTTCTTTTTTAATTACCTTTAATTTAAGTATCCACACAAACCTGAATGCTCTTTTGGCTCCAGGTGGGTCCGGGGCCCACCCAATTAAATTTAAATTTCGTGTTTCCCTCAAAACATTTTTGTGCTCCGTACAATGCACTTTTGCCAAAAAATTTATGAAAAAAATATTGATGAAAAAAAATTTATCATAAAAAAATATTGATGAACAAAAAAATTCGATGAAAAAAAATTTTAATAAAAAATAATTTCTCTCTGTAAGGAGAACTGTGCAATCAGCAATGCTTATTTTTGATATAATCAATGGTTTTGTAGATTGTGATTATTTGCTAAATTGTATTACCTTTTGTGTTCCTTATTATGTACTAAGATCTAATGATTTATTTTATATTCCTTTACATAGAACAGATTATGCTAAAAATGAGCCTTTAATACGAATATTAAATTTGTTAAATTCTCTTTATAAAGATTTAAATTTAGATTTTTCAATCCCGAAAAACTGTTTTAAATATAATATGCTAACATATTTAAATTAGGTTAAGTTAATTTGTATTTTAATTTTAAGAAAATTTGTATCTAGCCTGTAAGGATGTATTTCCATTGGCCGAATAAATAAATAAATGAATAATATTGATGAAAAAAAAAATTGATGAAAAAAAATATTGATGAAAAAAAAAATTGATGAAAAAAAATATTGATGAAAAAAAATAGTGATGAAAAAAATATTGATTAAAAAAAATGAAATAGATGAAAAAAAAAAATTGTGAAGAAAAAAAAAATATTTATGAAAAAAAAAAATATTGATGAAAAAAAAATATTGATGAAAAAAAAAAAATAGTGATAAAAAAAAATATTGATGAAAAAAACAAATATTGATGAAAAAAAAAAAAAAATATTGATGGAAAAAAATATTGAAGAAAAATAATTATGTTACGTTTTATTCACCAGCTGGTGAATATTTGTTTTATTCCCCACGAGGTCAATTATTATCCAAGTTACAAACCCAAGTTACAAAAACTTTTGTTTTCAAGAAAATGAAAACAGTAATTCCAATTTTCTTTTTTGTTAATCGTTAGCTTATATAGTCAAACAGAGGTGGCGTCCTGCAACTTTTTTTAAAATTAGACACCAGCCTAAAAACATTATCATGTTAATAAAAAATATGTAGAGTAGGACCCCACGGCTCTAAATTTTTTAAGAAGTCAATTTTAAAGCTGAAAACCTTATTCCACCAAAGTAAAATTTTTTGTCGTTAATAAGCTTGCAAGTTAAATTATAATTTAATTTTTTTTTTTTTAATGAAAAGCTTTAACCCCCAGCGTCACGGGTTAATATTGTCCGATTTTGCTTAAAATTTAAACATCAGAGTTTTTAGATCAAAACAAACTATAATTTGGCCACTGAACGACGAAATTCCATAAAAGTCTTTATTCGTGCCACCCTAACATACATATTTGTTTAGAATTATCAAGGGTTTCAGTTTATTTCTTAAGAATTTTATGTTTGTATGAACAATTACATATATTTACTGATTCTAAGATTGTAATTGACGAGGCTCAGCATTTATTTCTAATAACTATTTGTTGATTGATTTCTTTTGTTTCTATTTACAAAATATACATACATGCATCTCTAGTGTACATACCCTAAGCGTATGAGTAATATTTTTTTATACTAACACATCGATTGTTGTTCAATATTACTAGCATGCCCGCCAGAACTTCGTCACCGGTTATATTAAATACCGGATAATAGAAAGATCAGAACTAGAGTCCCGTTTTCAAAAAAATGTTCCTACAGAGTCATTGTTTTATTTAATTGTGGACGTTTAAGTGCTTTCATAAAATAATATTTCAAAGAATAATTTAAACAATAAAATGTAAATAACTTTGCTGGCATATTATCGTGTTCATTCCGGCGATAAATGATAATCACAATAATCGAGCCCTTATAACGGGATTGCCCTATGAAATTGAAAGAAAAATGTTTTGAGTGAATAAACTCTTATTTTAGATCAACCGATCTTAGACATTTTTTATAATCATAATCCCAAGATTAATAAAATTGCTGTACCGCAAGATATTTTTTTTTTTATTTTTCCGAAATCCAAAAAAACCGCCATTTTTGCAAATTTTATATAGTAATATCCCAAAACCGTTTGACCGATTTAAATTTTTTCGATATTCGCGCCCAGTGCATCAAAATAAACGAACATGAAATATATTTTTTAAATATTTTGTTTAAAAACTGATGGGCCTCAATTTTTTAAAAATTTGCCGGACGTTTAATATCGGAAAAACATATTTTTTGCCACACAAAAAAAATTTCAGTCTTCCAAAGACCTTTCACTGGCTACGATAAGTTATTAGGTTACTTTGAAGAAAAAAGGAGATTAACGAAATAACCTGAAAAATGGCCGCATATTTTTCCCGAAAATATGAATTTGGGGCATCAAAAACAAAATAGAAACTCTTTTATTTTCCTGCTTTAGAAAATAAAAATCACGTGTAACGCTGGGGAGACTTCCCCTGTGAGTTATGTTAAATTTTACAAATTGCTTACAAAATACTTTGTCTAATAAATAATTTACTTAAAATCTATAAAGGCTTTATAAGAGATAAATTTAAAAATATTTCTATAGGGGTGGAAGATTAAAACTAAAAACATCTACATTATATGTATACAAATTGATTTGCCAAACTATAAAAATATAGAAAAATTTATGTAATCTAAAGGGGGGCATACACGATACAGCATGCTGTACAATTTGCTGGATGAAAATGCGATTTTGATCGTGTATGGGCTTGTTGGACGACCATTACAAAAACAAAATGCACATGTCCATCCAGCAAGTTGTACAACCATACTGCAAGTGTATGGGCACCTTAATAGTCTGTAAGGATTGTAATCTACACTAAAAAAAAGATGTGACCAAAATTTGCGAGAAAATTAATTTAAAAATAGTTTTAGTTAAATTTACCTAAAAAATGGGAAATTTTGTAGTATCTCAAAACCTAAGCAAGCTAGTGAAACTAACAAAAATGTTTAATCAAAAATTATCACGGGACTGGGTCTGGGCCCATTAAGGTATGGACCCCTTGGTTCCGAACCCAATGCGGTCTTCACCCTTCGGATCCGAAACTAATGGGGTCTTAACCCAATTGGGTCCTCAAATGTTTATGAACTAAATTGAAATAAAATGTTTCCCATTTTTTAGTTAAAATTGGCATATTATTAAATAGTTTTTTTCTTTCATTGTTTGTAAGAAAAATATGAACTCAAAAGTTGGAAAATGTGGCAATGAAATTAAATCATTGTCATTTTTCCTTTGATTTAGTTAATGTTTCCATGTATTAGTTAATTTTTTTTCTGAGTGTATTTTTATTTTTAAAAATCATTATAATTATTTTCTTAGAATTAAGCAAGAGGAATTTTGTTAAAACTTCTTAGAATACAATTAAAAATTTCGTAGAATTTAGTTTAAAACTTTAAAGACCCGGTGAAAAATGTAAGATGTTATTCATATGCCTAGTATTCATATATGCTCGTGTATATGGGGTATTCCAGACCAAATCACTTACTTTAAGACCCTACCCCCTTCAATTAATTATTTTTGGATATGTTTTAGTACATATTAAATTCAACTTGCACTCAAATTTTTATACCATGTTGGTGTTGAGTAATCAATTTTTCAAAATGGCGATTTTTTCAACAAAATTAAAAAAAATTTAATTTTCAATTAATTTCGGCCAGTAAAAAATTTATATATTTTCGATATTTTGAGTTAAGTTTGAATTCAAGTGGTTACAGAATTAAGATTTGAAGTAATGTGTCTCTCTAATAAGGTATTAAAAACTAAAATCGGTTGAAAATCAGCCAAGTTATTACAACTTCCCCAGGCATCTAACGTATGTCATAATACATGAGTAATGAATACGACTAAAATTTTTGAAATTTATTGAAATTATTTACTGTATCATAATTATTTACAATCAAGTAGAAATCGAACTGCGCTTACACTTTTCGTCGACACTAAAGTTGAACCTAAACATCGCTGAGGCTCACCGTGATCTAATTACATTTGAACTTGATAAAAAAAAAATTATTACAGCAGAAAATTGTAATGAATTTCATAAATCGGATTGTATTCCTTAATCAAGTGGTTAGATGCCTGGGGAAGTTTAAATAACTTGGCTGATTTTCAACCGATTTTAGTTTTTTGTACCTTATTGAAGAGACATTTTACTCCAAATCAAAATTCTGTAACCACCTGAATTCAAATTTAACTTAAAATACCAAAAAAGTTGAGAAAACCGAAAAAAATTCATATTTTTTCTTGTATTCCGTTTTTTAAAATTCAAGGCCGATGCAGCACGCCTTACCCAAGTTCGATCAAGCTAAATTTTTGTGAGACATATTTTTACCCACAAATGAATATATTTAGGGTAAGTTAGGTTAAATATATACCAATTTAATTTTTTTGGAGCACCATATAAAATAAGCTAGAGTCAAAAAGGAATGAATTGTGATCACATCTCGAATTATGGCTTAAAAGTTGGGTAATTTAGAGTAGAATTTTTAGACTTAAAAAAAATCGAAGGTTTTGGACTTTTTGAGAAAGCCGATTTTAATTTTTAAACGTTAAAAAATAAGTGATAATTTCTTCGAATAATTTTATCACATTTTTTTTTCGAAAACTACATTTAAATAAACGTTAATTATAAGTGATAATTACTTCGAATAATTTTATCACATTTTTTTTCGAAAACTACATTTAAATACCAACAAAACGTTGTCCAACTTTATTTAAGATATCTATATTTTTTACTGGTCAAAATTAATTGAAAATTTAAATTTTTTATTTTTTTGAAAAAATAGCCATTTTGAAAAATTGATTACTCAACACCATCTTGGAATAAAAGGCTGAAAAGTTGTGTGAAAGTTGAATTTAATACGTACTAAAACATATCCAAAAATAAATCGAAGGGGGTCGGGTCCGAAAGTGTACGATTTGGCATGGCTATACCAAAATTGCATATGGAATGCTCCATATACAACATATGTATTCAAACAAGTACATAGTTTTTACAAAACTTTTTTTCGCAAATTTTTTTTTTTTTCAAAATTATTTTTTCTCAAAAGTTATTGCTTTTTTAAAAAAAGTTTTTTTGCAATAATATTTTTTACATTGTGGAGGGTATAAATACGTTCGGCAAGACCGAATTTAACTGTTTTACTTGTTTGTGTTAATATTGATCCTAAAACACAACTTTTCCCACCACGACGATTTTGGAATTTGAAAAAAGCTAAATTTGCTTCACCCTAGTATTCAGGGATTCGGTCAAGTCAAATTAAAATTTTTTACTTGTTTTAAAATTAGTTAAAAAAACTAGTGTTAATATTAAAACATTTTAATTATGTTCCTTAACAAGTTGTATTGCATTACATGCCGTTTAACACAATATAAGTTACGTCGAAGTTAGTCCCATACAAATTTAACATGCTTCGGTTAGCACTTTACCCAACTTATCTTTCGGTTAGTTCGTTTGTTCCTTAAAAACAAATATTTTTAAATTTTATTCAAAAAATAAACTAAGCAAATCCATCTGTTAAATCCATAAAGGATGTTTAAAATTCATTTCATAAAATATTTACACTACGTCGATAAAGTTTATAACAATTTAAGGATTTTCGAAAAAAAAAACTTTAAACTTTTAATATTTTTTATTTTTTTTTTTGTGAGAAAAAAAAGGCTTTTAGATTACTTCTTTATCCTATTCATCTTTACAAGTATTCTTGTATGTGGCCGAATGCTCTTCATACAAAGTGTTTACTATTGTGGAATGTATTTGTAAAATACATTCCACAAAAACAGATTTTCATTCATAAGTAACAATCAAACATGTTCGCTGAAAACATGATTTAACTTCAAACATATTTGTGGAAACAATTTTTTTTTTTGAGATTGATTGATATAACATGTTGCTTTTAATATTAAGAACTTTTAATGCAAAGTACATATGGAAATGTATGTATGGATGGATGTGTACGTAGGTGTGTATTTGTTTTTCTTTTAGGTTTCCTTTTTTTTAGTTTTTCATGTGTTTTTTGACAAATATGCTGTTAACATCATGTTTGTGTCGAATATTTTCATACACTCCATTTTATTTAGGAATACAATGCAAGTAGAAAAGTTGAATTGAACCGAAATGATAAATATCCCCTACAATGTCCTGCAAAAAACTTTTTGTTAGTAATTATTGTAAAAAAATGTCTGCGAGTTTTGCACAAAATTTTTTTTAGAAATTTGTAACACACATATTAGGGTGGCACAAATTATGACTTTTTTCGAATTTAGTCAATCGCCGTCAAATTATGGTTCGTTTTGATCTAAAAACCGTAAATATCCCAGCAAAACTTTGGTAATGGGTAGTGATTATATAACTCATTACCAGGTAATGCATATAACTTATTTGTAGCATTATTTTATGATGTCTCACCAAACGTTTGTTCCACAACGTATTATTTTCAAGTGAAAAATAATGCATTACTAATAATTTGCTACATAATGCATGATTATTGGAAAAAAAGTATTTCATATTTATTATTTCTAAACATTAAATCATGGATGACTTATATTTGGTTACATTATATATTATTTGAAAGTTTGAAATAATGCATTATTTATAATTGGATGCATAATGCATTACAATAACATAAAAAATAATTATTTTATAAAAAAATGCATAAGTTTAAACTAGAGATGGGCTCACGACAAGAAATTTCTAACGACACACACTCACGAGCATATTTTATCTACTTACACTCACTTACAATCACGTGAGTAAATTTAATACAAAATTACTTTTTCACTACTCGTAACACCTTATATATTACGTTCTGGTATGCTGTATTATATACCTTACTCGTAACCTATAAAATATCATATATTTTACACCTTACTCGTATTCTTCGTTATAAATTTATGACTTATTTTATACCTTACTGGTATTCTTTGTGATAATGTGGATGCATTACTTTGAGTCTCATCGCCTGTTAAAATCATCAATGCTGCAATGTATAAAATAAGAGATCCTATACCTTATTTTATACCTGATTTGGTAATCTAAGTTTTGCTGGGTAATAATACTCATTCGCAACGTTAAAACAAGAAAATACAAACAAATTACAAAATTGTTATGAAATTTAAAATTCAAATGCGATTTTCTCGAAAAAAACGAAGAACGTGTTTCTGAATTTTTTTGTTTGGATGGCCAAACATCTAAACTTTAAAAAAAAAAAATTTAAAAAGAAAAAAAAAAGTGGCATGTTTTTTAATAAATTGACATTTTTAAAAAATGGAAAATTTCAGAACGGGTTCTGAAAATTTTCCAAAAAAAAAAAATTTATCGATAGCCCATACAAAACTATATAAGAATGTAAATTTTTGAGATTGTGGTGCATTCCGTTTTAATGTGAGAAATATATAATCTAGGCAATTCGCCACAAATTTGACCATTTTTCCAATATTTGACCACGCCTCCTAAGCCCAGTTTTTGAAAAATTGAAAAACCAAAAACGCAATTTTCTAAGTTCCATAAAGGGCTATCCAAACAACTTATTCAAAAATTTACGGGACACATGTTTTTCTGTAGCGGGACATTTGGTGTGGAATGCCTCATATGCTGGTCATTTACCTGGTCAGATTGGAGTTGCAATGAAATCAGTGGAGTGTTTCAAAAGTTATAAGCAAAAGACTGAATTTCAGATTAGTTTCACCTTAAATTCACGTGTTTTAAATCCGTCAAACAAGTTTTAAAAACATTGGTAAGTCACAAAAATATTTTTTGACGTATTTTTGTCAGTCAAAAATATTTTTTTACACTCAAAAATATAACAATATAACACTCAAAAAAATTTTATATTTTTTTTTTTTTTCAAATAAAATTTTTCTAATCAAAAATGTTATTTTTTTGTTAGAAAATTTACTACCACATAAAAAGGACATTGTGGAGGGTATTCATAGATTCGGCCAAGTCGAGTTTAACTTTTCTACTTGTTTTTTCTTGATATTTTCTTAAATTTCTGGAATGATTATATTTTGTAGTTTTCTTGAACTATTAGTATGGTTTTACATTTAAAATTTTCCAGAAATGTAGTAATTTCCTATTTCAATGTAATCATGATTCCCAATAATCAAACAAAATACGAAAAAAAAAATGTTCTCGTTATGAGATTTTCTTTTATGTTAATATAATCATGTTAGTGTAGACAGAGTCATAGAGTAGTACAACAAATGGCGTTTGGAAAAGTAGTAAACAAAAACCATATGGTATTGCTTACAAAATTTATCACAAATCGAAATGTGAGCGAGATGGAAAATACCAGTTTTACAGTAAAAATGCAGATTGTTTTTGTCTCTCTTTGCTTTACGTTTGAACTTTAGTTTGGCATTGCCAGAATTTTCCAATTATCTTTGGTGATGCCAGATCTACAAAACGGTCGATGGATTACTTTATAACTTTGAGTGTAGACGGGGAGATATACCCTGTATATTACAGTATAAAAATTACAAAAAAAACAGCTATACAATGCACGAAAAAAGCACCGATTAAGATGACTAACAAGGGAAGTATCTCAACCCTTATGAACCGATTTGCATGGAACTTAAAATATATATAAACAAGTAGAAAGTTAAATTCGACTTGGCCGAATCTATGAATACCCTCCACAATGCCCTTTTTAAGTTATAGTAAATTTTCTAGAGTGAAAAGATAAAATTTTTGATTAGAAATATTTTATTTTGTGTAAAAAAACTTTTTTTTAACTAATTTTTGAAAAAAAAAAAATAATTTACTAAATTTTTTTTTTAGTGTAAAATTTTTTTTGAGTGTAAAATTTTTTTCGAGTGTATTTTTTTTTTTTCTTTTAGTGTAAAAATATTTTTGAGTGACAACAATGCGTTGTAAAATATTTTTGTGACTTACCAATGTTTTTAAAACATGTTTAACGGGTTTTCAACACGTGAATTTAAGGTGAGGCGAATCTGAAATTTACGGTTTTGCTAATAACTTTTGAACCACTGGACCGATTTGGTTGAAATTTAAATCGAAGCGAACCAGGGGAACGGCAAATATATATGTTACACTTCAGCACCCTCAGAATTGGCGTTCCAAAGTTACCGTGTGTTTTATCTCGTAAATTCCAGAAAAACCCTTGCCGAAATTCACTCATTTGCTTATAACTTTTGAACCACTGGACCGATTTCGCTGGATTGCAATACCAACCTGACCAGGTAAATGCCCAACATATATGCCAAAGTCTCCGTAAAGTCTTTCAAAAGTTAGCGTGTTTTCAACAGACAGACGGACAGACGGACGGACGGACGGACGGACATCGCTAGATCGTCTTAAAATCGATCGAGGATCATGAATATATATACTTTATGGGGTCCTAGAACAATATTTCGAGGTGTTACAAACGGAATGACAAACTTATATATACCCTCTATCACTAGAGTGGAGGGTATAAAAAGACAATTCTAAGGTTGGGGTGTCTCGGCTTATCGGCCATATCGGAGACATAGGGATTCAAATAATGGGTCAAAAAAATGGCGAAAAATCGTTTTATTGATTTTTCAGCCATCAAAACAATCAGTGTTCTAATATCGCTATTTGAAACTCCCAAAAAATGGTGCGTTCAAAATTTTTTTTTTTTTAAATCTCAAAATTTGTTTTCCTTGTGACAAACTTTCATTTAAACTTAATTTGAGCCAAATTAACCAATGGCTCTTAGCTCTATAAAAGGGCCAAGGGAAAGAAATTTTGAGACTTTTAACACGATAATGTTTTTAGGCTGGTGTCTAATTTTAAAAAAAGTTGCAGGACGCCACCTCAGTTTGACTATATAAGCTAACAATTAACGAAAAAGAAAACAAGAATTACTATTTTCATTTTCTTAAAACCAAAAATTTTAATAACTTGGGTTTGTATCTTGGATAATAATTCACCTCGTGGTGAATAAAACCGTTTTTCACCAGCTGGTGAATAAAAAGTTACATAATTATTTTTCAACAAAAAAATTTTTTTTTTTCATCAAATTTTTATACCCTCCACTTAGTGATAGAGGGTATATATAAGTTTGTCATTCCGTTAGTAACTCATCGAAATATCGATCTGGGACCCCATAAAGTATATATATTCATGATGCCCGATCGATTTTAAGACATTCTAGCGATGTCCGTCTGTCCGTCTGTCCGTCTGTCTGTGGAAAATGCTCTCGCGGACAAAATATTGCACAGAGATGACTGAAACTTAAAATATATATTGGAAGTTCTCCCGAGAAGTTTGGTATTGCATTTGAGCGATATCGGTTCAGCGGTTCAAAAGTTATGAACGAAAATGTAAGCACACCTCAAAAATTTCAGTACATTCAACATAACCTAAAAATACAAAAATGCTCTAATTCGGCTTCTGGTTGAAATATGTGAACATAATTGAACACCAAATGGTATTTAAACTAGTACGAACATATTTTTTGACAAAAAAAGAAAAAAATCGCGGATTTTTTTTTTTATCAAAATTTTGTTTCGCGGAAATTTTTTTTTTTTCAAAAGTAAATTCCTTTTAAATAAAGTTTTTTGCAATAATCTTTTTGAAATTGTGGAGGGTATCACTACATTCGGCAAGGCCGAATTTAACTTTTTTACTTGTTTTTTTATAACTTTTTTTCCATCAAATTTTTTTTCCGTCAATTTTTTTTTTTCATTAATTTTTTTTTTTGTTTTCATCAATTTTTTTATCCATGAAATTTTTTTTTCCATCAAATTTTTTTTCCGTCAATTTTTTTTTTTTTCATAAAACTTTTTTTTTTATCAAGTTTTTTTCCACCAAACTTTTTTTTTTATTACTTTTTTTCGTCATTTTTTTTGTTTTTTTATCAATTTTTTCATCAATTTTTTTTTTTTAATCAAATTTTTTTTTTTTCATTAATTTTTTTTATTTATTATATTTTTTCGGCGTAAGCCAAGTGTATTTAATTTGTTGTTTGTGTTTTTCTGATTGAAGAAGAAAATTGTGTCTTCTAAAGATTAAATTAATTGTGGATTTACCCTAGACCAGCGGTTACCAACCTGTTTGGCTCGCATACCCCTAATTTTAAATTTTGTCAGCCGCGTACCCCTTAACGAGTTTTTTGTTTTCGTTAAAAAACTTCTCATATAAATATTAGAGTTAATTTTGAAATTTTTGATCTGCGGATATTATAATTTTTTTGAAGGCCTTAGGGCAGATCGAAACAATGGTGGTATTTTTTGGGAAAAATTTTCGCTCCTTGGGGCGGTTCAATGCATCTGAAAACGCGGATTTTGAGCTGATTTTTCTGCAGAGCAAAAACAGCTGAAAATATTTCAAATCTGATTTCAACAGTCGATTCTACACAAAAATTTAAAACAACGGATGTTTTTTGAACTCTTAAAAAAATTCCAAAAACACATCAAAGAGGGCGGTAATATAATGTTTTTTTAAATGTTTTTTTTTTTTTTTAATACAAGGGCAAATCAACAATTCCGCGACTTTTCGAATGAAACACCCCCGTATAAATGTACAATGAAAGGATATTTTGAGCTTAACAAAATGGTACCAAAATTTCCACTCTATCAGAAACCGTCTCAAAAATGCCCAAAAACACGTTTTTTGAGAAGTTTGACATACATTTTCTCAAAAACCTGACATCTTAGAAAAATTCGAAACCATATTCGGAATCAGCATCGAAACGTTAATCGAAAACAAGTGGTCAGATATCAAAATTCTCTTTAAATTGCACAAAAATACGTTTTTTTTGTAAACTTTGACCTCAACTTTCTTAAAAACCTGACGTTATGGAAAACTTTGGAAGCCAGATGCGGTTAATCTAAAATAAATGTCCAAATTACTAAAATTTTGCGTTCCCCCGCGGACAGTTTCGCGTACCCCCTAGTGGTACGCGTACCATAGGTTGGTAACCGCTGCCCTAGACCATGGTTTCTGTAGCCACTTCTACGTCATCAGCAAGACATTACATTAAATTGATTGTTTGATATTTGCTAGAAAAATTCTTTGTTTTTTTATCAACAGACTAGCCTGCCATGAGATTTGAACCTGTGCTTCTAAATCACTCATGGTTTTGTAAACCAGCGCCTTAACTGCTTAGGCCATGATCGGTTTACAATTTTTTTTTCATTATTTTTTTTTTCATAAATTTTTTTTTTCATCAAAATTTTTTTTTTCATAAATTTTTTTTTATCATATTTTTTTCATCAATTTTTTTTATAAAATTTTTTATTAACAATATTTTTCTCACCAAAAATTTTTTGTTTTTTCATATTTTTTTTCATCAATTTTTTTTTTTACATCAAAAAATTGTTCTTTTCATCAAAAAAATTCATCAAAAACTTTTTTTCACCAAAATTTTATTTAACATAATTTTGTTTTTCGTGAAAAATTATTTTTTTTTTACCAAAACTACTTTTTTCACCAAGTCTAAGCTTTTCGCATAAAAATTTTCCATTTGTTTATCAAATGTACATAAAACAAGTGAGAGTGTTATATTCTTTGGTGCCGAATCTTTTATAGTCTCCAAAATGTAAAAACACTTTTTTGCACTTATTTTTGCACTCACTTACGAAATGTACAGCTCTTTTGGTTTTTTAATGGGGTCCTCGACTGATATTTCAGTTCGTTTTGCATGGAATAGCAAAGTAATATAACATTATTTTTTCTAAAAAAACTTTGCTTTGGCAAGTACACCCAAAAACATTATCATGATTTAATGTTTTGGGCAACACTACAAAATTCGCAGGCATTTTTTATTTTACTAATGTGAAATATTTTTTTAAAAATATAAATCGTTGTAAATTAACAGGTTTTTTTATTTATCTTTTAACACTGAACCTTTACAAAGATAACAAAGTGGGTTTCGTAAAACTATATGGGAAAACAACAAAGTTAAAAAAATTGTTTATGATAAAAACACTTTTTCAGTAATTTCTAAATATTTTAAGATAATAAATTTTTTTCACTTCGTTCTTTCCGATTTCCAAGTTCAAAAAGGAACCCAAACCATTGCACACAGGGCCAGCATGATCCAATTCCGGCCAAAAGTCTTTATCGTTGTTGGATCCGTCTGAAAATGTGCTTTTAGAGGAATTCGAGGTCGCTGATTTCAAAATTTAGCTAAAAACCAAAAAAAATCAAAATGGCGGATCCAATATGGCGGACAATTTTTTTTTTAAATTGTCCGATTGAACTCAAATTTTGTTTTTTGTGGGTCTTGGAGTTACTGAATAAGAATTGTTACTCCGAATTTTGAAAAACAAAATGGCGGACTAAATATGCTTCTTAAAGTTTAAAGAATGATCCAACTCCGGCCAAAAGTCTTTATCGTTGTTGGATCCGGCTGAAAATATGTTTCTAGAGTATTTCGGGGTCGCTGATTTCAAAATTTAACTAAAAACGAAAAAAATCAAAATGGCGCATCCAATATGGCGGACAATTTTTTTAATAATTGTCCGATTTAACTAAAATTTTGTTTTAAGGGGGTTTTGGAGTTACTGAATCTGAATTACTGGCGTGAATTTTAAAAAACAAAATGGTGGACTAAATATGCTTAGTAAAGTTTGTTACAAGTAATAAAAAAACAGTTATATTCCTTTTCTTTGTTGAAGCTAGCTGAAAGTGTGGCCTTGTAAATTTCCGGGTATGTCATCTTAAAATCGAACTGATAAAATTCAATATGGCGGAAACAATATGGCGGCTAGATTTTTGAACTTTGTGTGATCTAACTAAAAATTAGTTTTAAAAGTATTAAGAGTGTCTGAAGTCAAATCTACGCACATAATTTTTATATATATATTTTTTTTTATTTTTGATATAAATATGGAAATGGTGTAAATGACTTACTTAGTTTCAGAAAAGCTTTTGGAAATGGAGACGACAAATTATTCACTTTTTTTCTTTGTTTTGGAAATTCAATAAAAAATTTTTGAATTTAATTGTATATGGTGTAACTAATATTTTCCATAATTCTACAAAAAACTAGAAATGTAGATAATTTTTTCGTCCTACACTTAAGGCACTCTCTGACGATAAAAAAACTATTCAAGCCGTAAAACATTATTTTGGGTTAAATTATTTTTTTTAAAAACAAATCTCGGACTACAGCATATATTGTAATTTCGCCATTTATCATTTCGAGCAAGTTTGGGCAACTTTTTTCGAAAGATATGGATCCATTCTATATCAAAAAAAATATAGACCGATTGTATCGAACTGAGGATCACTGAGGATTTTTTCGGGTGTAATCGGGTGCATTCGGGTGCATTGCCCTGCAGGTCCATTTATATACCATCCAACCACAGTATGGGGGTATACTCACTTTGTCATTCCGTTTGTAACGCATCGAAATATCGGTCGGGGACCCCATAAAGTGCATATATATTGTTGGTCCATGATCGATTCTAAGACATTCTATGAATGTCCGTCTTTCGGTCCGTCCTTCTGTCTGTCTGTAAATAAGTAACACAATGCAGTCCAAAATAAAAAAGCTAGACTCCTGAAGTTTGGCACAAAAGTTTCTCATGTTCATAGGCAGGTTAAGTTCGTGAATGGGCAAAATCAGGCCAGGGGGAAAAAAGTTCCCCTTTGAAGAACTGAACCAACCTCTGAAAAAATTCACTTTTTTAGATGTTTTTTTGTATTTTCGTTAAATTAATGAAACATTTGGTATATTTATTGCGATGGGAAGGTTCTCCCAACGTCCTCCACTGACCCCATAACCACCCCCCCCCCCTAAAAAAAACGCCCCTGACAATTTTTTTTTTTACATTTTGGAGGGTATAAAAGATTCGGCACAGCCGATTTTAACACTCTTACTTGTTTTTGGTAATATTGAACCTAAAACACAACTTTTCCGACCCCGACGATTTTGAAATTCCATCAATAAACCTAAATTTGCTCCACTCTATTGGACAGATATTTTATTTTAAGTGTCAGTGAAAGTTTTAACAAGCCAATTTCTACAAATTATTTGACTTTTTTTTAAATAACCAAAAATTTTAAAACTTCAATTTTATCGATTTAATAACACTCATTATGTTGATTACCAGAATTTTGATAAAACGTTTAAGCATTTGCGGTTTTAAATGAACTGTACTCTGCTTTTTTGAATTGATGTAATTACAACTGAGGTAAATTACATTTGTGCATTCCATTAGTTAAACTAATGTTGCATGCCACTCAATTTAGTCATTGCGACACATACATATTCCAGATATACGAATTATATTAACCCTCTGACGACCATACGTTTTTATAAGAAGCGAAAGTGATCTTATGTTTATTTTTGTAATCTGTGACCTCATAATAGTAACGAAATATTAATTTTGATCCCTCAACCTCCTTCTTTACCCACAGGGGTGAAGATTTTCTAGTTACTTGCACTCAGAAAATTATGAATCTATTTATTTTTAACACTTAAGGTGGTTCCCATACAATTTTTTTTTTTGTAATTTGCTTAAACCAGTTCCACGTCTTTCCTCCTACAAGGCTCAAATTGTATTTTTTTTTTTTTTTTTTTCAAAAAAGTGCACAAAATTTCCGAATTTTTGAACCGGATTTGGTCAAAAAATTCGGAATTGAATTTTGGTCGAGATACGTAATTTTTTTAAACTTTGACCGCTGGTTGCCGACTAAAGATGACCTTGCAAAATTTTTTCATACATTTTTCCACAATCAGCTCTAAAATCATCTTAATCGTTTGGCAGTTATTACAATATGAAATTCGAAAATTTTAATTTGACGGGACGCCCTAGTGTGTATGATCAAAAAGCCCTGATGATGGATAGGTAGCAAATTTTATAATCTGTCGCCAACTCTACTTAGCCTTTTAAGTCAATCGTTTTATAAAATACGTTTAAACTTTAATAAAAGACATTTCGTGTTTCACACAATTTTAACTTTCACACCAAGTTAATATTAAATTATATACAATTTATAACTAAAATCTGGTAGACGCCCATTCAATGTTTATCAATATTTTTGTATATAAACGATTTATTTAATCTTAACTAAACAAAACACGATTTCAGTATCTAAACATTCATCCATCCATCCATCCTTCCTTGCTAATGTCTGTGTAGTGTTTGTTTAATCAACAAAAACTACTAACAAAACTGTAATAAATTATTATAAAATAGAAAAAAAAAACAGAAATAAACTTTGAAAGAGACGTGTTTCAACCCCAACACTTTTACGGAAACACAATCATTAACGAGGCCATAAAATTAAGGGTATGGTAGTCATATTTGTAAAGGTTGTACACAAAATAGTTTTTTAAAGACCCCTAATATACCGCTAATATAATTTAATCCTACTGATGATGACACTAACTGGGGTGTTTGAAACCGGTATAGGAAATACCAGAAATGTCTATAATTTTTAGAAATTCAATTTTTCTTCTGCATTTTTTCAACTTGAACCCTTATAACAAATATAATTAGAGCCCGTGCTCGATCTGTAAAAAGATTCAAAATCGTTTAAAAGGTTTTTGAAATATTGCTATTTGAAATTTTGCAAAAATGACAGTTTTTTTTACATTATTTTAATTATTTTTATACCCTCCAATTTTGTCATTCCGTGTGTAACGCATCGAAATATCGGTCTAGAACCTCAATGTTCGATTCTAAGACATTCTAGCGATGTCCGTCCGTCAGTCCGCCTGTAGAGGACACAAAAAGTTCCCCCTTTGGAGAACTAAACCAACTTAAGAAAAACCGCATTTTTTGAAGAGTTTTTTGTACTTTTGCTAAGCAAATGCAACATTCCTATCTCAGATAAAGTGCAAAATCGCAAGGGTTCTGTAAATTTGCATATATTTTTAAAATGCATTTGATGCAACCAAAATTTTACAGAAAAATACTCTGTAAATTTACAGATTTTAGTTAAATGCATGTTATTTTGAAAATTTTTAATAAGATTTCTAAAAAAATTATTTTTGTTGTTTTTTATACCCTCCACTCTAGTGATAGAGGGTATATATAAGTTTGTCATTCCGTTTGTAACACCTCGAAATATTGGTCTAGGACCCCATAAAGTATATATATTTATGATCCTCGATCGATTTTAAGTCGATCTAGCGATGTCCGTCCGTCCGTCCGTCCGTCCGTCCGTCTGTCTGTCCGTGCGTAGAAAACACGCTAACTTTTGAAAGACTTTACAGAGGCTACTGAAGTTTGGCATATATGTTTGTCATTTACCTGGTCAGGTTGGTATTGCAATCCAGCCAAATCGGTCCAGTGGTTCAAAAGTTATAAGCAAAAGAGTAAATTTCGGCAAAGGTGTTTCGCGAATTTACGAGATGAAAAACACGATAACTTTCGAAAGACAATAATGAGACTACTGAAGCTTGTCATGTATCTTTGCCGTTCCCCGAGTCTATTTGGTATTAAATTTCAGCTCAATCGGTCCAGTGGTTCAAAAGTTATAAGCAAAACCCTGAATATCAGATTAGTTTCATTTAAAATGCCACGTGTTTTAACAAGTTTTGAAAGCATTGGTGGTAACTAAACAATGCTTTTCAAACTTGTTTAATTTTAAAGCAATGCTTTTTAAACTTGTTTAGTTTTAAAAGCATTGGTAACTTAAAAATTACACTCGAAAAAAATTTTACACTCAAAAAAAATTTTACACTCAAAAAAAATTTTACACTCAAAAAAAAATTTAGTTTTTTTTTTTTACAAAAATGACAATATTTTGTGTACATACGTACGTGCATTTACTTAGAAATATTTTTACAGTAAAAAAAAAACATTACACTCGAAAAAAATTTTACACTCAAAAAAAAAAATTAGTAATTTTTCTTTTTTTTTTTTTAATTACAAAAAAAGAGTTTTTACTCAAAATAAAATATTTCTAATCAAAATTGTTAATTTTTTCAAGTTAAAAAATGTACTACCCTTTACAAAATGCATTGTGGAGGGTATTCATAGATTCGACAAAGTCGAATTTAACTTTTCTACTTGTTTATAACTTTTTTTTGGTACTTTTTCATTATTTTCTCAAAAAAAAAAAAGAAATACAAATAAAATTTTATAGAAAAATCAGTTTTTAACTATGAAATTAAGATAACATAGTAATAAGTAGCAAGTAGAAAAGTTAAATTCGACTTGGCCGAATCCATAAATATCCTCCATAATGTTCTTTTTAAGTGATAGTAAATTTTCTAACGTGAAAAAATAAAATTTTTGATTAGAAATATTTTATTTTGTGTAAAAAAACTTTTTTTAATAATTCTTGAAAAAAAAAATAATTTACCAAATTTTTTTTTTTGTGTGTAAAAATTTTTTTGAGTGTAAAATATTTTTCTAGTGTATTTTTTTTTATTGTAAAAATATTTTTGTGTAAGAAAAATATGTTGTAAAATATTTTTGTGACTTACCAATGTTTTAAAATATGTTTAACGGGTTTTCAACACGTGATTTTAAGGTGAAACTAATCTGAAATTCACGGTTTTGCTAATAACTTTCGAACCACTGGACCGATTTGAGTGAAGTTCAATACAAAACCAAGCCAGGGGAATGACAAATATATATGCCAAACTTCAGCGTCCTCAGAATTGCCTTTCGAAAGTTAGCGTGTTTTATGTCCCGTAAATTGATGAAAACCCCTTTCCGAAATTCAGTCTTTTGCTCATAACCAGGGACATGACCTACATGCACTAAAAAACTATGTTTTAGGCGCCTAAAATATGCACTAAAAAGTCTTAAAATATGCACTAAAAATCTTAAAATATGCATTATCTAAAAAATTTAATAATTGCATTAATAAAAAAAAATATCATAAAAAAATCTTAAAAATAGCTAAAATTACTAAAACATAGCTTAAAAACTAAAATTTATACAAAATATGACCTAAAAATATGCATTTACAGCGAAATAATAGCAAAATATGCAAAAATATGCATTTTAAGCCAAATACGCAAAAATATGCACTAACGAATCGATAAGATATTTTCGTTATGCTGTTCGATGACCAAAAGGAAAAACATGCATTTGCATGAAAGTCCTCTCCTTGCTCATAACTTTTGAACCACTGGACCGATTTCGCTGGATTGCAATACCAACCTGACCAGGTAAATGCCCAACATATATGACAAACTTCAGGAGCCTCCTTAAAGTCTTTCAAAAGTTAGCGTGTTTTCAACAGACAGACGGACGGACATCGCTAGATCGTCTTAAAATCGATCGATTGTTACAAACGCGTGAGTGGATTTTGACTCACCTCACTCACACAAAAAATAATCGAATCACTGATCACTAATCACTCACGCAATTTTGTTTTTACTCACGCTCACTCACTATTCACATAAGTAAAAAAAAAATTACTCACGCTCACGCGTGACTCACGCATGAGTCACGCAAAATCTACTCACGGAATAAAATTTTCTTACCAAAAAATGAAAAAAACTCCAAAAAAATTTTTTATAAAAATAATTAAAAAAAAATTGGGCAAATCAAAAAATCTAATCACGCAAACTCACGTAAAAAATAAATGACTCACTCACTAATCACTCACTCAGATTTTTTTTCAAATCACGCTCACTCGCTATCACGTGATTGAAATGAAAATCACTAACACTCACGCGTGATTCACTTATTGTTATAAAATTTTCTTTAAAAAAGGATGACAGCAAACTATTTCTGTATATTTAAAAAAATACTCTGCTAGAATTTGGTTCAAAAATATTTTGAAATCCAGTAAACAGAATCAGTAAAAACGCAGTAAAATTTTTGTTATTTTTTAAAACTGAATGACAGAGATTTTAGCAAAAATATCCATTTTAGCAGAAAAATCTGCTGAAAGTTTGCTAAATCAAATCAAAAGTAGTTTTACAGATTTTTTGACAGAGTTTTCTTTTGAGTGTAACCAAATCGATGCATTATGGTTGAAATACTTCCCTTATAATTTTTTTTCAAAATAATTTTTTGGATTTTCAAACTTTATGTGATTTTAGCAGATTTATCTCCGATTCGACAGAGATTCAAAAAGAGATTTGCTGAAATCAGCCGATTTTCTGCACTCAAAAATTATGTTAGTCACAAAATTAGTAAAACTTTTTGAAATTATAATTAAACAAATTTTTCTTACTTAATTTTGATTTTGGCCTTCTAAGTTTTAAACATTTTTTTTATATTTTTCTGATTTTTTTTTTTAATTTTTCCTGAATTTTTTTTTTAAGTGTCATCTTTACATTTGAATTCTGCTATTGAAATCACTTGCGATACCTTTCCTTTCTGTAAACACTTTTTCGTCTAAAGTCCTTATGCTTACGTCTATAATTTCTGTTTGGTTACATTTGTGTCATATATTGATGTCTGTGGACATGGTAATAAAACTTTTTTTTTATTGTAAAGACATGAAAAAAATAGCAAACAATGATAAGTATGTACATTGTACATAGTAGTAGTTGACAAAAGTTTATTTTTCTTTTTTGTTTATTTTCACTTTCACTCTTTTTGTTTTATTACCTAACTTTACTTTTTTATATGCTTTTTTTTATATTTATGTATTTCATTTTCATTTTTTTGGAAATATTTTCACTTGATTATTATTGAAAGAAATTTATTAAATTTTAATAATAAATTTATCATTCAGTAAATTTTCAGTATAAAACAAATTGAAAAGTTAAATTCAACTCAGCCGAATTAATGAATACCCTCCATAATGCTCTTTTAAAGTGATAGTAAATTTTCTAGTGTGAATAAATTTAACAATTTTGATGAGAAATGCCATATACTATTTACATGTGGGTTCACTTTACGTATATGGACGTATATGATTCATACATAATTATGTATGACCACACATATGTTCATATATGTTCATATGCGTCCATATATGGTTCGTATATGGTCATATATCTTCATATATGTAGCCATATATCCTCGTATATGTTTCCATATACGAACATTTTTCACCGGGTAGTGTAAAATTTTTTTCGAGTGTAATTTTTAAGTTACCAATGCTTTCAAAACTAAACAAGTTTAAAAAGCATTGCTTTAAAACTTAACAAGTTTGAAAAGCATTGCTTAGTTACCACCAATGCTTTTAAAACTTGTTTACCACGTGGCATTTATGATGAACAAAATCTGAAACTCGGGGTTTTGCTTATAACTTTTGAATCACCTGACCGCTTGAGCTAAAATTAAATATCAAACAGACCTGAAAAACGGCAAAGATATATGCCACGTTTCAGCAGTCTCATTATTGTTTTTCGAAAGTTATCGTGTTTTTTATCTCGTAAATTTGCGAAACCCCCATGCCGAAATTTACTCTTTGCTCATAACTTTTGAACCACTCGACCGATGTGGCTGGATTGCAATACCAACCTGACTAGGTAAATGACCAACATATATGCCAAACTTCAGTAGCCTCTGTGAAGTCTTTCAAAAGTCAGCGTGTTTTCTACGGACAGACAGGCAGACAGACGGACGGACGGACACCGCTAGATCGACTTAAACTCGATCGAGGATCATGAAGATACATACTTTATGGGGTCCTAGACCAATATTTCGATGTATTACAAACGGAATGACAAACTTATATATACCCTCTATCACTAGAGTGGAGGATATAAAAATGCAGAAGAAAAATTTAATTTCTAAAAATTATAGACATTTCTGGTATTCCCATACCGGTTTCAAATAAATTAGTTAGTAATATCATCAGTAGGATTTTAAATGTCGGTTTGTCCTGTAAATGGAAATTAACAAATTTATTGACACGAAAAAATTTACAAGGAGGTTTCGTAATTTTACAAGATTTTTTGCTACCTCCTATTTTACGAGAATTCCTAGTAATTTTACAAACTTTTTACCAATAAAATAGTAAATTTACATTTTTTTGGCGCAATTGAATTTACAATGAATTCTCGTGAATGTACTAGATTTTTTTTTGTAAAATTATCTTGGAAATTTGTAAAGTTACAAAAAAAATTGTAAAATTACAAAAACAAATGTAAATTTCAATTTGTTAAAAAACATGGAAAACTGTCAAATATTGGTAAAATGGGATTACGATACTTTTCCAAGTAATTTGACAAAGTTTTTTTTGTGTGTATAGAAAATTCTCAGAATCTAAGAAATTTTTCTATAGAAAAAATTCTGAGAATCTAAGACATTTTTTCTATTGGAAAATTTCCAGAATCTAAGATATTTATTTTATAGAAAAATTCTTAAAATCTGAGATATTTTTTCTAAAAAAAAACTCACAAATTCAGAGACATTTTTTCTAAAAAAACTTCTCAGAATCTTAGACATTTTTCTATAGAAAATATTTCAGAATCTAAAACATTTTTTTATAGAAAAATTTTCAGAATCTGAGACATTTTTCTATAGAAAAATTCTCAAAATTTGAGACGTGTTTTCTATAGAAAAATTCTCAGAATCTGAGAACAAATTTTTTATAGAAAAATTTTCAGAATCTGAGAAATTTTTTCTATAGAAAAATTCTCAGAATTTGAGACATTTTTCTATAAAAAAATTTTTAGAAGCTAAGACATTTTTTTATTAGAAAAATTGTCAGAATCTGGAACATTTTTTCTAAGAAAAATTCTGAGAATCGCAAACATTTTTTGTATTGAAAAATTCCTATAATCTTAGACTTGTTTTGTATAGAAAACTTCTTAGAATCTGAGAACTTCTCAGAATCTTAGACATGTTTTCTATAGAAAAATTCTCAAAAACTGCGACAATTTTTCTGTAGAAAGATTTTTAGAATCTGAGAATTTTTTTCTATAAAAAATTTTTCAGAATCTGAGACTATTTTTCTTTAAAAAAGGTTTGAAATCTGAGACATATTTTCTGTAGAAAAATTCTTAGAAGCGGAGACATGTTTTTTGAGAATCTGAGACATGTTTTCTATAGAAAAATTCTCAGAATCTGAGACATTTTTTTTTAAATCTGGGACATTTTTTCTATAGAAAAATTCTCCGAATCTGAGACATATTTTCTATAGAAAAATTCTCAGAATCTGAGATATATTTTCTACAGAAAAATCTCAGAATCTGCGACATTTTCCCAAATTGCGTTTTTTTTCCGATTACCACTTTCCTGCACTGTTACTTTTTGCTCCGAACACCTTGTTGAATTTCGACCCACTCTACCAACCAGCCGTTACATCTTCTAAATAATGACATACTTATCAAAATAGTATTATGCTGACCCTTTCTTTTGCCTTATTATTTATTAGGTTTGGACACAGCTCATTGAGAAACTAAACATTGTAACTAAAAGGTTTTCATCACTAGCAATTACGGCTTTATCTCTATATTGTAATAATACTATCGTAAAATATACACGCACATCTTATTAAAGGTGCGTTTACATCATACTACTAAGTCGTCTCATTTTTGAAGATTTTTATAAAAAAGGTTATAATTTGTTGTAGCATAATTTTAGGCATTTTGTAAAAATATAATCCTGAAATTAAAAGGGAGACAAACAATGGCATTTATGATTTTTTTTTAAATAAATTGAATTAAGTTTTAAAAACAATGGCCCTTACCACAAGAAAACAGGTCTGTTTTAACAAAAGTTTTATTTTAAATTTCAAATTTTCAATACATTTTTTGAAAGTCAATTTTAAAAACAAAAACAATTTGTATGGAAATAAAATTAAAAGCTGATTTTAAATATATTTTTTTCTATGGTAGGACTGAATATTTTTTTTAATTAAACAGACTAAAAAGAGATTTATTCCCTTTTTAAATAACATTCATATATTATAAATGCCTAAAACTATGCTACAATAAAATTTTACTTTTTCATGAACAACGACATTGTCCGTGGTATAATGTAAACACATCGATTGATCTTTAAGAAAGCAAAAAAGAAAAAATAATCGTAATTTATTTAATTTAACGGATGTGACTTCTTGACAAATGTCATCATAAATGTTATGCGTTTATTAATGTCTGCACATTTATTATATAAGAATTCGTACAATTTGTGTACATATGTCACATTGTAAGTTTGTCATATAATAAAATATAGATACGTATGTTAGCAAATAACATAGAACTGACTGAATAATTCTTTTTGTACTTTTCTGTTGCGCAGGGTTAAACAAATTGAAATTTGTCCGTCTGTCTAATGAAAACACTCTAAACTTTTAAATGACGACTTGAAAGCTATTGAATCATAAATATTCGTAATATTTTTTACCCGTTTCAATTCGTTCTTGATGCAGTCCAAATCCAAAGATTTGTAAATTTGCAAAATCCAATACGTCCAATCCTAAAAACGTGTAAATTTTTCATCCTAAAGAGCAAAAAACAAATATGGCACGAATATTTCTTGTGTTAATGGGCTGCACAAAAAATAATATCGTATATTTCATTTTAATTAAAATTTAAATTGTTTTTTAATTTTATATTAATTAAATTTTTAATTTATATAATTAATTGTTTAATTAAATTGTTAACTTTATTTTAATTAACATTTTAATTGTTTCCAATTTAGTATTAATTAAGTATTTAATTTATATAATTAAATATTTAATTAAATTTTTAGCTTTTAATTATTTTTTTTAATTTATACAATTAAAATTTTAATTATTTTTTTTTTTTTAATTTTAATTAAATTTTTTAATTTATAGTGTTAAGTTTTTAATTAAATAAAAATCCAATTATTTTTAATTAACGAAATACAAATATTCTTAATTTATTTGCGCATTTTAGTGATTTGTCCGGATTTAATTAATTTTTTAATTAAATCTACGAATTTTTAAATTAAATATTTTTTTTTTTATTTTTTTTCTGTGCGGTAAAGTTCTTAAAAATGCACGAAATCGGATCAGTGGAAGAAACTTTCAGTTGAAAAACTAAACCAATCTCTAAAAAACGCCAGCTTAGAGATTCTGGTTCAGTTAAACTCCTCCGATCACCCCTTTTGATGGCATGGATATTAAACAATTATTTAAATATTTATACACTCGAAAAAAAACCCTTGTAAAATGACAAGAAAAGTTTGTAACATTTTTTTTGCTGCTTCCTATTTGACAAGAATTCCTTGTAATTTTACAAGCTTTAAACCAATAATTTTGTTATTTTACAAGCTCTTTACCAATAAAATTGTAAATTTAAAATTTTTTGACGCGATAAAACTTATAAGGAGGTTTCGTGACTTTACTTGATAAAACTTAAGATTTATTTATTGATTTAGATTTTTTTACAACTTACCAGGAATTCTCGTGAATTTACTAGATTTTTTGTAAAAAACCTTGCAAATTTGTAAAATTACAAAAAAAAATTTAAAAATTACAAAAAAATTTAAATTTCGATCAAAATTGTTTGTTAAAAAACAAGCAAACCTGTCAATTACTGGTAAAATAGAATTACGAGACTTTCCCTAGTAATTTGACAAAGTTTTTTTTGTGTGTATAGGAAAAATGTCTCAGAATATGAGACTTTTTTATAGGAAAAATGTCTTAGAATCTGAGAATTTTTCTATAGGAACAAGTAGAAAAGTTAAATTCGACTTTGCCGAATCTATGAATACCCTCCACAACGCATTTTTTAAATGCTAGTACATTTTTTAACGTGGAAAAATTAACAATTTTGATTTGAAATATTTTATTTTGAGTAAAAAACTTTCTTTTTGTCATTAAAAAAAAAGAAAAATTAAAAAAAAATTTTTTTGAGTGTAAAATTTTTTTCGAGTGTAATGTTTTTGTTACTGTAAAAATATTCGTGAGTGAATAGACGTACGTATGTATACAAAATATTGTCTTTTTTATAAAAAAAAAACAAAAACTCTTTTTTTGTCATTTAAAAAAAAAAAAAAATTACTAATTTTTTTTTGAGTGTAAAATTTTTTCGAGTGCAATGTTTTTTTTACTGTAAAAATATTTCTGAGTGAATGGACGTAAAAAAAACAATTGTTTTTTGAGTGTAAAATTTTTTTTGAGTGTAAATGCTTTAAAACTTGTTAAACACGTGGCATTTAAGTTGAAAATAATCTGAAATTCAGGGTTTTGCTTATAACTTTTTAACCACTGGACCGATTGAAATTCAATACCAAACAGAACTGGGGAACGGCAAAGATACATGTCAAGCTTCAGCAGTCTCATTATCGTCTTTTGAAAGATATCGTGTTTTTTATCTAGTAAATTCGCAAAACACCCTTGCCGAAATTTACTCTTTTGCTCATAACTTTTGAACCAATGGATTTGGCTGGATTGCAATACCAACCTGACCAGAAAAATCACATTAAAAAAGCTATGTTAGTAAAATAACTGAAAATGTCAGTTAAAATAACTACTTTGTTAGTTGTTTTGGGGTCAACTACTTTTTCAGTTAAATCAACTAACAATGTAAGTTATTTTAACTGACAAAAAAACAACTGACTTATGTAGTAAAAACTACTTACATTTTTAGTCAAAACGACTAACATGTAGTAAAAATAAAATAATCAATTTAATATTTTTTTTAATTTAAAAAAAAAAAAAAATTGAAGACCAAATTTTTTCCAAATTTTTTTTTGAAAAAGTTATGAAAAATAAAAAAAAAATAAAATTTATTTTTTATTTTTTGGATTTTTTTTTTTTAATTTTTCAGAAAAAAAAAAATGAGGACAAAATTTTTTCAGTTTTTTTTTTTTTTTTTTAAAAAGTTGTGAAATATAAAAAAAAACGAAAATTTATTTTTGTTTTTTGGAAAAAAAACTTTGAAAATTTTTGAGAGATAAAAAAAATAAATTTACTACTTTAAATAACTGTTACTACATTACAGCACTTTTTTGTTAGTTATTCAAAAAAACGACTTAAAATAACTAACAGAAATAGTTGTTTGATATTTTTCATGCAAAAACAACTGACTTTGTAGTTGAAAACAACTAACTACTGTAAAATATACAAAAAACTTACATGTAGTAACTTACATAATTTTCTAAGTGTACCAAGATATATGCCAAACTTCAGTGGGATCTGTAAAGTCTTTCAAAAGTTAGCGTGTTTTCTACGGACGGACAGACAGACAGACGGACGGACGGACGGACGGACATCGCTAGGTCGACTTAAAATCGATCGAGGATCATGAATATATACACTTTATGGGGTCCTAGACCAATATTTCGATGTGTTACAAACGGAATGACAAACTTATATATACCCGCTATCACTACAGTGGAACGTATAAAAATGAAAAAGTCTCAGATTCTGGGACAAATTCTGAGACATAGAAAAAGTCTCAGATTCAAAGACTTTTTCTATAGGAAAATGTCTCAGAATCTGAGACTTTTTCTATAGAAAAAATTTCTTAGAATCTGAGACTTTTTCTATAAGAAAAATTTCTCAAAATCTGAGTCTGTTTCTATAGGAAAAATGTCTCAGAATCTGAGACCTTTAAGGGAAAATGTCTCAGAATCTGAAACTTTTTATATAGGAAAAATGTCTCAAAATTTGAGACGTTTTCTATAGTCAAAATATATCAGAATCTGAGGCGTTTCTATAGAAAAAAAGAATTTGAGACTTGTTTACAGGAAAAAGGTCGCAGAATCGGAGACTTTTTCGATAAAAAAAAGCTTTTTTTGTAGGAAAAAGATCTCAGATACTCTAAATTTCAGATTTATTTTATAGGAAAAGTCTCAGAATCTGAGAGTCTGAGACTTTTCTACATGAAACAGGTCTCATAATTAAAACTTTTTCTATAGGAAAAAGGTTTCAGAATCTGAGGCTATTTCTTTAGGAAAAGTCCCAGGATCTTAGATTTTTTCTATATAAGAAAAAGGCCTTGAAATCTGAGACTTTCTATATAAAAGGGTCTCGGAATCTCAGACTTTTTCTATAGGAAAAAAGCCCCAGAGTCTGAGACTATTTCTATAGGAAAAAGGTCTCAGAATCTGAGTCTTTTTCTATTGGAAAAAGTTCTCAGAATTTAAAACTTTTTCTATACGAAACAAATCTAAGAGTCTATGACCTTTTTTATAGGAAAAAAAATCCCAAAAGTACTTAAGAGTGTGCGACTTTTTCTGTACTAAAAGGTTTAAGAACCTGAGACTTTTTCTATGGGAAAAAGATCTTAGAATGCCATTCTTTACGAAAAATTAGTCTGATATTTTCTATCTATGAAGAATTTGTTCTGAAAAAATTCTAAGATTTAGACTTTTTCATACGACAAATATTTTAGAATCTGAGACTTTCGTCTACATAGAAAATGTAAAATTTTCTTTAAATCAAATTAAAAAAATTGATCTAAACGGAAATTTGATCATGAAAAACAAAGCTCCTTATAAGGATGGCTCTGATTTTTCAATTTAAAAATCGGCTGCAGTGTTTTTTTTGCAAAAAAAAGAAGGATCCCTGTTTGTGCTTGTCCGACCGACAACGTTGAAAACAAATTCGCCCCCCCCCCCCCCCCCCAATGCTCAAAAGCTGTACCACTGGTTCATATTGACCCTAAAAGGCAACTTTTCCGACCCCAACGATTTTAAAATTCGAAACAGTACAAAGTTCTCCCACCCTAATGTACAAGAAAATTGTACACCATGACGTATGAGCAATAAATAAATTCATATTCATTGTTTGTTGGTATTAGTTCACTCACCATGAATTATTAGTGACAAACATATACATTAGGGTGGTTTTTTATTTTATTTTTTTTGGAATTTCGAGGAGCGCGCAGCGGATTTTTGTGACATTTGATGTTAAAATAATTGTGTAAAAATTTGAGCTAAATCGGATAAAATTAACCCGAGGCGCAAGGAGGTCAAAGTTTCGAGAAAAAGCCAAAATGGCCAAATTTTGAAAAAACTTAAAAAAATGTAAATTTTGTAGAAAAAAAAAAAATAAAATATTTTTTATTTAACTTTCTAGCAATAATACTCAGAAAAAATTATCTTTACTTTTTATGACGGCAGTAACACTTTCAAACATGAAATACAAAAATTACCATGCATTTTGGGGGGTACCTGATATGAGTGTTTTCGATTTTTTTAAAATTTTATTAAACAAAAAAATTAAATCTTACTATTCTATAGCAATGGATTATTAAATACATCATAAGGCTTAAATATTTAAAAAATTGGGGATATCCATCGACTCAATTTTTTTTGGAGTCATTTGAGTTTTGCGGATTTCAAGGAGTCAAATGACTCCAAAAAAAAAATTGAGTCGATGGATATCCCCAATTTTTTAAATATTTAAGCCTTAGGATGTATTTAATAATCCATTGCTATAAAATAGTAAGATTTAATTTTTTTGTTTAATAAAAATTTCAAAAAATCGAAAACACTCATTTCAGGTACCCCCCAAAATGCATGGTAATTTTTGTATTTCATGTTTGAAAGTGTTACTGCCGTCATAAAAAGTAAAGATAATTTTTTCTGAGTATTATTGCAAGAAAGTTAAATAAAAAATATTTTGTTTTTTTTATTTCAACAAAATTTACATTTTTTTAAGTTTTTTTCAAAATTTGGCCATTTTGGCTTTTTCTCGAAACTTTGACCTTCTTGCGCCTCGGGTTAATTTTATCCGATTTAGCTCAAATTTTTACACAATTATTTTAACATCAAATGTCACAAAAATCCGCTGCGCGCTCCTCGAAATTCCAAAAAAAATAAAATAAAAAACCACCCTAATATACATACAACATTTATTTATCGATGGACAATTTTATTCATATCATAACAAATTTTTTAATATTGTTAGAATAAAATATTTTTTATTCTTTTCTATTGATATTGTGACTATTTTAGGTGTAAAAACATATTGATCATTTACTACAATAATACCATAACTCAAAAAACATTATTTTTAAGCTTATCTGGTGTAAAAATTGATTAATAACTCATTACGTAAGAAAAAAATATGTAAAAAATCTTTTATATGTACCGTTGTTTTTCGAAAACGAAAAACCATTTCCAATTTAGAACTTCAAGCATGTTTTCTGCAAAACATGATTTTTTTGAGTTATGTCACTATTGTAGTAACTGAACGATAAGTACATAAATAACAGTAGTAAAAAAATATTTATTTCCTAGATATTATTGTCGACAGTATAATTCACACCTCAATTTTTTTTTTTGTTCTATTTTGTTTTCATACATTTTATCACCTTTACTAAATGGCATATCAAAAACTTAGTGAAAACCAACATAAATAATAAAAGTGTTTTAATAACTTTTTGTCATTACCAAACACATTAAGATTTTTAATAGCTTTTATGTGAATAGAATTCAAAAAAGGACATAAGAGGAGGAATTGATTTTAGTTTTCGATGATAAATTTCATGCAACAAAAAACAGCACAAAAACCCGCAAAAATATTATTAAGCTGCTAAAATTTATGCATTACATATTTAAAAAAAATATATAAAATTCTGTTTAAGGAAAATGCTATGAAGTAGTGCCAACGGTCAGTACCGTAGTACCGGGAATACCGGTATTCCCGGTTCTCGGTATTACCGGGAAATGGTACCGGTTTCCCGGTTCTTAATTCATTCCCGGTATTCCCGGGAATACCGGTATTCCCGGTTCCGGTTCTGACGGTATTCCCGGGACTACCGGTATGAATATTTTGTAAAATTTTGCACAATTCAAATTTTTTCTTTGCTTTTACCAAAAAAAATACAAAACATGTGAAAAACACCATTTTTCAATGTGTTTTTTAAATTTAAGAAAAAATAGTTGCATGATTTTTAAATAATTTTACAAACACAACTAAATATTACTGAAATACTGATTAAATAGTGTAATTTAAATATTTTATGGTATAGTATATTTTTGGTTTTTGAGAACCGGTACCAGGAACAGAACCGGGAATACCGGTATTCCCGGGAATACATCTAGAACCGGGAAACCGGTTCCAGAACCGGGAATACCGAGACCCGGGAAATGGGGGGCACTACTATGAAGCTTTAAAATGAAGTCATTTTAAATAACACAGTGCTACACACAAAAAAAACCTTGTCAAATTACTAGAAAAAGTCTCATAATCCCATTTTACCAATATTTGCCAGTTTTTAACAAAAATTTTTTAGCGAAATTTAAAATTATTTTTTTAAATTTTACAAAAATTTTTGGAAATTTTACAATTTTCAATGCTTTTTTTACAAAAAAATCTAGTAAATTTACAAGAATTCCATATAAGTTTTATTGCGCCAAAAAAGTTGTAAATTTACAATTTTATTGGTAAAAAGCTTTTAAATTACAAAAAAGCTCGTACACTCAAAATATTTTGTAGGCAAAAACAAATGAAAAACATATTTAAAACAAGTGATAAAACATTTGAAAACCATCCCAGTAATTTTTCGTTTGTTTTAACAAACATCAACATTTATTTTTTACTGTTAAAAAAATTTTCTAAAAAAAATAACTAGGGATGAGATTTTCATGCGCTAAAAAATAGAAAATATGTGCTAAAAAATTCAAAATATTAAAAAGAAAAAAAAAAATTTTTTTCTTATTTTCAAAATAAATTTTTAAAATTTAAAACAGTTTTTGAAACAAACTGATTTCAATTTGTGTTTTTGCTAATTTATGCCTCAATATGCAAAAATAAGCATTTCCACCAAAATATGCAAAAATCGATGCCAATTTAACGCAAATTTCTTGATTCGAAAAGATAATTTGTTGATGTCGTTCTTAGACCAGAGACAAAAAACATGCATTTGCATGGAATAATCCCTATAAATAACAGTGAACATTAAAAAATAACGTCACTTTCATTTTTTTACCAACAAATAAGAAAAAAATAACCTACGAAAACATTAAAAATTAATGATTGTTGTGTTATTTTTACCAATAAGTTAAAAAAAAATGCCTGCGTATTTTGTACTCTTGCCCAAAACATTAAATCATGATAATGTTTTGCGGAAGATTTGGGTATACTTGCCAAAGCAAAGTTTTTTTAGAAAAAATAATGTTATATTACTTTGTTACTCCATGCAAAACGAATTGAAATATCAGTTGAGGACCCCATTAAAAAACAAGTAAGTAGAAAAGTTAAATTCGACTTGGCCGAATCTATGAATACCCTCCACAGTGCCCTTTTTAAGTGATAGTAAATTTTCTAACGTGAAAAAAATAACATTTTTGGTTAGAAATATTTTATTTTCTGTTAAAAAAACTTTTTTTTATTAATTTAAAAAAAAAAAAAAAAATTACTAATTTTTTTTTGAGTGTAAAATTTTTTTTGAGTGTATTTTTTTTTTTTTGTTTTAGTTTTAGTGTAAAAAAACTTTTTTTTATTAATTTAAAAAAAAAAAATAAATAATTTACCAATTTTTTTTTTGAGTGTAAAAATTTTTTTGAGTGTAAACTTTTTTTGAGTGCATTTTTTTTTTTGTTTTAGTGTAAAAATATTTTTGCGTGACAAAAATACCTTCTAAAATATTTTTCTGACTTACAAATGTTTTTAAAACATGTTTAACGGGTTTTCAACACGTGAATTTAAGGTGAAACTAATCTGAAATTTACGGTTTTGCTAATAACTTTTGAACCACTAGACCGATTTGGCTGAAATTTAAAAGGAACCGGACCAGAGGAACGGTAAATATATATCCCACACTCCAGCACCCTCAGAATTGCCGTTCAAAAGTTATCGTGTGTTTTATCTCGTAAATTCCAGAAAAACCCTTGCCGAAATTCACTCATTTGCTTATAACTTTTGATTCACTGGACCGATTTCGCTGGATTGCAATACCAACCTGACCAGGTAAATGTCCAACATATATGCCAAACTTCAGGAGCCTCCGTAAAGTCTTTCAAAAGTTAGCGTGTTTTCAACAGACAGACAGACGGACAGACGGACGGACGGACGGACGGACGGACGGACGGACGGACGGACGGACGGACGGACGGACATCGCTAGATCGTCTTAAAATCGATCGAGGATCATGAATATATATACTTTATGGGGTCCTAGACCAATATTTCGAGGTGTTACAAACGGAATGACAAACTTATATATACCCTCTATCACTAGAGTGGAGGGTATAAAAAAGTGCAGTACATTTCGTAAGTGAATGCAAAAATAAGTGCAACAAGTTAGAGTGTTAAATTCGGCTGTGCTGAATCTTGTATACCCTCCAACACGTTAAAAAAAAAACAGGGGCGTATTTTTTTTGGAGGGGGGGGGGCGGGGTTTCGGCGATGGGAGACAACCTTTCTAGATCCAACTGCTTTGAACTTTTTCTGATAACAAACTGTTTCGTTTACTAAGCAAAAGTTAAAAAAAACCTATAGAAATTAAATTTTTTCAGAGGTTGGTTTAGTTCTTAAAGGGGGAACTTTTTCCCCCTGATCCCATGTTCGAACTTAGCCAGCTCAATACCATAAGACATATTCGTACCAAACTTCAGGAGTCTAGCTCCTTTATTTTGGACTGTATCGTGTCTTCCACAGACGGATAGGCGGACGGACGGACAGACGTACATCGCTAGAATGTCTTAGAATCGATCACTGATCAATAATATATGGGGCATTCCATGTGAAATCGGACACTTTAAAAAACTTTTTTTTTAGATTTTCACAATTTATTCACAGTTTTTAGTACCCTTCGAAAACTCCTTCGTGGTAAATTTTCAGATTTTTTTGATGACCCGTTCAAAAGATATCGAATTTTTAAAAATTGGTAGTTTGTTCCTTTACTCAAACTTCTTTTAATCATAACTTCTTCAATAATAGTCCAAATTTCAAATTTTTTTTTAAAAATTTTTGTTTTTTTACGTACTTTCTAAAAAAAAATCCCAAAAAAATCTTAAAAGCGTTCTAGTATGCGATTTTTAAGTTTTTAAATTTAAATCTCATTTTTGAAAATGTTTGTACTCTTCGATTTTTTTTGAAATTTTTTTGTGTAAAACTTCTATCAATTCTACAAATTTTTTGCCCAGGAAGATCGTGGGATAACGATTATTACTATTTTTTAAAATTTTTTGAAAAAATTTTATTGTAATTTTCCAATCTTAAAATCATTTCTACTGCTCCAATGGTGCGTCATAGAGGGGTCCTTTATAAGACCGACCCCCATTAATTTTTACGTCTTAACATTTCTTTGGAACAAACTAATACCCTATCTCCAATTTCTAAGGGGGCTCCCACACAAAACGACATTTTTTAAAATTTGTTCCAACCGCTCTAACTGCCCTAATAGTGCCCTTAGAGCAACAAAATGTATGACCGACCCAAAATATTTTTTTAGTCCAAACATTTTCTCTGAACACACTTACCCTCTATATTTAACTGTTAAGGCGGTCCCCATACAATTTTTTTTATTTTTTGTAAATTTGTTTTATTTAATCAGCTTCTACCGGTCCAATGGTGCGTCCGAGAGGGGTCATTAGTGAGATCGACCCCCATTTATTTTTACCCTACAACATTTTTTCAAAACATACCTACGCCCTATCTCCACTCCCTAAGTAGGCTCCCATACAAATAACAGTTGGGGCAAATTTTATAAAAATGTAATTTTGTATGGGAGCCTACTTAGGGAGTGGAGATAGGGCGTAGGTATGTGTCAAAAAAATGTTGTAGGGTAAAAATAAATGGGGGTCGGTCTCACTAATGACCCCTCTCGGACACACCATTGGACCGGTAGAAGCTGATTAAATAAAACAAATTTACAAAAAATAAAAAAAATTGTTTTGGGACCGCCTTAACAGTTAAAGATAGAGGGTAGGTGTGTTCAGAGAAAATGTTTGGACTAAAAAAATATTGTGGGTCGGTCATACATTTTGTTGCTCTAAGAGCACTATTAGGGCAGTTAGAGCGGTTGGAACAAATTTTAAAAAATGTCGTTTTGTGTGGGAGCCCCCTTAGAAATTGGAGATAGGGTATTAGTTTGTTCCAAAGAAATGTTAAGACGTAAAAATTAATGGGGGTCAGTCTTTTAAAGGGCCCCTCTATGACGCACCATTGGAACAGTAGAAATGATTTTAAGATTGAAAAATTACCATAAAATTTTTTAAAAAAATTTTAAAAAATAGTAATAATCGTTATCCCACGATCTTCCTGGGCAAAAAATTTGTAGAATTGATAGAAGTTTTACACAAAAAAATTTCAAAAAAATCGAAGAGTACAAACAATTTCAAAAATGAGATTTTAATTTTTAAACTTAAAAATCGCATACTAGAGCGCTTTTAAGAATTTTTTGGGATTTTTTTTAGAAAGTACGTAAAAAAACAAAAATTTTGAATAAAAAAAATTTGAAATTTGGACCATTATTGAAGAAGTTATGATTAAAAGAAGTTTGAGTAAAGGAACAAACTACCAATTTTTAAAAATTTGATTTCTTTTGAACGGGTCATCAAAAAAATCTGAAAATTTACCACGAAAGAGTTTTCGAAGGGTACTAAAAACTGTAAACAAATTGGGAAAATCTAAAAAAAAAAGTTTTTCAAAGTGTCCGATTTCACATGGAATGCCCCATATATACCTAATGGGGTCCTAGACTGATATTTCGATGTGTTACACACGGAATGACAAAGTGAATATACCCCCATACTGTGGTTGGAGGGTATAAAAAAGTGTTTTTACATTTTGGACAGTATGAAAGATTCCGCACCAAAGAATATAATACGCTCACTTGTTTTATGTATGAGGAGTCGCAGAACAAAACGTACTTTTTCGCATTTTTTGACAAATTGATTTTTTGTTCTTTTTATATTATTTGGTTCGAAATCTACCAGAAAAAATGTCCATAGCGTGAATTTTTTGTGTTTTTCATCAAGAAAATGGATTCTTTAAAAATAGGTGCGTAACAAAACGTACTTTTTTGTTAATTTTTTTTATCAAAACGTACTTTTTTCATTGTATTTCATATTCAAGATTTTTCATAATTTTTTAGTTTGGCATTTTACTCTTATATTCCATATACATATAAATGCCCACCAATATTTTTTGAGGCCTTCTTGCAGGCCAGTGAAGGATTACCCCTTATTCTTGTTATTGGTCTATTTACACCCCACAACTACGGTATGAGGGTACATTACCTTGGCCAATTCGTGTGTAACGTGTCTAAATATGAGCCAATGAGGCTCTTTTGTAGTTTTTAATAAATAAGAACATTTTTTAAACACTCGATCATAATAGTATCGTCTAAAAAAATACGCACATCAAAACGTCGTTTTTCAATTATTTTTAAACAAAACGTACTTTTTTCATTATTTTTTAACAAAACGTACTTTTTCCAAAGTAAAAGTGTTTTTTTTTAAACATCCTTAACATATAATGTGGTGACTTATGGCAGTATGATGCATCTCTTGATAAGCAAAAAACTTGTTACCATATTCAGGTTCATGCAGTTTTTTAAAGGGGCGAAATAAATAAACCTCAATTTCCCAAAAAATTTTAATATGCGAAAAAGTACGTTTTGTTCTCCGGCTCCTCGTATATTTGATAAACAAATGGAAAATTTTTATGCGAAAAGCTTAGACTTGGTGAAAAAGTAGTTTTGGTAAAAAAAAATATTTTTTTCACGAAAAACAAAACTATTTTAAAAAAAATTTAATGAACCCAAAATTTTTTGGTGAAAAAAAAAATTGATGAAAAAAAGTTTTTGATGAAAAGAAAAATTTTTTGATAAAAAAAATAGATGATAAAAAATATGAAAAAAAAAATTAATGAAAAAAAATTTTGATGAAAAAAAAAATTTGATGAAAAAGAAAAATTAATGAAAAAAAAATTGATGAAAAAAAAATTTGATGAAAAAAAAAATTTTGGTTGAAAAATAATTATGTTATTTTTTATTTACCACTGGCGAAAAACGGGTTTATTCACCATGAGGTGAATTATTATCCAAGTTACAAACCCAAGTTATTAAAATTTTTGGTTTTAAGAAAATGAAAAAAATCATGTTAAAAAATTACCTACGAAAACCTTAAACATTAATGATTTCGTTATTTTTCCAATATTACTATTAAATTTTATTTTAAAAAATGTTTAATAAAATTTTTGGGGAATCGATCCCGCAATCAACGACATTCTGACCAGACACCCTACCCATCGTGCCAAAGTCACTTGATATAAACATGTTTTTATATTTCTATAAATATTATAAAGTTATGACTTTTTTTTTTTAAAAATGTCAACTATTTAAAAAAATTAACGTACACAAATCATTAAGAAAATTGAATGCTGATGAAAGTCTTTATTTTTTATGTTGTTATTTTTGCAACAAAGCACAGAAATAGTCATTTAATAAAACTGAACATTAAACAAATGTTTTTTCTTTTAAAAACGACAAAACGTAAAACTTTTTAAATAAACTACCAATGTTGGCAATCGATACCTTTTCAATACCGATATCCGTTTTAAAACCCTTTAAATTGAATACCAATACCAATACCGAAACTCATTTTCGGTATCGGATACCGGTATCCAAAAACCTTTTCCTTCGGTACCGGTACGTACCGGTATTGAATCGGTTTTTCCTAAAAAACCATGATGTTTTTACAAAAAAATATTAATAAAAAAATTTTAATTTTTTTGGTTTTTGGAAATGAAAAATCGTACTCCAAATGCCTCCCGAAGTCTTATAAAAATCAAAAAAATCTTTGGGCACCCACATCGTGGATTAAGATTAAGTAAAAAGCAGAAGAAAATTATTGATTTTCACGAAATTTTATTGGAGTCATTTAGACTCCCAGTAGAAACTTTCTGAACCCCTTAGTATAGTTTAGTTTTTGAAAAACTATTAGATTTTTTTTTTTGTTTCAAAAATGTCTAAAAAAAAAGTTTTTTACTCAAAATTAAATATTTCTTATCAAAATTGTTAATTTTTTTCACGTTAGAAAACTATCACTTTAAAAGGGCAATGTGGAGGGTATTCATGGATTTGGCTAACAATCAGGGCCTTCCTCGTGTCACCCGCCGATCTTTATGGAATTGTTTTTTTTTTTGTAAAGCAGCAAAAAAATGGACACGTATTTTTTTTGGAAAACTACACTTTTTGAGTGTAGTTTTCCACAGAAGAAGTCTAAGATACCGAAACGTTCTTTCTATACCAAAATTTAAAGGTTTTAAAAAACTATTATATACCTGAGAACAGAAAAATTTAGGATTATTAATGCTTTTTAAAATTTTTTGAGTCAATTTTTTAGATTCTGAGAAATTCTTTTTAAAGAAAAGCACTTTTCTTCATAAAAACTCTAAGATTTTCGAAATTATGAAAATCTATGAATTAAAGACATTTTTCCTACAACACGGTCTTAGATTCAGAGACATCTCCCCATCGAAAAGGTTTTAGCTTCTGAAACATATTTCCTATAAAAAAATGTATCAGAGTCTGAGTCTCTGACATTTTCCTACAGAAAATCTTAGATACTGAGACATTTTTATAATAGAAAAAATTTCAGAATCGGCGACATTTTCTCAGATTCTGGGACATTTTTCTTCTAGAAATTGATTCGTTCCCATTTAAAATTGTTATTAAAATCATTGATTACATAATATTTTGTCTGTGGCATTAATTTAAATGTTTTGTCCGTTTTTTTGTCAGTTAAATAATCAATTATGGCTGCCCAAGTGGTGCCAACTGTGACTGAAGTCTTACATAGTTTTCTTAAAAATCTGTAAGAAAAAATATATATAAATTTGTTGTTATCAGTGCTTTCAGGCAATCACTTAAAGTTTTAATGCTACAAATATTATAATCACACCAATAATAAATAACTTATTGTGTCATAAATCAATATTGATGCTGTGTAAACTGTTAAAAGGAACTTAAATACTTCATTCTTTATTTAATGTACATTATTAACAATGGTGTAGACATTTACCTGGTATAATTTGTATTTTTTTGGCAGTGGAAGAAATTGAAAAGAAATAATTAATGAAGTGAAAAATTCTACTGAATGTAACACTTGTACTGGAAATCTGTTGATAAGGCTGGTATTATTTATTTTTTTTTAAATAGTAATTTTCTCCAGATCTATAAATCAAAAGTAACATTTTAAAAAAATGCTTGCGAATTTTATACTTTGTTCCGAAATCATACAATCGCAATCAAAACAAGTAGAAAAGTTAAATTCGACTTTGCCGAATCTATGAATACCCTCCACCAGTGGCGTATACAGGGGGGGGGGCCCGGGGGCCCGGCCCCCCCCGAAATGATTTCACAAATTTCAGGATTTAGTATCAAATAACAAATACAATATTAAAAAACTTCTTAAAAAAATCTAAAAACATTAAGAATCTAAAATTTTTCGAAGAAAAATGTTTTAAAACTGATAATTTTTCTATTAAAAAAATCTCAAAATCTGAAAATTTTTTCTTAGAATTTGAAACTTTTCAACTTAAGATTCTAATTTAAAAATATCTTAGAACCTGAATTTTTATGTACATAAAAAATGGACCTAATTGTAAGTAAAATGTAGTCAAATCTTAAAATGCGACTATGTTTTGTAGAAAACTGTCTCAGAACGAGACTATTTCTTAAAAAAAATGTCTCAGAATCTTACACTTTTTAAAAAAAAATTCTCAGAATCTGAAACTTTCTAAAAGAAAAATGTTTAAGAATCTAAGACTTTTTCTATAGTAATAATGTCTTAAAATATTGGCCTTTTTCTCAGAATCTAAGCCTTTTTCGATAGAAAAAATGTCTCTGAATCTGAGACTTTTCTATAAAAATTTCTCAGAATCTGAGGCTTTTCTATATGAAAAATGTTTTAGAACCTGAAAACTTTCTATAGGAATAATGTCTGAAAAATGTCTCAAAATCTGAGGTTTTTTTTATAAAAAAAAATTCTTAGAATCTAAGGCTTTTCTATATGAAAAATGTTTTAGAATCTGAGAACTTTCTATGGGAATAATGTCTCTAAATCTGAGAATTTTTCTTACAATCTACAAAAATGTCTCAGAATCTTATACTTTTTTCCGAAAAATGTCTCAGAATCAACGAAATTTTCTTAAGGAAAATTATCTCTAATCTAAGATTTTGTGTATAGGAAAAATGTCGCAGAGACACAAGCTGAGACTTTTTCTATTGTAAAAATATATTTTTCTATAAGAATAATGTCTCAGAATCTGAGTATTTTTTTATGGGAAAAATATTTCAGAATCTGAGACTTATTCTTTAGGAAAAATGTTTCAGAATCTGAGGCTTTTTCTATATAAAAATGTTTCAGAATCTGACAATTTCCTATAGGCAAAGTGTCTCAGAATCTTAGACTTGTTTTATAGGAAAATGTCTAAGAATTTGAGATTTGAAGTGTTTAAGCATCTGAAACTTTTTCGATAGGAAAAATGTCTAAGAATCTAGGAAATTTCCTGTAGAAAAAATTTGTGAGAATGTGAGACATTTTCTATAGGAAAAATTTAAGAATCTGAGACTTTTTTCTCAGAATCCGAGAGTTTTTCTTTAGGAAAAATGTTTTAGAATCTGAGACTTTTTTTATACTGTTTCTTTTTAAAAAGGTCTCTGAATCTGAATTATTTTTCTTATAGAAAAAGTGAAGATTTTCGCAGAATCTAAAACTTTTTGTGAAGAATGTTTCAGAATCTGAGAAAATGTGCGAAGCTATAAATATCTCAGATTCTGGGAAAATGTCTTACACTCAAAAAAGTATGTTAGTAAAATCAACTGAAAATGTCAGTTAAAATAACTACTTTGTAAGTTGTTTTGGGGTCAACTACTTTTTCAGTTAAATCAACTAACAATGTTAGTTATTTTAACTGACAAAAAACAACTGACTTATGTAGTAAAAACTACTAACATTTGTAGTCAAAACAACTAAAATGTAGTAAAAATAAAATAATCAATATATAATTTTTTTTTTTTTTTTTTTCAAAACACTTTTCAAAAAAAACAAATTGAAGACCAAATTTTTTCCAAGTTTTTTTTTTTTGAAAAAAACTTTGAAAATTTTTCAGAGATAAAAAAAATAAAATTAACTACTTTAAATAACTGCTACTACATCACAGTACTTTTTTGTTAGTTGTTCAAAAAAAACGGCTTAAAATAACTAACAGAAATAGTTGCTTGATATTTTTCATACAAAAACAACTGACTTTGTAGTTGAAAACAACTAACTACTGTAAAATATACAAATAACTAACATGTAGTAACTTACATAATTTTCTGAGTGTACAATAGGATTATTTTCTTTTGGAAAAGTATTTTATAAATATGTTTATAGAATCATTTTCTAAAGTGACTTTTTCCCAGAAACGTTTTCCATTGGAAATATGATTTATAGTCTTTGACTTTTTCTAAACCAAAACTGTCTTAACTGGAAATTGTCATAGAATCTAAGACTTTTCTTTGAAAAAAAAAAATCAGATTCTGGTAATCTGCTTTGTAAAAATGTATCAGCATCTAATACAATACACACTTTAAAAAAAGGCTTAAATCTCTCAAAAAATTTTGAAATATAAAAAAAAATTATTTATTTTGTTCCCAACAGTTTTAAACTTACACAAAACTGAAGAATTTGACTGTGTTACATTCAGTTTAAAGAAGAGATCGAGAAAAATTCTTTAAACATGTGCTGTTATGTAAATTTTTTGTAAAAAAAAAATTGAAAAAAATTTTGGGCCCCCAACGAAATAAAATCCTGGATACGCCCCTGCCCTCCACAATGCATTTTTTTTTAAAGGGTAGTACATTTTTTAACGTGAAAGAAAAATTACTAATTTTTTTTTTGAGTGTAATTTTTTTTTGAGTTTAATGTTTTTTTACTGTAAAAATATTTCTGAATAAATGCAAGTACGTATGTACACAAAATATTGTAATTTTTGTAAAAAAAAAAAATTTTTTTTTGTGTAATTTTTTTTTGAGTGTAAAATTTTTTTTGAGTGCAAAATATTTTATTTTGAATAAAAAACTATTTTTTTGCCTTTTTTTTTTAAAAAGAAAAATTACTATTTTTTTTGAGTGTAAAATTTTTTTCGAGTGTAATGTTTTTTTTACTGTAAAAATATTTCTGAGTGAATGCACGTACGTATGTACACAAAATATTGTCATTTTTGTAAAAAAAAAAATACATTTTTTTATGTGTAATTTTTTTTTGGAGTGGAAAATTTTTTTGAGTGTAAAATTTTTTTCGAGTGTAATTTTTAAGTACCCAATGCTTTTAGAACTAAACAAGTTTAAAAAGCATTGCTTTAAAATTAAACAAGTTTGAAAAGCATTGTTTAGTTACCACCAATGCTTTTCAAACTTGTTAAAACACGTGGCATTTTAGATGAAACTAATTTGAAATTCAGGGATTTGCTTATAACTTTTGAACCACTGGACCGATTGAGCTGAAATTTAATACTAAACAGACCCGGGGAACGGCAAAGATACATGACAAACTTCAGTAGTCTCATTATTGTCTTTCGAAATTTATCGTGTTTTTTATCTCGTAAATTCGCGAAACACCCTTGCCGAAATTTACTATTTTGCTCATAACTTTTGAACCACTGGACCGATTTGGCTGGATTGCAATACCAACCTGACCAGGTAAATGACAAACATATATGCCAAACTTCAGTAGCCTCCGGACGGACAGACAGACGGACGGACGGACGGACGGACATCGCTAGATCGACTTAAAATCGATCGAGAATCATAAATATATATACTTTATGGGGTCCTAGACCAATATTTCGAGGTGTTACAAACGGAATGACAAACTTATATATACCCTCTATCACTAGAGTGGAGGGTATAAAAAGACTTACAATTAGCTAAAATTTTTTTTCGAGAAAATCGCTTTTTAAATTTCAAAACAATTTAGTAATTTGCTTGTATTTTCTTGTTTCAACAAAGCGTATGAGTAACATTTATGCAAATATTTAATACTTATTCGCTATGTTGAAATAAGAAAATTCAAGTTAATTTCAAAATTGTTATGAAATTTAATATTAAAATGCGATTTTCTCGAAAAAAACAACTTAAAAAAAAAATGGCCGGATTTTTGATAAATTGACTTTTTTAAAAAAATGGAAAATTTTAAAAAAAAATGCAATATTTGATCACGCCTGCTAAACCCAGTTTTTGAAGAATTGAAAAACAAAAAAAATAAATTTTCTTAACCCATGGTACCCTTAAATCAAAATTAAGAGTTTTTGGTCAACATTTTCTTAAAAATCAAAACTTTGATCTCAGGGCGCCACGGGTTAATTTAATCCAATTGGCCTGAAATTTGTGACACATAAGTTTTTGGTCCAGTAGTTAAAAATTTTGTGCCATACGAAAAAACATATCTCGGTAAATACTGCCTACACGAGAAAAAGTCCAACACCATTTTTGTAGCCCTTAAGTTTTTTGTTATGCTGCTTTTCAGATTCTCAAGACCCCAATAGGCCACTAATTCCTGTGTCTCAAAAACTAAGCGAGGTAGAGTAAAACGGCCAAAAGTTTTAAATGATTAAAAAAAAAAGTTTTTGATGAAATAAAAAAAAATTTTGATGAAAAAACAAGTAAGAAAATTATAGTCGGTCACGACCGACCATATAATACCCTACACCAGAGTTTCCCGGAAAATGGGGCCCAAGTTCAAAACATGGACTGATTAGATCTATATTTTGTCAAATCTTTAATAACTGTAAAAAGAACTCACAAATCAAATTTGAGTGGAATAGGCTTCTTTTTGCTGACAATAAACCGCTTCAACTGAATATCGGGCGAAATTTTTCACATGGGACCTACCCGGGTAAAAATGAAATATATATGATCATATATGAAGATATATGGATCATATATGGTTTTATATAACCATATATTATCATATATGCCTCCATATATGGTTATATATGATTTGATCCATAAATTGGCCCGATATGAGCTCATATCGGGCCAATTTTCGGATCAGATCATATATAAACATATATGGAGGCATATATGATAATATATGGTTATATAAATCCATATATGATCCATATATCTTCATATATGATCATTAGGGTTCGGACTTTTATGCAAATGCATATTTGTTGTCGTCAGTCTGAGATCAACAAAAACTAAATATCTTTACGAATTAAGAAATTTGCAGTAACATGGCATCGATTTGTTAGTGCATATTTTTGCATATTTTGCTTTTAATGCATATTATTGCATGTATTGCTGATATTACATATTTTTGTCGCATATTTTGAAAAAAATTGTTTTTTTTATTTTATTTTATGATATTTTTACATTGCTGTATATATTTTTTATTTAATAATGTATGCCTTAAAGTACACAGAAAAAAATATGGGAAAAGTGTTGAGTATTCACTTGTTTAAATTTCAAAAAAAAATTGAATAATATTTTAATTGACGCAATATAAAAAATTTACACAAAAGTTTATAAAAAAATTTGAGCAATTAATTTAATAAAAATTTAACATTTTTTTTAATCTCATTTTTTTCTCATAGTTGTTTTGAATTCTCATTTAGTTTAAAGTTTTTGTTTGAAATCATCTTTACGAAATTATTCTATGTATTTAGTAAAAGATTAAAAAAAAAAACTTTTTTTTTGAAAAAAAAATGTAAAACTTTTCAAAACTTAAAAAAAAAATTAATAAATTTTTATTGGACAAAATTCAAAACTTAATTAAAAAAAACGAAAAAAATAATGAAAAAAATAAAGATTTAATTGTGTCAATTAAAAATGTACTCAAATTTTTTGGTATACATTTATTAAATTTTTATAAAAAGTTTACTCAATACCATTAAATCGTTTACTGGTGCAAAAATTGAATAATTTTTTTAATAATTTTTTTAATAATAGTATTAACAATTTACTATTTTTTTTTCCTTTTGTTTCTTTTATAATTTTGTGTTTTACGTTATTTGAACTTGAATTTTTGTGTTTATTGTACCTTATTTTTGTTTAAAAGACTAAATTTTTAGGTCTTTTATGTTCTTTTTTGTTTTTTCTTATTATTTTTATTTTATTTTATCACTAATAAATGTTTTAAAAAAAATTTTTAAGTGCATATTTTTTAAATTTTTAGCGCATATTTTTCTTTTTTTGTTGAATATTTTATGCGCATAAAACGCGATTTTAACTGCATAAAAGTCCGAACCCTAATGATCATATATATTTCATTTTTACCCGGGTAAGTCCAAAAATGGTCCGATGATAATCAGATTTGATAAGGTTATTAAAGTACGCGTTTAACATACACAAACACAATTTTAACTAAATATTTTCTATTTTCATGAAATTTGAGAGATTTATGAAAAAATCGGGAAGGTGGTTTGTATGGGGGCTACAAGAAGACCTGGTCCGATTTCTTAAAAATTCGGAATGGTGATTTGTGTGGATGAAACATGATTACCTGCCAAATTTCGAAAAGATACCTAATAAATGCGGCTATTAGAGTAGTTTGAGCCAAAACTAAAGAGGACCTTTGTATGTGGGCTAGGTCTAAATATAGACCGTTTACATGGACAGATAGACAGACAGACGGACAGACGGACGGATCGACTCAAAAAGTGATTCTAAGTCGATCGGTATACTTAAAACTGGGTCTAGGACCAATATTTCGGGTAGTTACAAACATCAGCACAAACTCATTATACCCTGTACCACAGTGTGGTGTAGGGTGTAATAATCGTTAGATTATATAGTGAATTTGAAGTGTCGTCCTGTGTCACTACTAAAATTAGACAACTTCCTAAAAATAATATCGTGTTAAAAAGTCATATTATAAATAGTAAAAATGTTATTTAATTTCGATCCAGTCTAATCTACTCGTACATATTTATCGATTTACATTTTGAAAGGCGTTTATTAATGTTTTTCCTGCAAATATGTCTTTATATCTTCTCTTCCCTTTGTACATGCTTATTGTGATTTATAGAATAATTACGTTTGAAGTGTTGCGTACATAATGTTAATTACTAGGGCTGAGATTTCCTTGCTGGAATAAAACGAAAATATGCACTAAAAATAGCAAAAATATGCTCTATAATCATGAAATATGTGCAAAAAAAATTTGTTTTCATACGAAAAAATTCGTAAAAAAATAATTTTTTTCTATTTTTAACATAACTTTTTGAAATTTAAAACATTTTTGAAACAAATAAATTTTAATTTGTGTTTTAATACCCTCCACTTAGTGATAGAGGGTATATATAAGTTTGTCATTCCGTTTGTAACTCATCGAAATATCGGTCTGAGACCCCATAAAGTATATATATTCATGATGACCGTTCGATTCTAAGACATTCTAGCGATGTCCGTCTGTCTGTCTGTGGAAAATTTGATCACGTCCAAAATACAAAACAGAGGTGACTGTTATTAAACATATACATTGGAAGTTCTCCCGAGAAGTTTGGTATGGCATTTGAGCGATATCGGTTCAAAAGTTATGAACACAAATGTAAGGACGCCTCAAAAATTTTAGTACATTCAACATAACCTACAAAAAAAAACATTATGCTTTAATTCGGCTGCTGGTTGACATATGTGAAAATAATTAAACACCAAATGGTATTTAAACAAGTACAAACATATTTTTGGACAAAAAAAGAATAAAATCGCGGATTTTTTTTTACCAAATTTTTTTTCGCGGAAATTAAAAAAAAAAATTCAAAAGTAATTTCCTTTTAAATAAAGTTTTTGCAATAATCTTTTAGAATTTGTCGAGGGTATCACTACATTCGGCAAGGCCGAATTTAACTTTTTTACTTGTTTTTGTCTAATTTTCACCAAAATGTGCAAAAATATGCACTTAAAAGTTAAAAATACGCTCAAAATATGTTTACAGACCAAAAATAACAACTAATTTCGCGATATCTCGTGAATGCGATCAGCTACGACTTCGTTGTTAACAGTATTGAGACATTTAATCATGTAGAAACCAAACTGCGTTTTAACTTTTCGTCGATATTGGAAAATTAATGTTTATTGTAGAAGTTAAATTTTAATACTTTTAAATATTCGAAATATATTAAAGTTAAAACTTTGAAATTTGTTAAGCACATTTAAGTTTTTACCTTGCAATTTGTTCAGCTGTTGCATCCAATCACCGTTTGTTTGTTTATCTATTGAAATCCACTTTATAATATGGTTGCACAAAATAAGGATGTTAGTTACAAGTAGAGATGGGCACGTGAGTGAATTTTGACTCTCACGCACGCTCACGAATTTAAAATATTGCACGAAGTTTTTTTTCTGCTCACATTTTACGCACGCTCACGTGAGCAACTTAGATTTTTCTCACGCTCACGAAATTAAAATAGCCAATTTTTTTAATTTTATTTTTTTGGATTTCTGGCACAAAAAGTATTTAAATTCTTAAAAAAAATTATAAATATTTATTGAAATCACAATTTTATGTAAATTTAACTCTAAATGTTATATGATGAAGATTTTCTTACTTGTATTATGTTTCAGACAGTTCTAACAATTACGAACGCTCACGCATTAAACATTGGTGTATTAATACTCGCACTAACGATCACATAACTTCACTCTCGATAACGCGTGATTCAGGTATAAATCATAATAATCGCAATCGTGTCACCCGCCCATCTTTAGTTTCAAGCAAACTAAGGTACGTTGATTTAGTAAAAAAAACAAGCAAGAGTGGTAAATTCGGTAAAGTAAAGTAAACTCTGTTGTAGGGTATTATATGGTCGGTCCTGACCGACTATAATTACTTGTTTATTTTAAAAATTCCGCCTCCAAGGAGAGCGAGAAGGCGGAAATAGAGCTAATTGCAGTGTTGCCATTTTGACGCTTTTCGGGTATTTTCTGGTGCTTTTTTGGTCTGTTTACCCGGAGTTTTTTTCGAATACCCTTTTTTAAAAAAACGGGTATTCATGGCGCTTTTTTATTTTTTCGTGACGCTTTTGGTGCTTTTTATTAAAACTTTGTGATTTTCTTATTATTTCGTTTTGCTGATTATTTTTATGTCTTTCAGCAAATATTTACTAAAGTTTTTGTAACAAAACTATTATTTTTTATGTTTTTCTTGAAACAATTCTGAAATTTGTTGGCTAAATTATAAACTGCCTTCAAGTATTTACATTCAAATTTATTCTAATCAAATCCAAATATATATAAACCAAATATCATTTACAAAAGAGGAATTTTACAAAAAAAAAATCTATTTCGTGGCGTGATGAGTGCGAAAATGAAACAGATTTATATGAAAGTTATTAATTTTTCTATAAAGACGAATATTTTTATTTAAATTTTGTGTTTATTGTTATCTTAATATTGTTTTAAAAAATTAAATTGCAATTTTTTTAGTTTTGTATCAATAAATTTAGTAAATTCACGAAAAAAATCATATATTTTTTTTGATTTTAAGTTTTTGGCGCTTTTTACTCTTTTTATGTGTCAATTTTACCCTTTTTTACCCTTTTTTACCCTTTTTTATATGGGCAATTCCATCATGTCGAACGTGACCGTTGCACACATTAAAGTTGAAATAAAAGTCAAAATAAAAAGATTTTTTTTCTTGACAAAAGGGGAAACTTATAGCTCTTAACTAGCTCTATAATTGTTGCTCAGGTTGATTTTGAAAATTGTTTCAAGCTTTCGAGATAATCGCACAATAGACAACCATTCGCACGGGACAAAAACAGAAGTCGTTTTTGCGACTATCAATCAAAACTCTGATTTCAGCGAAACCTGAGGCAACCCAGCAAAACTTAGATTACCAAATAAGGTATAAAATAAGGTATAGGATCTCTTATTTTATACATTGCAGCATTGATGATTTTAACAGGCGATGAGACTCAAAGTAATGCATCCACATTATCACATAGAATACCAGTAAGGTATAAAATAAGTCATAAATTTATAACGAAGAATACCAGTAAGGTGTAAAATATATGATATTTTATAGGTTACGAGTAAGGTATATAATATAGCATACCAGAAGATAATATATAAGGTGTTACGAGTAGTGAAAATATAATTTTGTATTAAATTTACTCACGTGATTGCAAGTGAGTGTAAGTAGATAAAATATGCTCGTGAGTGTGTGTCGTTAGAAATTTCCTGTCGTAAGCCCATCTCTAGTTTTAACTTATGCATTTTTTTATAAAATAATTATTTTTTATGTTATTGTAATGCATTATGCATTCAATTATAAATAATACATTATTTCAAACTTTCAAATATTACATAATGTAACCAAATATAAGTCATCCATGATTTAATGTTTAGAAATAATAAATATGAAATACATTTTTTCCAATAATCATGCATTACGTAGCAAATTATTAGTAATGCATTATTTTTCACTTTAAAATAATACGTTGTGGAACAAATGTTTGGTAAGACATTCTAAAATAATGCTACAAATAAGGTATATACATTACCTGGTAATGTGTTATATAATCACTACCCATTACCAAAGTTTTGCTGGGAATATCACAATTCGACTAATTTTGAAATGTTGGCTTATAATGTCTCTTAAAAGTTGTAAAATTTTACCTCAAAATTATTTCTACTTTTTTTTTTAATTTAACTTTAATCACTGTCGCACGGGACATGTCGCACGGGACCGTTTTTTCCATCATCATATTTATGTTTTTTTTGTTGTTCTTTTTTAACAAATTATAAATAAATAAGCTTAGAAAACTTGGCATATATATTTTTCGTTCCCCTGGTCTGGTTCGTATTGAATTTCAGACAAATAGGTTCAGTGGTTCAAAAGTTATTAGCAAAACCGAGAATTTCAGATTAGCTTCACCTTAAATTCACGTGTTGAAAACATGTTAAACATGTTTTTGAATCATTGGTAAGTCACAAAACTATTTTACAACGTATTTTTGTCACTCAAAAATTTTGTCACAAAAAAATACACTCGAAAAAGTTTTACACTCAAAAAAAATTTTACACTCAAAAAAAAATTTAGTAAATTATTTTTTTTTTTTTTTCAAAAATTACTTAAAAAAAAAAATTTTACATAACATTTAATATTTCTAATCCAAAATGTTATTTACTTTCATTAAAAAGGGCATTGTGGAGGGTATTCATAGATTCGCCTAGTCGAATTTAACTTTTCTACTTGTTTAATTTGTTGTCTTGTAATTTCATTTCATCTTCCATTAACTTTTCTCTCCGCCGTTTGCATCTCTCTTTATTTTTTTCGCCGTTTATACTCATTTATATTTAAATAATTTAAAAGAATGTATTAAAATAAGTAAATCATTTATTTAAGAAAAAAATATTTTTCAAAATTTTCAAATCCACACTTACCATGTCGCACGTGACCAACTTTATATAAGAACCAAGATCGCAGATTTTATTATTTTTTTAATTTTTTTTTTTTATTTTAATTGTAATAAAAATCTGTGTTTGTTCTCAATATTTGATGAACTTTCGTCAAGTCCACTTGACGCACTAATTACAAATGTTGTTTTTCAATGTCGCACGGGACATCGAAATATGTGATAAAGCAAAGCAAAAACTAACCCTTATTTTTTGAATTGCATAGTTTGTTATGCATTTTTTTAGCTCTTTGTATCTCCAGAAAGATTTTTTAAAAGCAAAAGTCAACATTTAATGCTTCTCTTTAAGAACTTTTAACTAAACAAAAGGTGCAATAGAAATGTCTCAATGAGAAAAAATTGGCTTTCTCGACTTTACATTCGAATATCTCGAAATGGGTTAAGAATAAATGTAAAATTTGTTCACGTTAGTTAAATTTGATTGTTTTCCTATGAAAGTATGTTAAAAAAAATTCGTTTCAGGAACTTTTGGTTTTTTGGTCTTGGTAGACCTTTCGGTGGAAGTGCCCATATGTTATTTTTGTAGTGAAAAAGTACATTTTTAAAATAAATTTTTAAATTGTGACTTTTTCCTCTTGGCGCTTTTTTACCCTTTTTTATACCCTCCAACTACAGTATGGGGGTATACTCACTTTGTCATTCCGTGTGTAACGCATCGAAATATCGGTCGGGGACCCCATAAAGTATATATATTATTGATCAGTGATCGATTCTAAGACATTTTAGCGATGTCCGTCCGTCCGTCCGTCCGTCTGTCCGTCCGTCCGTCCGTCCGTCTGTAGTTAACACGATGCAGTCCAAAATAAAATAGCTAGACCCTTCAAGTTTGGCACAAATATGTCTTATGTTCCTAGGCAGGTTAAGTTCGGAAATTGGCCAAATCGGACCAGGGGGAAAAAAGTTCCCCCTTGAAGAACTACACCAACATCTAAAAAAATACACTTTTTTACATGTTTTTTTGTATTTTTGTTAATTAAATGTAACATTTGGTATATTTATCGCGATGGGAAGGTGCTTTTAACGTCTTCCACTGACCCTATCAACCCCCCCCCCCCCCAAAAAAAAGAAACCCCCCTGACAAATTTTTGTTTTTAATTTTTTTTTACATTTTGGAGGGTATAATAGATTCGGCACAGCCGAATTTAACACTCTCACTTGTTTTGTTTATTTTTACCCTTTTTTACCCTATTTTCCAAAATTTTGGCGCTTTTCTTCATTTTGAAAATGGCAACACTGGCTAATTGGAATATTTTTATCTTTTGAAAAAACGTTTTTTCAACTTAAATTCTCTCACTCAATTTTTTTTACTAAAGCGAACGGAATTTAATACAGAGTGATATTTAAACCAGAGTAAGTATTTGCTCTCGAAAAAAGCTTTCATTTGTGCACACTCATTCATTTTTTGTGAAAATGAAAAACATGCTGTTTGCCCTCGTTTCAATTTATGTGCAATGAAAAAATAAAAGAAGAAAAAATACGTGTGTTGCTAAATGAATGAATATACTCATGAGTAGGGTGTTCAGCCGATTAATACTTGTTCGATTAATCGAATAATTTTAGACGAATAATTGTTTGATTGATTTAAAATTGCTAATTTCGATTAAAGGATTAATCGAAGAATTTATGCCGATTAATCGAATAAAAATAATATCTGGTTTTTCTGGAAATATGTATAATTTTTTAAAAGTTTTAAGTCAAATAAATAAGTCAAATAATAAATAAAAAAAAAAAAAACAGTCATGTTTACTAGAGTGGTCCATATTTTCTTATTTTTTAAATTTTTGAGTTTTGAGCAGTCAGATAATAAATATAAAATTTTTGTTACATCGGTAATCTATATTAATTTGGCAACAAAAATAGTTTTTGAATTCTACACATTTTTGAAATCTCCAAAATTATTTTTTTAACATTTTCTTAAATAAAATTGCAGAAAACTTAAATTTTGGTACATTTTTTAATGTTTTTACATTTTTTTTTGTTAATAAAATGTTAAAATACTTGTTGTTAATATTGTTTATTTACTCAAGTAACATTTTTTCTAAAATTGTCAGAAAAAAATCTTGTAATTTAGAAAATTTCTGAATTTGAAATTATTCGATTAATCGAACAATTTGAAAAATTTATTCGTTTAATCGAATAAATCAAAAATGCCAAATGTCGATTAACCGTTTAATCGAACAATAAAAAAATCCGATTAATTGAACACCCTACTCATGAGGATTCTCATGACAATTTCATATTTTCACTCACTCATATTTTCAATCATATTTCATATTTTCACTCACTCACTAAATGAAAATATTCATTTTCAAAAAATTTTAGATATTTAAAATTTAATACGCTAATATCTCGAAAACTAAGCAAGATTTACGGTACAATGGACTATTTTAAGTCTGAGCGCCATGGACTTGCCTAGAAAAATTTACTTATTTTTAGGCTTGTACAACCCACCCTCAACTCAAAAATCAAGATAGAGCAAAACAGATCAAAATTTCGGATCAAAATCGATGGCGACCCTAGAAAAAGTTGACATCTACACATGTGCGGACCCAAGTGGGTACAAACTTTGAATCAAAAAATTCGAATTCCGGGATATTTAAAAATGCTAATATCTCGGTAACTTCGATACGACAAAAAGTTGCAAAAGCAATTCGAGCAATAGTTTATGAGTATTTTACGTTTCAAATGTGTTGAACCTTTTGGGTCCTAAAAATAAGGTCCCAAAACTAAAATGTCGATGTCTCGAAAAGTAAGCAAGATAGAGCAAATTAGAGCAAAATTTCGGACCAAAGTCGATGGTGACCTTATAGTAAAAGTTGGCATCTACACATGTGTGAACCCAATTGGGTCCTAACTTATTATAAAAAAAAATCGAATTCCGGGAAATTTTAAAATGCTAATATCTCGGTAAGTACCGGCAAAGTAACATAAAGTTTCGAAGCATTTTTGTAGCACTGGGGTCGTAGAGTAAGACCACCAAACACCCGAATGCAATTCGAGCAATAGTTTTTGAGTTATCGCCGGTACTTACCGAGATATTAGCATTTTGAAACGTAAATTTGTCATAAACTATTGTTCGAATTGCTTTCGAGGTCTTGTTCAACGATCCAAGATCTACAAAATTGATTCGCAATTTTTTTTGTCGTGTCGCCGTTACTTACCGAGAAATTAGAATTTTAAAATTTCCCGGAATTCGCATTTTTTGGTTCAAAGTTAGGACCCAATTGGGTCCACATATGTGCAAATGTCAACTTTTCCTACACATTCGCCATCGATTTTGATCCGAAATTTTGCTCCGTTTTCCTCTATCTTGCTTAGTTTTTGAGATATTAGCATATTAAATTTTAGTATTCTAAATTCGGTGCGTGACTGAAAATATGAGATGCTTATGAGCATTCTCATGAGAATTTTCATTTACTTACCAGCTCACGAAATTTTTTTATATTTTTATTTCTCACACACAAGCAGTGAAGCAAGAAAAAATCTGCTTTTTTCATAGCACACGAATGAAACTGTTTGTGCTTCTTTTATTTTCAAAGCTTGGTGAAAATGAAAGAGTAAATCCGAACCTTGATTTAAACCCATTTCATGAAGATTTCTTTTTCTTTTTCAATTCTTTCAACAACATCTTTTTCACCAACACTTTTTCCCAAATTTCTTTTTGAAATAACGATTCGAATCAATATATTCGGCAAGGCCGAATGTATATTTTTACTTATTCATGAATAACAACAATATTAAAATGTGGTTTCCATGAAACCAATACAGTTAGCAATATTAATTCAAACGTTCTAAGCAAAATTAGGCATCATATTTACAATACATGCTAATTATATACCCACTTGTTTGTGATAACTTTACACATTAAAGTATGTTCGATATGTAAATTTCATAATGTTGGTAACCAAAACAAACGGTATCTAATAACACT